>OY744515.1:108365021-108852521 GCA_963556195.1 Sepiola atlantica
GCTATTTAACATGAATAAAAATAGTATAGGTAAAGTAGCCGTTCGTGTTTAGTTAATCGTATACAGCGAATCGTTTGAAATGGGTAATTGTTTTATTAAATAAAATAAGAAGGGTTGATATGCCGTAAGATAGGCAAACTTGACTAAAACGTCTTTTTACAACCACTATCTTTCGATCGATCTACTCTTCAGCAGGTGTTTCGTGTTTTGGTAGCAGTCCGACCAAACAATAATCTGATTTTATCTTTCGGAATTGTGAGATGTTTAGCCAAGAGTGTGACGTTATCGCCACTTGGCTGACCCCCTCCGCTCCCCCACCTCCAGAAGTTAACCCTTAGGTTCCGTAACTTCCTACAATAAATATAAAACCTGGACATGGAAACCCAGTAACTCTCGGAGACCGACTGACCGATACCGTCGATGAAGGGGAGAGGTCTTTATCCTCGTGTGTTTATGTGGTCGTGAGTTCGCTACTGGTATAGGGTATACCTGTCACTAGTGGTGGGATCGCTCGGAGCAAACTTAACCATGATTTGACCGCTCGGGTTTGTCACGATGGGACGTGGGGTTACCATCTTGTGCGGCCAGTAAACCAAACGTAAAATTTGATTGTTACAGCATTTTTGATCAATCAACTCTATACCCTTTTTTGGGTGTTTGATTTTCTTCTTTGATGTTATAGCAATATCGGATAGTTTATGATCAGTACGGAAGCGCATAGTGTGGCTTTGGAATGTTTCTACTTGATGACGTAATTTTACAGTCCAGTTTACACATTCAATTCCATATAAGACTACAGGAAGGGCATATGCGTTATAGATTTTCACTTTGATTTTGTATGGTATTCGTTTAAAAGTTAGTGCGGTGTTGTTTCTAGTGAAGGCGGACCAACCTAAGCTGATTCTGTGATTTACAGCTGTTTGCTCGTCGTTAGATGAAGACAACTTGTGTCCATTGTAAATAAACTCTGTAACGTGTTGGATCTGTTGGCTGTTAATGTTAAGAAGGGATTGTTTTTATCAGTAGTCATGCATTTAGTATTGGGCGTGTTAATAGAAAGACCAACTTCTGTCAAGTACTTCACAAGATTATCCAGAAATAAGTGCAAATCAAAGCTAGAATTACTAGTTGTGGCTATGTCATCCGCATAGCTCAGATTAGACAAAAGATGGCCACCAATTGAAAAAACACAAAGCTAAATTATTGTTCTGTTTTCCAAATAACTGATGACGCAGAATATAAGCGCTTAACGGACATACACCCTTAAGGAGTCAAATTGGGCGTGATGTACCCATATCAGTGTTAATATTTTGATCACGTTAAGCGTTCCAGTGTAGGGCTATGCAAAATATGCGTTGAAGGCATAATACAAGAAAGCCGGTCGAAAGGTAGACAAAATAAAATATGGTTGGACAACGTTTGTGAATGGACGAACATGAACATAAACCAAGCGAAGGCCTTGGCATGAGATCGTAGGGCTTGGAGGGCACCCATCCATGTTAGTGCGTATTCTGCGGCTAGCGGAGAAAACGTTTAAGAATTTTTTTAATATCAGATTAAACGTGGAGTTCGTAGAGCGATACACGTTTGCGATCTTATGCGATCGGTACTAATAGAAGGGACCACATGACAATTGCCAAGTGAAAATGATACTATGGAACCGATTGGATTCGAACTTGGCACACCCAGGTCGTCGATCCATGACGTTATCCACTCCATCACTGCTACCTCTCAGTTTTATGACAATATCAAAGGAGACTTTATACCCAACGAATTGTTTTCAATAAGTATTGTGTTTCGTTACTAAATAAACCAAAACGTGTTGATATGCCGTCACACCGGCTAACCAACCGTAAAACCTGATTGTTACAAGGACTTTCTCTCGATCGCTCTACTCTCCACCCTTCTTTAGGTGTGCGAGATGATTCTTCTTTAATGGCATAGTAATATCAGATGGAACTCTTTTTGTCATTTAATGTGAAATTAAGATTATATTTTTTCTTCCGTCTCGTTTCTTTGTATTGGTCACCTCTTCCTACGTGATTCGTTTCAGTGGCGTTTTATTTTGCATTTCGCGTTTTAGATACTCCTTTGAAGAACAAACGAAAACTCGCTTTCCCTTTTTTCAAAGCCCAACATCATATCGATGTGTGCTGGAAACACAATCACAAACACGTTCCTCTCGACATCACGGCCATAATCTCAAGTGGCAAGTGGACAATAAATATTGTGGCGCCTTTAGTCCAACTCTAAAAGTCAGTCGAGTTTTGGCGGGAAGACGAGGTTGGTCATACATAGGGGCAGGTTTGCTTAAAGTCGAGTTAATCATGGTTTTAATATTGCAATCAGGCACGAGGGTCTCCCAGCCAGAAAGTGGTCGATAAAACCAGGCATACCTTTGACATGGCACATCAAACAGCATATAAGTCTACAGCTTAAAAACGAAGAAATGTATTAAAAACAAGAAGTTATATTCTTAAGATGCGTCCATTCAATCTACGCGTTTTACGATGAAAATGCTATTTAATACTGGACGGGACCAAAAAAATAGTTTGTATTATCTGGATTATTGGGACAACTGTTTTCATCTTGGATTTTATTCTCACAACGTTTCGGCCGATGTAACCTCCGTGTTTAGCTTGAGTTTAGCGATGAAAATGCCTTTTCTAAAGTTAAACGTGACAGACCAACGAACATCCTAAGTCAAACTAAAGCATGGCAGACCAACGAAAATACGATTTACAAAATAAGCGTGATAGCTAAACAAAAATCGTATTTCAAATTAAAGCAGGGTAAACAAAGGAAACTACTATTGAAAACTCAAACGAGAGACCGACTAAAATGGAGAGTAGAAAGTGACTAACTTGGGTCTACTTTCGGCAGCCTCATAACTCTCGCTTCCCCGATTTTGTTATTCAGTCCTCTCATTCCATAAGCGATGTTACCGACAAAGAATTGCTGTTTTCTGTCGCTGAATCTATCCATCAAACACTTATCGTTAGCTAGTTTTTGACCTTGGAGTAATATTTTTTAGCTCCTTACATCAAGTGGCTTCATGCTTTGTCTGGAGTGATTTTCATTTTAAAAACGCTATTTCAAACTTAAGTGGGTCAAACTAACGAAAATATTATTTCAAACTAAAACAGGATTTACCAACGAAATATTATTTCAAACTTAAACGTGAGAAACCTACGAAAATACTATTTGCATTTAACCGTGACAGACCGACGAAGATCCTATTTCAAATTTAAGTGTGACAGACCAACGAAAATACTATTTCAAACTTAAGTGTAACAGATCAATGAAAATACTATTTTGAACTAAAGTATAACAGATTACCAAATATTTGATTTGAAACTAAAGCTTGACAGACTGAGAAAATACTATTTTAATCTAAAGCACGACAGACTAACGAAAATGCAAATTCCATCATAATCGTGAGAGACCGACGAAGATGCTACTCAAAACGTAAGAATTAAAGACATAACGATGCTTTGTTAGCTTTTTATTGGGCAAAAAACGAAAGATACGGATTTCTGGAAAACCTCGAATGCCCGCCTATGAAATCAAGATTGGAGACACTGCACTACCTTATGTCAGTGATAACATAAGATGGAAGACGTAGGACAGACGTAAAATCTAGACTTGTCCAGTCAAAGAGTGTGTTTATGAGGCTGTCTTCTGTTCTTCAGTCTTGTACTATCTCCTGGAGACCAGATTGAGGATACTTCGAGCGTACGTTTGGTCCATTCTACTTTATGGATACCAGACTTGGACTATATGTCCTAAATTAAAACTAAACTTTTTTTCCGTGGAAACATGGTTTATTCGCTGGATGCTGAATATCAACTGGAAGCAGCATGTAATCAATGAGGAGGTGTGGAGGCAATCTGGGTACAAACCTGGGCAATTAATGCAGACTTTAATGAAAAGACAAATAGCTTTTATCGACCATATATATATATATATATATATATATATATATATATATATATATATATATATATACAAAGGACTCGGACATTTATATCTTGCTGGTAAAGTGGGTGCCTGTAAGCCAGAGGGCAAACCAAGATATAAGTTTATGGACAATATGTGTGGCTGGACAAACTGGAATACAATGGGGTTATTTTGTTCAATGGATGATAGGACAATGTGGAGGACCATAGTCGCAAACGCGTTACGATCGAAAGGCTGGCCATGATGATGAGAGATGCCTGGACGTATTTAACATAAGCTGCGTCCATTGAATCTACGTATTTAGCGATGGGAGTTTTATGTAAAACTGCAGCGTGACCGGCCGGCCGGCCAACCGACAAAGCCTCGCATAGACATCCAATGACACATCTGACTGTAAATAGATAAAAACCTCTGCACCTATAAATCGTTAGATGCACTCAACATAAAAAGCCTTCCATGTCCGATTGCATCCGAAATTCTCAAGCTATAAAGAGACTTACTCTCAGGATAAAACTGTTTTTAAAAAAGGAAACGCTATGAATATGGTCACCGTATGAAACGCTTGATTGATGTATACGTTGAAAAGCTATATAAGTTAAGTTTATTTATTACTAGATCACCCTACCCAGAGTTGCCCAGGATGCAGTAATGTAATTCCTTTTTTGTTTTGTTTTTTCAGATTTTTTAAGTTATACACAAAAGGAAATAACATTTTATTTTGTATATTTTTTATTTTAATGTATATCTATTAATAATGGAGATTATGTATATGTCTATCCGTCTGTCTGTTTGTCTGTCTGTCTGTCTGTCTGTCTGTCTGTCTGTAGCCGAAACCCTATCAGAGTAATATTACTATTTACTTAGTCTGCCAGCTTCTATATATAGTACTACAAAAACCGCCGTAAACATATAAATAAAGTAGAAAGAAATTTCAAGACGAGACTGCGATTAGAACAGAAAACGTGTCAAGAATCTAAAACTTTTTCAACTTCCTTATACACTGTTAAAAAAAATTCGCTCAGACACTAGACGGGTTTTGCCATTTACATAATTCATTCTTTTTAAACTGCAATTAAATTCATATTTACAAATATACACTCATGACTGCTATTATCAAATTTACATATGTATTTACAATATTTTCCGATAAGTTGATAGTAATAAAAATGATTCATACAATTAATTACACACATTTCATTAAGAAACCAGCGTGTTTTTTAAACCATACTTTGAATGGCAAGTACTGTTAAAATTGCAAAGTCATCCTTTCGGAAGTGACGTCATTTTTTCACATTATCATTCTTTATTTTCATTATGTTGTTAAGACAAGGTGTTTTGCTGTAAATTGAAGTTAAGTGAGGAATATCCCAGCCATTAGTAAATGGGTGACCATTTTAGAAAAATAAATTGCTGACTCATCCTTCCGGTCCGTCCGGAAGTTACGTCATTGTGAGAGGATGTTTTCACATTATCATTCTTGATTTTCATTACGTTGTTAAGGTGTTTTGTTGTAAATTAAAGTTAAGCAATTGGGAACAGGGGGCGAAAAAAAAAATGTTTTAACTAAAAATATTTATTTTATGGGGGAGGGCAAAAAAAATTGGGGTGGGGTCGAAATTTTTTTTTCTTTACTTTTACTAAAAATATTCTTGGTCGGAAACAAAGAAAATCAATGTCTAACCACCCAAGAAATATGACTGGGGCTCTATCGGTTTACGGGTGAGCGTTCATTTCCTAGCAAAAATATGCGACCAGAAGGAGCCATAGATATAAAGACACTTTTTACGAATGATTTGTCATGTGATTTCTTCCTTGCGAAAAATATTCCGCAAAGGAATAATTATATTTGCAAAGAAACTAAAGCGAATTACAATTTTTTCTTCTTAACAACATGGGGCAACGCCAAAGAAAAGGAAGTGGCTACATAGAATGAAATATTGATATTTTAGAACGGAAGCTATTTAAGTCTAAAGGTCTTTAAGTTTATATATAAGATTTTGATGTGCTTATTCGAGTCACGCAAGATGTTTTGTAAATTGTTTAATATGAATTCGCTTTATCGATCTACAGATATATCTGTACTAAAATGTATCGATCTCTGTGTCGCCCTCATCGCGATCCAAAAATAAACATCGTTTTAAAAATGCAAACGCAATTGAGACCTGAATAATGAATAAGTCAACACAAGTCATAGACATGGCGTCGGTCAGTGGAGGCACTTCTTACCGTTCTGAAAAATTGGTTTAAATGCAAAAATACAATAAGATAAAATAAACAAAAGAATGAAATATTTCCAATTCAATATAGAATTTTCTATCTTTTTAATTTGATTCGTTTTATTCAATGTAAATGTTAATCATTTCCATCGGGTATAATTTCCCCTTGTCTTTCGAGATCGGTACTTATAATACAATATCTCAATGTCTGCCTCATGTAAGGCAGACGCCTAACAGAATGACTGTATAGGAAAAAGAACGTATAACAAAGCACAATATATGGGTATCTAACTAACATATAAATGGCAGTTGTCTGTGTGTATCCACCTAAAAGTCAGAAACTGATACAAGATTAACAAATTTGATATATTCTTTTTCAGCATTGCCTCAGACGTGGACACATATATTTTGTAATATTCCTTCTTTGGGGGGTCAACAGAACAAAATTAGTTGGGGGTCGACATTTAGAGTGATTTTCAATCAACCATTGATGTTAAATGGTACTTGTCATAGGGTGAGTGTGATAAAGAGAGAGGGGATGATAAAAAGAGAGAGAGAGTGTAAGAGGGTAAAACGAAACAGTGAGGAGATAAACATAGATAAATAAATAGGTAGAGAGAAAGTGATAAAGAGAGGGGAAAAGAGGGGAAAAAGAAGAGAGAATAGGAGAAGAGAGAGGGAGGAGAGAGAAGGAGATAGATAGATAGATAGATAGATAGATAGATAGATAGATAGATAGAGAGTGATAAGCATAGGGGAAGGAGATGGAAAAATGGATAGATAGATAGAGAGAGTGATAAAACATAGATAAATAAATAGGTAGAGAGAGAGTGATAAAGAGAGGGGAGGAAGAGGGGAAAAAGAAGAGAGAATAGGAGAAGAGAGAGGGAGGATAGATAGATAGATAGATAGATAGATAGATAGATAGATAGATAGATAGATAGATAGATAGATAGTGATAAGCATAGGGGAAACAGATGTAAAAATGGATAGATAGGTAGAGAGAGTGATAAACAGATGGGAAGGAGAGGGAAAAATAGGGGAAGAGAGAGGGGAGAAGGAGTGAGAAAAAGATATAGAAAAATAGATATAGAGAGGGTGGGTAATGGAAAGCGAGGGAAAGAATGGAAGAGAGATAGGAGAGAGAGGGGGATAGAGAGAGAAATAGATATACATAGAAAAAGAGATAAAGCGAGGAAGGGAGAGTGGAGACGGGGGCAATGAATAGAAGAGAGGAGGAAGAACGAGTGAGATAGATAGATAGATAGATAGATAGATAGATAGATAGATAGATAGATAGATAGATAAAGAGGGGTTAAAACATATTACACACATATTTTTGTTATTTATTTTAATGCCCCTGCCCCGGGCAACGCCGAGTACCCAAGCTAGTAGATATGTAAGAGAATACAGAGAATCTTCGAAATTGATTACATCTATAGTTTACTGAGTATTGTTAAAAGAGTCGCATATCTCAGAGCGACTCCTTATGACAAACAAGAAAAATAATTAGATCAATTTCCCGCCCCGCCCACATCTACATACCTACTCACCGCTAGAACACTGTAATAAACCAGTCATGTTTAATAACACACACAACGTTCGGTCCATCGCCAACCTCACTCCACAGTCCCATACTTTACCCATCACATTTTCTCTACGGCTACGTCCGACTTTATGTATATTTGCTTTAACTCTGTTCAGTAAATGCTATGCTTGACAAAGTTTCGTAAACGAAATATCGGAATGAAATCACCATGAATTTGGTTAAATCCATTTTATTCTTTGCTTATTCCTGTTATACTTATACATTCTGTCGATTATTATTAGCCTTTAAATATAATTTTTCACACACACATTCATATGTTTAAATTACCTACCATACACCACCATCGAGTGTCTTCGGTTCTTCTGTACAAGGGTTTGTCAGGACAACCTGACATGAGAATACCTCACCCTACAGGTAAACCCTGACCAAATATTCAAAATAACATAGTATTCGAAGCACAAATAAGATCTATTCGACACATATACTGACTCATATGAGGAATGGTGCATCTTCTCCAAGTCATGTTACCTCAAGTAACAGCACTTAGATGGATACTCCACCAGACTAGATGAATTCTTGTCCTGGAATCTGGTAAGACCAAGACACAGCAAGAAAGATATACTATAACATAGTTAACTGGTCAATTGGAGAGAGGAAAAACAATGTTCTAAACTACTTTACAATCTGAACGCTTGACAAGTAAAAGAGAAATTTAACGGAATATTCGAATATCTATGTATCTCATATAGAGATCAAGTGTCAGCCCCAGGAAGGGGTACCTTGATTTCTGAGAACTTCGACTGAAGTAAAATGAAACAAAAAGAGTGATATATATTTATATAAAGTTAGGTATGTGTATATGTGTATGTTCTTGTATTTACAGGATTAACTCTTAAACTAATTAACCGATCATTATGAATTTTGGAACTCAGTTGCTAGGTGTAGAAACTAACCTTTTCTCGGGTTACACCTGTGATTTCCGTTCGCGGCCTTTTTTACTCAACCCGTATATAAAACAATACGAGTCTCTGGTTTGATTCTTTGTTCAACTCGTGTGAAATAATAATTCTAGATTTTCTCGGTACACTATTCCAAATGCATACTTGCGCTTCTAATCACTCTAAATCATCCGTAGGGCCCCGGTACATTGTCTCATATACATATTGCCAATGAAGTAATTACTTATGAAAAATAAATAAATAAAATGAGGATAACGAGGAAATAAAAATAGAAGAACGCAAACAAATGAACCTTCTCCAATCAAGCAAGTGTGACATATTCAACGGTCATTGAATCTCCCACCTCCTTTATGATGCTGACTTTCATTCACAGGTTGAACGATTTTATTCGGGCGAAGATTTTAAGGCATAACTGTTGTCGCTGTTGATTTTTTGTCTTTGTTTTAGTTTCTGATTTCTGGTTGTTTCTCTTATCTACGTATTGTCCGTATTTATTTTTTCATAATTATTTTTCAGCTCCTTATTAGGTGTAATCGCTGAAACGCGTGTTGTATAAACCAATTTTAATATATATATATATATATATATATATATATATATATATATATATATATATATATATATATATATATATATATATGGTTGAACAGGAGTACCAACTTCTGTTTATTCCTTTTGTGACACAATCTTTCTATTCGTCGAACGATAGATCTTGTACTATTAACCATGGAGTGTAGGCAATCTCCATATTTGACGCAAACGTTTTCGACCATCATTGGTCGTCTTCAGACGGATGATTGATCAATACAAAATAAAATTGGTGAATTTATTGAGACGACGTTTCCATGTGATTAAAAACATTAAAAACATTCAACAGCATTTCAACACGCTTTCGCAGCCCTCATAACGAGAATGGTTGATGTTGGGATTTTTTAATTGAATGAACAATGCTTCCATTATGGGGAGGCGAACACCGCAAAATGACACAGCAAGGATGGATGTACTACCGGGTAAGATATTTCTAAAATTATCTTTGGAGATGTTATGTGCTGTAAGGTATTTGTAAATGGAGCTTTGAATGGAGCTTTGAATGGAGCTTTATTTAATTACGTCAACTGGTTAAAATGTAGGGTATCATTGGTATTTATTAAAATGTTAAAAACATTTATTTCCTTTTTTGGGGGTTGAGGAGAGGGCCAGTATTTTTATTTTTTATGTTTCGAACGGACATTAAGCAATGTTTTTTTTCACGGTTAGTTTGAACTAAAAAGAAATTTGAAAGATGGGGTGGCTTCTTTAACTTTAAAAAGGGGGAAGACAGAGTTAGTACTTTTGCCCCAGGCAGGGGAGCGAGGGGGAGAGGGAAATGGCGATCACGGAAGACACAGCTTTTGCCCCGGGCAACGGGGTAATATAAATAAATATATATAATTCCATCCTGTCACGCAAAAGTTAGCGAGTAAAATATGCGCATATTTCTAGCAACCGGAATATTATTAACAGTAAATTATACAGATTGATGTAGAAAACACCGTGGAATTTCCTCGGGGCCCTGCTAGTATATAAAATAAATCCATGGACACGTGTTTCTGGCCGTCATCAGCATGGCTATCTTTGGTAAGGATCGAGCCTACGATATTACTTTTTGCAGTCTTGCCACTAGACCACAAACACCATTGCCGGAATATGCACGATTTTTATCGCCATAATTTTATGTAATATTTTTGTTATTGTGTGTTTCTATCGCCAGTAAAAACAATAACAGAAAATTATATATATATATATATATATATATATATATATATATATATATATATATATATATATATATATATATATATATATATATTCTTTTTTATCCTCTATTCCAAAGGCCATAATTCTACTCGCATCTAAGAATCTAAAAGTGGAGAGGGTTTTTTTCAGCAGGGGCGTAGAGATACCTGGTATAGTACCCAGGTGCGATTCTACCTCACTTGGTTAGATGGATTCGTAGATTTTTAGATCATCCATCTAGGCGATGGAAACTCTGTTAAAAGCCTGCGGTCTACATCCTCGTTCAGCCATCTTGCTTCGGCTTGTCACTAAAATCAGACTTTGTAGAAGGAGAGCGTGCGGTGCGTGTCGTACAATCGCACAGCATGGTCATCTACATGTACAGATATCTGTACACAAGATCCAATGGTAGGAGCCAACTAAACAAGTCAGGCTTGCTGAGTCATCTGTAATCTTGTAGCAATAGTCTTTCTCTGTAAAGTGGCAATCACCATATATATATATATATATATATATATATATATATATATAGAGAGAGAGAGAGAGAGAGAGAGAGAGAGAGAGAAGTAAAAGATGAGAATAAAGATTATAAAAATGCAATATCTATTACGCCATCAGTTGTTCAAAACAAGGTGTGTTCACATAAAAGAGATTGTTTTTTCTTCCGTAAGCCATGGCTTTTCAAAGAATGGAATCTTATCATCAGAGGAATACAAACAGATAAGTTCGTAAGGGAAGAGGTTCCGTCCTTGTGCCAAATCTTCATTCGGTGGGAAGGAAGTAAATACTTGTAACCACACCGGTCCAATGATGGCAGTCAAAACAGACCGGCTATCTATTGTATCATACATTTTTATACACTTGTTTCTCTAAACTCCGAGTTCGTGTTTTACTTTTCCGGGTCGTTTACAAGGCCACAACAACTGGGGGCGAGGCATATTAAGGGACTTTTGAGAACCTTAAAAATGACTAACGTGGAGAAATCGACGGCAGAGTCACTCCAAAAGTTTTAAAACATTGCTTTACCGGCGGACCAAAATAAATCTTGTAAGTTGGATTTTTTAAACCAAATATGGGTTTTTATTACGAAGAAACCAACTTATTTTTCTCTCAAAGAAAGAAGATTTGTATTGCTATTCCAGGATAGTGTTAATTTTTAGCGAGAAAGGAATACATTATATTTTCTTTTCTCCCCAAATAAAATTGAAGTCTTAAAGCCTATTTCTTCCGTTGACTAAAGTGCTAACCATAAAATCTACTGTTACGTGAAAAACTTATTAAAAAATAAAATAAAAAAATAAAAAATAAAAAGGGATTTTTGTCGACATAAATATTACGTTAGCAGAGTAATATAAAAGAAAGAAAACTTTTAAAAACCGTATTCTATAAAGACATTTAAACATGGAAGATTTTAAATCAACTATTACATAACCTGTTAAATTCCAAATGCAACTACAACTGGAACAACAAAAAACGAAGAAAGATAACTAAAAAATGAAGAAAGATTTCAAAAGATTCTACTAGAACAGCAATAAAAATCCGACAAGAGGCTACAAAAAAATGAAAAAAGACTTCTGAAACAAAAAAGAAACCGATCAAAAAATTGAAGTGTTAATACAAACAATATCGAATAGGGGCCAAAATACTGAGAACAAATATGCTTTTTCTCAGAATGTCGTTTGGAGTGCAATTGACAATTTCACTTATTCCCCAGACTTTCATATTTCAAAAGGTATGAGGATCTATACAAAATAGATTGTGAAAATTGGGCAGACTTTTAAAAAGTTCGCGTACTTCTCTGAAAATTAGGGACCACAGAACATACCAAATTCGTGGACTATATTTTACCCCGAAAATAACTAGCGACTTGACTTTTACTGAAGCAGTTAAACTTTTTATAAAATTATTTAGCTCTAAAACTTCCCTGTACCACAAACGGTGGAAGTGCATGAAATTAACCAGAAAAGATAACGAAGATTATTGAACTTTCGCGTCAATCCTTAATAAACACTGTGACGATTTCAAACGAGTTGAACTAAGCGCTGGTAAGTGTAAATGGTTAATATTCCTACAAGGACTTTATCAAGCAGAGACGCAGAAATCAGGGGCACTGAACTCGTAACCATCAGAGATCAGAGAAGGGTCAAAGTTCAGGTATGTTTATATTTTTAGTCCGAGAGCTGCCTTGTTTCCCAGATGTTGGTGTCAAGGTTTGCACTGGTCTACCTAGATACCAAATCCATACTAGCTGATGTAATCGTTCTTCACATACATACATCAATTATGTAACAGATTGAAGAGTGGCTCCCAGTCTACAGGAAGGAAAGAGTACTTATTAGACTTCTTATTTGGCGTACCCATTTCACCCTATAGATGTTTATTACCACTCACAATAAAACTTAAACTACACTTACTTCATCAATCAAACAATACAAAATACTATTTTTCGGGATTTTTTGATGAGGATTGATAATTTGGATCATTAGGATTATCCGAAATAATTTTCTCACCTTAGGTGTTCTCCTTGTAAGGGCCCGTGGCGCAGCGGATAAGTTATAATCAATTTTAAGTAACAGTCCTCTGGGGGTTCATGGTTCAATTCTCAGTACGAACGATACTAAAGATACAATTACGAATTGGTTAACCCTTTCATGCATACGGTCATTCCACAACAACAAATGGAAAAATTGTTATAAATTTTGATTTAACGAATAACATTTGTTTTTCTGAGAGTCAGGGACATCGAGGAATACGTTTTTCTTCCATTAATAGTCGTTATGGGACTTTTCGGAAGTCTGCTCAACTCGTAGGCGCGTGATTACAGAAAACGTTAGATCAGGTACGTAGAATTTCTGTTAAAAAAATATGCATGAAATATTTCATGTTCAAAAAGTTCTTCTGGCAGACGAAAGAAGAGCAAGCTCCCAGCCATGGTAAACCCCTGAATGTGCCGATGTCATCGCTCACAGAGACCACAATTTCAATATTTCAACAAAATAAATGCTCTGAAAGCAAAGCCGCCTTCAAGGCTGCCAGTAACCACTGCAAAAAAAGGGTTATAAACAACGCAATAGAAAAGTACGTCCAATCCAGAGTGGCAGAGCAGAAGCTTGATTCCCACGAGTTGTGTCGTATTACAAACAGTGTCCTGAACAAAAGCGTATCTTCTATTCCAACCATCATCAATGGACCAAAGGTGGTTTACTCGGCATCTGACAGAGCCAAAATTTTTGCAAAGAACTTTGCATCAAATTCCATCTTTTGCGATCAAGGCCGCCTACCTCCTGGAGTCCCCCTTATTACTGTAAACACCCTGATTGACATCCACATATCTGTCCGGGGTGTTGCCAAGCTTACCCAAAACCTTGATACCAACAAGGCAACTGGTCATGACAGCATCCCAATCATCGTAATTAAAACACTGCAACCTAAACTAGCTCCTATTCTTACAAAGCTATTCAATCGTTGCTTAAAGGAGAAGTGCTTCTCAACACATTTGAAAACCTCGTCAGCATGTCCAATATTTAAAAATACTGGTGACTGGTCCTTTGCATCTCAGTATAGACCAATAAGTCTCTTGTGCGTCATAAATAAGTTGCTTGAATCTGCGATAACCCAAGAAGTTGTTAATCACCTTAGCAAAAACAGCCTATCTAGTGACAAGCAATATGGCTTTCGTCCTGCAAGATTAACAGCTGATGTGCTGACTATAATATCAGACAGGATCAGTGAATCTATTCACGGGGATTCGTTTCTAGAGCAATAGCTCTTGACATATCAAAGGCTTTTGACAGGATTTGCATAAAGGTTTACTTCACAAGTTTGCTATCTATGGAATATCTGGAAATGTACTCTCAACCATAAAATCCTTTCTCTCTGATAGATTTATAAAAGTAGTCGTTGATGGACAACAGTCTGAGTCACACAGTATCAACGTCGGCGTGCCTCATGGTTCTATTCTGGGCCAATACCTCTTCCTGATCTTCATAAATGATCTCCCAGCCCACATTCTAATATCATTCGTCGACATTTATGCTGATGACACAACCATCTATGGAAAAACCTCGAATATCAGATTCTGTTTCTCTCTTCTTTCTCTCTCTCTCTTTCTCTCTCTCTCTCTCTCTCTCTCCTGCTCTCTCTCTCTCTCCCAACCTGGAGCAAGTGGTGCAATGGAGGAAAACGGTGGCTGGTTACGTTTAATGCGTCAAAGATCAAGCTCCTCTCCTTTCACCACCAAAGCTCCGATCCCCACTTTATCCCAGTTGAAATGAACGGCTCTTCCCTTGAGGAAGTGCACTATTTTGATAAGCTCCTGTGGCTGACATTCTCTTCAGAGTTGAAATGGAAGACTTACATCAAATATGTTGCTAAGACCGCTGGAAAAATGGTTCGATCATTCTACTGTTCCAGAAGATATTTCACCTCCGACGCGATTCACTACCTGTACAAGAGTCAAATAGTCCTAAGATGGGGTACTGCTGCCATATATGGGGATGTTCCACTCAGAGCACTTTTCCTGCCTTGGCAAAGTCCAAACCCGACTTCGAAATCTAGTGGGGGATGTCCTTTCCTCATCCATACAGTCACTCTCTCATAGAAGAGATGTTAGTCTTTCTTTGTTCTACCGTTATTTTCATGACAGGTGCTCGACTGAGGTCAAATCTATGCCCCCCTTATTAAACATTCACAACTAGAACCCACCTAGCTACTACCACTGTCAATGATTCAATTTTCTCCCTCTGCGCGCTTAAGACAAAACGAAACATCTATGGGCAGAGCTTCTTTCCTAGAACTGCCCGTCTGTAGAAACACAGTGGCGCGAGCCCGCTTCCCTGCCGACTACAATATAGTCGTCTTCAAGCTCAATGTAAACAAGTTCTTGTTGAACCGTCACCTTAAATACTCAATTTCTGTCCTGCTACAACCATTGTGCCGGTGAACGCGATGTTGTTTTACCATCCTCGAGTCAAACTTTTTAACCCTTATCCTCAAGTGGCCTTTGGGCCTTTATAATCGGTGACCTTTAATGTAATATATATATATATATATATATATATATATATATATATATATATATATATATATATATATATTAATGGTGTTCTGATTTATTATTTATAACTAATTGTTCCCATATATTATTGTAGCTACCCTGGGAATTGAATAAAGGGTTCCGTTCGAAATTCCGTACAAATTCCCCAGTTCGACACGATGATTACTGAGTTCGATAAGACTTACCTGAAGTAGGTCGGGGCTTACATCGGCCGAAACGTTGTGAGAATAAAATCCAAGATAAGAACAGTAATCTGAATATTCTAAATAATCCAAATTATCAACCCTTATCTCAAAAATTATGAAACAGAAGAAATATAAAAGAAAGGATGATGTTTTCCTTAAGTGCTTAACTAAAATACTTCTGCATTGAATGCACAAACTACATGATGTCACATAAGGTATACTTTTCTCTTGTTTATGGCGAGAAGGCGTTTTTGTTTGGTTGCTTAAAGCAAAAAATAAAGAAAAAGAGTTATCCCCTCTTTTTAAACTGAGTTAAGGAAATTTAAAATGACTCCTTTACCAGAACATTAAAAGAAGATTTATTACTGCGGAAACGGTAGATAATTTTCTTGAACTTCTAAACTGTTTTTCCTATTTTGTGTAACGTGTTTATAAACGAGCAGAGTTACTCGATATTGTCCGGGTATTATACGTGGTTCTCTCCTTAAAAATGACACCAATGGAAACGTTATTTTTTTAGGATTTTGAGACTCACATTTTAAGGTGTAAAACAAAGACGTGTGTACGCAATATACATGTTTATTTTTTATAATATTGGGTACATTATTCGGGCAGAGACAAAGTGAGAGAGACAGTGTACCTTGATTGATGGGTTTTAGACTTCTACTCGGTTATGGCTGACAGAACGAAACCAAGCTACCCTCGTGGATTGAATACAGGGTTCCGTTCGAAATTCCCGAGTTTGACGTGAAGATATCCGACTTAAACAAGACGCACCTGAAGAAAGTCGGAGGTTACATCGGCCGAAACGTTGTGAAAATAACATAAAAAATAAGCACATTAGTAAAAATAATGCTACGGCGGGGTCCGCAATGATATATTTCTATCTCCACGTGACACAATCACAGGCTTGGTCCGGGTGAAGGCCGCGTTTACAGAGACGGTTGTGCAAGATGTCTATCCCGCTCATCATCGGCCTTTCTTTCAGTCGCTTCCCGGAGACTTCTAATACAAAGGTGAGTTTCGCGACTGTGTCGTTGTTTGCCCTCAGCATACGTCCAAAGCATCGTAGTCGCCATTTCCTTACCTTGCACTCAATCGGTGCGATATCGTAGTGTTTTTGGATATTCTTATTGCAGACGTTATCGAGCACTGTAATTCGCATACACCTAGCGGAGCATTTTGGTTTCCATAACGACAAATCTTCGCTCCGCTTTCCTTGTTGTCCATAGAGTCCAGTGGATATTTGACTTAAGACGATAACTGATCTTGTGATCACAAAGAATACCGGTCGTGGTGCACCACATGAGCCATGTCACATGTAATTGTAAATTCTGTTATGAAATAAACAAAATCATATTTTATATTTAAAGAAAAAAAACATACGTAAAAAAACGGGGCATAGAATCAAATTGTGGCAAAGGTGTATAATAGTTAACGATGAAAAAAGGGATAAAATAATACAAATAAATGGTCCCAAAACAATAAAATTTACTTTTCTGTCTAATTGAAAGAACATGACTAAAAAAAAGTAATCAGACTTCGATGATTTCCGAAAAAACGTTTTCCAAGACTTTTAAACAAACAAATTATGCAGGTAGGTCGAAATGTAACTTTTATTTCCTTTGAAATTTGTTGAATATTTGTTTCTTTAACCTCTTTCTTCGTTGTCAATTTGTTTTATTATATCATGTTATTTTCGATACATTTCGTTGGACGAATGTTGAAGATTCAATCCAATATATAAAGGGCACTTGTATGTATGTATGTATGTATGTATGTATGTATGTATGTATGTATGTATGTATGTATGTATGCATGTATGTATGTATGTTTGCAAAAGGCTCCGAAAATACTTTACGAAGCCTCATTAATTGGGTATATCCTTCACCTGCGTTCTTTCCGACATTTAATACCTAAAAATTAAAAAAGAATACTGATTTTTCACTATAAACGGACCCCGTTTAACTTGTGTGAGTAGTCTAATTTTATCGAATTTCGACACTTGTCCGTCTACGCATGCGCGCATCACATTGCACATCCGTTATAAGCATCAAACATATTTTCCGGTTTCAATGCCTAGACAGAAAGACACAGCGAAGATTTAATAATGTAGAATTCACTGAAACTGTAAGTAAAGCACAAAACATAACTTCAACAAACTTTATCTGTTTATAAAACATACCTATTATTTTTAACACAAACAAAACAAAGAAAACATTTTTTTGCAGACTTCCGTTCATACAACCCAAAAGTAAATCTTCTTCCACACGTACTGTATTCATCACGGTTAGAGCCCAACAGATTTACTTTCACTGCGTTCGTATGTTTGTAGCAGAAGCTACAAAATGGCCGAACGGATATCAAAAAAACAAAAGGCGTTTATTTAAACTCATGTTCTTTGTCGGCTTTGATTGATACACTTTCTGTATCTCTAACTAAAAAAGAAGAGGAAATCTCATTAAAGACACTGGCCGAAAACCTTGGTCAATCAAAACACGGCATGTCAGTGACCACGCGAGATTTTAGCCATTATAAAAAAGAAGCAACAAGTCGCAATCTCTCTCTCTTTTTTCTCTCCAGCCTCAGACGACAGCGCACACACGAAAGTTCGTATCTCGCCCCCCCCTTCTCGACTAAAATCGAGAAGTGGGGGAAGGCGATAAGAAGGTAACATCTTTCATTTCCCATCACCGACAAATAAGTCTCACCCAGACACACACGCATTACAATTGCCGCAAATATACATACATAACTTTACATCAACCACGCTCGCACACACATTCACACATTCATACAAACACAAAACTTTTCAGCGAACATTTCACTTATGTAACGAACTCAAGTTTTATTATCCAAAGATAAATTGTTTTTGTTAATATGAAAAAAATATTAATCAAGGCCCTTTTATTATAAACACACTAGGCCACGTGTGGGATCCCCAAATAAATATGGCACCCCGAGCGTTGGAACGACATGCCGCCATAATAACATCTTTTACTCTTTGTTCGGGCTCATTCGCCATATACTTCCCATTTATTTGGTTTCAATCGCGGATAAATCTATTTATTTTATAGACTATTAATCTTTTTTTCAATAAACAGAAAAGGTTACACATTTTTATAAATGCTTTACAAATAAATACGTTTCATAGCGTGTGTGTGGAAGCAATTTAAATTGCACTTTATATTGTTTTCTGATTGTTGCGATAAAATAGCGTGTGTGGAAGCAATTAAAATTGCACTTTATATTGTTTTCTGGTTGTTGCGATAAAATAGCGTGTGTGTGGAAGCAATTTAAATTGCACTTTATATTGTTTTCTGATTGTTGCGATAAAATAGCGTGTGTGGAAGCAATTAAAATTGCACTTTATATTGTTTTCTGGTTGTTGCGATAAAATAGCGTGTGTGTGGAAGCAATTAAAATTGCACTTTATATTGTTTTCTGATTGTTGCGATAAAATTGCGACACGCTGCATTTTTTCCTTCATTTGTGGCCATTTTTTAGCGATTTCTTCATTCAAACATACCCATGATGTTATATAATATTCTCTATTTATAGTTGTTCTTTTATTTAAGCTCATCAATCAACAAAATATCTGCCGCATCACTAAATACGGAAGCCAAAACCTTGTCTACTGATGTATGTGTCTTTGGTCGGCTTTTGCCTGCTGAGTAGGGGATCAATGTTTTATTCAATGTCACATATTGACGCAAAACATGTGATTTCTATTGCATTAAAATGCAAATACAAACAACGCTCTGAATAGTCGCTGCGTTGTTGTTTTTGATCGACTGTAAGCAAATGTTGCACCCACTTTCTTATGCAAAATCGTAATATCTTCAACTGCTCTACTATCACATGCAATTTCAATTTATAATCAGCCAGAACGAGTTTATGGACTTTTTTGTTTTTTTCCTGTGACAACTGCCAAATTTGGGCGATCTGAGCATTCAGCATCATTCGTGTCTGTATGACAGCGTTTAAATTCTAACAGAGCTGAGTCCAAATAACACTAATCAAACTATTTCTTTTGTTGAACAGTATTTTTCCATCAAAAAAATTAGCTTAGGTAACTTAGTTTGGAATTCAATTTCTAAAAGCCGTCCAATACATGCCCGCATGTAAAACGGACGCAAAACCGAATATGATGATGATGAGAAAGCAATGCTTTATCAACACACACAATTCAGATTTTGTCCATTCTTTTAAAAACGTGCGACATTTGGAGATGTGACATTAGAAGGTTAGTACTTAAAAAAATCATAGATGTTTTTATTCGTAGGATCAGCTATATGTCAGGCCCAGAACGTATTGCGTGATGTGTAACAGCACAAGAAATATTCAGTTATACTATAGGGTGGGCAAAAATAAGGGTCCTATTTTTTAAAATTCATAACTTTTTTATTTATTGATTTTTTTAATTTTTTTTTTAGAATAAGTAAAGGACCCCTTCCGAAGCAAGCATGAGCCGTATTAGCCCTAAGGAACGTACCCTCATTTAGAAAACATTATTTTTGCTTAAAAAACTCAAAACAGTGTAAAAAACAATACTTTAGTTTTTGTAAGTTTTAAGAAGTGTTTTTCGGCTAAAATTTGTTTTGTTTATTTCAAAAAATCTCGGAAGGGTCAGTCTACACACACATACAGTTTGGTGAGTTTAACTTTTATTTTGTGGAAGTTATTCAAATTCAAGTTATTCAAATTTAAAGATAGGACCCTTATTTTGGCCCACCCTGTATAAAAAGTCAAACATATCATTTTTCTTTCACTTTTGCCTGCATAGTGCGTAGATAACTACATAGTGCGTAGATAACACTTAAATCAATAAAACCCTAACCCTAACCCATAACACTCAAGTTAATAAACCCTAACAATAACCATAACGATAACCCATAACACTCAAGTTAATAAACCCTAACCCTAATCTATAACACTTAAGTTAATAAAACCCTAACCCTAACCCATAACACTTAAGTTAATAAAACCCTAACCCTAACCCATAACACTAAAGTTAATAAAATCCTAACCCTAACCCATAACACTAAAGTTAATAAACCCCTAACCCTAACCCATAACACTTAAGTTAATAAAACCCTAACCTTAACCCATAACACTAAAGTTAATAAAACCCTAACCCTAACCCATAACACTAAAGTTAATAAACCCCTAACCCTAACCCATAACACTTAAGTTAATAAAACCCTAACCCTAACCCATAACACTAAAGTTAATAAAACCCTTACCCTAACCCATAACACTAAAGTTAATAAAACCCTAACCCTAACCCATAACACTAAAGTTAATAAACCCCTAACCCTAACCCATAACACTTAAGTTAATAAACCCCTAACCCTAACCCATAACACTAAAGTTAATAAAACCCTAACCCTAACCTATAACACTAAAGTTAATAAAACCCTAACCCTAACCCATAACACTTAAGTTAATAAAACTGGCTCTTTGCTGATTCTTAAGTGAAGGTAGGTGTCACATATTAAGGTAGACGTCACATATGATAATTTCTACTTTGTACCAGCGATCAGTAAAGGAGAAATATTTCTAGACTGAGACAGTTAATAATTGTCGTATCAGTTTCTGTTTCCTTTTAAATAAAGTTAATGAAATAATTCATGTTATTAAAACAACAAATAATTTTTTTTGTTTTTTTGAAAGAAAAAAAACAAAGTGTGTACAAGTTCCCTCTACGATGTTATCTCAATTCTAATCCTTTCGTAATTTTTCGGATTCGGTTCAAATGCTGTAGAGGTTTCATGATTTATATTTTCTATCAGCGGTCAGTTTCTTACAAATCTTCGGCTCACATTTTGCCATGTGCCATTTGAAGGTTAGCACTTTATAAAAATCATATAGATTTGGCATTATTGGCGCCATCTATATGTAAGATTACAGTATTACTTTTGGGAAGTGGTATATATTAAATCTCTTCGACTACCGTGGTGATCATCATTTATATCCATAAAATGAGGAGAGGGAGAAATTAGGAATTGGCCGGTACAATTTGTTCTATTCGGTGTTATCCAGCATTAATAATTATAAGATTACAGTATTACTTTTTGAAAGTAGAATATATTAAATCTCTTCGGATCATTGTCTTTATCAACATCATTTATCTTAATATTATTATAAAATAGAGATGGACAAGAAATTAAGAATTAACCTGGACCATTTGTTTTACTCGGCGTTGTCAGGGTGTTATAAATGTTAGAATAATAGCCCTGGTAAATAAAACTCATTCTTCTCCTTTTTCTTCTTCTTTTCTAACACATTAAAACAGAAATGAGGAATGGATTAGGCGGGGCAGAAAGAGAGAGGTGGAGAGAGAATGAGTGAAAAACGGAAAGGGGGGAAGAGAAAGATTGAGAGATAAGTAGAGGGGGGGAGAAATAGAAGTTTTAATATACATATGTTTCAGACACATTTTTACTTCTTCTATTTTGGTTTTATGGCCTCAGGCAACGCCGGGTAGCCCTGCTAGTCTATTAAATATAGGGCAGTTGTCTGTATGTATGTCCAGCTAAAAGTAAAAAACAACAAAACAAACGGCCACAAAGTTGGTATATTCTTTATCGGCGTTGTTTCAGAAAATAATATCTAAATTTAAAAAAATAATTATTCTTTCCTTGAGAGTCAACAGGGATAAGTTTTATCAGGGGAGAGTCAGTTTTTAGCCATTTTGAATGTTCTAATTTGCAAGGAATTAGTCCACTCATTCCTCGAGGAATATATATAAAGGAGAGTTATCTGTGTGTATGTCCAGAGAGGGGAATAGACTGGGTGGAGGCAGAAAGAGAGGTTTGGAGAGAAAGAGGGAGCTGTGGATTGAGAAGGGTAGAGAGATAGAAGTTTTATATAAATATGGGTAAATGTAAAGATAGAAGGTTTAAACAAAATGCGATAGCAAGTTGTGTATAGGCGATAAAAATGGTTTTATGTTGGGTTTTGTTTAATATTATTATATGAGGAACTATTTCGAGTTTAAATATATTTAGTATTATGCATGTAATCGGAATATAAACGCGTTTGAAATGTGTAAATATGCAAGAATAATCGAGATTTGAACAAAATGGAACCGGAAGTACTGTATTTGGCTCATAGCGCTATGTGTTGTGTTATATCGCTCAAGACGAAAAAGTATGAAAACGTCTTCTTTTCACTATTATTACGTAATACTAAATGGAGTGTAACTTTAAAACGTTCTTAATGCCAGATTCTTTAAACATATATAAATATTTTTTTTTGGATATTTCACCCATAACAAGGCAGGACGCCACTGTAGACGTAAGGGACTACTGAGGATTAGGGAGTGGGTTCAGGGTGTCATTCTAAGTTAGGAGCGTGCAGCGAGATGTATATTGACATTAGTTTTTAACCACTGCATGTTGGTACTGTCAGGGTAAAAGAGAGCAGGGAGGAAGTTCCAGAAGCCAGCAGCACGAGGAAAGAAGCTATTGGAGTAGAAGCCTCTCTAGAATCTGGGGACTTCCACAATGAATAGATGAGATTTAGCTGATTGTCGAGTTGGTCTAGTGAATTTACGTCGAGGGGGCACCAGAGTAGCCAGTTCATCGAAACATAATCCATTTAAGTATTTGTAAAACAATCACAAGGATACTACATTGCGGCGATGGGACAGACACTGGAGCTTGGTTGACAGTGAAGGACCTTGTCAAGGAGGGAGAAACTAGTAGATGATGCACCAGCCCAGATGTGGCAACAATACTCCATGCATGGAAAGATGGTGGCTTTGTAGAGATACAGGATAATGTCAGGTGTGAGGAGTTTACTAACACGGTAAAGGGAGCCACCTTCTTTGTTCCATACATTTGATGTGGTTTAAAATATTTTCTATTACAGCTCTAGTATCGCACTATGAGCTATTATAAAACTTTCTGTTATAAAATTTATATTTAAATATATATATATATATATATATATATATATATATATATATATATATATATATATATATAATGGTAAAAAGTGTACCGACGTAATGGAAATTGAAAAAGGAAAACTAAAATATATTATTTATGTATTCATCAACGTTTCGTCTTTATTTCAAGACTTCCTCAAGATGATGATCTGATGAAACCATACTTGTAGCAAATGTTTTTAAAAAATAATTGGTGGCGTGTGGTGGTTTAAACTTGCGGCCGCTTATGAAAAAATTATATATATATATATATATAGTTTTCAGGTTCGATTATTTTTTGATAGGATTCCGAATCAGAGAGCTCTATGTCCGTTCAAACAGAGCAAGCATGAATACGTTATGAGGTTTAAAAAGACTAAATATACATTCGGATTGTACACATTATAAGTTATTTCAACCGTAACTAGGTCTCCTCGGATGTGTTTCCAATCACGATTCAATTTTGAATCGTGATTGGAAACACATCCGAGGAGACCTAGTTAAGGTCGAAATAACTTATAATGTGTACAATCCGAATGTATATTTAGTCTTTTTAAACCTCATAACGTATATATATATATATATATATTATCGCCTATACACTAATTTTATTCGGATTTTTTAAGAAACTGTTTAAACCGTCAATCTTTACATTTACCGAAATATGTTACATTTTTCCCTGGCAACGCCGGGTCGCCCTGCTAGTTTAATATATTTGAGAGTTTTCTTCTCGTTTTTTTTTTTTTTTACTTTTCATCTTTCTTTTTTCTCTTCTTTATACCAATCGACAGACCATGTTGCCTGCAATACGTGTGATGGTTTCCATTTTCTATGTTTTAGCCGAAAATATATTATCGAGATGGAATAATAGAGTCGGGCGGCGAGGAAAATAATCGATGAGAATGGCCAGAAAACTATGGAAGACAAAAATGTTAGAAAAGAATTAAAAATAAGAAGGAAGAAGAAAAACAAAATAAAAAGCCATAAAATTAAAGTAAGTAATACAACGGAAGTAATGAAACAGGAAATATAAAGTATGGAAGCAGAAAGTGGTAACAAAATAAGATAAAAGATTGAAAAAGTATACGGAAAAGATAAAGATTTGAAATCAATAAAATAAAGTGTAGTCGTTTTAAAATTCGATTTTAATGCGTGTAAAGGTCTGAGTATTATGATACGAAAGTAGGTTTGTGGAAGATATGGTAAACTTGTGTATATTTTAATGGCGTACAGAACCCCAGAAGTTCGACATACGACGTCCAAATAAATGTGGTCTAAATAGTTCGTACGCATGTGGTTCATCGCAGAATTTCCGGTATATATAATAAATACAAAACTGTTTCTATTTTAACCCAATAAAAAGACTATAAAAAGGCGACTAAAGTAATCATGTGTAGTGAAGTACTGAGAACCTAATGCACATTCCACGAAACACAAATAAAAAATATTTACAATTGTTCATGCGCAAATGGTTCCACACAGAATTCTCGGGAAAAAAATACAAAAATATTCATATGTTAACCCAAACTCTTAAATGCGAAGTGAAAAAAGCGCAATAAAGAAAAACTGTAGAAAAAATATGTAGAAGTGAAGAAAAAAGAAAATACTCATCGCCTAACTAAGTCTTTGAGGCCTTACTTTGTAGATAGATAGATAGATAGATAGATAGATAGATAGATAGATAGATAGATAGATAGATAGATAGATAGATAGATAGATAGATAGATAGAGAAAGAAAGAAATAAAGAAGGAAAGAAAGAAAGTAAGAACGAGGGAAAAAAGAAGAGATATGGTAATGCGAGAAAGCAAAAATAGAAAGAGTTTAATAACGAAATAGATAAAGAAGGTAAGAAATGTAGACAGGGGGGAAGAAAGAGAGAAAGAAAAAAGGAAAGAAAATAATACAATTAGAAAAATACATAAATACAGAAAGAAAGAAAGAAATTGTGAAATAAAGAAACAGTGCAAGAAAGAAAATAAAAAGAAAGATAAAAAGCAATGATAACAGAAAGAAAAAAGAAAGAAGAAAGAAAGAGGTAAACAAAATCCAAAGGAAATATAGCAAGTAAGAAAGAAGAAAGAAAGAAAAGGACAGAAATAGAGAAAATAGGAAAGACTATTCATGACAAAAGAAATGAAGATGATGTCAGAAAGAAGAAAATAAACAAAGAAGAAGAAAAAAAGAAGAAACGGATTTTGTGCCAAAGAAAAGTCCATTCAAAGAAACGTGAAAAACAAAATGGCGTTTCGTGTGATTTGAAGAGGAAAATCGATGAGAGAACAAAGCAATTATTGGCAAAATGTCATCAAGTCTATTGATTTCTGATTGTAATTCGCGGTACTAATAATTCATCATCTTTGTAGAGGACACCTTCGGCCTGTCCCATTGACGTTGGACATCCTCTGAACTTGGACAGACAGAAAGAGAAGAGAAACTAAATGTGTGTGACCGCCAAGCCATTCTGGAAACAATCGAGGACGCCTATGATTCAATTAGTCACACATCATCCGTCTTATTTACTTACAACATGAAAATATGGGGTTGAGCTATTGGTACTGGTACAGCTTTTAAACCAGACAAAACCGACTGTTTACGTAAACGGCCGGAAGATGCCGAAGCGCTAAGCCTATCAGAACGCTCGAGAATCAGACGACAAATTTACTTGTGAATTGAGTAACTGTCTTTTGTTGTCTCTCTATCTCTCTCATTCTCTCTCTCTCATTCTCTTTCTCTCTCTCATTCTCTCTCATTCTCTCTCTCTCATTCTCTTTCTCTCTCTCATTCTCTCTCATTCTCTCTCATTCTCTTTCTCTCATTCTCTTTCTCTCATTCTCTCTCTCTCTTTCTCTCTCTCATTCTCTCTCTCATTCTCTCTAATTCTCTCTGTCTCCTCCTCTCTCTCTCATTCTCTCTCTCTCTCATTCGCTCATATTCTCTCTCTCATTCTCTCTCTTTCATTCTGTCTCTCTCTCTCTCTTCTTGTTAACCACACTTCATTGTTTTATAACTATTACTTCAGTCTTCAGATGATGTATCCCTTTCAGCCTCTCTCAATCCGCATACTTGGGAACAGTGACAAGGAGAAGAAGTCCAGGGCGACAGTTAACAATAACACAATAAGAAGAGAAAGAATGTTGTTATTCCTAGACGAGTTACACAACCAGGGCTTGGGAGTATCATGTACCCTACTATCTAATTAATAGCTAGAAAGAGGATATACAGATTCATACATAAACTATGAGTATATATATATATATATATATATATATATATATATATATATATATATATATATATATATATATATATATATATATATATATATATATAATCCCGGCACGGTAAACATCCACAGAATAGTAATTCAAAGAATTTCAACCGGTCTTATAAAAAATGGTCAATACCAAATAGAGCTTTTATATATGATTATTTTTATTTACACAAATATGTACAAAACCTGCGACACTAGCATGTCGATGTTATCGATCAACAGCCGTTATAAACTGAGATCTCATCCTATATGATCTAAGGTTAAGATCGGATTTTAACTCTGCCTGATGAGATCTCAGCTTATAACAGCTGTCGCAGATTTTGTACACGTCTGTGTAAATAAAAATAATCATATATATATATATATATATGTGTGTGTGTGTGTGTGTGTGTGTGTGTGTGTGTGTGTGTGTTGTCATTACCTTGCTTCCTCTCTAGAACTCCCAAGAAGAGTATTACTTCCGTTGAAAGGCTGCAAAAAGAGAAAATCAATATTGTTATTAAAACTAATATAATTGTGGGAGAACAGATGAAGTGGATTTGTCTTTTCTTTGTGTACGTGTTTCGCATCGTTGTTGGAATGCGAGTAAGACTGAACAGCAGGGAATCTCTTCTTCTCGTCTCTCTCATCTGAGAAGTGAGATTATCAAAGAGTCAGGGCCGATAGAACTTCACAAGGTCTGACATTTTGGCATCCTCATCTTGCTGTCGGCGGTCGTAGGGCCTATTTCATCAGCAACTCAAGGAAATTGCCTTTGACTCGACGGCCAACATTCAACTGAGAGAGGGATAGAGAAAGATAGAAAGCGAGAAAGAGGGGGAAAGAGTGAGGGCTTCAGTTGAATAATAATAAGAAGAAGAAGAAGAAGAAGAAGAAGAAGAAGAAGAAGACGAATAATAATAATAATAATAATAATAATAATAATAATAATAATAATAATAATAATAATAATAATAATAATAATAATAATAAAATGTTAAACTTAGAAAAGGGTAAACAGCAAATGTAGACTCTGTTAATAAGGAGACGAAACTGTAAATCACATAATAAGTGAATGTAGAAAATTAACTAGAAAAGAATATAAAAACAGTCTCGACTGCGTGTGGAAGGCAGTAACTAACAACTATGAAAACGCCTGCACTTTGAACATACCTAAAATGTTTCAGACACAAACCGAAGACGGTATTGGAAAATCAAAAATAAAGCAAATACATGGAACTTGCCAGAGGACTAAAAGGAATGTGAAACAGGAAGTAAATTACTATAATACCAAGGAGCACTAGGAATTGTTCCGAAAAAGGTTATGAAAAATTGGAATCAAAGCAAAGATTGACACGAAACAATGCACAGTAATAATGAAAACAGCCAAAATCTTGAGGAAAATCTTCGAGTGGGGAAACCAACGAACGCTAACCAACGAACGCTAACCAACCACTGTTAAGTTGAAATAGAAATAGGAATAGAAATAGAACAAAAAAATTTGAAGAACATCCCACAAGCCTAAGGGAACTGAAACTGCTAGAAATCCGATAAATTATCTACACCCTGGGAAAAAATACACACATATGGTGGAACCAACCTCGGCTTATACAACACAAACTCGTTGTGAAGGGTCAAGGAAGATGGGAAAAGAGGGAGGGTTCCAACCAGGTTTCTATTTGAAGGGTATGGAGTGTACTGGAACCTTGGAGGGGCTCTTTGCCACTCAAATTTCAGATAAGACAAACAGTTATTATCAGTGATAAATCAATGGTAAATGACTTTTTCCAATAACGCAAAACTTTTTGCAACGGTTATCGAAAGAGGGGAGACTGCTGGAAATATGCGGAGACTTCTTGTCACCCAGACTCTAGGGAATTTAACTGTTTACTGCCAGTGATAAATGATTGATAATGACTCGTGTAACTTTTGGCTAGGGGCAAAGTGTAGTATCAATTCTGATACTACACTTCTTCTTTTCTGACCTCGGTAAGTGAAGGAGGAATCCTTCTAGACTTAGAGAATTTTTATTTTTTTTCCTAATCCAGAGATCCCCTTTTGGAAGCTATGTTTTCCCCACATTAAAAACCTGACCTTGTATCTAATTCTGCCCTCGTGTGGAGGTAAATAAACAGGGACTCGTGTGAGAAATCTTAGTGAGTAGTAAATAATAATAATAATAATAATAATAATAATAATAATAATAATAATAATAATAATAATAATAATAATAATAATAATAATAATAATAATAATGATAATAATAATAATAATGATAATAATAATAATAATAATAATGATAATGATAATGATAATAATAATAATAATGATAATGATAATGATAATAATAATAATAATGATAATAATAATAATAATAATAATAATAATAATAATAATAATAATAATAATAATAATAATAATAATAATAATAATAATAACTCAGCTAGCACCGAAACCAGAAACAAAAAGACAAAAATAAATAAAAGTGGGAAGAAAAACAACTACATGGACGCTTCAGAAGACAGACAAGAGAAGAAACCAACGAAAATAGCTAGGCATGGCTAAGAAAAGGACACATGAACAGAGAAACGGAATCTTTACTGGCGGCTGCACAGAACAATACGATTAAAACAGATTGCATTAATGCTAAAATAGATGAAACCCAGGAAAACAGTAAATGCAGACTGTGCGGACAAAGAGACGAAACAGTAAATCATATAATAAGTGAATGCAGCAAACTAGCCCCAAAAGAATACAAGAACAGACATGACTGTGTGGGGAAAGCAGTACACCGAGTACTGTGCAAACGATTGAATTTCGAATACGCAGACAAATGGTACAAAGATAAACCAGAAACAGTACTGGCAAACGATAAAAAAACATTTTCTGGGATATGGATATACAAAAAGATAAACTCATACAAGCAAGGAGACTTGATGTTATTATAATCGACAAGGAGGAAAGATCTTGTAAAATCGTAGACTTAGAAATCTAGGGAAACTTGCAGTCGCTCAGATTATAATACATCCTAGACTTCAAAACACGCTTCATTATGTTTTTTTTAATTTTTTGAGTTATCAACTCTTAGAATCTTGGTGTATTTCAATAAAAAGGTTTTTTTTCTTTCTTGTCATGTTCGTAGCACACTTCTATACATTCTTTCAAACACACTTATACTCACACATCCCTGACATAGCCAGCTAGTCAATATTCCTACCCTCTCTCCCTCCATCCCTCCCTCCCTCCATCCAGCCTAAAAAAATGTTACACCTGACCACAACAAAATCTCCCCTCTCCCCTCTCTCCTATCTCACCCTTTTGACTATTTCTTTCACACTCTTACCCACCCCTTTCAAGTTATCTTCATTTCTTCAAATCTTTTTCTAAAACTATGATACCACCGACATACCAAACACACAGTTTCCCCCTTCCCTCCTCTTTCCCCAGCCCCTCAAAGCCATGCCACACCTCACCATGACAAAAACCTCAGCCCCCCTTTCCTCTCTCCCGCCCTAAGGCAAATTCACTAATACCTTCACTCCTCCCTTGTTTCACTACTGCCTTAATGGAACCCACTGAAATCTTTCCATATTCATTTCATTCTTCGCCACTACTGACTTCTCGAAGCCTGGACTCTCCTCCAGTGCTCATAGTAGCCACGGCTACTACTTTTCCTTATCAATCCATCATGTCAACTCAATATTTCGATGTACTTGCATGACATTTTCTTAAAATTATCATCCTGATGAAGTCTTACAATAAAGACAAAATGTTGATGAATATATATTAAAACAAAAAAATATATATTTTGGTTTTTCCTTTTTCATTTCCCATATATATATATATATATATATATATATATATATATATATATATATATATATATATATATATATGTATATATATATATATATATATATATGTATATATATATATATATATATATATATATATATATATCAGGTAAGGTGCACGATAAGTCATGAAAATGAAATGCCGTGGTAGACAAAATGATGATGTTCGTTAATACGAACGAAACCGGTTAAATCTCTTGTTTTTGTTTTTCTCCTGCATTTTTTCACACACACACACACACACACACACATATATATATATATATATATATATATATATATATATATATATATATATATATATAAAGAATAGAATGTATAAAGTCAAATAAGACATTTCAATTATACGCGCTTAACATCTCGGCATAATAACATGTTGCGCATGATATCTCGGTGAAAGTAACCCACAGCGAGATTTTATCTCCAACGGAAAAATGATTTATAAAAAAAACATCTTAACTTGATAATGACTTTGTACAGTCGAAAGCTTGTTCAATCCTTAAGATTTACTTTAGAGAAAAAAACATACGTCGTTATTTGACTTTCTACATTCTATTCTTTATTCAAATTTAAAGCGGCCATTCCAAATGCAGTTTTATTTTTTCTTCAATATATATATATATATATATATATATATATATATATATATATATATATATATATATATATATATATATATTATCTTTGAAAACTCATGAGTTAAGGACCTTAAGATACTTTGCCTCCTGAACTTTGAATTCTAATAAAATTTGATTCGCACCTTATTTGATTATTTCATTTTATATTATGCTATGTATATATATATATATATATATATATATATATATATATATATATAAAGAAAAAATGCACATAGCATAAACATATTACAATACGAACTTCCATATGCAAAAATAGGGTTAAATAAGTATTTACCTTTGAAAACTTACTAGAGGTTACATCGGCCGAAACGTTATGAGTATAACACCCAAGATGAGAACAGTAGTCCAAATAATCAAAATGATGCAAATCATTAATCCTCATCTAAAAAATAATTAAACATAAAAAAACAAAAATAACTTTCACTTTCACTGCCCGTCTTTAATATATTCCAAAGTGTTATTAGTTACTATTAGAACTATCCGGCGTTGCCTGGGACCATAAAAACAATATTAGTTACGTTCAATTTATATTTGATACCCGGGAAGCACTGGGTTAATCTACTAGTATGTTATCTCATGGAAATATTTTTCTACATGAAAAGAAAAAACAGAATCAATTTTATTTTTTTATAGATTTTACGTATTTTTTTAATAAAATTTTACTGTAAAAGTTTTTTTTTGTATTTCTTGCTGGAAACATTTATTATTATTATTAAAAAAAAGTCACATATTTTAGAACTAAATTTGTCCAAAAAAAATCGAAAAACGTTTTGGGGATTTATTTTTGAAATAATTTCAAATCATTTTAACACGTCTTTTGTGCGGGTATTATTTTGAAATTACGAGAGCTGAAACGAGATAATTTTGGTCTTTTCGACGTGATTTGATAGAACATTATGGCTCCAGAGGAATAGTCACACCGGAAAGAAAAATGTAATTCAATTTTTGAATTTAAAAGCAAAAGAAAAGGAAGAATTTGTGAAAAGAAACTAAGATGGAATAATTCTAAATTATTTAAGACGAAACGCGGTGAAATAATGTAAAAGAATTCTTCGAAACTGTCGCGTTTTTTAGCGAACGTGGAATCGATTCAAAGCGATCAAAAATCTTTGTCTACGAACTAAAAATAACAATAAGTTCGACGTGAAAAGACGCGTAGAAAATTCATTGTGGATTTTTACAAAATAACAGTTTCTAATTAATTCTACTCTGAGAAAGTATTACTTTTAATAAAAATGGTCTATATATATATATATATATATATATATATATATATATATATATATATATATATATATATATATTGTGTGTGTATTTATGTTGCATTATTTTTTATTTAAGCAAACATTGTTAAAAATAACAGAATTACACCTTTTTTATTTCTTGAATATTTTATTAATTCTACTCTGAGAAATTAATATTTTTAATAAATATAGCTAAGTCCATGACATGTATGTATATTTTCGTCTTCTGTGGAAGGTTAGACACAAGGTCAAAGTATTTTAATTACCTCCTCTCCAGGAAGCTAGACACAGGGAAAGGTGGTGAAAGCCAGCGCACTAGGATTAGCGCATTCTGGCCTACAAAAAATGTCTGACCGTCATTCCCCGGTGAGGGTGCCTCATGTGATTAGCAATAAACTAACCCCTTCTCAAAAAGAAGGTAAAGCCTGGGAGGGTTGACCTCCTGATACTGAACAGAACCATACTTCAGCCCGACAGCAACAAAGTCACCGTCGGACTGATGTCGAGGACGTATAACCGATTGGTAAGAACATACTTACTCAGTCTGTGGCAGGTAAGTCCATGACATATATATATATATATATATATATATATATATATATATATATATATATATATGTGGGTTCGTGTATTGAGGCAGCATTTTTTCATTTAAGCATACATTGTTAAAAGTAACAGGAATTCTACTGCTTAATTATACCTTTTTTTATTTCTTGAATTTTCCTAATGATCTTTTTTGTCTTAAAATAAATAAAAAATAATCTATGTTCCATATGTATCACGAAAGTTTTAGATTCTTCGTCGAATCATCCTCGGGTGAAAAAATGAAAATTGACAAAATATCTGAAGAAAAGAAGAGAATATTAAAGATAACAGAGAAACGCGCAGTTAGACGCCAAAAGAACGGTCTCGCATTTCCAGAAAAGACGTTAACAACTTAAATTCCGCGACGCCAGAATTAACGTCACGGGATAAAATTGTATTATGTTAAGCATTTCAAAATGCTGTTACTGGTTTCATACGTAATGTTATTAATTGTAAGTCATTGGTTTTTAATGTAGATAGCTCCGAGTATTTTTACTATTTTAAATTGGTTTCAGAATGTATTATTCTAGTGTTACTAACTAAAATTTGTCTTAAATCAGAGGGGGCAGTTATGTTTTTGTAGATGTTGGTAAATTGAGCTAGAGTTTACAAAATGCAGGTTGAGGCGACGGAATAGGGTATTGGTTGTTAAACCAATGTAGTTATTAGCTTTACTATTATTAAAAGGGCATTTAAACTTATATATTAATTGAACAAGTTCAACTGTATTGATAAAACAAACTTGAAACCAATATTTTTTCAAAGGTACACAATACAAGCTAAAACTACATAAATATTCTTATATAGACATTTAAAGTGATCTACATCATTTGTGGTCTCATCGTGGGACGGTAGCATCGAAACATGAATTTATTTGTGTATATTATTTTAAAGAATATATATATATATATATATATATTAAATTATTAAGACAACCAAAATCAAGAGTTACTAGTGAATGAGAGTTCAGTGTTTCTTATCACTTCCAAGCCCGAATGAATTATTGTGAACTAGCAGGAAAACCAGACGTTTCCATGGATTTAATGAGAAACAGTACTATCTTCCTTTCACTCTGGTCATAACGCCATATTACTTTCTTTTTTTACTGCTCTCCGTTCTCCGTTCGGATGAAACTGAAATTTTTGGAAAACCCTCTGAATTAGTGTCTAATACATATTATTTATATTTCATTAAAATCAGGTATAAATATTTGCAGTTGCTACTGGGTTCTGTTCTCATAGATCCCTTAGAGGAGAACATAAACATTCGGCACATTGTTGGGCACGTAAAGATTGGGAACCGCTTCCATTGTCTTCCACTTCTATTATCTTCCACTTCATTTCAATTTAATCAAAATGAGATATATTTGCATTTTTAATCGGGTTCTGTACGCATAGCTCTCGTAAGAGGGAACTTTGAGATTTGCAATCGCTTCCATTGCCTTTCCCGGAAAACTTGCATATAAAAAACACTTTCAGTTTTTATGTACATTCTTTTGCTCGGTGTTGATGATGTGACGAGACGAGATATCTGTCTCTCTGTCTCTCTTTCCCTTTCTCTTTCTCTTTCTCTCTCTCTCTCTCTCTCTCTTTCTCTCTCTCTCTCTCTATCTCTATCTCTCTCTCACGCATACGAAAATAACTTGTCTCTGTAACTGTACTTTCTCTGTTTAAAATAAACCTTTTATATAAGCAACAGGTGCCGGAGTGAGTTTATCAGCAAACGAAAAGAGCCTGAGTTCACAACGATGATGATGACGACGACAACAACAGCACGAGTGTATAAAGGAGTTATACACGCTCGGTAGGTAAGTGCAACCTTATTACAGTGAGCTAAATAGAAAATACAATACAATATAAAAACAAGGACAGTAATTTCTCATAAACTGTTGTCGCGTGTTTACTTTTTTGTAAGAGCTGAGCGGCCGTTTGAACACCGTGAATTATTATTATTATTATTATTATTATTATTATTATTATTATTATTATTATTATTATTTCAGCCATTGTTTTAACTCAAATTAAGGTTTAAATTGGGGTCGCTTTTTTAATAAGCCTTTAAATTGGTAAGAAAGCAATTTGTGGCTATAATTAAAGTTTAATACAAACTTATTACAGAGTGCGAGGGCTATTGTTTTATATCTACACACTCAAATCATTTATATTCTTTCTGATTGTGTTATGTTAATTGATTTAAAGTGGAACAAAAAACTTAGTAACACATAACTCACGTAAGCAACAGGTTTTGTCTATTGAAACTAATTAGCATTTAGTTAAAAACACGAATGATATAATTTGTCATTACAGCACTTACATAAAACCTACTTCCGGCTCACACACGATTAGCATGCTTCTCTGAAATGGAGAGACTTTCAAAATGATTTGATTTGGTTTTGGTGTTATGTTTTACGGCATATCCACCCTTTTCGGGTTATTTCATGCCAAATCCGGTCATTTTGGTAAAAGATTTTATGTTTCAAGTTTTTAATCTCTTCAAATATTCATTTCTGTTTTTCGATTTTGTTGTTATGTTTTACGGCATATCAACCCTTTTCGGGTTATTTAATGCCAAATCCAGTCATTTTGGTAAAAGATTTTATGCTTCAAGTTTTTTATATCTTGAAATATTTATTTATGTTTTTCGATTTTGTTATCATGTTTTACGGCATATCAACCCTTTTCGGGTATTTAATGCCAAATCCGGTCATTTTTGGTAAAAGAAGTTATGCTTCAAGTTCTTTATATCTTCAAATTTGTTCATGTTTTTCGATTTTGTTGTTATGTTTTACGGCATATCAACCCTTTTCGGGTTATTTAATGCCAAATCTGATCAGTTTTATATCTTAAAATATTTATTTATAGTGTGTGGTTTGGCTGTTTTGTCGATACAAATTGTTGTTTTTGTTTTTATCTTTGCAGAACATGATTGAGTTTTGCAAAAGGGGAGGAAAAAACAATAACATCAATGTTTGGTGTATTTTAGGTCAGGAATCTAGTATTTTCAGGTACTATCTTCGAAATATCAAAAGAAATTAGACACCGTGTAACACGCTATTGGTCAAGGATGGAACAGTAAGTAAGAAATAAAAATAAATGTATTGCTTTTTATGTTTTTAAAAATACTCGTTTTTCACTCATTCTTTCGGTTCACCTGATCCCCCTATATATATACAGGGTGGTGCAAAAGTCGCGCATTGGTTTGTTTAGGTGATAGAAACTACAAAATTTCAAGTAATTTACTAGGCTTTTCTGATAAATAATACATTTACTTGGTAATTTTGTTGCAGTAGATTTTTAAAATAATATCCTTTAAATGGGCACCATTTTCGACCTCACAAAGACGGGCTCTAGTTAGGGCATTTTCCATTACAGTCCTTAGAATAACTGGCTCTAGTTCTTGGATTTCATGTCTGATATTGTTTTTAAGCTCTTGAATCGTTGTAGGCTTGTTCACATATACCCTTTCCTTAAGATAACCCCAAAGGAAAAGACCAGGGGCTGTTAAATCCGGTGAACATGAAGGCCAGTTAAAATCAGAAAATCTGCTAATTAAGCGCTCGCCAAACAATTCCCTTAAGAGCGCCATACTTTGTCGGGCAGTGTGGGCAGTAGCTCCATCTCGTTGGAACCACATTTCTGGGTTGTCCTGAACAGCTGGCCTTAAAAAATTTTCAATCATTTGTTGATATCGCTGTGCAGCTATCGTCACCGCGACACCTTCTTCGTCTTCAAAGAAATATGGACCGATCACTCTTTCCGAGGTAACACCACACCATACGGTACATTTTAGTGGATGTAATTCACGCTGATGAACGGTTCTTGGATTTTCAATGGCCCATATTCTGCAGTTTTGCTTATTTCAGATGAAAATGGGCTTCGTCGCTCATTATCAGCTTATGGATGAACTCATTTTTTTCTCTGGCTAATTGCTGAATGTGAACAGAATAAGCTACGCGTAATTGCAAATCTGTGGGTTGTAATGCCTGTACCAATTGAATTTTGTATAGAAACAGATGCAATTCACGCAAAATTCTTTGAAGTGACCTTCTGGACATCCCAATCTGAGTGGTTCGTCTTCGAGTTAAGGTGTCTGGATTTTCAGCAATGCTATCCTCAACGAGTCCTACATTTTCCGCTGTCCGTACTGAACGTGGTCTGCCAGATCGTGGAAGATCACTCACTGAATCATGCTGCCGAAATCGGACCACAAGACGATCAATTGTGGTCTGACTGGGAGATTGTCTGACATTATAATGCCGACGATAGGCTCTTTGGTTTAAGATTATTGAACGATGGTTTCCGAAGTAAAGTTCAATAATTTTGGTTCGTTGTTCAGTGCTATATTTTTCCATGATAAATTATCAATGTTTATATCTGTAATATTCTGAAAACTAAGGAGAAAATTTGATTAAATATGAAAGTTGTTACTGGTTCAAACTAATGCGTGACTTTTGCGCCACCCTGTATATATATATATATATATATATATATATATATATATATATATTATGTATCCACATAAAATCTTTAGAAGGAGATATAATTTTTTATGTATCCATTTTGAGTATTTACTTCAAAAGTGCTCGATACGTAAGTAGAGCTAGGTAGTAAGCTATGAAAATGTATTTATGGCAATTAAGCTACACAGAGGCTCCCGCGTTTCATCCCCGGGGGGGGGGGGAGAATCTTCAAGCTAAGATAAAACGCGGGAGCCTCTGTGTAGCTTAATTGCCATAAATATATTTTCATAGCTTACTATATATATATATATATATATATATATATATATAATACGCACAATATTTTCAGAAAAAAAGGAACGCTCTCTTAAATAAGCATGATTCCGAGTTAAATTAAAATGCTTAAAAATCAGACTATAATCTATTAATAATATTCAAAACATTGTAAGAGCGCGGATTTTAGCTTAGTAAGATATTGTGTCTGAGAGAATATGCTAAGATCCACGCTTACATTTAAATGATGTAAAGAAATGTTTAAAACAGATAAAACATGGGAAAACATGTATGAAAGTTTAATGAAAGATGAGACATGCATAAGTTGAAGGAGGAATAAAACGTAGTTTTAAAGTAACACAAAATATTTATATATTTACAAATTACAGCGCATTAAGTGTACATTTCAAGTGGCTGGTTAGAGAAACGATAAATCTTCATTGCTATGATTCTTCGAGGAGGGTAGATTTTGTAATCTTATCATCTAGGATTTCATTGGATGTTTTGCTCCACTTGTCAAACTTTGAGTAGTGATAGCAAAACAATAGCACATTCTTTTGTGCAACAATCCATGGTTGGGCTTTTAAAACTCTTATATTTATTTTTTGTTTTTGCTGCATTTGATGGAGATAGGGAGCCAGGACCTTTTGTCTCAAGGCCTGGTGGCTGACCCTGGTTGGCCTCTGTCATGGCTGGAGCACCATTTCCACAGGCAGGAAGGTTCACACGATTGCTTACATCTTCCCGCCTGGTGTATGAACGGGTTGATGGAACTTTTTTTATCCTGGGTGCCGGCCTGCCAGTATTTATTTTTGTTTTTATTCATATTTTTTATCATTCAGAATGATAGGAGTGTAAGCCTCTCTTTTTTCATTTTAATTTAGTTTATCTAAAGACATCAAGGGGCCTACTCTTGAGGCTAACACTTGATTTCCCTATGAGTAAAATGTATATCCGAGAGCTCTCTTAAGGATAGATGTTGTTCCTTTTAGGGCTGCTATCTGTACTTCCCTACAGTTTGGTTTTCCCGGGATTGTTTCTAAGTATTTACTTATATTTTTTTTCACTAGACCAGTTGCCTCCACTACAACCGGTATGATGTTTATTTCATCGAGGGACCATGTTATTTTTAAATCATTTTTGAGATCTTGGTATGTTGTTATTTTTCCCCGTTCGGCTTTATTGAGACGGTTACATCAATGATGAGAGCAGTTTTTTCTGGTGTGTTCCAGATGACAATGTCTGGTTTGATGGCCTTGTCTTTTATGTATCTGCCCGCCTGTATGTCTTTATCATAGAACACTGTCACTTTTCCATTCGATGTTATGAGTGAGGGTTCATGTTCCCAGATGTTCAGTGATCTTTCAAGCTGCATCTCTCCGCAGATCTTCCAATGTAGGTATTTACATACGTTGTTGTGGCGGGCAGTGTAATGACCATCAGCCAAAAGGATCTTGCATCCAGACATTAGGTGGCTTGGACTTTCAATGGCAGAACCTGCACTGGTAATTTTTTTGTAGACCAGCCATTTTCTTAAATCCATTAGTAAGTAGGCCTTGCTGCTATTAATATCCGTTCCTCATCGAACGGGAAGTTGCCACTCTTTGTGTATGCGGGTGTGTGTTAGTTGAAAGTAGCCGCTGTGCATGCGTGAGTTGAAATGTCAAGCAGCCTCCCCGCACCCGAAGGCTGGGGGGGGGATAGTTGAAACAAAAACTCTGTTGCCGGTTCGCTGGAATGAGAAGAAAGAGAAAAGAGAGAAGAGGAAAGAGACAGATTTTGTCGCAAAGTCTGCTTTTATATTGTTACACAGTGGTTCGGTCGACGTAGTTGATAGCAAGCCACGTGATCTGATTTGTATGGCCCCAGTTTGAGCTTTTGTTGTTAAAGTGAATTTGGTATTGCTTTCTGTTTGTGTGTTTACACTGTTTGTTGATAAAATAGAGGATGTCAATGCCATAACATCATCCATCTTCAACAAATATTTATTATTTGCAAGACGTTAAGAAAGAACTAAAAACAGAGTGCGAGTGCTTTTTGAGATACACTCAAATTATTTATATGTTGTTATTAAAATAAAGCGAAATTATTCCTCTAACATTAAGAGATTTTACTCTTCTTCATTAAAATCAAGAGAAAGTACACTTCTTCATTTAAATAAAAGGGGGTTTACTCTTCTTCATTATAATGACGTGTGGAGCGTTGTTGAAAGATGTTAACCTACGAAATGCAAAACACATGCAGTCATAGTTGCTTTAGTTGTAAAACATAGTGATTTAGAAATCAGTAACTGACGATTGCAGGTTTAGCATGAAACACATGTGTATATGAGTTTATTTTGAAAATAATATTTATTTCTAAATAATTATATATATATATATATATATATATATATATATATATATATATATATATATAATGTTAATAAATTTTTACGTACATATAAAAGGAATCGATAGACACGTGTCTCTGGCTATCATCGTCATCAGAATGGCTAACTTGGGCAAGGATCGAGCCTACGTTATTACTGTTTGCAGTCTGGCGTTTTACCACAAAACCACAAACACCTTGTCGATATATGTACACACGCTGTTTTATCACCGTCTTTGTTATTGTTTTTACTGACGATAGAAACATAACTGTTTTCTTAGTATTTTCCACTGTATATATATATATATATATATATATATATATATATATATATATATATATTAATTTTAAGTAAATAATATTAAATTATTTTACCTACATACGCCAGCGCTTCAAGCTTTCGCTCTCATCAGTGTAGGGAATGAACCTAGACTCTGCAAGCAAGCGTCATAACCATACGACAACGAGACATTACCACGTCAAGAAGGGAATTTAAGTTCTATTTATGAGAAAGGAGGCACATATAGAAAGACAGACTAGAGTATTCAACGGACGTAGTTGGAATATGCTTTATGTATATATATATATATATATATATATATATATATATGCTGTGACAGTTATTTGAGGACATATTGTGTTAAGCTCACTACTACACTCAAATCATTTATAAGAATATTATTTTTTTATTTCAGATAACCTATTCAGAGGAAGATGTTAACCCAATAAATTAAAAGAGAAGCAGTCATAGTTGTTTTAGTGATTTAAAAATCAGTAATTTTTTCCACGTTGCCAAATCATATTTTCGTAAGGTTTGGTTGGAGCTAGAGGGATGTGATGGCAACGTTTCCTCTTAGTTGGCTATGTGTATCTTCTTCTGAAGTATCCAGAATGATGCACACCAAATATCCAGATATTGTAATGGTTTTAGTAGCTGTAAGCGGTACAGATCATGTTACGCCACGTTACATTTTCACACATGACCTTAGGGTCAATGCTGTTGTATACATCGATGTTCTTAAAACGATTGTTAAGCCCTGGAGAGATAAAGTATGCAATCGAAGGCCATATATCTTTCGATAAGACTGCACATTCTCAAAAGGCCATTGTAATTCAGGACTGGTTATCAGAGAATTTTTACGGTCATGTGACCCTCAACATGTGGCCTGCTAATCACCAGATTTAAATCCTATCGACTATTACGTGTGGAGCGTTGTTGAAAGGGAGACTAATCGACATCCCCATAGTACTATAGCTTCACTAAAGGCTGTCATTGTTAAGGTGATGTCCGAAATGAATAGGGGACAGTTAATTTCAACTTGTGTGCAGTTTCGAGCTCGAATAGAAGCAGTCATTGAAGTCAACGGTGAATTCATAGAATAATTAGATAAATAAGTATTATCAAGGATATTTGTGTAAATTTGATTTAAATATATACATTTTTTGTTAAAATATTGTTGTTAATTTAACCTACTATAAATGTGCTCAATAGTCAAACATAATACTCTGTATTATGTTTGACTATTCTTATAACTAAATCAGTATTTTCCAACTGCGCCACTATTGTAACAATGATGAAATTAAAAGATTTTTAACAGCAAAATATTAAGAGTTATGTTGAAAAAGAAAAACATGTTTTGCACCTTTTTATAAAGTTAGGATTAGGGTGAAAAAAAAAAGTTTCTTAAAAAAATTTTTAGGGTTACGGTTTCCGAAAATAATTTTTTCTTTGCTTTCCCAAATTTTGTAGAATTCCTGCTAGCGTTAGCGCAGACGATTTTTACGACTTACTCGATTCACCTGCTGTCTCGCAATCTAGTTGGCTAAGCGCTTCGTCAGCTTCCGGCTGTCTTGCAATCTGATTGGCTAAGCGCTTCGTCAGCTTCCGGCTGTCTCGCAATCTGATTAGCTAAGCGCTTCGTCAGCTTCCGACTGTCTCGCAATCTGATTGGCTAGCGCTTCGTCAGCTTCCGGCTGTCTTGCAATCTGATTAGCTAAGCGCTTCGTCAGCTTCCGACTGTCTCACAATCTGATTGGCTAAGCGCTTCGTCAGCTTCCGGCTGTCCACGTAAACAGATGCTGACGAAAAGTCGGTTTAAGCATGGGTTACAAACTGTACCAGTACCCCGACAACAATGGGAGGGGGCAAGCGTGCACGATAGAACTAGGTATAGCGGGAAAAGCTATCCGTCTATCTATCCGTCTGTCTTTCTCTCTTCCCCCACACGTACGAATTTAACCTGTCCCTATGATGTTTTATGTGACTTTTCTACTCTTTGTGATAAGCATTAATTAAAAACTAAACATTGGCGTCCGAGTGGTTTTGTATTCACCGACAAGCAAGAACTTGGAGACGACGACGACACGCGTGGATAAGGGTTCATACACGCATCGATAAGCGAAAATATAACAATTATTCTGGGATATAAAAAGTAAAGTAAATTCGTATGAATCCACATAGTACGATACTTTTTTGACGGTTTTTTATTAGTATTGGTTTTCTCGATTTTACAGGTACTCACAAGAGGGACCACGTAAAAGTTGCCATAATAATAATCGAAACAAGAAAGGATTTTTATATATAGTTTACAATTTAACGCAAGTAGAATGTCAACATTCCTTTTAGCAGACTCGGTATTTACATCCACCTCACCGCAGGATTATGTGGCACAAGGCCAGAAGGTGTGGAGAATAAGTCAGCGAACCAAGTCCACTTTGGGCCACATAAACATTACCTGAGCAGCCCCTGTTAGCAATTAACTAACTCTTTCCAAAAGACGGAATGTAAAGCTTTGCTAAACTGGACATCCTAGGACTACGCAGAACTAATGCCAGAGCCGGTCAGATAAAAGGCAACCGCAATGGCCCCAGTCTATGTCGGACTGATTCTTGAGTACGGATCCTCGAATGGTATGTACCGTGGCAGCAAGTAGTATTTTAGCACACTCTGTTTTATAGATGCAATCAACTCCCCAACCCCAGCTGGGAGAGGGGGCAAAAGGCGTAGCGTCCGCTTCCTTTTTCCCGATCTTCTCTCGATCGGTTACGTACGTCTGCAATTGTTTTCATGTATATTTCCCGATTGGAATACTTCAAAATAAAAACAATAGAATGTTTACATTTTCAAATTCGAGTCTCAAACTTGAAATTATCAAAACCATCGCAGTCGCATTCCAACCGTGATGTCTACTCACACCGCTGATCTACATCTCGCTACTATCAACGTTATCATACCCATTCTTTATTCTGTTTTATTTTTTTATTATTTATTTTTACCGCCCCGGGACAATCTCGCTATAAATAATTAATAGCATTGCTTTGGAACTGACTGGATTCGAACGTGGCGCACCCAGGTCGCCGGTCTGCATCGTTTTACACTTCGCCAGCAACCAACCACCCGTGAATTGTAAATAATGAACAATGCAGTAATATGCTAACAACTTCATAAAACCTCAGTATACAATAGCTATATCCGCGTGATATTCGCACTTGTTATACGATCATTTAAAGCGAGTCACTTGAACGAGATCCATGTGAGAGGCGAACAAAGTAGGACAGAGATACCATCCGCTCTACTCTAAAAAAATGCAGCAACATCTTGTCACAGGGTGGAAGACCTATCCAGCGATCGTGCAACTTGGTGAGAGGCGTGGCGAAAGGGTTTCAAGTGTCACGTAAAACGCGTTTGTGCTGGCGTTGAGAAGTTTTAATAATGCGCAGTTATCAGCCTACATTGAGGGACGCCATTCACGCCTGTAGCGTTTATAGACGGTGGTGCGTATCTAGAATCCTGGCCTCTTCAGCCACGAGAGAGAACATCAATGAGAAGAAAACTGATACCAGTATTTCCGACTGATGAAGAACGCGAAAAAGAGGCAGAGCATTTTACAGAGCAGTTTTACTTTTTATATAAAAAAATATAACGAGCGGATATTTTTAAATCCGTGGTTATTGTAGGTTTTGTCCGTAATTAATTGAAAAATTATTTTTGCAAAGAGAAAATAGCCATTTCAATCATGCATAGTGCACGCACGCTTCCTTGATCTACAACTCTAATTCCTGTTTAGACATCTGTCGGGTTTTGATTAAGATTAGGTTGGTTTACTGTTAGGCTCATATTAGGCTGAAGAAAATGCAGAATAAAGTCCATTGTGAGACGCATCGTTGAATAGAAAACAGCTATCTGTGCCCATCATTCGTCGCAGTGCGCGCACATGTCCTTAACCTACCTTAGTAGGTCCTATCTAGACATTTCTCGGATTAGGGTAACGGTAAAATTATGGTTAGGATAGGGTTATGCTTAGACTGCGGTTAGGGTTAAGATTGGAGTAGTGTTAGGGTTGGGTTAGTGTTAGGGTTAGAATAAGGTTAGGTAAGGGTTAGAGCAATGGTTACGCTGTACAAAATTCAGAATAAACGCTACCGGGGAACGCATCGCGGAATGGTGGACAGCTATCTGTGCGAGTTTATGTGGAAGGGGGAATATAAAGGTAACAATCGTTTTTATCAAATACTCTTCTTCAAATAATAATCTTAATCATTGAACAGACAATCCTCCATCTGATTAACCCGTATCCTCGAGTAGCTTTTGGCCTTGTTCAGTGTTGATTTATTAGTTTAAATAAGGAAATGGATTTAGCCTCTTTCTGGCTTAGCTTTAAACCAGTGTGACGTGTTTGACTGGCGCTCCATCGCCATAGCCTTGTGGCCGATTAGTTCTGCTGTGAATAAAGCCTCCGTGCGCTTGACTGGCGCAAAACCGGGTGAAACTTACTCATAATTAAACAAATTGTTTTCAATCCATTCATCATTTTCAATCCTCTCATAATATTCTTCACCATTCAACTGATAATCTATCCATATCATTAACCGTAATCCCTGAATGGCTTTTCGCCTTGATAAGTATGGACATAGTAATAAAAAAAAGAAACAGATTCAGTGTCTTTCTGGCTTTGACTCTAAACCAGTCGGACATGTTCGACTTGCGCTCTGTTGTCATAGCCGTATAGCCGACTAGTTCTGTTGTGAATAAGTCCCTTGCACTTATGGACTGGCGCCAAAACGGGTTATGCCTAACCCTAAACCTAACCCTAACCCTAACTTATACTGATGAAAGGTATTCTTTCAACGTTTAAATATATGAATTTAAATGTTCACTTCTGTCTGGAGAAATTCTTATGTTTTTCTATAAAGAAACTTGGAGTGTTTCCAATTTTGTCAAAAAATAAAAAGATTCAATTGAAACGACAGTGATTTACGGACGATTCATTTTAAAAGAAAGAAAAAAAAAATTTCTAGCCCAAAGAATTTCCAAAACTAAAACGTTTCCCCATTTTTAAGTTATTTTGTTGAGGTTGCTTTTTTATTATTTTGAATCAGAAAAATCTATCATTAAGTTTTATGCAAAGGTAACAATTAGAGGGAGGAGTGGCAGGAGGAGGAAGGAAGTTGGCGTGGATGGAGTTTTAACGAAAAACGACTCACGTAGGATAATCATGTGGCTTTTACCAACGTACGTCTTTCATACATTACTGTTTAAGCTGAAGCTTGCACATTTATTAGCGTGCGTGTTTGGTTCAATGGACACCGTTGCAGAATGTGGAATTAGCTATACCGAGTTCCAATCTTTACGGATTTTTTGTAGGCATTTACGCTGGAATCCTGTTCGGAAAGATACGAGTCCGCAATTTCTTTCCCCCCGCCCCCATCCCCAGAAATGGGTAAAATAGCAACTTGTTTTAAATTAATCGTAGTGTTAAATATTCAGGTATGCGAGTAAGCTAGTTATATATTAGCTAGTGGGTGTATTAGCAATTAGGGACAGGGAATGTTTGAGACAAAAAGCCCAAAATGTCAGCCGTGACTGGAAATATAGAATCGTGGGAATGGAAGTATATGATACAAGTAAGCTGAAATAATGTCAGCTATACGAGGTGGATAATTCTGAAAATTTATTTCTGGCAGTCTGGAAAGAAGCGATAAAGAGACTACAGGTTTTATATGAGTTAAAGAACATGTAATCTAAAGATATGTACGCTTAATAATCTCTCTCCTTATATATATTTATATATACATATATATATATATATATATATATATATATATATATATATATATATATATATATATATATATATATATACGTGTCAAGAAGGGTTAAACGAAAAAAGAAGAGAAAAAATATGCTTATACCTTTGACAAAGGTGTATATCACCGAAAGTGCTCAAGGTTTTAAAATAAATAAATAATTTATTTTAAAAAACATAAATAATGCGTTGTCCAGGTTTTTTCAAATTATTTCCCTTATTATTGCCATTTCATCAACGCTCCAAGTGTGGACTTTTTATTCTATATATATATATATATATATATATATATATATATATATATATATATATATATATATATATAGGGAGGAGAAACATAAAACAAGTTCTGATTTTGTGACATGCGATAATCATATGGCTTTTACCAACGCACGTGCTTTATACGTTACACTTCTAGCTGAAGGTTACAAATTTGTAAGCGTGCATATATGGTCGTATATACCGTTACAGAATATGAAATCAGGTATACGAGTTCAAATCTTGACGGATCTGTTGTGGTCATTTACGAACGAAAACGGAGCAAGGGTCTGCAATTTTCCACCCGGTAAAATAGCACCTTAATGGAACACCCAAGAAAAAGAAACGATCTCGCTTCTTTCTCTCTCTCTCTCTATATATATATATATATTTATATATATATATATATATATATATATATATATATATATATATATATATAGGGAGAGAGAGAGAGAGAGAGAGAGGGGGGGGGAGAGAAACGGGTATAAAGAAGGAATTAGGAATGGATAATTAAGTTAATAAAAGCCCTAGATAAACTAAGTAAATAATCAAAACATTATATATTTTTGTATGAAAAGTAAATTAAACTAAATATAGCCCAGAGTACCCATCCTTACGCCTAGCAACTGCGTTCCAAAATACACAACGATCGGTTAATTAGTTTATGATTAAATTCTATACATACAAATGCATAAACACTTCTACATACCTAATTTATCTAGAGATTGTCGTCTTGTTTATAATACAAACAATATTAATTATCCGACTCAGCTGACGTTTATGTTCGCTTGTATATATACTTATACATCCTTCTTATTATATTAAAGATAATTTCGCTTGAATATATACTGAATTCCGTTTCCTGCTTCTCGTAAAGTCGGTTCTCTTTATCGTTCCAAACGCTTTCTCACACCTGAAGCTATTCTCTATCTCTACAAATCTACTATCAGACCATTTATGAAGTTCTGTTGTCATATTTGTGCTGGTGAACCTCTGTCCCATTTAAGGGTTCTTTGTATTGTGCAGAAACGTATCTGTAATTTGATTGGTCCCGCCCTTTCTTCTTCTCTACACTCTCTGTCTCACAGACGTGATGTTGCTAGTCTCAGTCGTTTCTATAGGTACTATTATGCCATGTATTTTTCAGAATTGTGTGATCTATTCCCTGTTTCTTTTATTCCAGCTCGTTTGACTCGTTGGTCTAGTGGTTTCCATCAATTCGCTGTTTGGATACCTCATTGTAATACAGCTTCCTATTTCAGTAGCTTATTTCTCAGAACCGTATGCTTGTGGAACTCTCTTCTTGCTGACTGTTTTCCTCCTACCTATAATGTTGATCTTTTCAAGATATGGCCAATAGGCAGCTCCTGCCTTTGCGATAATCGTATTTCGTTCTTGTTAGCTCCTTACATCAAGTAGCTTCATGCCTTGTCTGGAGCGATTTCCATTAAAATAATGGTAAAATAGATAAAGGGGGTTAATTCTTTGAGAGTGTCGGACATTTTGATCGGGTAACTCAGTAGAGCTGAAGATAAACCACCGAACAGAGATACTAGATAAATAGGAAACAGGGAGAGATTCAATGTGGACACTTTCGCATCTCGTCTTTCTCTAAAGCACAATAATATCAATTCGTCTTGAAAAAGTGGCCACACCACATCTACGCGTCGGCATACAGCGCCACTTTCTGCGTGCATTCTTTGTTCTTTCGTGTTATGTAATCTTACTCGGCCCCGAGTAATCACAAACACAGCGTGGGACACTAAACGACACATCCGGTGATAAGAAACATCGCGTTCATCTAAAGAAAGTGGCTCGCCATCATCATCATCATCATCATCATCATCATCATCATCATCATCATCATCATCATCATCTCTCTCTCTCTCTATCTCTCTCTCTCTCTCTCTCTCTCTCTCTCTCTCTCTCTCTCTCTATTTCTATCTCTCTTCACTTACACTGTGAAGACAGCAATGTAATATCTAATACTAGCCGTATATACCCGGCGCTGTCCGGGAGTGTTTATGATTTCATGTTTTTTCGCCCCTCTTTCACTCCAGACATTTTCTTTTCTTAATAAAGTTCTTATTTACTTGCCTCCCTACGAGGGCATAGTTATACACAAAGTAAGGAAATTGTATTACCTCAAATAGGAGCACTCTGGATTGGGACAAAAAATTAAATTGCCTCAGTCTAGAATGATTTTTCATTCACTGACCAAGGACAGAAAAAGATGAAGTGTAGAACCAAAACTAATACTACACTTTGTTCCTAGCCAAAAGTTCAAGAAGTCATTGTGAGAAAATTGTAACACTTATCTAAAGATAACTGTTAAAACAATTAATCGTTTTGGCAATAAAATCACATAAGCACAGAAATAATTTCGATTTGTTATTTTTACAAAATTATTATTTCATTGAATATAATTAATCATATAGAAGTGCGATAAGCTTTTGCAGGTTAAAATATGAATTATCTCCCTTGCATTATTCGAGTAATCATTTGAAACTCCCACTATCGTAACGATCGTTTCAGACCGACTTTTTTTTTCAAACAAACTAAAGCAACCTACATTTTGGTATTGTGAAAACACGTGCTGGAAGAGACAAGGAAACTGGCTAGACAGAATGTAATATTAATGTGTAAAATGCGATCCTATTTAAGTCTGAAGTCTAAAATCCGGCTGACATAATTTTATTGAGTAGATATAAAGTTGAACATGTAGTTTAATAAAAGAAACGAAAACATTGTTTTAAAGAAACGAAGTAATCTGTAAATTCTAAACACGGAATTTTCAAAAATCAGTAACGATATCGCTTAAAAATCTTATGTGAATTTTAATAGGGATTATGGTGATAAAAATGAAAGTAGAAATTAAACCTAGAAAATCTAAATCTATTAATTCTGTTAAGGGTGTCACCACTTGGAAGTTATAGTAAAAATGTTAGACTTTTTTCTGGTTACATGTTTCGCGCGATCAGGGTTCGCGCCTAGCTATGGATTTGTGATAATTTTAGATTATTCATTCCTAGGTTTTAATTCATGTATTCTGCAAAATCATAATACGGCCATTTTTAGGGTCACCGTGAAATTGGTCTTGCTGTACGGTTCGACAGCAAGAAGCATCACTTGACGAAACATAAACAGACATGTTTTTATTCACCCAAAACAAGGGGCCACATTGCCACTGAGACGTAAGAGGCTACTGTGAATTAGGGGACCATACACACACGGACATCATAAATGGGGAGTTGTACAGCGAGATGTTTGTTCACATTATATTTAAATTTCTGCATGTTGGTACGGTTGAGGAAACAGAGAGCAGGGGCAGAGTTCCAAATGTTGGCAGCTCGAGAAAATAAGCTAAAGTTAAGTTAAAGTAGAAAGCTCTCCGCTATTTAGGAAGCTCCACAGTAATTGTATGTGATTTAACTAATTTTGACACACTCCTCTTTCGGCACTGCCCTGATTTTGCCTGTGATGACCTACTTCAATGGGGATTGTTTTGATATGCATTAGTGGATTGTTACGGTCTAGTTAGTGTGAAGTCGTTCCCTGGTCATAATTTTTACTGATGAGATGATCACCAAAGTGTCCCCGCATATCACCGAATGGGAATAAAGCAAACACTATTGTACAGGGTGATAAAAAATGCCACCTATGGAATCGTTAATAAAATTCACAATCCTTTCTGCAATCCAACCATATTTGTTACAAATAGACTTCAGTTCATGCCTTAATTATCCACAAAGTTTCAGTTATGAATGTCTAACAGTCTTGGGTCAATACAACACAAATGTTAGGCACCAATATTTATAAAGCTTGACTAAATAGTCTTTGTTACACAATTGTAAAAGATCCCCTTCAGAAAATACCACTGTCACCTCCACAAAAAGACAAAATTCGGGTTGTAGTAAAAGAAAAACTGTTTTAATTCATGGCTCAAAATAATTGATTCTATTCATACCATTGAACATTTTCATAAAGGATCGTTTACCTTATATTTCTGCGTCCACATAAACGCACACAGATAAGTGTACATCATTCCGCGATGTGTTCCATAGTGGCGTTTATTCTGCATTGTGTACAGTCTAATTCTAACTCTAACCCGATGCGTATCTAGATAGGGCTCACAAAAGAAATGTCAGGAACGTGTGCGCTCACTGCGCATTGCTGGCAAGGCTATTTTTTCTGCAAATCTCATTTTTCCATTAGTGGCGGGACTCATTTTTTTTACTTACCCTATTGAATCACTACATGGACTCGACGCTATTAATTGTCATCATGATGGAAACAGAGAGAGTCGCTATAACCATTTCAGAAAAAAATATATGGCTACCCATTACTTCAGTACTTTTTGCAAATAAATACTCTTGTTAACTACCTCCGTGTTATCTTATTTCTTTAGGGCCCTTTAAGGCCACAACAAATAATAAGGTATGTTGAAATACAAAGCATGAAAACTATAGGACCAATCGTTTGATTGGCAGACCGATAGCATTATTCTGCTTTTTTTTACAGCCTAACTCTAACCCGATGCATATCTAGACAGAATTCATAAAAGAAGGCAAATGGTGTGTGGGCGCACTGCGCATGAATGTCGGGGCTATCTTTATTTTATTTTATTTTTGCAAATATAATATTCCTATTAGTGGTGGGGGCTTTACTACAAAAATAACTTTTTTCTATTAATGTATGTTGAAACTCAAAGCGTGACAGACAGTCCGAGAAATCGTTCGACCGCAGTAAAAAGATGCAACGAGATGAAGGAATAACCATGCATGAATGGGAAAGATGAAATGGCTAACAAACTACATTAATCTCTGTGTGGAAATCTTAACGACCTGGCTTAAAACTCCCTAGCGACAACTTGACTATGTCAAACCTGGAGACGAGCCAAATCGTTAACTTAGAATGACATCCTAACCAAATTCCGAATTACTCAGATAATAACAGCAAAAGTCGCTCAAACTAAAACAAAATCTGAATGTTTGTGCAATGATCTGTCAAATGGGAAAATGTCTACAGATCAGATTGTACATTTAAACAATTTTATTTACATCAAACCAGAAGAATACCCGTCCCAGGACGATTATAACCAATATGTATAGCATTAGTTTTATTTTTAATATTTTCTTTTTGCAGGTAGGATGCGTCTCCCCCTCTCTCTCTCTCTCTCTCGACTGTAGAAGTATAAAACAATAATAAAGCGGCGCATTTTGTAGTTGTAGTGGTCGCTGCAATATCTCTATATTTCCTTTTCTTTGTAATCGTAGTCATAGTGTGTGTAGAGTTTTTTCTGTCTTTTTTATACTGCACTATTGTCTCTCTTTTTGTTTGTTTGTATCAGCACTGTAATAGTTGTGTGTCTCTGTAGTAATAACAACTCCACATATTCCATGATAAATGGCAGTATACTGAAATCATATGCCCTTAATGGGGTTAAGATGAAAATTCATATACACTAAATGTACAAAAGCAAGGAAATTCCCAAATTTTTACACTTTTATTGTCATTAATTAAGGGTATGACTACATATCAACCAAACCATTTCATTATCACATCACTACAGTATAAATCTCTATGCATGAGTGGATGAAGTGTGTGAGGTGCGCTGAAGAAAAATTCCTACCAGTAAAATACATAGCCCTGTTGTGCTCGCATACCCTTAATGACAATAAAAGTGTAAAGATTTGGGAATTTCCTTGCTTTTGTACATTTAGTGGATATGAATTTTCATCTTAACCCTATTAAGGGCATATGATTTCAGTATACTGGCATTTATCATGGAATGTGACTACTTTTGTAAAAGCTATGCCTCAATACAATGGTCATTTTCAAGTTTTTTGGGAAATTTTCTGGAAAACTAAGGTATATGGTAAACTGAAATTAAAATGCCATCAACTATACCCTAGAACTTGTATCTCTGCCAAAAATCAGCTGAATCTATCAAATAGTGGATGAGATACAGGGTGACACATACGCACGTACGTACGTACACACAGATAACATGATTTCATGATTGAACTTTCTGGATCTCTGGGTTGCCTTGACTAATGATGTTGAAATTCTACACACTTATAGAACCTATCAACAAAAAATGTTGTGCAAAGTTGAAACTAATTTGGTTTATTGGTTTTTGAGTTATGATTGATCAAAGAAATGAGATTCCCAGCATAGACCATTCGTGAGGTCTATTAAGGGATAGAGCGCTCTCGCGCCTCCCTTGATTTTAATTTATTTTCTTAAAATTGCTCTTCAAATCTTTACAGTACTATTACATATTCCCCCAAGTCGCCCGTGAGGAGGGGATCTCTGAGAACACATATGTTCTGTACTACAGAAAAAAAGCCAAAAGACTATCTCTGGCTAACTTTTTATAGTATAACCCCCGACTTCCTGTTCGTGACGTCACTTTCCTGACACGTTCGCTAAATTTCTAACATTAACTCATTATAATAAAGACCATATTTATTATAATAAAGACCATATTCCTGTCTGTAACTGAAACGCCATGAAAATTTCATCACGTTTTTAAATATTATTCAGTAGTTGATTTTTAGATTGCTAATCATCAAGAAATAAGGTCCTATATTATTTACACCGTCGTCTACTTAACTGTAATACCCTATTCAATATATATATATATATATATATATATATATATATATATATATATATATATATACAACAGAATCCTAGTTCACAGAGTGAAAGGTATTAACATATTGATGATTTAATACTAATTTTAATCAATTAATTGCCAGTAGTAACGATATCTAATCGTTTGTTTGTATTTCAATGCTTCTTATATTTACATTCCAAAAGTCAAGCTTTGGTTTTATCTTACGAAAACATTATCAAAACAGACACTCTTTAATTCAATTATTTTACAGACTCGTTTCGCTCAAAGTAGACCAACCATCATTAGTATGTCAATATTGGATCTGTCGTCTTCGGGTTCACTGGAAATTATTAAGGTTCTTAGCTTGAAAAATCATACACCGTAGTGTAACATGAAGATAAACGTCCAAAGATTCAAACGTGAACTTCGGCATTGCTACATCATATGCGGCAGTACGTCATATGCTCTGTGATTACGAGTTGACAATCATCGAACTTAAATTGGAAGACGTTGGTGAACATAAAGTAGTGAAAGCATATACTAAAACATTTATTTTAACTCATATATACATATGTACATATATTATTATGATTATATATATATATATATATATATTATTATATATATATATTATCATTATATATATATATATATATATATGTATATATATATTTTATTATTATCATTATTAGTAGTAGGCCTTCGTCGGTCGTGTCCGACCATGAATGGCACTTGCAGATCTTGTTGACTAGTTCCAGTTTTTAGAGTCCTGTCAGTGGTGTCAATATCCCAAGGGGCATACTGGCTCGATCAGGGCATTTCTTGCTGTGGCTGAGAAGGCCTATGTGGACCTTGCAGTCTCTACCACAGTTGTCACATATGAAGTGGGAGGGTTGATGAGGAAGCTCACTTGCTTTTGCCCTTTCTTTCCTCCTTGCACGCTTTTCAGCAGCTTTTATTTTCCACTTTGCCTCCCCGGTGTCAAGCTGTCGTTTGAGGGTTTTTTCCATTTATCCCTGTCAGAGGCAAGGCTTTCCCAATATGATGGATCGATGTCAATGGCCTTCATGTCTCTCTTGCAGACATCCCGGTATCTTAGAAGAGGGCGACCATGGTCTCTCTCTCTCTCCTTCTTTTAACTCTCCATAAAGGAGATCTTTGGGAATTCTGCCATCAGCCATCCTGTGAACGTGACCAAGCCATCTCAGTCGGCGTTGCCTCAGTAGTGTGTACATGGATTTCATACCAGCTATTTCAAGCACCTCAATGTTTGTCTTTTTGTCTTCCCATTTGATACCTAGGATGAAACGCAGGCTTCTAAGATGGAATATCTGCAACGTTTCCTCTTGTTTAGCATAGGGTGTCCATGTCTCACTGCCATACAGCAGGACGCTTATAATGCAAGCATTGTACACTGACATTTTTGTGCTGGCTTTAGGTAAGGAGTTTTCCCAGACTCGACCCTTTAGCTTAGACAAGGTACCTGCTGCTTTACCAATCCTTTTGTTGATTTCCGTATCCAACGAGAGAGAATCCGAGATGTTTGAGCCAAGATATGGGAAGTCTTCAACAACACCTAGCTCAAAGTTGTCAATTTTGATAGAGGGCTTGCCTGTTGAGCCCAGGGACAGTATTTTGGTCTTTGGAAGGCTAATGATCAGGCCGAAATCTTTACAGGCAATAGAGAGGCGGTTCATAAGTAATTGAAGCTCCCTCTCAGTGTGAGTAGTAATGCCTGCATCATCAGCATATAGCATGTCCCTCATCGTTGCTTGTCTTACCTTGGTCTTTGCTCTGAGTCTGGAAAGGTTAAAGAGGCACCCATCAGATCTTGTCCTAAGAAGGATGCCTTCATTCACATCACCAAAAGCATGCTTCAAAAGCATTGAGAAAAAGATCCCAAAGAGGGTTGGGGCCAGAACACAGCCCTGTTTCACTCCATTATAAATGTCAAATGGTTCAGACAGGTTCCCATCAAAGTGTACTGTTCCTTTCATATTCTGGTGGAATGATCTGATGAGACTCAGAAGCTTTGGAGGACAGCCAATTTTAGAAAGTGCCAAGTACAGCCCTTTGCGACTGACAGTGTCAAATGCTTTTGTGAGATCCACAAAAGCAATCTGCAACGGCATATTTTGTTCCCTGCATTTCTCCTGAAGTTGTCTCAATGAAAATATCATGTCTAGTGTTGATCTCCCTGCCCTGAAGCCACACTGGGACTCAGGATACACACGCTCAACAAGCGCCTGTACCCTTACAAGTAGTACCCTTGCATAAACCTTGCCCACAATACTTAGTAGAGATATGCCCCTGTAATTGTTGCAGTCACTCCGATCACCTTTGTTCTTATAGAGAGTAATGATTTTGGTGTCTCTCATGTCCTGTGGTACTTCACCTTCTGCCCAGCAACAGCAAAGAATATCATATATGGGTTTCAGGAGGACTGTCTTACACTGCTTGATGAGATCTGGAGAAATCTCGTCATTACCTGGGGCTTTGCCAGGGGCAATCTGGTCTATAGCTTTGTTTAGCTCAGAGATGGTTGGCATTTCATCGAGCTCATGCAGGACACTATATATATATATATATTATTATTATCATTATTATATATTATTATTATCATTATTATATATATATACATATATATATTATTATCATTATTATATATATATATTATTATTATCATTATATATATATATATGTATTATTATTATTATTATTATTATTATTATTATTATTATTATTAGGAAAATTCTTAAGTTTTTTTATAATACAAAAGACTAATAATATCTCCGATATATTGAACTGTTTTACTTGCTATAATTAGGGATAAAAAGTTATAGTTTCAACACCACGCGCACACACACACATTATATATATATATATATATATATATATATATATATATATATATATATATATATATACATACTGAATACAAGGCTATTTCCTATCATGGGAGACTGGTGAGAAAAAAAATAAAGTCCCGCTTTTCTAATAATAAAAATAATAATAATACCCGATTTGGACATAAATGAATATTGATTTGCGGTAGGCCGACATTTTATTTGACAGAAATGAGTTTCCGAAACAAATCTATATTTTCCTTTCGGTGTTAACATTGCTCCATCTAGCGTGTAATTCCTATTAAAGCTTAACATATTTTGTAAATATACAACAAAAAAAGAGCAAAGTGCATGCGGTGAGGATTGAACTCACAAGCCATTGCCCAACAACTTCCTTCCTGCACGTACGCTTTCATGTTTTTGTTCCAATCTCCAATCGAGTTTTTTATAAACTACGAGCTGAAGTACACGTCTACAATGAGAGAAAGAGATAGAGAGAGAGGGAGAGAGAAGAAAAATTAGCCGCCATATTGTTTCAATAATCAAATCAAATTTATTTGGCAAAAAATAGCAAAGTGCAACAAGCCATGTAAAGAGACATGTACAGGTTATTTACATCTGAATGTTTGTCCAATAGCGCTTTAAACCTGGATATGGTAGTCATCATCACGACTTCCTTGTTTTACGGAAGAGAAACACGGACAGAGAATACTGCCTTTCTTCTATGTATTTGTTCCAATTCATGTTAGGCCTCGGAGTTTGAATATTGTATTCTCGGGAAGGGTGCTTGATACTTGACTGTTAAAACCAAACAAATTTCAGAAACAGCGGGAAAGAAAAGAAGAAAAGGAGAGACTTGTTTATGTTTTTAATACAGCCACCATAAGTTATTCGGTTAGTATGCCGACACAACGTTTGTGAGTTCGAACCTCCCCGGGGCAGAATTATTTTTATTCTGATTTTGTCCCAAAATGAACTTTGAAATTTCAACTTACAATATTAAGAAAATTGTTTAGTTTTACTTTTGTTTTTGCTTTCTGTAATCTACATCCGGAAATAAGGACCCGGGGCGACGATGGGTAGCCTTGCTTGTAGTTTCAATTTTTATTTGTTTGCACACCTTTAAACTTATACAGAAAAGGAAAAAAATAGTTGTAAGATAGATAACTTCTACTATATTTTTCATATTAAAATGAGAGTTATCTCCCTTAAGCTGATTTTTATTTTTAGGTTATTATTTAAAACATTTCAGATTACCGAGCCGGACTAAGTATTTTTTAAATAAACTGTAGGGAAGTACGTTATCATATTGCCTATTACATGGTACAGCAATAACAAATGAAAACTGGCTCCTCAGAAGCAAACTTTGATTTGTCAGCTTAAATGCTATTTAGGTCCAACTCTCTAAATCCGACAAGAATACTTTATATGTTAGGTATATACGATAAACAAAGGCACAGCGTGTATTGTTATAGTTGATTATTAATCCTCCACTATAATAAAAATAAATGTTTACCTATTTGTAAATTTATATCTGTCTCGTCACACAATAGTCTTCCAAACAAAGAGAGAACGCAAATCTATTTTCATAATCGGATTTTTCTTTCTTTTTTTTTTCTTTATGTTTTCTTTACCGATTAATACGTTTTTTTTTTCTTCTGCATTTTTATCTTTTTTTAAACTTCCCTGTTTGGAACGTTTTATTTATTTTTATTTACGTGAACGACAGTTGCTCTCTTTCAATTTCATTTTTAACACATTACGTCTTCGATGTAATAACATGTTAACATCCGGTATCATTTTTAATGTCTAGCTGCCCCTAACCTCCAGTTAATCAAAGGAAGAAAATAGAAACGGTTGGCATTTTTTAGACCATCAGCAGTGACTAGCGTTTTTGTTTTTGTTTTTTTTTGCTTTGTTTTTTCAACTCGCGAAATTTCGGTCCTATCCTATCGAAATAAAGAAAAAACATCAGAAAAACTTGAATTGGAAAGCAAATAGCAAGTCAGACAACACCCGCCATCTGAAATCAATTCGAAAAGAAATTTTCTACTGTAAAATACAAAGTCAACGGTATGTGGGTTTTTTTTTCATTAGCTCATTAGGAAGGATAATAATAATTTATGTATGAAAAATTAACGTAATTTTTATATGAATTATGGTGCGAAAACCGGCGAAGCATAATTGTTTGCGTCACCTTTGACGGAAGATGTATACTAGTCTATAATATTCTTGAATGGCAAATTATAGAAGAAGAAATTATAAGATTGTTTTTTCCTCACTTTTATAGCGAGTGAGGAAGCCTCTATGGAAGATTTTCAACATTACAAATTCTAGTCCATGTCTGCGTTCGAACAGGGACAATGGGTTGTGCTGGGAAAACGTGGCTGTTTTACCAACTAAACTTATTGAATACGATTATTTAAGCTTGGCTTTGTCTGGCATGAGGCCACATTAGTCGGGGAGTAAAATGGCGATTGCGGTCTTTTGACTGAGAAACTCCTGTACCATATATGCTTGATAAAATGTCACGTTACATTGGACGGTCAAAACAATTTTGCCCTCTCTCTCTCTCTCTCTCTCTCTCTCTCTCTCTCTCTCTCTCTCTCTCTCTCTCTCTTACACACGCTCTCTATATATCTATCTATCTATCTATCTATCTCGGTACCTGTTTTAGTCTTTGTCTTTATGGTTCTGAAGGACCTCTCACGCTGTATGTGTGTGAGAGGGAGAAAGAGAGGAAAGGAAAGGGAAATGACGGTAAAAAATCTGAGTATTGTGTATGTATGTGTGTGAGTAGATAAAAATTCTTACATACTGAGATATTGTCTTTGTCTATGTGTGAACACATGGTGATAGCAGCTATCAGCCCGAATAGAGAGAGAGACGGTCTAGCTGATGTTATCTGTAGCAGGTCGTGTGAGAGAGTGCGAGTTTGTGCATCCCTTTTTTAAGAATGCCCGGACACCCTCTGGCGTCATAACAAGGGGAGATAAATCTAGTTTGGCGGTATGTGTGTGTAATTGTGTTTGAGAAGGGAGATAATACTACAGAAAAAAAGAGAGACAAAGAAGCTCAATCAATAACCGTATTTTAAATTTCTTTTTCTTCCTTTTCTTCCTTATTTCTTTTTACTCTCTCTCATTCTATTCTTACTCTCTTTCCATGAAGATAAGATAGAGTAGAGAAAGACTAGCAACGTCTCTTCTATAAGCATGATTTCGAAGTCGATTTTGTGCTCTGAGTGACACCCCCAAGATGTGACTGTATTTGGCTCTTATACAGGCAGTGAATTGCATCAGGAGTTTGATCATTTCTGGAGCGATAGAATGATCCATATTTCCAGGGACCTTAGCAAGAGATCTGATGTAAGTCTTTAACTTCAGGTCTAGGGGTGAAAGTTATTCCTAAAATCTTATAAATAATTGTGCATCCATAGACTGAAGTGATTACACTGTATCGCATTGCTCCTAACCCTCTTCTACATACCACGCATGGGTATTGACCAGAGTCCTTCATCGACTAGAGTTTTGGGCCACTAACCATCAACTTTGTCTTTCCAATGCTCACCCTCGGACATTTTGCTTCTATGCCCTTCTTCCATACTTTCAATCATTGCCTCTGCCCTTATGACCAAATCATCGGCATATCGTAGTTCCCATGGACACCCTGTTCGGAACTCATTAGAGAGGGCCTCAAGGACAACAATGAACAACAAGAAACTGAGGAATGATCCTTGATGTACTCCAACATTTACACTGAACTCATCGTTTTAAATGTCATCTACCCGTACCTTGCTTCTGACGTTCTTGTACATGCATTGTATAGTCTTATAAGCCACTACTCCAATTTAAGCTTGCGCATTGCCCACCATAGCAGTTCTCAGGAAACCCTGTCAAAATCCTTTTGCTAGGTCAACAAATGCCATGTATAGTCTACTGTCTGACCCAATGTATTTCTCCTGCATTTGATGCAGAAAAAAGATTGCACCTGTTGTGCCTCAGCCTGGTACAAATATGAACTGCAAAGCATCGATGTCAACTTGCTGTCTCTTACTATTTCCACTACTTTCATAGTTTGTTCCAAGAGTTTCAGGCCTGTCTAGCTTCCTCTTGACAGTGAATCACCCTTGTCCTTTTAGCAGCTGATGATGTGGCTCTCTTCCCAGCTATCTGGGGCACACTCTTTCATTAGAGTTCACTAAGTCCGACATGATCTGGATGCCTATTTTTCCGGACCCTTTCAACATTTCAGCTACAATACAAGACAGTCCAGCCGCTTTTTCTATGTTTCATCTTTCTTAGAGTCTTTTAAATAATATCAGGACTGATCTCAATTAGTGTACCTTGAACTGGTATTTCCTTTGATAACTCTTCTGAATTCAAATTCAATGTTGAGTAGACTTTCGTAGTGTTGTTTCCAGCCATTTTGTCTGATCTTGTTACTCAGCGAGAGTTTCCCATCATTATATTCTATTAATTTTTCTCCCACAATATCGTGGCTCTCCTTTCTCATTTGTTTATCCACTCGGAATATATCATTGTTCTTGGGGCCCAACTCTCCGAATTTGGTTGTAGCCTGGTTAGATGAGGACACAGCCTTTTTTGCAGATCTCTTAGCTTGTATATATTCATCTCGACTTCCCCCTTTCTTCCACGCTTTCTATCATCTTCTCTTTTCTTGAATCGCACTGTTTTCTGTTCCATCCCACCACCAAGTCTCTTTCGTTCATTGGTGCTTCTTCGTCAGACCGCATACAGTATTGCCACTGAGGCCAGCAACCTTCCACGCCATCTGCTTAATAGTTCTCTGTACTTGCAGCAAAAACTTCTTGATATTTCCTTTGTACTTCTGCCTCATTCAACTTCCAAGTCTTCACTCTAGGATCAAATTTATAGCGCTCTTGTGGGCGTGTTGTGACCATGAGGTCACATAACAATCGTCTATGCTGTTGCACACTCCTCTCCTGCGATGACCTTGATGTCCTTGACCTGTCTAAGATCTCTCCGCCTCAGTAGTCTATAATAAACTTGGATTTTACACTCCGCCAGATTCGTAAGTAATGAGGTAGTTGTCTTTCTTCTTGAATCAGGAGTTTCCTACAACCAGGTTGTTGGCCATCGCAAACTCCAAAATCCTATCACCTTCGGGGTTTCGTTCACGAATGCTGTATTGATTATGCCCTCTCTTCGAAACCTGACGCTGCTTTACTAATATGTAAATTCCAGTTATCACAGGGGATGAGACGCTCTTTTCCCGGTAGGTTAGAGATAACCTCCCTCAAACGCTCATAGAAGGCGTCTTTTTCATAATCATTGTGTTCAACCTGCGAAGCGTAGATACTTAGGAAGGTGAGAACAGTACTTTCTAATATCAATTTGGCAAGGATGATCCTGTCAGACGCTGAACATCAAGTATATATATATATATATATATATATATATATATATATATATATATATATATATATATATATATATATATAAGTCATTTTTATGCAAGCGTCATTAAAGACTACGAGTTTTCTCTCTTCACGATCTTGTCAATTTCTCGACGCGGCGATCGATTATTCGACTACAACCCTCTCCCGACGCCTTACGCATCACTTAAATGATACTAGTGCCATCCAGCGACACATTACCACACACACACAAAAAAACATAAAATCAACCAAACTAAGACAAATAGTAACAACTAATACTAAGATCATATGTTACATAATGGCCTTTTTTTTTCAATGTTATTACAAGTCCTTTATATGAACGCCTTTTCGAAACACAAAAGTCTAGAAGCGTTTTCAAAACTTTCAACATTCATTTTTTAACATTAATTTTTAATCCTTTAAACCAACATTTTAAACGCATGTTTTTTTAAGTCATTTCAACACATATTTTAAGAGTCACTTTAAGCACAATTTTTAAGAGTCACTTTTAACACGCGAATCAACGAATGGCGATTTTAAGCCCTTAAACTGTCGACATTAAACAAGTAAACTGTCCCTTCTGTTATATAGTCTTTTGCAACGAGGACTTTTTTGAGTGTACATTTATGCGATGATCAAAAGTTATTACAAGAATCTGAACTCCTTTTTTTTTAATTGATTTTTTCAAACATCTTAATGTATTTTATATTTTACCTTATTTTTCTCTGGCCGTAATTTCATTCTTCGTCGTCTAGTGGTCCCCCCATAAATGTTGTGCGTGGGTTTTCTCTGTTCGATCCTTCGTCTGGTTGCGTTTTTATATTCTGAAAATCAATACTCTTTGGTTCGACGAAAAAAAGGACTTGGAAGACGTTTCGAGAGGATCAGAAGGTGGGTTTTATTTGCTTTAAGACATGCCCGGGAGAGGGTCGTCGTCTTCGATTGCCGTCACTTTTTGGGGGGTTACCTTACTAAACTGCTAACTAGATGGGGGGAAGATAAGTGGGTTCTTGTCTCATCTTAGAGATTCAGTCCTAAACTTTTTGTCTACATCCTTGGACAATTTCTGTGACCTCGAGCTGATCGTTTGTGCATGCTTTTGCCTCGACTTCCACTGGCGAACTCATCCAAAAAGTAATTTCTCACACAACGATGAATGACGTCATCTGATGTACACGTGTTAACGTCATGCCAAAACATTTGTTCACTCATGTTGTATGACCTTTTTTTACCCTAGCATTTCCTATCGGCCAAACATACCTCAAATTTGTTATGACTTTACAAAATGAGTCATTATGATACATAGTTGTTTGTCCCAAAATCACATATGCCCTTAAATTGTACTTAATCCTATTTCTTTCATAATTCATACTAGTCGATCTACACACTTTAAAATACAGAGTCCGTCATAATCTAACACATACATAAAACAACTGCACCAATAGACTAAAAATCTTCGAAGCCCTAAACAAAAAATTACAACCCACAACTAATAAAATAACATTCACCACCGGTACTAACAGAATTAATAGATAATAATAATAATAATAATAATAATAATAATAATAATAATAATAATAATAATAATAATAATAATAATAATAATAATAATAATAATAATAATAATAATTAAATATAAGTATACATATGTAAATTAATAGATATATAATCAATAATAAAACTATAAATACGGCTCTTAGTAACGATAAGACGGTCGAGAGACCGAAAGCGCTCGACGAATGGCCCACGACACAACGCTAGGTACCATACTCCACCGGTTAACATCCGAAAACCGAAGAATCGCTCGCCGCGTCGAGAATTTGACGAGAAAGATCGTGGTATGTTGAAAAGAAATCAATAAAGGGCTCAATCGCAAAATGTGAGAGCTAAAATACAAATTATTTATTTAAAAACTATATATTAAATATTTCAGAGACGTATCACGTTGATCTTGTAACTCCATTTCTCGATTTATTTTCATTTCCTGAGTCGTTGATGATTTGTCTGGACTCTAACGGCTTTTTAAACGGTAAAAGGTCAATCCATAACAATGAAATCGTGGTATGTCTCTGAAATATGTAACATATGATTTTTAAATAAATAATTTATATATATATATATATATATATATATATATATATATATATAAATTTGGGAAAGTTAATTTTTTAAGCATCTTTAGAATTTTAAACCATGTGTTAGATGCAGATATTTTTTATCAAAATAAAAATAAAAATAAAACATTTTTTCTTTTTCTTCCAAGATAAAGAAAAAGAAAAAAAATGTTTTCATTTTTTATTTTTATTTTTTATATAAAATATCTGCATCTAACATGTTTTTATGAAGGCATTTTGCCTCTCTGTTTATATATATATATATATATATATATATATATATATATATATATATATATATATCAAGGGAGGCGTGATATCGCTCTATCCCTTAATAGACTTCAAAAACGGCCTATGCTAGAAATCTCATTTCTTTGATCAATCATAACTCAAAAAAAGATTAGTTAAAACTTTGCACAAAATTTTTTTTGATAGGTTCTATAACTGTGTAGAATTTCAGCATTATTAATAAAGGCAACCCAGAGATCCAGAAAGGTCAGGCATAATTTTGTGTTATCCGTGTGTACGTACGTACGTATGTGCCACCCTGTGTCTCATAAACTATTTGATGGATTCAGCTGATTTTGGGCAGAGATAGAGGTTATATGGTCTAGTTAATGGCATTTAAATTTCAGTTTACCATATAACTTAGTTTTCCAGTAAATTCCAAAAAAAACTTATTATCCAACGTATTCATGTACTAATTCGATAAAAATGCTGAGTCACTGAAAACGTCCTATAATCCCTTGCCGAATGTACCCGGTCTTGCCATAAATTCTGTCCGGTTGCATCAGGTCATACCATGACTTCTATCCGGATGTATCAATAACATCATAGGAAGGCTACGTTAAGAGTGTGCAGATGAAAAGGAGGAGGAATCAGTAAGAGTGATTATAGTAGTTCTCTGGATGCCTCCTTGATTTTCTAAGTACTCAGCGTTGTCCAGGAGAAAAGTGCTCAATATCCTAGATAGAACGACTGTAGTGATAAGTGTGTAAGATATTTTAACGCCATCCACGTTTCTCTCCATTCTATTGTGCACATGGAAATGAGGGGACATCAGTAAGAGTGATTTTAGTAGTGCTCTTGATGCCTCCTGGATTTTCTAAGTACTCGGCGTTGTTCAGGGAAAAAAGTGCTCAATATCCTAGATAGAGCTACTCTAGTGATAAGTTTGGATAATATTTTAACGCCATCTACGTTTCTCTTCAGACTATTCTGCACATAGAAATCAGGGGAAATTAGTAAGAGTTATTTTAGTAGTGCTCTGGATGCCTCATTGATATTCTAAGTACTCAGCGTTGTCAGGGAGAAAAGTGCTCAATGTCCTAGATAGAGCTACTGTGCAGATGAAAAGGAGGGGGATCAGTAAGGGGGTGCTTCTGGTGCTTTTACAATATAGGACCCGGAGGCTTCTGCAGAATAAGGACCATGGGTGCTTCTGCAGTATAGGGGCCAGGGGTGCTTCTACAGTATAGGACCCAGCACTGGGGATGCTTCTACAATATAGAACCCGGAGGCTTCTGTAGAATAGGGACCATGGGTGCTTCTGCAGTATAGGGACTAGGGGTTCTTTTACAGTATAGGACCCAGCACCGGGGTGCTTCTACAATATAGGACCCGGAGGCGTCTGCAGAATAGGGACCTTGGGTGCTTCTGCAGTATATGGAGCAGGGGTGCTTCTACAGTATAGGACCCAGCACCGGGGGTGCTTCTACAATATAGGACCCGGAGGCTTCTGCAATATAGGGACCATGGGTGCTTCTGCAGTATACGGATCGGGGATGCTTCTGGTGCTTCTACAGTATACGAACCCAGCACCGGGGGTGCTTCTACAATATAGGACCCGGGGGCTTCTGCAGTATGGTTCTTTGATATGTCCAAGGCGCCTCGGAATTTTCTTTTTCTTTCTTTAACTAAAAATATTTCTATGTAGGGGGGAGGGTAAAAAACTATTTTACGTAGGATAAATGGGTTTTTATTAGACATGACAAATTTTTTTTCTGGGCACGGATTTTTACTGCAAAAACATGGCGTCGACAGTCTTGTTTTGCCAGCCTCGTTTCGGGTTCTCGTTGTCAAGTGTGTGTGTGTGTGTGTGTGTGTGTGTGTGTGTGTGTGTGTGTGTGTGTGTGTGTGTGTGTGTGTGTGTGTGTGTGTCATAATCAAAGTGGCTTTTTTTTTGGGGGGGGGGGAATTTTTGAAATTTAATTTTATGAAACGAACATTTTAACGATCAGGGCTTGGGTTAGGGTTAGGTTAGGGCTGGAGTTAGGGTTAGGGCTGGAGTTAGGGTTAGGGTTAAGGCTGGAGTTAGGGTTAGTGTTATGGGGAGCAAAGAGATCATCCATCCCCACTAGATTGTGAAATCGGGTTAGGGTTTTAGGGTTGAATGAAAATAATATGTAAATAAAAGCACAATGACATGTAAATAAAAAGAAAATGATTGTATTCCTTTTGCTTAAAATGTAGTTTTGTTTTGTTCTTTTGCTTGGCTGAAAAATCAAAAATTGCGCTTTGAATATGAGTCCCAGTAAAAAGACAACCCCGAAATAATTCAACGAAAACGAGGCTGCGAAAATGGCCGCCATTTTATTCTTCCAGTCTCCGTCCGATAAAAATATCGATTAATAAAAAAAAACAGCACTTTTAACAGATTATAATCATTAATAAATGTCACAGGTATGTTGGAAATCAAGTTTTATCGGCTACGGTAACTTTTATTTGTTGTATATTCTTTTCAGCGTTTTCGTTTGAGGGCTATTGTAAAAGATACCCAAGTTTTTTTTTAGTTTTTTTTTAGTTTTTTTTTAATTAAAAATATTTCTATGTATGTGGAGGGTAAAAAAAATTGGAGGGGTTCAAAATTTTTTTTAATTATTTCAAATTTTTTATTAAAAATATTTCTATGTATGGAGGAGGATACAAAAAAACAAATTGAAGGGGGGGCAAAAAAATTTCTGTTTTTCTTTTTTTAACCTAAAAATATTTCCATTTATGATAGTGACACTACATGAATGAACACTATTTTGTTTTTCTGACATGACAGGGGCACATTAATATGAGATCTTAGGTATGCAAACTGGCCTGGAGATAGGTACATATATAGTATGTGCACCCTTGCAGAGATAGGTAAGTATATAGTATGCGCACCGGAGCGGCGATAGGTATATATATAGTATGTGCACCTGCGTGGAAATAGGTACGTATATAGTAGTGCATAGGGGTGGCGATAGGTACGTATATAGCATGTACACAGGGGCGGAAATAAGTACTATATAGCATGCGGACCGGGGCGGTGATCAGTACGTATATAGCACACGTTCCGGGGCTGCGATCAGTATGTATATAGTACTGCACGGGGGTGGTGATAGGTACGTATTTAGCATTCGCACCGGGGCGGCGATAGGTACGTATTTAGCATTCGCACCGGAGCGGCGATAGGTACGTATTTAGCATTCGCACCGGAGCGGCAATATGTACATATTTAGTATTTGCACTGCGGTAGCGATAGGTACTTATGTAGTATGCACGCCGGGGCGGCAACAGGTACGTATTTAGCATTCGCACCGGAGCGGTGATAAGTATGTATTTAGCATTCAGGGGTGGCGATAGGTACGTATACAGCATGTGCACATGGGCAGCAATAAGTACGCATATAGCATGCGTACCGGGGTGGTGATAGGTATGTATTTAGCATTTGCTCCGGGGTGGAGATCGGTACGTATATAGCACGTGCACCGGGATGGCAATAGGTACGTATATAGCATGCGCACCGGGGCGGAGAAAGGTAGTATTTAGCATTTGCACTGGAGCGGCGATAGGTACGTATTTAGCATTCGCACTGGGGCGGCGATATGTGCATATTTAGTATTCGCACTGGGGCAGGGATAGGTACTTATGTAGGTTGCACACCGGGGCGGCAATAGGTACGTATTAAGTATTCGCACCAGGGTGGCGATAGGTACTTATATAGTATCTGCACCGGGGCGGCCATAGTTACGTATATAGTATGAACACCGGGGCTGAGATTAGTACCTATATAGAAGGCGCAGACAGAGGTGGTACTTTTTATAGAAATATGTCATACTATTGCCCTGGGCAATGTAGGAGGAATGGTGGGGAAGAAACAGCTTTCGCAAAAGGCAAAATTAGCAAGTAGCCGTGAAATGGGGCGACCATTGTATTGAGGCATAGCATTTGCAAAAGCAGTGACATTCCATGAAAAATGCCACTATACTGAAATCATATACCCTTAATAGGGTTAAGATGAAAATTCATATACACTAAACACGAAATGTACAAAAGCAAAGAAATTCCCAAATGTTTACACTTTTATTGTAATTAAGGGTATGCGAGCACAACAGGGCTATGTATTTTACTGGTAGGAATTCTTTTCAGTGCAAAACATCGAACAAGAATTTATCGTTTATACAAAATCTCTTGGGCTTTTCCGAAGGGAATTCGGCTGGAACTCATCGTCTTCTTTTATTGACAAACGTTCTGATCGATCTGATGTTCTTATGGAAGCTACCTAATATCAACTGGGCCTAGGTTGATCCAGTAAGAACTTAGACTTTGGCTGTAGGCTATGTGTTGAATCCTTAGGCAAGGTTACAAAGTAAGAACCGAAATAAAGTGCCATTCTGTTGCCTATATTTGTCATATTAGAGCCGTAGAGTACTGTTTTTAGTTCAGAGAAAACGAAAATTTCAGAGAAATGAAAAATACCAAGGTTTACAGTTCACATTTTTTAATTTACAAGATTTAAAATTCTTGTTTGAGGATCTTCAATCTGAATTGTAAAAAAATGTATTGTATTGTTGAAAAAATACAGTAAAAATCGTTTATATATTAAAAAAATGGTGAAAGTTGTTAATTCTAATAAATTAAAGTGTAAAACATAAAATTGACTTATATACAACAAGAATACCTTCATTTTCCTTAATACATAACAATGATGCTAGTGTCGTATGAATAATGGTTCCACTCAGGCGTGATTGATAAGGATACTATAAAGGTAAGTAAAATACCAGTTAAAATGTTTATTGGCAATGCTTATATTAACAGTGCTAAAATAGTAACAATGTTTATATTTTTTATAAGTAAAATTCCTACCAGTAAAATACATAGCCCAGTTATGCTCGCATACCCTTAATGACAATAAAAGTGTAAAAAATTGGGAATTTCTTTGCTTTTGTACATTTAGTGTTTAGTGTATATGAATTTTCATCTTAACCCTATTAAAGGCATATGATTTCAGTATAGTGGCATTTTTCATGGAATATATATATATAGTATAAATTCTTTTATTCATGCAAACATTATTGGCTACATATGTGCATACATGTTTCAGCTGCAATTTCTTTCGAAATAGAGCTTCCTCGGGCCACGTACAAATTGAAAATCCTGAAAGAGATGAGACAACTAGGCAATTTTGTTTGATTTTTGAGGGGGAAAATATTAATCCACATTTAACTCAACATTTAATTAGTATGTATCCTTATATTTAGATTTTACTGTTTTTTTTCTCTTTTATTTTAGAAGGTGACTCACCATACTCTATATATCTCCTCAATATGTGTGTGCGTGTTTGTAAAAAGGTGCATGTCAGAGTAAGAGAGTGAGAAAGAGAGAGAAAAAGAATGAATACATGTTTGTATGTGGGTGTATGTGTGTTTATGTGATAGAAAGAAAGCAAAAGAGATAGGGGGTATTCTCTGTTTATATTTACGTGTGTGCCGCGCATGTATGCATGTGAGAGAGAGAGAGAGAGAAAGAGAGTCGAGAGAGAGATAGAGAAAGAGAGTTGAGAGAGAGGGAGAGTTGAGAGAGAGAGAGAGAGAGAGACAGGGGGAGATAGAAAGAGAGTCAGGAGATAGAGAGAAAGAGAGTCGAGATAAGGAGAGAGAAAGAGAGTTGAGAGAGAGAGAAAGAGTGTCGGGAGAGAGAGAGAAAGTGAGTTGGGAGAGAGAGAGAAATAGAGTCGGGAGAGAGAGAGAAAGAAAGTCGAGAGAGGGAGAGAGAAAGAGAGTTGAGAGAGAGAAAGAGAATTGGGAGAGAGAGAGAAAGAGAGTCGGGAGAGGGAGAGAGAGAGAGAGAGAGAGAGAAAAGAGAGTCGGGAGAGAGAGAAAGATAGTCGAGAGAGAGAAAGAGAGTTGAAAGAGAGAAGAGGAGAGAGAGAAAGAGAGTCGAGAGAGAGAGAAAGAGAGAGATAAAGGCAGTCACTAACTCTATTATTAGAATACCAGGTAGTGGTGTTGTATTCCAACAACGATGGGGCCAATGGAGCGGATAGCAGAGATGGGGGGCATGGGTGGTTAGTGAAAAGACTGGCTTGTCCGACTCGTTCGGTTCGAAACGGGCCATAATGACCATCTCCGAACGAAGATGAAGCCTCCTTCCGGATAGTGTTTGCCATCACGCAAACTTCACTCGATCGGGGAACAAAGGGAAGATCTTCTCCTCCTCTTCCTCCTCCTCCTCGGACTCCACAACAATAATCAATGTCGTTTCTTTTATCGATTATCTGCTGACTGACACGCACACGTTCACAAACACATATATGCATACACATACATACACTATATCTATACGCATATATACCCATACACACTAGTGCACACACGCACACACATGTACACACGCGTACACGCACACAATGATCAACCTTTTGTGATAGTCCCTATTTACTTACCTTCCCACAAGAGCAAAGTTAGACACAATGATCTGTTTTAAGATATATATATATATATATATATATATATATATATATACATATATTTACATATTAATATATATATACATATATACATATATATATATATGCATATGTATATATATAAAGAACATGAGAACAAAGATATGATGTATACCTTTAAAGTAGAACCCATCATGAAGAATTAATGCTCGATATACGAGATAGAGCACTTATATAAACAAGTAAAGGGTGAGAATACAAAGTGTACAGAATACAATATCTATTAAGTCATCAGTTGTTTAAGACAAAGTGTTTTAAATAAAATAGATGTTATTATTCCTTTCTTAAGCCATAACTTTTCAAAGAATATCTTATCGTCAGGGAGAGCAAACAGATAAGTTGGAAAAGGAGAAATTTTTTTCTTTTTTTTGTTTTGAACTCAAAATATTTCTCAGTGTTGGGGGACAGTGAAAAACAAGTTGGGGTGGGGGGCTGGAGAGATTGAGGGGTCGAGGAACATTTTAGGGGTCAAGCCGAACTTTTTAGGGGTCAGGCCAATTTTTTTTTTTTTTTTGAACTCAAAATATTACTCAGGGTTGGTGGAGAGTGAAAAACAAGTTGGGATGAAGAGCTGGAGAGATTGAGGGGTCGGGGAAAATTTTAGAGGTCAGGCCGAACTTTTTAGGGGTCAGGCCAAATTTTTTTGTTTTGAACTCAAAATATTTCTCAGGGTTGAGGGAGAGTTAAAAATTAGTTGGGATGGTGGGCTGGAGAGATTGAGGGGTCGGGGAAAATTTTAGGGGTCAGGCCGAACTTTTTAGGGGTCAGGCCAAATTTTTTGCTTTTTTCTTTGTTTTGAACTCAAAATATTACTCAGGGTTGTGGGAGAGTTAAAAATTAGTTGGGATGGGAGGCTGGAGAGATTGAGGGGTCAAGGAAAATTTTAGGGGTCAGGCCGAACTTTTTAGGGGTCAGACCAAATAGGGGCCAGAGCGGTGATAGGTATATATTTAGCATGCGCTCTGGGCGGCGATCAGTACGTATATAGCACGCACACCAGGGCGGTGATAGGTACGTATTTAGCATGTGCACCGGGGCGGTGATAGGAACATATTTAGCATTCGCATCAGGCCGGCGATAGGGACGTATTTAGCATTTGCACCGGGGCGGCGATAGGTACGTATGTAGCATTCGCAACGGGGCGGCGATAGGTACTATGCAACATTTGCACTGGGGCGGCGATAGGTACGTATGTAGCATTTGCACCGGGGCAGCGATAGGTACTTATGTAGTATACATACCGGGCGGCAATAGGTACTTATATAGTATCTGCCCCGGGGCGGCGATAGGTACGTATATTGTATGTGCACCGGGGTGGCAATAGATATGTATATAGTATGAACACCGGGGCGGAGATAAGTACCTATATAGAAGGCGCAGATAGATGTTGTACTTTTTATAGAAATATGCTATACTATTGCCCTGGGCAACGTAGGAGAAATGGTGGAGAAGAAGCAGCTTTCGCAAAAGGCAAAATTAGAAAGTAGCGGTGAAATGGGGCGACCAGGGAAGAGAAAGGTAGAAAGATAAAGAGACGGCTATAGAGGAGGGGGAGAAATAGAAGTTTGAATATAAAGATGTTACACACGCGATTTTTCTTCAATTATATGTCTTTATGACCTCGAGCAACGCCGGGTAGCCCCGCTAGTCTATTATATAAAATGTAAAAACAAAAGGTTGAAAATTTAGGCAAAACATCACCGTCGATAGTAATAGGAGAGTTCGTAGAAACAGGTTCGAAGTAAAGTAAAATCCAGTTCTATTTTAGGAAGAAAATAGTTCCCGAAGCTGTAAAGACCCGTTGAAGTTCTGGAAAAGCATATACTATGAAATGAGCCAAACTATCCATCCTGTTGGAAAAAGTTGAGATGTGTGAAACTTTAGGATGTCAGTGGCGTATTAAAAGCAATTTGGGAAAATTCCATGGATTTGCAGGGATAATTTTTATAGTTATTCAATTCAAAGTGAAATTATAAATCGTAATTTCAATCTAAAAGGGTAACTCTAAGAAAGCCAACATCTAAAAAGGTAGCCGATCGCAATTATAATGGTAATAACAATAGAGTAATTTAGTGTAATAATCTTATCGACAATAATATAATATATGATATAATAATGTATTATAAGTGGATAAATATGTTATCTATTTTTAGTTTGTGGATAGATATGTTCCTTATTTTTATCTATATCAGGGACCCTAATATTGTCGTGTTTTAGCGGGTCAGTATTGCATGGACGAGGTTATTAATTCTAGGGAATTTGGTAGAGACTATAGAATGATGGGTTTGGTTAGGGTTAATAGATTTTAGTTTTTATTTTAGTTTCTAATGGTAACATTGGTTCAGGAGGTTATATGTATATTACTAAGATGTGATCTATTGTGCCTGCAGTTAATTGAGGTTTCTTTTTTGTGTTTAGAAGTTTCTCTCTCTCCCTAAATCTAACTATTTCAAGTTTTTCCAATAGGCATAGGTAATAGGGTGAATTCAGGGAACTACAGGTACTAGTTTTTCCTATGGTGTTCCATTTAACTATTGGTGATTGATTTTTCACGGTTAGTTCCCAGTGATATATAGAGCGTGAATTTCTTTTTGAATAGTCAGAAATACTGAATGCGCATTTATTGCCGAAATATCTTTCTTTGGAGGTATTACCAGCCATGCTAATATAGTATTTTCTGGGTTGGATTTTCTTTAGTTGAAATTATAGCTTGGTAGACTATTTGGGTTGGAAGGCAATTTTTTTGCAGGGGACATTCTGTTTTATCTATGCAGCTACAAGTCTTAATTGTTGTTGTTGTTTTATTATTTAATTCAGTATTTCTGTTGCCGTTTAATATTTTATTGTTGTTTTTTAAATTATTTTGCCTACGTTTTCACCACAACTTAAACTCAATTTAAGAGTGTTTTATTAAAAATTTTGTGGTGGATATCATTAGGAGGGAAGTGCAGGTTAATTAAATCTATGAGTCGTTTAATAAGTTTAGCTTTAACCGTGTGGTTAAATGGGGAGGTAAACCAGATAATATTCCTACTTCTTTTTTATGTTTATTGTTGAGCATTGTAGGTTTAATATATTTAATTTGGGTGTTTTGTATCCGTTCTCGTTTAGTGCTTTCTTATAGAAGGCCTTATGTGCATTAAAAATTCCCTCGTTAGAGGAGTTGTTGTTTATTCTCTTTTCAATTGATTTTGGGAATGTGTTTAATTATAGTTTTAAGGCGATTTGAGAGTAGATGAACATAAATTAGGTTAGAGTTATTCTTAGTATAAGGTTTGTACATCCATTTGTGTAAGTTAAATGTTAAATCTAAGAAGTTAACTAGTTTTATGTTTCATGTTATTTCCACTTTAAAACTTAACCTTTTCGTCTCTTTAAGGATAATCTTTTTTACTCTTTCACACTTTTGTCTATTTGAGTTTTTACCACTAGTAGGCCATCGTCTCTGTGTAATCTTATATCTTTTATGTCAATGTATTCTGTGACATTGTATAATATGTAAATTTCAACTTAGTCGGTTACCTCTGCAGAATCTGATGATCCCATCGAAACATCGAAAGATCCCGACTGATTGCTTTGTTGAGTCCATTGTTCTTGCTTGCTAATAAGCACTGTATTTCTGCATTTTCTAATAATATTTATTTCTTCTTCGGAAATATCAGAGAGGAGGGTGGCAAAATCAATAAAACTTTCGAAAAATTATTTCGATATGGAGGGGGAATAATTGATAATGTCGAATTGAATAAATGAACAATTCGTTTTGCTTTCAATTTTGGAGAACCGATTAATGGTTTCAGTTGTATTTACTCACTGATTTAGTTCATAAGTTGTTTAAGTGTGAGAGGGGAGAGAGGCAGAGAAAGAGAAAGAGAAATGAGATAGATAGATTTCACTACATCAGTCGTCCGACGCGTGCTGTACCCACTTTGAGAGCAGTACACAAAAAAAACGTTTTTTCTCGTTTAAGTCTCGCTGACTAAAGGCGAGATAGAGGGCCCCGCCCAGAAATCATGTGGTTTTCGTAACTTCTGTTCGGTGCCGCCACCCCGCCTCCGACACTTGGTTAGATAAAAGTTCACGTCAGTAGTTTTTTTTTAACCAATAAAACATCAAGAAATATTCACTTACAAGTCTCGCTAATAGTATAAAAGCTCAAACACAGTGTTTGTCTTCAACCTTTTTCTCGTTTTCTTCCACAGTTGACGTATGTGAGAACGAACCACACAAAATACCCACAGCACTAAACTCAGCACGGATTATTATACACAGCGCCAGCAATATACACACTACTAACCAAACTCTCTCCACACAAGTTTTTACATACACTCTCTCACTAACAAAACACACACGTTAACACACATAGCGCCAGCTGAAATAAACATGTCTACTCAATTTGTCCGTACAGACAAAACACCATTTTTCACTCGAACGTTCTATTGACTCTTTTAACTCTCATTCATTGCAGAAACTTTATTGTCTAAACAAGCTGTTAATAAAAGTTAATTACTTTTGCATGGATCGACTGTGTCATTGTTTGTTTTGATAATGCCTTTCCCTCTACAACCTAATGAAATACATCCTATTTTATTGAAATACTTATTGCCGTGTTTCTCGTAAGAAAACAAAGCACGGGTGTCAATTTAATATTCTATTAAGACTTCAAGCGTGTCTGCTGTAAACATACGTCCAGTGTTTTGCCAGTTCATGTACGTTCTGAACGTACATATATTAGACTTATCATCAAATGAAGAATTGTTCAATGTAATAACAGGATAGAATAAGAAATGTATAGAATATGAAGATATCCCATATACAGCTGCAACACCGATGTTCTAGTATCTGATAGTCTGGACCTGTTTTAATGTTTTAGCATCCGTCAGTCGCAACGACTATGGATCAGCGTCGTGTGTGCATCTTTTTGTGTGACTGTAGAGACCAATTCTTGATTTGCATGGTCTACTACAGCGTTGACATACGAAAGCTGTTGTGCAATGTGTCACTTTAGCTGGTTGGTCTGCCCTGTAGGCTCAGTCATCTCCTAGCTCTCTTCGCAGCGTTGTCATCATGGAGGGTCTTCTAACTGATGATCATTCCCTGGCGTATCTGTTTCATCCATGCAAGTCTGTCAGCTGGATGGGGCTCCCCATGTATTAATGTCCATTGAGCAAACCTTCATATGTTGCTTGCAGACATCCTTGAAGCGGAGATGGGGACGACTCCTTTTTCTTGAGCCTGAGGCAAGCTCGCCGTAGAGAAGGTCTTTAGAGATGCGCCCATCATCAATCCTGCTCACGCAGTAGGGAGTAGACGGATGAGATGCCTGCTCTTTGATAGGGATAATACGGAAAAAATAACGGGAGTGAACTTGATCGTCCTACTGGGCTACGTTTGTTTAGTGGGCGACCAACAAATGGCTCTGTGTGTAGCGCCATCAATTTGTTTATTTACATCTGAATCTGTTCGTGGTAGTCTCCCTTTATTTTGAGATTTTGAGATGATATCTTATTTTGTTGAAATCTGACCACAGATATAGTTTAAATTATAGTGGCAGTCGTGGTATTAAACGCAAACACCATTCTACCTCTATTAAAAAAAAGTGTAACTGCTGAAGAAATTGTCCGGATTAAAAGAGGTGCCGGACCTGAATGGATTAAAAAAAAGGAAAGAAATTATCTCTGTGGATGAAAATATTGTGCTCGCCACCGGAACTTCTTTCCGCGGTATATTCTTCGGAAATAATACTAATCTCTATCGCTCAATGATCTTAGCCCGTCGAGTGCTAAAATGCCAACTTCTATTAGGCTTGTATGTTATATACGGAAATTCACGCCGGTCACATAAATATTCCTGTTCCGGCGTGAACTTGTTCTTTCTCAAATCCAGGTTCTTCACACCAGGCGAGGTATTTTTATGGCGATGATACGGTAAGTCAGTGTTATTTCCACCACTTGATGCGGGGCCTTGCTCATCACGTCTGTCAATTGCTGAAAAATCGTCTTGCACCTAAACCGCTTCGGATCAGAATCGAATTTCAAACTTCAAAACGTTCCTCACTCGGAACCTCACCAACGGGTACAGTTTCGTGTTATTTCCAGGGCAGATTCTATTTAATCGATGCTTGGGACACTAATTGGTACTACAACTTCGCGCAAAGGGGGAACCTGGATAAATGACAATGAAGGGGGTGACATCACATCCTCAAAAGTTACAAAATTAGTGTATCACTGTAGGAAGATTAGATTTTGCATGTGTACAGATAAGGTTAAAAATAGAAAAAATTACGTTAGATCAGTTTATGTAAGATGGGATTTTAAATTAGAAGTCCATTTAGAGTTAGGGCTACGTGTTCAGGAAGTTGCGTAACAAACAGAAAGTCAGTAATGATATGTAGCGTATAAGCTGGTCAGATCTTCATGCATTTTCTGGACCGCATGAAATACAGTTGCTCCCATTTCCTATAGGTGATGGTTTAGGGTATTATGTATGTGTGTCGTGGTTAGGATAAAAGTTAGGGGTTAGAGGTGTGTGTGTTGTATACTTGAGAAGAAAAATAAAAGAAATCAAAAGTATTGTATTGCGTGCTCTAATTTTTTGATAACTTCTAAACTGCTATTGTTAGGAAGAAGAAGACGACTGCAACAAGAAGAAACAGAGAAAGGAACAGAGACGTCACTACCCACTGAGCAACAACTTAAAACATATTTCGAATTTTTTTTAGATAAGGATTGATAATTTATATTATTTGGTTTATTCGGACAACTGTTCTCATCCTGTTGAACTCGAGAATCGTTTTGTCAAACTCGAGAACCTGGACGGAATTTTAATAAAATAAAGGGTTCTGTTCGAAATTTCGTGCAGATTCCCGAGTTTGACAGAAAGGTTCCAGAGTTCGACAAGATGCACCTGAAGAAGGTTAAAGGTTACATTGGCCGAAATGTTGTGAGAATAACATCCAAGCTGAGAACAGTAGTCCAAATACTACAACTTACAACATATCAACGAAAGAAAACAAGACTGTGAAATGCTGCAAGACACCGGTAAGAGATTTAATCCACCATAGTTTTACATCACCACCGGCTGTAGTATGGGGGCATACCTCAGAGTGAAAGAAGGGAAAATGTATTAATTTATGAGAACTAGCGAATATCATACTAATCCTACTCCTATATTACTTCATGAAAATAGTGTTTGATTTTATTTACTTGAATCAATATAAACTGGAAAGAAACAGCATTTAGTGATTGCAAGATATGACGGATGATATGAGCCAGAACCTGGCTCGAGTGGTGGAAGTAGTTTTGAATTACCTTACTGCCGCCATAAAAGAGCTCGTCTCTGCCTGGCATGCAAAATCTTTATGCGAGAAAGAACAAATGCACACCGAAACGCTTTCATCCATGAATGGAAGCCGACAGAATGCGTTTTAGCACTCGATGGGCTAATATCATTGAGCCATAATAATCAGTATTGAACAGGATATTGTCGAAAAAGCCCACTATGCTGTTATGGTCCAGTAGCAGATACATTATTACATGTTGTCAGAAAAGTCTATTATGTGATGAAGATATAGTGGTGAACATGTTGGATTGAATACGGTTTCACTGAAAAAAAGTGTACTACGTTACACAGTTCCAGTGATAAGCAGACTGTTTCCATTAACAAAGACCATATTTCCCTATCTTGTTTTATTTCTTTACGGGACAAAACGATTTTTTAAATATGTAATCAAAAAATATTTTAAGTAATTTTTCACTGGTTGCAGTTTCTGAAGGTGTCCGGAGTAGAATACAAGATGCGAAATTCCAAAGAAAATTAAGAATGCTAGAAATTTGGTCGAATAAAAGAAAGATTCCAAAAATGTATTTAAATATTATGGAATAAAACAAAACGATTAAGATTAATGAAATTCGACTTTCAGTTAAAAAAAAGAAAAAATGGTCCAGTTTTACGATCCACTTTACGATTCGATCTGCGATTTAAGCCATGTAAATACTATTTCAATATCTCACTACTTTGATATTTTTTATCTCGCTACTTTGATTTTTTTATCTCACTACTTAGGTTTTTAAAATCTGTCTCATCCACGTTCGTATAATACACGTTAGTTTGATTATAATATTCGATTTTAAAATATTCGATTTTTAAATGCTAGGTTGAGTATAATACTCGCTTGTTTGAGTATAATATTCAATTTTTAAATACTAGATTTAGTATAATACTCGCTAGTTTAAGTATAATATTCAATTTTAAAATGCTAGATGAAGTATAATATTCGGTGTTTAAATATAATATTCGATTTTAAAATACTAGGTTGAGTATAATACTTGCTAGTTTGAGTATAATATTCGATTTTAAAATATTCGATTTTTAAATACTAGGTTGAGTATAACACTCGTTAGTTTTGGTATAATATTCAAATTTAAAGTACTAGCTTGAGTATAATACTCGCTAGTTTAGGTATAATATTCGATTTTAAAATCCGAGATGAAGTATAATATTCGGTGTTTAAATATAATATTAGATTTTTAAATACTAGGTTGAGTATAATACTCGCGAGTTTAAGTATAATATTTGATTTTAAAATACTAGCTTGAGTATAATATTCGATTTTAAAATATTAGTATAATACTCGACAATTTAAGTGTCATATTCGATTTTAAGATACTAGGTTTAATATAATACTCGCTAGTTTAAGTATAATATTCGATTTCTAAATATTGTATTGAGTATAATACTAATTTGAGTGTAAAGATTCCATTTTTAAATACTATGTTAAGTGTAATACTTGCTAGTTTGAGTATAATACTCGATTTCTAATTGAGTATATTATTCGATTTAAAAATTCTATGTTGAGTATGATACTAGCAGGTTATCAATTAATTTTTCACTGTTTATATTTTCTGAAGACGAAATCGTGAGCCAAATGCAAAATACGTGATTCTGAAGACAATAACGAATGCTAAACATTTTCTCGAACAAAGTAGAGACTTAAACAAGTTCTTCAAATATCATGGAATAAAAAAACAGTAAAAGTTAATAAAATTCGACTTTCATTTTATAACTGAATCAAACAGTTAAAAAAAAGAACGAATCCATTTTTCAATTTGTACGTTTAAAATATTATGGGTATCGGGTTCTTCTTCGATTCCCAGAATATGTTTACGTCGACAAAAAACAGCTGTTTGTCTCTCTGAAACATAGTAGTTGGCTCATTGTATAGCGACGTCTTCATCATTGATAATAGTAGCAGTCGCAGAGATGTTAATCATTTCTTTTTCCTTCCATTTCTGGCTCAAGTAATTAGAGTAAATATAAAGAACAACAGATGACTCGATTAATTACTCTGAGGTTTGATTAACTTCGTACAGTATTTTTTTTTTACTATTGGGTGACTACTTATCAAGGCCGAGAGCCATTCCAGGATAGGGGTTAATGAGACAGAATTATTGACAATAGAACGATGAGGAACACTATGGGAGTAGTAACATTGATCAATTGTATGAACTGGGCTTCGTTACCTATGGACAAGAATTTTTTACATTGGATTTAGAAGACGACCAAATTTTAATCAGCAGGGAAGCAGTCCCGTGGTAATGTGTTTCACATGCGGGAGACCATTGGAAAGAACATCTGACCATGGAAATTTTGCCTGACACTTGAGAGAGAGATAAAGGAAATTTTTTTACGTTGTGGTAAAAAGACGGGTTCTTAGTGTACATGTTTTATAACGAGAAAGAAAAGATTGGAGCACAGTCGAGCATCCTCCATGGAAATAACTATAGAGCAGAAAGAGACTAGCAACCTCCCTTCTGTGAATAAGAGTCCTGGGGAAGAGAAGATATCACCGCTTACTAGATTTAAAAAGTATATCAAGATTAACTGCATCTTCTCCTTCCGATCCCCGTAGGGTGCAGGCCCGTATCTGATTATTTTCACGCCTATATATAGCCACACTGATGAGTCTTATGCATAAGTAGACGGCATAATCGCGTGGACACACCGGTTCTCATTAGATCACCGAAGTTAAGCGACGTGGAGCCTGGCCATTTTGGGAATGCTAGGCGCTCTATGTCATCTTCCCATAACCGGGATATACGTGCAGCTGTGGACCGCTTGTGAATTTGATATTCCCTGTGAACTTCTTCTCTCGGAGGAAGCTGGCATAGCCCACCCAGGGCTAAATACCACACCAGGTTCGATGAGTCTAAGTTAAGATGAAACAAATATGTATGTGAATATTAAAAATATTTATTATAAAATGAATTATATATTTTTTTATTTCATTTTACTCCAATCAAAGTTCTCAGAAATCAAGGGGCCCATTCTTGGGGCTAACACTTTATTTCTATATGAGATACATAGATATTAAAAAATATTCCATTAAAGTTCTCTTTACCTGTCAAATATTGAGTTAGTAAAGATGTTAATAACATTAATTTCCCTCTTACTAATTGACCAGTAAACTATGTTATAGTCTATCTTTCTTGTGGTCCCTTTGTCTTACTGGATTCCAGGATAAGAATTCATCTAGTCTGGTGGAATATCCAAGTAAGTGTTGTTACTTGAGGTAAAATTACTAGAAGGTGCACCATTCCTCGTATTAGTCAGTGTATAGCCGTGTCGGGAGGATCTTATTTGTGGTTCGAATGCAATGTTGTTTTGAATATTTGGTCAGGGTTTACTTGTAGGATGAAGTATCCTCATGCCCGGGTGTTCCTGACAAACCCTTGTACAGAGAGACCGAAGACACTCGAAGACTGTATCTAGTAGGCATTCAAGCTCTCTTATATATATATATATATATATATATATATATATATATATATATATATATATATATATATATATATATATATATATATATATATAAATGTGTGTGTGTGTTTGAATCTAATTGTTTCCTTATTATTAACGTTTTTCCTTTTTATTCTGTCCTCTGTACTCAAGAGAATAGAACACGCAAAATAGCGACCTCGTGTTTCGGAAAAAAAGCACCGGAACGTGCCTTACTAAAAACGTTAAATCTAGAATATACAATATTCTTTAGATTTACAGAACCGAGGAAGGACAGAAAGGTAGAAATTCAAGGGAGATAACTTGAATATCGTTCAAGGGAAATAACTCTGAATATACTACGCCAACAGACGCATCTTTTATTTTTCAATTTTCTTTTCTCTTCGTTTTCTTCTGGGATGGGCATCCTGACGGATTCCAGACATTCACTTGCTATTTCAGAGACTCCAACCGAGAGATCTTTCTAAGGATTCTACCCGTTCCGGTCATCAAGACGTTATTTTCGCTGAAAACGTTTCTAATAATTATGTATACACACGATAAATTGAGAAACAGTGTTATGCTCAATTGCTAGATGTCTGAGAGTTCTTTCTTGACTACATAAAAGTGAGATCTGATGAGACGGCGTCAGTGATATCAAACTCTGTAAAACGTAGGACTGGGGTTGAACACACGTCCATTCAGCTTCAGGCTGAATCCAAAAAGAGGTCAAACTTTGATTTCGAATATTGCTTTACGCATGTGTGAGTATGTTTTTTGTACTCCAATATTAAAGAGCTCATTCTCATCTTGGCAATTAATAATTCAGGGGAAATAACTTGAATATCATTCCAGAGAAATAAATCCTAATATACTATGCCGACAGACGTATCTTTTATTTTTCAATTTTCTTTTCTCTTCGTTTACTTCTGGGGATGGGCATCCTGACAGATTCCAGACATTCACTTGCTATTTCAGAGACTCCAGCCGAGAGATCTTTCTAAGGATTCTAACCGTCCTGATCAGTGCAATTGTTTGGATCTCTCTTGTAGTTGGTTCACTGGGTATATTCACCAAGTAGTTTTCTTTTAATTATTTTTTTTTCATGGGCCCGGTGGCTCCTATGATTACTGGAATGATGGAGATCTTCCTAATTTCCCAGTTTCTTTTCATGTCGTACCTTGGTATTTCGTTCTCTTCTTCTTTTCAGCTCTGTTTAAGCCAGCATCATTAGGGACACTGACTTTAACTAGGGTTGCTACCACTTCCCTCTTGTTCCACATGACTACGTCAGGTTCAACAGCTCTGTTTTCGAAGTATGTAGCTGTAGGGATTAGCTTAGTTATAGTGAATGATGTATGACTTATTTCCAACATCCATTCTAATGTGTTTCTTTAAACGATGGAAGAAAATAAAGAAAGCCAATCTGACCATTTTTCTTTCTCCGTGAAAATAAAAAGTGGACCGCTTGATCACCGGTCCTCGCCTCTACTAATTGAATCAAACTGAAGATGTTTGTCCGGTACTGATATAAGTAAAACTAGTTTCTACTTAGGCTGACCGAAAGTGACTAATGGATCTGAATTCGAAAGCTGCCATCTTCCGAAAATACAAAATATGATTAGTGCCGAACATAATTCGATTATCCTTTTTTGCCTTTCCCCAATGCGCCGCCATCTTGCTTCTATGATAAGGTCAAAGGTCGCGCAAATGGTACTAGCTGATCAATTTATTGTGAAAGCAAGACGCCATTTGATTGCTTTTAAATTCAATTCGCCGATAATTAGAGCGTCTTTCATTTCTTTATGGTCAATAAGGAAATGATCTCTAGCTTCTTCAAACTTTGTGTTTTTACTTAGAATTAATAAGCAAAACATTGCCTCCATCGATAATACTCTTCCTATCCTCTCCCCCCTTCTTCTTCTTTTTCTTATCCGTTCTCTTCTTTTTCCTCTTCTTGTGTCTACTACTACTACTACTACTACTACTACTTTTTCTGACACTATTACAACTACTATAATTATTGAATAATATTCCTACTCTTCATCTTCCTATTCTTTCCTTATACTTCTTCTTCTTTCTTTTTTTCTTCTTATTCTGCCTTCTTTTTTTCCTCCTCCTCCTTCCTCTTCTTTCCTTTGTCTTCCTCTTCTAATGCTTCTATTATTACTACTGATTTTCTTACACTATTACAACTACTATAATTATTGAATAATATTCCTACTTTTCATCTTTTTCTTATTCTTTCTTATACTTCTTCTTCTTCTTCTTCTTCATTCTCTTCTTTTTCTTCCTTCTCTTCTTTCCACCTCTTCCTCCTCCTCCTCCTGCTTCTTTCTCTTCTTTCCTTCGATTTTCTCTTCTTATGTATCTATTAATACTGCTACTTTTATAATTATTGAATGATATTCCTACTTTTCATCTTCTTCCTCATTATTTTATTTTTTCTTCATTCTCTTCTTCTTCCTTCTCTTCTTTCTTCCTCCTCCTCCTTCTTTCTCTATTTCCTTCGTCTTCCTCTTTACTTTAGGTATCTATTATTACTACTACTACTTTTCTAGAATCATTACAACCACTTATCCTTTTTTTGTTTACTTTTATTCACTCCAAACAAGGGGGCACATTGCCACTCAGACGTAAGGGGCTACTGTGGTTTAGGGGCCAGATTTATAGGGGCATCCTAAGTGGGGAGTTGTGCAGCGAAATGTTTGTCCACACTACATTTAAATTTTTGCATGTCAGTACAGTCGGGGAAACAGGGAGCAGGGAAGAAAATTCCGAAAGCAAGCAGTTCAAGGAAAGAAATTTTTAGAGTAGAAAGCTTTCCGACATCTGAACACCTCTACACTGAAGAGGTGAGATTTTGCTGATTTTCGGGTTGGTCAGTGGTATTTACATCGAGGAGGCACCAATGCAGGAAGTTCATCAGAGCACATTCCATTGAAGTACTTTCTTTTAACTTGAATTCACCCCGGACAAGGCATATTGCCACTGAGACGTAAGGGACGACTGTGGATTAGGAGACATATTTATAATTGGCATTCTAAGTGAGCAGTTGTGCAGCGAGATTGCACTTACATTTCTGCATGTCGGTAGAGTCAGGGAAACAGGGAGCAGGTAGAGAGTTCCAAAGGCTGGCAGCTTTAAGAAATAAGCTATTAGAGTAGAGTGCTCTCAGGCATATAGGGGCTTCCACAGTGTATGAATGTAGGTTATTATCGAGTTATCGAGTGTGTTTACGTCAAAGGGGCACCAGAACAGTAAGTTTATCGGAGCACATTCCGTTGAGGTACTTGTAAAACAAGCACAAGGATGCAACATTGTGGCGATGGGACAGGGGCTGGAGCTTGAAGGATAGTGAGGGACCTACTAGATTAGCAACTCTTTTTTTGGACACGGTCTAAGAAAGAAACTAGTGGTTGGTGCACCAGCCCAGAGATGACAGTAATACTCCATGCATGGTCGGATGGTGGATTTGTATAGATATAGGATACTGTCAGGTGTGAGAAGTTTTCTAGCACGGTAGAGGGAGCCCATTTTCTTTGCAACAGCCTTGGCAGTGTCTTCTATGCATTCGTTCCAATTCAAATTACCTGTGAATGTTACTATCCATGGTAATCGATGGTTGAAAGGGTTATTTTCTAGTTGTTAAAGGAAAGGAGTGGCATTTTGGTCTCCATATCTAACTACAGACTGGAGGTCACTTTCTAAGGATTTAGCGATTGCCTCATATATGTGCTCGTCTGCTTTTCCCACATGTTGAGAGTAGAGTGTGGTGTCATCGATCACTGGGGTACACATGCATTTATGTCATGTTGCTTAGATGAACGGCCATCGAGGACAACTTGAATCTTACTTTTCGATAGGAAGGATCTGATTATATTAATTATTCGTCCACAAATACCACTCGGTTTAATTTTTATGAGAAGACCTTCATGCCAGACCTTGTCAAAGGCTTTGGATATATCAAAGACTATCGCCCTAGCTTCACCTACCTTGTCCAGTGTATGACATATGCGTTTGGAGATGACCATTATTATATTCGCTGTAGAACGTGCTTACCTAAATCTATACTGATGGTCAGAAAGAAGTTTAGCATTGACGACGTGGCAGATTATCGCTTGATTAATTAAAGATTCAAAGACTTTAGCAAAGAGGAGAATAGACTAATGGGGCGATAATTATGATGGTCGGTTCTATCACCAGAGTTCTTGAAGACTGGTACCGCTGAGGCAATTTTCCAGATATTAGGGGAGCAAGATTAGGCAAGGCATTTGTTGTAGAGATTTGAGAGGACAGGAGTCAGCTCAGCAGAGCATTTCTTTATTACTATTACTGCGATAAGATCAGGCCCACATGTTTTGGAGGTGTCATGGTTTTTTATGATATCCCGGACATTGAAAGGGGTGATGATCAAGGTCATCAAGTGTGGCTGTAGTCCACAATGGGAAATTTGAGAGGGAGTGGCCTGCAGAGTCCAAAGTGGAGTTAATGGTGAACCGCTCAGCAAGTAGTTCAGGCAATTTTTAAAGGGTTAGAGTGCTCCTTCTTTAGGGGTGCTGGCTTGACTACTACTACTTCTACTTCTACTACTACTACTTCGTCCTCTTTTACTCCTACTACTACTACTATTTCTTCTACTCCTACTATTACTTGTACTACTACTACTAATACTTCTACTACTTCGTCCTCTTGTACTCCTACTACTACTATTTCTTCTACTCCTACTATTACTTGTACTACTACTACTTCTACTTTTTCTAGTTCTACTACTATTACTACTTCGTATTCTTGTACGCCTACTACTACTATTTCTTCTACTCCTACTATTACTACTTCTACTTCTACCTCTACTACTACTACTACTTCTACTTCGACTACTACTATTACTCATTTAATTCCACTGCTACCTCCTCTTCTGCTGCTACTCCTATTTTTACTACTACTACTACTTTTTTTTACTTCTACTATTTCTTCTACTACATGCTCTACTTCTAATTCTTCTGCTACTACATCTCGTTTTTCTTCTTCATCTTAATTTTATTCTTTTTTTTACTACTACTACTACTACTACTTATTCTATTACTACTTCATTCACTTCTACTTTTCCTACTACTACTACTAATATTATTGCTACGTATTCTTCTACTGCTACATCATTTACTCATTCTACTTCTACTACTTCTCTACATCTTATTATCCTCTTTTATCTACTTCTTCTACTTATCTACTACTACTACTTCTACTACTACTACTTCTTCTTCTTCAACTACTACTACTTCTTCTTCGACTACTACTTCTTTATCTACTTCTTCTTCGGCTACTACTACTACTTCTTCTACTACCACTTCTTCTACTACTACTACTACTACTACCTATTCTACTACTACGTCTCATTCTATTGCTACTTCTTCTACTTCCTCTTCTTCTACATTCTTCATGTACTTCTTCTACTACTTTTTCTACTCTAACTATCACTATGACTTCTTCTTCTTCTTCTCCTTCTCACATGTGTTAATTAACCAAGTCCGACTCAAATGCTCATTTATGTTTTGTGTCCAATAAAAATATCTTCATACGTTTTTTTTTGCGATCTTATCATGTTATGGTAATGAGCTTTTACCAAATCAGTCCTTATGATAAAGAATTCCGTCGCCTGTCTTCTGGGTTAATTTTCCCAGCCGATTCTGATCAAATCACGAGCAGATCGCAATTTACAATCACATCATGTGTGAAAGTACTTGTGTTGCTAATATATAAACGAAAAGACATCGAAATTTTAGAAATTATAAAATTCCACTCAAAGGAAGATAATCAAATCCGCCTCCAACGAGCTCGGGGTTTAGGATGACGTGTCATGGGAGTTGATTGGCTAAAATGGTTCTTCTTTTCTGGTTATTCCTTCGACAATGATATTTGCCATCGTAGAGATGAGTTGGTCTGCACTAACCTGGCAAACAATGTACTGACCTGTTTTCAGCATTTTAATCCCCGCACCGTTTTTTTTTTTTGTTTTTTTTGCTTTTTTTTGTTTTTTTGTTTTTTGGTAGACAGTGACAAACTGTGACAGACGTGGGATACTGGTGTTATTTCGGAGTTTTCTTCCTGAACAAAATCAGCTTAGCAAGGCTTGAGTCTAGTCTAGACTGGTGTTATTTCAGCATTTTGTTTCTCCTCGACAGTTTGACTTACCAAATCAATTGTACCATGGTGTTATTCCGGTGTTTTCTTTCTCTTAGACTAGTAGTTTTATCAAACTTTTCAAGCTAGAATTAAAGTATAGTTTCTGTTAGTAAAATGCTTCTAGACTGAGGTAATTTTTAGTTTTGTTGCAATTCAGAGGGCCTGTTTTAGGGGAGTTGGATTTTTCTTCACATTAAAAACCGACCTTGTGTCTTAAAATATGCGTAGACTTGAATTGTCCATATAAGCCTCACATATACTTAAATTGTCTATATAAGTCTCACATATACTTGAATTGTCTATATAAGTCTCACATATACAATTCAAGCATATTTTATCTATGAAATAAGTTAGAAGCAGCAGCGGCAGCGGATGATGGTTTTATATAGACTTTCAATTGGACAAAAGCTCAAATCAGCAGTTTATCCCAACCAATCACAGCACAAGAAATATACGTTTCCAAATAGTCGGACGTAGTATAAAAACATGTTTTCAGGATGTAATTTGTTTTATGGTGGTCAGTGACAAACTGTCACATACACTGGGCTACTGCTGCTATTTCTGTATTTCTCTCTGAACGAATTGTTAGATAGCGAATGGGGTGCCTGAAGGGAGGGCGTCATAAAAGGGGGGGTCTAAAAGCGGAAGTTGTGAAATCACGTGACTTCCGGCAGAGAGCGTCTCGGCTTCTTTGCCTGCCGACAACCAAACTGAACGGACATAGATGTCGCTGTCACGGCCAGCCCCGGCAAGGGGGGGGGGGGCTGGGAACGGTAGAGTACAGTGTAACTAAAAGTAGCAAGAAAGTCGGTCTGTCTATGTCTATAGGTTATCGTCTCTTTCCCTCCCTCCCATGCTCTCTCTCTTTCTTTCTCTCTCTCTTTCTCTCTCTCTTTCTATCTCTCTTTCTATCTCCCTCGCTCTCATACACTCATACACGCACACAAAGCTTTCTGTTTCAAAACCCACAACAAGACTCGGCTTCGTTTGTATCAACGACGAAAGAGGTAGCCGGTCACAGCGGATGATGATTATGACGGCGACGCAGAACAATACAACAACCTGGGTTACAGCAGAGAAGACAGGGGGTGTATAATATTTATACACTCAACAGTAAGAAGTATCCTACAGAATTATTTTATCAAAGCTTGAGAATCTAGTCTTGACTGGTGTCATTTTAGTGTATTCCTTCTCCTAGACTGGTTGTCACAAAAGCTTGAGAGTCGAGGCTATTCTGGTGGTATCCTAGTGTTATCTTTCTCTAAGACTAATGGCCTTACTCGGCCTTCGGGCTAGGATCAAAGTGTAATATCTGTTCTATCCTTGGACAAAGAAGGAGATATGCTTGTAGATTGAGGCAAGTTTAATGTTTGTCCCAATTCAGAGTGCCATTTTCTTGGAAGTTTTCACATTAAAAAGTGAGCTTATGTCTTAAAATATGCATTGGATTTAATTGTCTGTATAAGACGTATATCAACAATCAAGTCCACACATATTTAAATCTATAAAAACTCTTATATTATGAGGAGTAAGTTTTCACAAAACAGTCAGGCAAAGGGATAAGGCGACCTGAACCAGTGATTCCGACGAGAAGATCAACGCAGGGTCAAAAAAAAGTTCGAAGTTTGGGTTGACGTGTGATGGGGTGGTGGTTAGGGTTAGAGATTGATTGGCTAAAATGTTTTTTTCTTTTCTTGGTCTTCCTTGAACAATGATATTACCATCACGGAGACGAGTTGATCTGCACCAACTTGGAGAACACACGCAGGGTCGAAAAAGCCTACTTACAGCTTAAGATATATATATATATATATATATATATATATATATATATATATATATATATATATCCACCCTCTCCCTCTCTCTCTCTCTCTCTCTCTCTCTCTCTCTCTCTCTTTCTCTTTCTCACTATCTCCCTCTCTGTCCGACACAGTGGGGGCAATCTATTATTAGTTAAAATTAGCAAGAAGACCCGATTGAATGAGGATCACTACTCTGTACTTTTTCACTATAACACCATATTACTTTCTTTGTTTTACTGCCCCCCTTCCTTCTGTTTCACCCCCTAATATAGTCAGAAGAAGCTCTCTGAATTAGTGTCTTATATATATGGTTTTAATTTCATTAAAATCGGATATACGTACTTGAAGTTTTAAGAGGGTTCTATCCCAATGTGATTGCCATCCTAATACTTTATCATCGGCGTAAACAGAAAAAACTCCCAATTCCACTTCAACAACAAACGCTCAAACTGGGGCCATAAAAATCAGCTCCCAGAGACAGTCGAACAAAAAGGCGCAAAAAGCCAAAAATGTTGATCACGTGTGGTGCTCTGTACTACGTCCGCCAAACCACTGGTCAAACATATAAAAAACATCACGTAGCGCCAAACTTTCCCTTTTCTTCCTTCTCTTCCAATCAAGCAATTAAGACGGCTGCTGCTGTCTTACTTTCACTCCAAGGTCTCTCCCTCCTCCTCCTCATGAACACAAGGCAAATAGTAAGCTTATACCCTTTCTTTTCTATTTTTAAGTACCGTCGAACAAAAACATCCACACACACACACACACACAACCACACACAAAGGCTTACACTCCTATCATTCTTACACTGCAAAAAGGGGGCTGAGAGACGGCTCATTTTCTCTATTTACGCACACATCCCAACGCGTGCGTTTTCCAAGAACAAACCGTTAAAAGGGACGCTTTATACAAGCAGTAAAAGGGACACTTCATACAAGCAGTAAAAGGGACGCGTTATACAAGCAGTAAAAGGGACATTTCTGTACACAAAACTCAGAAACTTTCATTGAGGAATTTATACATATTTAATGAACCATGTTAAATACATTGTTATTATTCATATAAATTTATTTATCTACATCCCACAAGGTAAGATGTGACACAAGGTCGGGAAAGTGGGATTAGATAAGCCAGCGCTCGAGAGGTGAGCACTCTGGCCATTTAAAAATTGCCTGGGCAGCCCCGTCGGCATTACCCGCTAGGGGCGCCTCAGACAGTAAGCAATAAACTTACTCCTCCCCAAAGAGGAGAGGCAAAGCCTGGAAGGGTGCACCTCCTAGAACTGCACAGGACGGACAACCCCCCAATAGACCAGCGTAAATCCAGACCCAAAGGCCCGGACGATACCGGTTTATTAGGCGGGGTTATTCATATAAATGTTTGCGTGCTGGGTTCTTACTTCTTATCATTGTTGTGTTGGATACTGACGCTTTTGCTCGTTTTCTTAGATGTTTAACCCGAATAGAATTCGTTAGTACCCCCACACCCGTAGATATTTGGCACATAGAGAGTAACATAGAGATTCGAGACCATTTGCATTGTTTTCCTCGGAGAATTTAATACATATAATATAAATTTCATTAAAATAGGATATATTTAAAGTTTTAAAGGGGGTTTGGCCCCCATAGCTCCTTTAGGTTAGGAGGATACTTAGAGATTTGGAATCATTTCCATGTTTTCTCCAGAAAAGTTTATACATATGATTCAAATTTCATAAAAGTAGGATATGTTGAGGTTATTCCCTTATGGCCCCCTTAAGGTTGCACTTACCCGGTAAATTTTACATAAGAATACATTTTTAGCTTTTATGTAGATTATCTAAGCTGTCGTTCTATAGGGAACACACAGGCATCAAAAACACGTACACACAGACATTGAGTTTTATATAGAAACATTAATTCTATATACTTTTGGTACAATCGTCACTATAACCCTGCCATGAAGTAGATCCCCTATCACTAAAGAAGCCCCACAATCCGAAAGAAAGGTATGTGCCTCTACTAAACCAAAGGGAACCAGAAAGGCGAAAACCGTTACGCCAGGGAAAACAACACAACCATGCACCAGTTACCATCGGTTATTTAAACAAAATATACCGCAATGTCAGTTAACAGGAATTAATTTTTGCTTGCCTTCAGAATATTTTCTGTTCAGGCAAAACGACTGATTAAAAAGTAAATAAATAAAATAACAACGTGCAGTCGTGTTTTGTAATTTTTCGCTTTTTACTTCTCTAAAGACAAGAAAGTGGATCTTTTGTGACTGAGAACAGCCTAAAGTCGTTGGTTTCATGACGTTTTTTTTTTTTTAAACAAACAACTAACAACGGCATGGAGTCATGTTTGAAATTTTCACTCTACTTTAAAAACAACGAAGTAAATATCTACCAGAGACTTACAGTCTTCTTTATAAATGTTAGCTGTTTGGCTTCATGCTAGGGACCTGTCCCTGTAAAATATTCTTGCTACGATAACAGTCAAAAGTCTGCCAAATTCAAATTCTTATGAATGCGATGGATCACTTTGACTGCCTCATGTGTCTCGGACCATGGGAGTACCTAAGTCTAAGTAAGTTGCCTTCAGAACGATATAAACATGAAATGCGCGTCGTGTCTGTAAAACCGTAAGAGTTGACGTGGAAGCTTCTATTATGTAAACGAATTTTGGGGACGGAATTACTGGCTGCCTTTTACCTTGTATAATTTGAATTATTATTCTCATCTCAGAGTATATTTTCACAACGTTTCGACCGATGTAACCTCTGACTTTCTTCAGATACATCTTTTTGAACTTAGGAAGGTATAAGGAACTTTGAACTGAACCCTTTGTTACATTATAAATGTTCACTGCCATCATCACTATGGTCACTGGGAAGCCCAGATGTTTCTTTTTTTTTACTGACACAACCGATGTCGACACTTTTTAGGTTAGTTTTTAACAAGCTTTTATTTAAAAGCAGAACGTAACTTGCATGCATGAAAGAGAGAGAGAGAAAGAGAGAGAGAGAGAGGAGAAAAAGAAAGAGATATTGGATGAATAGTTTCTATTTACATCAGTCGATGTCAGGATCTGTCCCCGATTTGGGGCAGCGCGTATAAATACACGTCTACTCTTGTTCCAGTCTTGCCGGCTAAGAGCGAATGAGAGTGGTCTCACCGGAAGTAATGTGATTTGCATAACTTCCGCCCGAATGTTACCTCTGACTTTTAAGATTTTTCCACTGAAAATATGGCTTCTATTATCTAACACCTTTATTTAATCCATGGAGTATATTGTTCTTGTTCTATCAGCCATTACTGAGTAAAAGTGTTAATTAATGATTATGTTATTCTTAGTTATTATCGCTTGTAGTGAGGATTGAACCTTCAACATACAGAAGACTTTCACAACGGATAAAGGCGTTGATTAATAATCAGTTTTAAGTGATAGTCTGGTTGTCTCCGTCTCTGTGTAAGGCAAGCAAAGATGGGTCAGGTGCAATGGAGTTAGAGTGACAATGTTGCTTCTGTGCCATTCCTTTGTGTGTTCTGCGCCAACCCTCCCCCAACTTCGCATGCAACTGCTGAGCCTTGCTTCTTTTGATGTTGGAGGTAAAACCCTGCTATCTTGCTAGTTTTTTTTTATCTTGAAGTAGTATTTTTAGCTCCTTACATTAAGTAGCTTCATGCCTTGTCTGGAGCTATTTCCATGAAATAAAAAGTTAACAAATAGCTGCAACTAATTAGGAGGACTTCATGCAGACCAGAAACCCCTGAGACACAATCTTTGTGAGCTCTGTACAAAAGTCTGACTTGCTTAACAACAACAACAACACCAACAACAGCAGCACAAACAATATGAAAGAATGGTTTTAAAAAAACAAATAAAGTAGATACCGTATATCCTTTGTAAACGCAGTGAATAGATGGAACAATTTTAAAACCTGACAAATGATAAATAATAAAAGTATAATAATATGCTAAGGCATATAATTTCATGTTCGTACGTACGTTATCATCTTTCACATGTTTAAAATAATAAGATCGTCCAATCAGCAAAGATTGTTATTAATGATTAGTCTAATGTCGCTAAAGTAAGCAATTCCAAATTCACCTATTTTAAAATGAATTGTCAAAAATCCGATTATGTCGTCCCGTATAATTTTAAATACATACATTTCAAAAAGTGTCATTCATTTTATTGATTTGAAAAAATATTTGTCTGACAATTATTTGTTATGGTAAGAAAACAGAATATTTATTGTTTTAAAAAGAATTAAATTGCTACATTTTTAACTAAAGAAGAAAAATATCCGTTTTATTTATTTAAATAACGAATATTTATTGTTTTAAAAAGAATTAAATTGCTACATTTTTAAATGAAGAAGAAACCTATCCGTTTTATTTATTTAAATAAAGAATATTTATTTAGCTGACAATGACAATTATTTTTAATGGAAGAAGAAAGAGTCCTTTGTTTTCTTAATGGTATTGACCCTAACAAACATTTTTATTTCAAAAAGAATGCTGTTATTATTATTAACCTTAAATTATATGGATTGATGTAGAAAGCACCGTGGAATTTCCATGGGCTCATACTAGTCTTTGATAAATAAAAATTAATCAACGTTAGTTTCTCTAATGAGTATTTCTATGAATTTTACTTACACAAATTATATGTTAAAATAGTCTTTTATTATTAAAAATTTATCACCGTTCGTTTCTCTAGGGAGTTTTTCTATAAATTTTACTTACACAAACTATATGTTAAAATAGTCTTTTATTATTAAAAATTTATCACCGTTCGTTTCTCTAGGGAGTTTTTCTATAAATTTTACTTACACAAACTATATGTTAAAATAGTCTTTTATTATTAAAAATTTATCACCGTTCGTTTCTCTAGGGAGTTTTTCTATAAATTTTACTTACACAAATTATATGTTAAAATAGTCTTTTATTATTAAAAATTTATCACCGTTCGTTTCTCTAGGGAGTTTTTCTATAAATTTTACTTACACAAACTATATGTTAAAATAATCTTTAATTATTAAAAATTAATCAACGTTCGTTTCTCAAAAGAGGTTTTCTATGAATTTTACTTACACAAATTGTATGTTGAAATAGTCTTTTATTATTTAAAATTAATCAACGTTCGTTTCTCTAAGGAGTGTTTCTATAAATTTTACTTACACAAATTATATGTTAAAATAGTCTTTTATTATCAAAAATTAATCAACGTTTATTTCACTAAGGAGTGTTTCTATTATTTTTACTTACACAAATTATATGTTAAAATAGTATTTTATTAGTAAAAATTAATCAACGTTCGTTTTTCTAGGGAGTTTTTCTACAAATTTTACTTACACAAAGTATATGTTAAAATAGTTATTCATTATAAAAAATTAATGAACGTTCGTTTCTCTAAGGAGTTTTTCTATAAATATTACTTACACAAATTATATGTTAAATAGTCTTTTATGATTAAAAATTAATCAACGTTCGTTTCTCTAAAGAGTTTTTCTTATACATTTTACTTACACAAATTGTATGTTAAAATAGTCTTTTATTATAAAAAATTAATCAACGTTCGTCTCTCTAAGGAGTTTTTCTATAGATTTTACTTACACAAATTATATGTTAAAATAGTATTTTATTATTAAAAATGAATCAACGTTCGTTTTTCTATGGAGTTTTTCTACAAATTTTACTCACACAAATTATATGTTAAAATAGTCATTTATTATTTAAAATTGATACACGTTCGTGTCTCTACGGAGTTTTTCTATAGATTTTACTTACACAAATTATATGTTAAAATAGTCTTTTATTATTAAAAATTAATCTACGTTCGTTTCTCTACGGAGTTTTTCTATGAATTTTACTTACACAAATTATATGTAAAAATAATCTTTTTTTATTAAAAATTAATCAACGTTCGTTTCACTAAGTATTTTTTCTATAAATTTTACTTACACTAATTATATGTTAAAATAGTTTTTATTACTAAAATTTACAATCGTTCGTTTCTCTAAAGAGTTTTTCTATAAATTTTTCTTACACAAATTATATGTTAAAATAGTCTTTTATTATCAAAAATTAATCAACGTTCGTTTCTCTAAGGAGTTTATCTATAAATTTTACTCATACAAATTATATGTTAAAATAGTCTTTTCTAATTAAATTTAATCAACGTTTGTTTCTCTAAGGAGTTTTTCTATGAATTTTACTTACACTATTCATATGCTAAAATAGTCTTTTATTATTAAAAATTAATCAACGTTTGTTTCTGTAAGGAGTTTTTCTATGAATTTTACTTACACAAATTATATGTTAAAATAGTTTTTACTTATTAAAAATTAATCAACGTTCGTTTCTTTAAGGAGTGTTTCTATTAATTTTACTTACACAAAGTATATGTTAAAATAGTTATTCATTATAAAAAATTAATCAACGTTCGTTTTTCTAAGGATTTTTTCTATAAATTTTACTTACACAAATTATATGTTAAATAGTCTTTTATTTTTTAAAATTAATCAACGTTCGTTTCTCTAAGGAGTTTTACTATTGTAGCAGTTACCTCCTCCTTTCAAAACATAACTACACCGGTTTGTCGGTAGGTGTCTCTTTTTCACCGACAGGTGGCGCTGTAAAGCGACACCAGAATTATCTGCCCTTCGGACTATAAAACCAGGTGCAAACGGAAATTCTCTCTCTTCTTCACCGACCAGCCTCGGCAGAACAACGCTGGCACCAGCGCTTAGTTTCACTCGCTTTTTCCCACTCAATTGGCCTCGACAGAACGACGCTGACACTAGCGTTCCGTTTCGCTCTTTTTCTTTTCAACTAGCCTCGGCAAAACAACTACCAACACACGTTTCTTCCGTCAGCACGTGGTCAAACAACGGTAAGCGTTTTCAACTCATTTTCTTTATGTACGGCTTTCAAAGACTTTCCTCTCGCCGGATTCATTTCTTCTTATACCTTTTTCAAGAACTGTTTTTCCATCGACACACATGCATACATCACACACTTCATCATTCCACGTACACACACGTTCAATAAACGTTATTTGAACTACTTCATTTTGTTTATTAATTATTACTCTGTCTTCGCATGCAACAATTGCTTGATTCAACTTTGCACGTTTATAGTCCGGGAACATCACCCTCGCGATCCTAACAATTGGTGACCCGAACGTGCAAGCTTTGTTGTATGTGGCGGAGTAATTAATTTCGTACTAGAACAAAAAATATATATATATCATTTCTCGTTTTTTCTTTCGTGGTGAAACGAATTACGCACCCATCTTTTTCCTTTTTTTCTACCTACGTGGTAGAAATATACAAACAAACAAAAGAAAAGAAGCCGCCATTATTTTTTTCCTGGCCACGTGGAAATACCCAAACAAAGAAAAACAAAAACATTTCTCGGCTCTCTCCGAATATAAAACAAATTACAATTTCATTTTTTCTTCTTCTCTTTCTCTACTCACGTGTCGGAAAATTATATACAAAGAAAAAGACAAACTTTTGCCAATCCTTATTTTTCTTTTTCGACGAACAAAAGGACTTTACAAGACGCCACTTCCTTTGTTTTGAACACGTAGAGATAAAATGAAAACAAAAGAAGACAAACGCTCACATACCGCCATCCTTTTCACAACCACGTGTTGATAAAAAAATTTAAAATTGCCGCCATCTTTTTCTCTAACCACGTGGAAATGAAAATTCAAACAACAAAAAAAGAAAATACGAATTTATATTCTCTGTTTCAACAACAAGCAAAAAAACGGAAGCCGCCATCTTTTTCCCTAACCACGTGGAAATGAAAATTCAAACAACAACAAAAAAAAGAAAATACGAATTTATTTTGTTTTCTTTCTTTTCGACAACAAAGAAAAGAGAAGCCGCCATTCTTTCTCTACGTGGAAACTAACATTCAAACAAACTAAAACGAAAACAAAAAAAAGGTATTCCGTGTGTGAAACAAATTACGGCTCCATTTTTTTTTCTTTTTCCCTTCTACCCACGTGCTGGAAATATATATATATATAAGAAAAAAAAACTACAAAACAGACCACACACGATGCCAAACACGAACAACATCACCAAGACTTAATACTGGTTGTAAAAAGTCAGGCTCAGCAAGCAACAACATCACCCTTCAAGGGCTACCAACCCTCTTCAACAACTGGACGTTCATTGATCAACAGGAGGACCCATCAACTTGAACAACCAACTCTTCCCGGACATTCATCAAGCACCAAACATTCCCGGACATCACTGACATCACTGGGAAGAAATCACACCAGTTTAAAATGAGTACAACTGCACAAGCACGACTAAATACTCAACAACTGGACGTTCGTTGATCAACTGGAGAACACATCAACTCGAACGACGCGCACCAACACCAGCACAGACCCACTTGTACCTGGACCTGCTAACTCACTTGCAGACATTTGTGCATCTGACTTTGACCATAGTGTACCACCGATCTCAACAACTAGATGTTTGTTCATCAGTTCCACAACACGGACTAATTAACATGAACAACATCAACAACCGCACAGACCAACTTGTGCTTATTCATCAACAACTGCACAGACTCACTTGTGCTCATTCATCAACAACTGCACAGACTCACTTGTGCTCATTCATCAACAACTGCACAGACTCACTTGTGCTCACTCATCAACAACCGCGCAGACCCACTTGTGCTCACTCATCAACAACCGCGAAGACCCAAGCACCAAACATTCCCAGACAACACTGACAATTCAACGTTCGTTCATCAGCTCCACATCACGCAGACTAATCAACATGGACAACGCCATCAACAAGTGCAAATTCGCTTGCACTCAACATTTTTCGACCGCAGACTCACTTGCGCTCAAACTTGATGCAGACCCAATTGCATGCAAACAACACACAGATCCACATGCGTTACAAACACTCAATTCCGCAGACGCACTTGCGATCAATCATTCAATACAGATGGAAAAACAGAAATAAGTAGCGTACACACTACTTTTTCTAATCTTCAACAGCAAAACAGACATACTCACAAAGAATGCTTCTCATCTACAACTGTACATATTGAATAATATTTTCAATATTTTTCAAGCTGGGGGGAGTCCTTGTAGCAGTTACCTCTTCTTTTCAAAACATAACTACACCGGTTTGTCGGTAGGTGTCGCTTTTTCACCGACAGGTGGCGCTGTAAAGCGACACCAGAGTTATCTGCCCTTCGGACTATAAAACCAGGTGCAAACGGAAATTCTCTCTCTTCTTCACCGACCAGCCTCGGCAGAACAACGCTGGCACCAGCGCTCCGTTTCACTCGCTTTTTCCTACTCAATTGGCTTCGACAGAACGATGCTGACACTAGCGTTCCGTTTCGCTCTTTTTCTTTTCAACTAGCCTCGGCAAAACAACTACCAACACACGTTTCTTCCGTCAGCACGTGGTCAAACAACGGTAAGCGTTCTCAACTCATTTTCTTTGTGTACGGCTTTCAAAGACTTTCCTCTCGCCGGATTCATTTCTTCTTATACCTTTTTCAAGAACTGTTTTTCCATCTACACACATGCATACATCACACACTTCATCATTCCACGTACACACACGTTCAATAAACGTTATTTGAACTACTTCATTTTGTTTATTAATTATTACTCTGTCTTCGCATGCAACATTGCTTGATTTACTGAACACGTTTATAATCGGGGGACACGACCCTCGATCCTAACACTATAAATTTTACTTACACAAATTATATGTTAAAATATTCGCCGGTTTTGGGATTGAGTTATGTTTGAAAATACTTCCATTTCTATTTGTCTAATTCAGAGGAAGTAATAAGCATAAAGTTGAAAGAAAACGGATAAATAAAGACCAGCCCAAAGATAGGCTAGTTTGGAAGTCAATTTCTAAAATCCGTCCAACGCATTTTAACACCTAAACTGATTAATCGACTGTTCCAGAGATATGTATAAGGGACTAAAAGTGTCCGGACTGATGATGATGATGATGATGATGATGATGATGATGATGATGATGATGATGATGATGATGATCCGCAATTTGTAATTAATTCACCAAGTGACCCATCTCTTACTAAGTTCTTTCTATCTTTCTCACCCCTTTTCATCATATGTCGTTTAACCTTCCCCCCGATCTTATTTTATACTCTCTCTCTCTCTCTCTCTCTCTCTCTCTCTCTCTCTCTCTCTCTTTCTCTCTCTCTCTGTATTCATCGGCAGTCGAAGGTAATAAGGAAAGCAAAGAATAAAAAGATTGGGATAGTCCATTAGAAAAAAAAACCCGGAATATCACCAGAGGTAGTAATATTATTTAACTCGTAACTGTAGGGAGAAATAGAGATTGAGAAATAGAGAGACAGATAGAGAGGTGAAGATATAGCGAACAGAAAGAAATTAATTTTTAATTTGTCTGTTTCTCTTTGATATTTAACTGGCTTTGCAAACTCACGTTTGCCTGATTTAAACAATGAGTGACCCAACGGTTCACGTTTTTTTATAGTCAATATATTTCAACACAAGTTAATACTTGAAAATTATTGAACGAAACGAATTCCACATTAATTTATACCATGAATATTTGAGAACATTATGAGGCATAAAACCTTTTTCTAAACTTTTACTCAAATGACTGAATTTAGTATTAAATAATCAGAAAACGGTTGATATGCTGTAAAACAAACAATCTGATATATCTTGTTGAAAAATATAATGACAAATAACCCAAGTGGAAGGTCTTTAAAATAATAGGTTTACTTCCGGATATATATATATATATGAAAATATTTGTTGTTGTTTATTATCTATGGACGTATACGTTTCATCTTTTTTCAATCAAGACTCTTCAGCGTAGAAGTTTGACTATTCACTACTGGTCACACGATTCGAAACCCTGGATTATAAGTATTTTTCAACTCCAACCCAACGTCTTAAACCTCGCGGCCAATATCTGAACGGCTGATAAACTGTGGTAGATTAAATACATTTATAAGCGGCGATCCGACACAGGCATTCTACTTATATTAAGGAATGATGCATTATAAAGCAAATGACGTCACGCTGTATTTGCACTACTACTAAAGTGCTCTACTAATAATTAAGGAGCGACAAATATGAAAATATTTGTTATTGTTTATTATCTACGGACGTATACGTTTCATCTTTTTTCAATCAAGACTCTTCAGCGTAGAAGTTTGACTATTCACTACTGGTCACACGATTCGAAACCCTGGATTATAAGTATTTTTCAACTCCAACCCAACGTCTTAAACCTCGCGGCCAATATCTGAACTGTGGTAGATTAAATACATTTATAAGCGGCGATCCGACACAGGCATTCTACTTATATTAAGGAATGATGCATTATAAAGCAAATGACGTCACGCTGTATTTGCACTACTACTAAAGTGATCTACTAATAATTAAGGAGCGACAAATATTGTACATACGAGATATGTTAACAGAATACAGAATATGTAATAGGGAAGACCGACTAGAGAAGACAGAATGTTAAGACTGCATGTGTCTTAACTCGACTGCTCGCTGTAGTCGTACTTATAGTCCGACGAGTCCATCTATTTCGTGAATGGGGAAGTCAGGTTATCCCATCACAACACAATCAAACCAAACCAACTCCTAGATGGTCATGCTGGACGCATAGCCTGTAGCATTACCTCCCCCTTGTTCTACACATTTACACATACACTCACCAATTATCTCTGTCTTGGTGATGATCGAAGGCGCTACAATCTGTGATATAAAAGGCGAAGCAGAGAAACTTCACCCTTTCTTTCATCTGGTTTGGCCTTTGATGAACGCATCTCACCAGCAAATCCTAGATGGTCATGCTGTTAAAATCACATGACGATTTTGGAATTCGACACAATAAACATGAAAAAAGCCGGAGGGCAAAAGTAACGAAACCGTTTGATAATTATAACAATTAATACCAAGAAACTCGTCAGAAGACATCCTATAAAATATTGTGCAAGTGGGACTGAAATTTAGTCATATGATGTGAGATGTATTAGCTTGAGATAAATAGAAATCTTCACTAGCAATTAAGATTACATAGTGATAGGAAATAACCATGATAAATAAATTGACAGTTTTCAACAAAAATGACGTCACAAATAGGAAATCTCGAGTAAGACGTGCAGAATAAGGTAGTCAAACATTTATACTGACTTTTGGTGTATAAGACGAGCGGACATTTCTTCAGGGGATTTCTCTCATTCCCTGTGAAGGGAACGTCTAATAAATAATGTATAATAAATAATGTATCTGCAGAGGAATTTAAATAGAAAATAATAGGAAATAGAATAGTTAAGCCCAAATCGAATGCGCTGTTATCCTACAACTACGATTTCCATCACGACTGCAATATCTAGTCGTCAATCCTTTCGATTCATGGCGAAGTTAAAGGATACACAGTCTTATTATTTATGGATCGATATAGGCATTGGACAAGAGATATCCTAGAGAAAACGTCACCAACCTTTAGAACTTCATGGGCCACTAAATGTATAATTTAAAATTTGATGGACCACTCATATAAATATTTATTTTACTAATAAATCACCACTTATATAGGTCAAAAGCCATTCAAGGATAAGAGGTAATGAGATGGATGGATTGACAGTTAAATGATGAAGAATATTAGGAGAGGATTGAAAATGATGAATGGAATGAAAACAGTTTGATTACTTATAAGGACGGTTTATTACAAGTATTTATTCACATTGGATTTGAAGACGACCATGGTGCAGTCTTAAAGGAAGCAGTCCAGTGGTATTGTGTTCCACATACCAAATGTTCTTAGAAAGAAATTATGTTCAAGGAAATTCCGTCTGATGCTTGCCACACAGAGGGGGAAAAGAAAGTTCTTGGGAGTAGCAAAACGAGTTCTTGCTGTGAATGTCTTACAAGCAGGAAACAGAGATTAGAGCTCAATCGAGTAAATTTCATGGAAATAACGATTGGGTAGATAGAGACTGGCAACGTCTCCTCTGTGAGAAAGGGGATGTAGAGAACAGAAGAGATCTTCACCCACTTGATTGCAAAATCGATTTTGTACTCTGAGTGACACCTTCCCAGATGTGGCAGTAGTACACGATCTGACCCTTATATCAGGAGTCAAGTACTTTCTAGAGCGGTAGAATGATCCAAGCATTTTTCCAACAAATCTTAGCAACAGATTGGATATAAGTCTTCCATTTTAGATATGGAGCGAAAATCAGTTCTAGGAGTTTATCAAAGAAAGGGGCTTCCCCAAAGAGTGAGCAATTCATTTCAACTGGGGCAAAAGAAGGATCCGAGCGTTGGTAGTGAAAAGAGAGATTACCTCTTTTCTCATTGTGCCAAATTCTTTAGATCGGAAGGGCGAATAAGCAAAATCTTGATCACTAATGCTCTTCAACGTGCTGCCATAGACATTTGTGTCGTCTGTATAGATGTCAACGAATTATCTCAGAATAGGATTAGGAAGATCATTAATGAAGATCAGGAAGAGTGTTGAGCTCAGAATGGATTCTTGAGGCACTCCAGCATTGACTCTATATGCGTCAGACTTCTCCCCATCAACAACTACTATTATGGACCCATCAGAGAGAACTGATTTAATGGTTGAGAAGTTAGTAAGCTTGTGAAGTAAACCTTTGTGCAAAACTCTATCGAAAGCCTTTGATATGTCAAGAGCTATTGCCATAGAAACGAAGCCCCCATCGCTAGATTCACTTATCCTGTCTGATATTACACTCAGCATGTCTGCTGTTGATCTTGCGAGGCAAAATTCATATAGCTTGTCACTAAGTGTATTACATTTGCTGAGGTGATTGACCACTTCTTGATGTATCACAGATTCGAACAGCTAACTCATGACGCATAGGAGACTGATCAGTTTGTACTGAGATGCAGAGGACAGATCTCCATTATTTTAAAACACTGGTTAGACTAGCATAGTTTTCCAAGGAGATGGAAAACATTTCTCCTTTCAGCAATGATTGAATACCTTTGTAAGGATAGGAGCTAGTTCCGGCTGTAGAGTCTTAATCACAATGACTGGAATGTTGTCAAAACCAGTTGTATTGTTGGCATCATCATCATCATCATCATCAACGGTTTAACGTCCGTTTTACATGCTGGCATGCATTGGACGGCTTTGAGAAATTGACTTCCAAACTAACCTATCTCTGAACAGGTCCTTATTTACCCTTCTTTCCCCAGATCCATTTGTATCACTTCCTCCCAGGTTTCCCTTGACCTTTCCCTGTAAACTCAACCTGCTATCTCAACTGTCCTGCATCTACTAACCCAAGAACTCCCATTCATCTATTCAACATGAATATACCATCGAAGTCTACTCTTTTTCACACACCTCCATATACTGTCTAGACTTAATCTTCCTCTGAGGTCATCAGAGCTAAGCCTGTCTTTAAACTCACATTACACATACACTGTATCATTCTCATCTCATCTCTATATACAACTCATGTTCTCAACCCTCACTGGCCAGGCTTCACTTCCATACATCATCACACTGCGTACACATGCCTGATAGACTTTTCCCTTGGTCGACAGTGGTAACGCTCTGCTTGTTAGTAATGGTAGAAGTTCCCTGAACTTACTCCATCCACTCCTTATTCTTGTAATCACACTGACACCTGCTTCATCTTGTTCTCTAATCGCATCACCAAGGTAACAAAACGTCTGGACAACCACAATAGCTTCACCATCCAGATATCCCGGATATATATGGATGTCGCTTAGAGTATTTTCAGTGATGGATAGAAGTTCTGAGAGTAGGTGGCCCTGATCGCAAATGATGGAATTTGATGCTGCAAAGTTCGACTTTACCACCTCTGGTCCATTGATGGTTAACTTTAACCCTAACCTCTGGTCCATTGATGGTTGGACTAGATGGCAGAACCTTGTTTGTTATTCTACAAAACTCATGGGAACTAAGCCTCTGCTCAGCAACTCTAGATTTAACAGATTGGGCATTGGACTTTTTCACATTTTCTAAACCTCTTTTGCAGCGGCTGCAGAGCAATTAACACTAGTCGGTAGAAGAGAAATGGAAAGATGTACATGGTGCAAACCTCAGCTCTACTCTTTAAGGACAGATTTCTTCAAAGTCAAGTCTGAACCAATGCTCCTGTTAATTTATCTCCCTTTCTATTAGGATATAAGTATTCTTTTCCTTTGTGATAAGTTGTTAGAGTGATCTCCCTTGTTATTGTGTTGTTAGTTATTAACTGGGAAAACGAAGATGGCGATTTGGGCAAACGAACGTGTGTCTATGATTGGATTTATGTGATAAGTAAACTAACATTGGTAGCAGAGACTTTTGACTGCACTTCTGACCAATTTCTCTCAAGCTAAAGATCTGGTCCGAACCGTATGCCAAGGATTCGAACTGGACCATTCAACTATCAGAGAGAATCTGGAAGTGAAGTGATACCACTCCATGCACCCAAGTACAGGTCTATTGAATTGAGGGAGATGATTTGGGCCTGTCGTAATCGTTTTGTAACATGTAAGCGTCTCTGCCACCGCTGCAATGTCTATATTGTCACCTGTATTTGAAAATTTTATTTTATTTACTTGTCATGTACTTTACAAGGTCCACGACAGTAGTGTAGTCTGATCCGTAGTATGAGATAGATAAGGACCTTTGTACTTTGGTGCCATGACAAGTAAAAAAAAAAGGATGCGTGTGAAAAAACAGAATTAACGAAAGGCAGCATATTTATAGGAGTTTGAACATTGGGCTCTCTGGTCGAGTGTATTTACGTTGAGAGGGGCACCAGAGCAGCAAGTTAATCGGAGCACATTCCATTGAAGTACTTGTAAAACAAGCAGAAGGTTGCAACATTGTGGCAATGAGACAGGGGCTGGAGCTTGGTGGATAGTGAGGAACCTATTAGATTAGCGACTCTTTTTGGACCTTGTCTAAGAGGAAGAGACTAGTAGATGGTGCACCAGCCCAGGTGGTAACAATACTCCATGCATGGGTGGATGGTGGCTTTGTAGAGGCACAGGATACTGTCAGGTGTGAGAAGCTTTCTAGCATGGTAGAAGGAGCTCACTTTCTTTGCAGCAGCCTTTGCAATGTATTCTATGTATTTGCTCCAATTTATGTTACCTGTGAATGTTAGGCCGAGGAGTTTCAACGTTGGACTCTCAGGTAGGGTGTTACTAGCCATGGCAATCGGTGGTTGAAGAGGTTTCTTGTAGATATTGAAGAAAAGGAGCTTTGTCTTTGCAGCATTAAATGTTAGTATCCATTTATAACCCTGTTCCACTACAGATGGGAGGTCACTTTCTAAGGATTCAACCATTGCCTTGAATATGTGGGTGTCCGTTTTACCCACATGACGAGAGTGTAGTGTCGTCAGCAAATATACCCATCTCCGACACAATGTTATCAGGGAGGTCGTTTATGAAAATCAGGAACAATAAAGGTCCAAAGATCGATCCCTGGGGCACATCTGCATTTATGTCATGTTGTTTGGATCAACGGTCATCGAGGACAACCTGGATCTTTCTGTTGTATAAGAATGGTTCTTATTATATTAAATATTCGTTCAGTAAAACCATATCAATTACTTTTTAGTTGAAGCCTTTTATGCCAAACTTTGTCAAAGGTTTTGGATATATCAATCGCTACTGCCTTAGCTTACCATGCCTTGTCAAGTGTATGGGATATGCGTTCCGAAATGATATCCAGAGTAGACCTTGCTTGTCTAAATCCATACCGATGGTCAGAATGAAGTTTAGTATTAACAAGGTGCCGGACTATTGCTAGATTGATTAAGGATTCAAAGATTTTAGCAAAGAGTAGAAGTAGGCTGATGGAGCGATAATTCTGAGGATCAGTTCTATCTCCAGAATTCTTGAAGACTGGTACCACAGAGGCAATTTTCCAGCTATTGGGGAAGCAAGATTCAGCAAGGCATTTGTTGTAGAGTTTGGAAAGGACAGGGTCCAGTTCAACAGAGCATTTCTTTATTACTAATACTGGTATAAGATCAGACCCACTTGCTTTAGATGTGTCAGTTTTTTTATGATGCCCATGACATAGGATGATTACCAGGTCATCGAGTGTGGCTTCTGACTGCAGTGGGAAATTTGGGTGGGAGTGATTTGTGGAGTCGAAAGTGATAGAAAAGCTTCTAAACAGCTTATTATTATTAGCCCTTTATTTTTTATTGTTTCTGCAGCTGACCTAACGTGCTTGAATTTTGAGATAAACAAACCTGCTCATTCTTCTAGGTATTTCATAGACGATATTCTTATAGCTAGCACATCACCAGAAGAATATGTAAAACATCTCTGCATTCTTTTTGAACGTTTACAGTGTTGTCATGTTAGGATTAACCCTGTTGAATGTATTTTTGGTGCCTCAAGTCTTGTTTTCTTGGGGCATGTAATAAACTCGGATAGTATTTCACCCATTTCTGAAAAAGTCAAAGCTCTGATCGATCTATATTTAATTGCGACGTTTTCTTGAACATTTTTTATAAAATCGGAGGACCTATGTTTTGAGGCATTTCCGTCCGTCCGTCCGGATTTTTCTCCGTAACCATCCATTGAATTTCTCTGAAATTTTGCATGAAGTTGTAACTTTGGTCAGCTTAGAAAGTGACATTCTCCGATTTTTGAAAAAAAATCTGGTTAGCCCCCCCCCCCCAGGGGGTCAAAAGGCCCCGAAATGGCAAAAAATGACATTTTTTGCCCCATAACTTTTCATCCATCCATTCAATTTCTCTGAAACTTGGCCAAAATGTGGAGGCAATTGTTCCTAATAGAAAATAAGTATCGCTGACCTTGGAAAACATCTGGTTCGCGCCCCCAGGGGGTCAAAAGCCCCCAAAATGGCAAAAAATGACCCTTTTCTCTCATAACGTTTGATCCATCCATTCAATTTTTCTGAAACTCGGCCAAAATGTAAAGGCAATTGTTCTGGATATAAAATGAGCATCCTTGACCTCAGAAAAACTCTGGTTCGCGCCCCCAGGGGGTCAAAGGGGGGTCAAAAATGCCTCAAATTGCCCAAATTTATTGCATTTTACACTCTCCACATCGAGTCACATACAGAGGGGGACCACGCACGCGCGGCTTGTTACCTTTGAACAAATGGACATTTTTCTCTTTGCACTTCAGATTATTACATGTTTGCTTCTTCTTCAGCAAAAGAGACATTTTGCCTTTGCTAGCATAACAAAGACATTCTTGTTCAATTTTTTTAATCATATAATCCATCTTTGCGTTTTCATGGTCTTTCCAATGTAATTTAATGTGCTGCTACAATCAATAAAGTTTCCCTCGTTTTATCGCCTAAAAGCCTAAGCAGGGTGTTATGTAGCAACTTACATGAATTAACTATTTTCTGTCGATCTATGTAAGTTCTGATTCAGCTAGACGATCATTGTAATCATCACCTCTTCAACAGGTGAGCGTCTGTATGTAATGAGATTCACATGCAATCGATAAATCCAGATCACGTGATCAGCAGAACCCTCAGTTCGTGAATTACTCACAACAAGGCAAGATGCGATCCTGCGATTCTCTGCTGTCGGTCCAGTAGAGAATCTATGAACTCCAGGAAAAGATTATTTTGCCTTGTCAACACATACTGAACGCAATGTATTTTTTTTTGTTTTGTTCCTGTGTTTCTCCTACATGAAACTATTACCCGTCTAAGCACTGTGTTCAATAGAAAATTTACACAAACCAACGAAATAAGAATTAATTTTGCATTTTTTTTTACAGAACATATTTTTCAGGAAATAATCTATATCTGTGTAAATGTTAAAATTCGTTGAACAAAAAAAAGACACAGTTCAGTTCATAATATTATTATGCTTCGGAATTTTTAGATGAGGATTGTTGTTTGTATCATTCGGAATACAAGTCTCATCATGGACATGTGGCACAACAGATAAAGGTGTTAAGTCATAATCAGTTCTAAGTGACGGTATTGAATGTTCACTACTCACTACAGGCGGTGTACTAACTAAGAATAAACGAAAAATGATGTAAGCTGTTGGAATTTATAAACGTCCCCCTCACTGATTAGATGCTGCTTGGTCCCTTAAGGGTCTTACGGATTGGCTGTCAGGCATCCCAACCCCTACTCTCTTAGGTGTCACGTAAGTCAGCCCATAAAAACGTTTGCACGCTGTGTCCTTCCTCTTTTTGACCCTTCTACCACGTAGGACCGCGGCTGGACCCCTCGGTTACAAAACAGTCACAGAGAGCTCCTCTGTCCTTCCTGTTACCTACCATCTTGGACAATAGAGTACAACTCAAGAGCCCTAGACAGCAGTTCGGATTTAGCCAACCCTTGTTCCCAGATTCCCAACCTTGGTTGTTATCGGCCAGCTTGCATTGCATCAAAAGCCCTCGAAGACGGCACCCACAAAATGTCTTTACCTCCCCACGACAAGAGCCAGAATTGAGGCATGTGCAACCAGTTAACCGAACTCTTGATAAGATAAGTTCGTGAAGCACTTTTTCACAAACACTATTTAACTACCTCCTTTGTGAACTATCAAACCACTGTCCTTTGTATATATATGCCTTCATTTTTGCTCACCAAGTGAAACTGCGTTAAAGTTATGTGTGTTGTTGTGTTCCTTTTCACAAAAGCTGTCGCCCTGTTTCTATTTTGCACTTATCTTCCCGATTGTTATTGCATTCTCACGTGCGAGAATAAAACTTTCTTCCTGGGTACATTTAATCCCAACAGTTCATGGCTGACCGAACGAGAACAATCTCTTAAATAAAGGGTCCAGTTTGAAATTTTGTATAGATTTCCGAGTTCGACAAGACATATCTGAAGAAGGTCAGAGTTTACATTGGGCTAAACGTTGTGAGAATAAAATCCAGGTATCTAATTCTTTCTCCACCGCAGGAATATGTGGCACAAGGCTGGAAGGTGTGGGGAGAGTTATGGCAGCTCCCCTAAAGAAGGAGCACTCTAGCTTATATAAAATTGCCTGGGAAAACCCTGTCAGTATTCCCCGGTCAGGGCGCCTCAGGCAGTAAGCAATAAACTTACTTCACCCCATAGAGGGGAGGCAAGGCCTGAGAGGGTGGACCCCCTAGAACTACCCAGGACTAATACCTCAGGCTGACTGATAAAAGGCCACTGAAATGACCCAGTTCCTGCCGGACTGATTGTTGAGAACGAATCCTCGACTGGTATTTACTATTTACCAGTCTAAACTCTCGAAGCAACTGACGTTAAATAAAGACCGTACCGGCTGATGTGGACCCAGTAATAAAACCCAAGATGAGAACAGTAGTTTTATTTACTCCTCCCCAGGAGTTAGGCACAAGGCCAGTTTTATCTTACTCCCACAAGTAAGATGTGACCCAAGATCGGGTCGAGAAAGTGGGGTTTGAAAAGCCAGCGCTCGAGAGGTGAGCACTCTGGCCATTTAAAAATTGCCTGGGCAGCCCCGTCGGCATTCCCCGGTAGGGGCGCCTCAGACAGTAAGCAATAAACTTACTCCTCCCCAAAGAGGGGAGGCAAAGCCTGGGAGGGTGGACCTCCTAGAACTGCACAGGACAGGCGTGCAGTATCCATCGGAACAGATACTACATTTTGATCTTAGCCAAAAGAGAACAGTAGTCTGAATTGAAAATATTAATGATAAAATATCTACAGTTATCTCCCTTACACCAAAACGGGTTTCGATTTTAGATGAAAATACTGGAAATATTATTATTTTTATATATAATCTTTTTAATATTTGCTGAGATTATATAAACACTTAGCATCTAAATTGAACACAAATATTATTATTTGAAATGTATTACTTGACACATGTATTAAAATAAATAAATTCGCTGTCATCAGCTGACATGTTTTCCTTTTTGGAACTCTTCATCGTCTGAAGAATATTTAAGTAGTCATGGCGCCAAATACAACTACTTGTTAGCTGATAAAATAATTACATTTTCTCTACAGGTAAGATCGTTTTATTTGTTACTTTTGTTATTGAATTTGTTAATTTATTGCAATTTGTTTTGTTTTTTCTATTCGTAAACGATAAAGAATTACTTTTAGTGCGAAAAGTTTAGGAGTTTATCGTAACTTTTCATGTGTTTCGCATTATTGATAGAAGTCAAAACGTCAACAACAATTTTTGTCTAGTTTTGCAATAAGTCAGAAGTTTATAAATTTAAAGATTGGCTTTAAAAAACCGTTTGAAAAACTCTGAGTGAATTGTGTATCCTTTAATCCAGGATTTTAATTGATAAATAAGATTCTTTTTTTTTTTTTTTTTTTACTTAACAAAAAGGTATCGGTGCTTCTACAGAATTTGAACCGAACCAAACCAACTTTTACTGAACTAAACATAAAATTCAAGTTAGGGTTAGAAAATAAGTTTGGTTCAAATTCTGTAGACGTTGTACCAAGATATCTGCCAAACAAGTAATTGTAGATAATCCAATAATTCCGGACTATCTTGGTACAACGTTCACAAATTTTCTTAACCAGATACCGTAGGGAAAAAGCGGGTAACCAATAAATTACTTATATTTAAAGGGGGTGTCGGCGGCGAAATTGACTTTTAATGGTCCCTAAACACTTATTGTAGCTATTTTGTAGTTTCTTGCTCCCATACCCCTATTCCGAATTCGTGACCGTGGGCCGCCATCAGTGGACTGTTTCTCTTGTACCAAACGGTCATAAACAACATTTTAAGTTAAATTTAGACGCTTTCGAACCGATATAATAGATTGCACACTAAAAGTAATCTTTGTGTATCTTTTACGATAATCAACAAAACGAGAACGGGGTCCAAAAAACAAATATACAACAAATAACGGTAGCTCATAAAATGTATTTTCCGACTTACCTATGACATTTGTTTGTATTTTTAAGTAGTTTCAATGGATTTTTATTAGATATCAAAATTTCTCTATTTTACGTTCACGGAAAGTTGGAAATTTGCCGACTTTTTTTTTTTTCTCAGTCTCACTGTCTTTTTTTTTTTTTTTTACTGGGACTCATAATCAAAGCGCACTTTTTCCAAAACTTTGGTACGTTAGTTTTTTTTTTGTTTTTTTTTTTTTGCGGCGGAGGGGGGGGGGAGCTTTTAATGTAATTTACAATATATTTTAGTTTAGATGACTTAATTAAAAGTACTAGGCTGAGAAAAAAAATGTCGGCAGCCATCTTGTCTTGCCAAATTTCCGTGAACGTAAAATGGAGAAATTTTGATATCTAATAAAAAGCCATTGAAACTACTTAAAAATACAAACAAGTCGGAAAATAAATTTTATGGGCTACGGTCACATTTATTTGCTGAATATTTGTTTTTTGGACCTCGTTCTGTTGATTATTGTAAAAGATACCATCATTTTTTTTTTTATTATTCGAATGGTTTTCAGTAATCAAGTAAAAATTCCATTTTTACTTAATATTTAATGTTGGCTCTTGTATAGAACGGGTACACGGGCGAAATTTATTTTAGAACAGTTCCAATGGTGTAAGGGGTAGATAACTCTCTTTTTTTAGTACGCAATTTCTCCGAAAATGGAAAATATCCATTTTTTTTTAAATAAGTCATGCAAATTACATTAATAGAACATTTATTGAAGAAAATAGAATTTGGGAAAATCAACAGTATATGTTTTCATTTCAAAACCAGCAAAACTATTGTTTTGATTAAAAAAAAATTTTTGGGAATCTTTTAGAATAGCCCTACAGCTCGCGAGTCGGGTTGAAAAAAAGTTGTAGAACGTAGTCAAAAAAATGAATATGCAACAAATAAATGCAACGTACGTCGAGACCGGAGATTTTCCTAGTTTTCTATTCCATTTGTTTGTATGTTTACGTATGGTAAATGGGTTTTTATTAGACATGAAAAAAAAAAAAAAATTTTAATGTCTTCGTTTTTAAAAAACAAAATGGCGTCATTATTTTTTGCTGTCGGTGTCACGTGTGTGTGTGTTTTTTTTTTACCGGGACTCATAATCAAAGCGGCGTTTTTTGTTTTTTTTTGGGGGGGGGGTGCATTTTTCAAATTTAATTTTATGAAACAAACATTTTAACGATCATTTTGCTCACCGAATGAGCGCGCATGTCGTTACGTCATTGGGGGTGGGTGGGGGGGTTAGGGTTAGGTTTAGGGTTAGGTTTAGGGTTAGGTTTAGGGTTAGGGTTAGGGTTAGGGTTAGGGTTAGGCATTTTTTTAAGAAACAGGAAAAATAAACATTACGGTGTGACGAATGAAAATAATATGTAAATAAAAGCACACTGACATGTAAATAAAAAGAAAATTATTTTATTCCTTTTGCTTAGAATGTAGTTTTGTTTTGTTCTTCTGCTTGGCTGAAAAATGCAAACATTGCGCTTTGACTATGAGTCCCAGTAAAAAAACAATTGAAACGAGACGACAACGAGAGCGGCCATTAATTACTTTTTTTTTTCACTTCCTGTAAGCTAAAACTATTAACTTATAGAAAATAGCACTTTTAACGGATTATAATCATTAATAACTGTCACAGTTAACTTGGAAATTCAGTTTTATCGGCTACGGTAACTTTTATTTGTTGTATATTTGTTTTTTCAGCGTTTTCGTTGTTGGGCTATTATTAAAAATACCCAAATTTTTTTTTTTTATAGTTTAAAATATTAAATTATCGCATATTTTTTATTATTGGGATTAATGTGGCGGCATCTCTGGACGGGACCGTCACTAAAAAAAACGATTTAGTGTCCTTTTCATAGCCACCAAAAACCCAAAGTTGAATACGGCCGGTATTATATTTACGGCGTGAAATTATGTACTTAAAAAAAGAGTTGTCTGCCCCTTCTTACACCATTGGAACTCTTCTAAAATAAATTTCGCCCGTGTACTCGATCTATACAAGAGCCTTAATTTTCATTAAAAAAATTATTCCAGCGAATTTATATTTTATAACTTTTCTCCATAAAAGCATTTTATGTAACTTTTTTGTGTTGTGACCGCTTGCTGCAGGAGAGGCAGTCTTTAGATGCCTATCTACGCCCACGAATTCGGAATAGAGGCGTGGGAACGAGAACTACAAAATTATCCTGTAAAGTTAACATTCCTGAAGAAAATTTGTTATAAAAACTGTCAATATGGGGCAATTTATAACTGAGAAATACAAGAATATTGTGAGGGAGAAAGTATAGTTTAGCGTAATAAACTTATAGCATTGTTAAAATTTAATATTTTTTGAAAATTTCTTAAGTGGAAGACTTTTTGGAACCATAGTGAGTCATATTCCATAAAAAAAATTTTTGGAAAAAAATTTATCGAACAAATTTTTTGGGTGCAATTGTTTATTTCCTAAATTATTATTTTTTTTTTTTTTCAGATTAGCACAAGTAAAAAATACATTTAATCACATATTATAGTTTTTACATTGGATATTCTCCCCAGATAGTTACTATCAATGCTGCAAATATGTCTGTACGACACAAACAAAATTCCTTGGATGACCAAAATGTTGGGTCCATAACCAAAATTCGTCTGTTACCATGAATCAAATAGGTGGGAATCAATAAAGAGACAAAAAAGGAGTAAATAAAGAAACAGACCCAGAAATGTAACTCAATACAGTTTATTAATAAGACAAACAAATAGCTTGTTCCTCCTTTTGATTACCAAAGCAGGGTTAAACACGTTAACCTAGGATAACAAAGGAAAATACAATAAATTTTTTAAATGACCCAGTAAAATTAGAATTAGATTGAGCTAAAAAAATGTACATAAAACAATGGCGTCTCTACTCAAAAGACTATTGTTAAAGGGGGGTGCCGTTTCAGACAATAATAAGAAAAATATCCAAGGCTCTCCTATCGTGTTTGACCACGTTCTCCCAAGACAACTTTGGTCTGCCCGACGTGGTCTTCTCTGCTGGCACATTAAACTGTCGAACTTTAGCAATCCAGCCATTGCTGCGCTCAACGTGCCCCAACCAATGCAGTCTGCTCTTCTGCATGATGTTGGCAAGGCTTTTCAAGTTGACTTGTGCGGGCAGAGACCCCAAAAGGCAAGACAAAAAGGCTTTGTTCAGGCCCCACCAAACAGACCCATCTGACCATTTCCTTGTCATTACGGTGCAGTTTCTTTAGTGTGCCGTCAGAGACAGCCCAAGTTTCGGAGCCATACATAAGCACACTTCTGACACATGAGTATACACAATCTCTCGTAGCTGCTGGCAGGTGTTTGTTTGTCAGGATTGGTAGTAGTTCTCTAAACTGTTTGCAGGCAGGCTTGCAACATGTAGCTGCCGCGAGTTCACATCTTCCACCCAATGACAGAACGCCTCCAAGGTAAAAGAATTCTGTCACCAGTATCCACCTGTCAGTGGTCTGCCATCTATTCGTCTTGTTACGGCGGTACAATGCAAACTCTTAAAGTGAGGATCTGTTCTGAGAGAGCCCTTTATAGTCCAGGCAATATAGCACATTTTAGGGCCTAACTTGGAACAAATTGCAACAGAATTTTTTTCACCACCAGGCATTCCCATGAGGTGTCTAGAACATCATACTAAAAGTCCTAAGAAATCAACGTTGAGGAAATATGTCTAATTTGCATAAATCCAAGATGGCCGCCAATTTTCGATAATTTGCCACATCTCCGCATTTAGATGTCATAATTGAGTGATTTGAAGTGCTAAAATGGGGTTTTTGAACACAAGGATTTACGTGGAGTAGGTTACATTTTTATTGGATAAAGAATTTATAGCCAAAAATCCAATATGCTGGAAAGAATGTCTATTTTTAGAATGTATTTGCTCAACATTTTATTTTTTTCGGTACATTTTTTAACCTAGGGCCTACTGAAATGTAGGAAAACACAATTGTAGCCATAGATAAGTTTATCATACTCATGAACAACAGTAAGCCTGTGTTTCAACAACAGATCATCAATATTAATTTCAAGAGTGTCAATTCCAGTTGTGCCACTTTGCGGTATCCGGCTTAAGCATCGTCGTCTACATCATCTGACAAATCTGGCACCTGTGAGTTGTACCACGACATTCTCTACACACGGCAGTGCAATGGAGACCATATTTTTGGCATGTGCACCTCCTTGTTTTGCAGTTTTTCTTGCAGCTACAACAGATGACATCCAGTATCTCCGGTGGTGCTGCGGGATGATCTGTCTGTATAGGCATGCACCTTCTGTCCACAAGGTGCCATCCTCAATCTTGTGGCTTCATGTTGACACATGTTCCTTTCCACTCCATTACCTGGTAATAGACACGGAGGCTATGGAATCTTGCAGCTGCTGATGTTGGGGGTAGAGCTTGTGGTTCCACGGAAGATGTGTTTTTGGAAATCTTGTCACAGAACCGTTTGTATCTTAAGCTGTCCAGTCCTCTTTGGTACCACCATACAGTGATACCAGAGCTTTCTCTCGGTGTTTGCCCTGATTTGTGGAACATCTCTGATTGCTCACGAAACAGGGAATCAGTCTTCACCTTCTTCACTGCCAAACCTTTTCCCAATCCAAACAGGCGACTAGTGGTATCGCAGCCAAGAATAGCATGGACAAAGAGCAGATGGTCACAAATCTGAGGACCCAGCAACTCTTTCGACTGCTTTATGCACCACACCCTTCTCGATTTGGTGGCTTGCTTTGACTCTGATACCAGAAACAGTTCGTTTTCGGTCATATCAGCGTGATACAACAGGAGGACCAACAAATCTGTGTCGTCACCAATGAGAACCGTATCTCTTGTTCTGGCAGAGGCAAGGGCTGTTTGAACAATGAGGACATCAGCATCATGCTTTGCGTGTTCTGTGCTGCATCCAGCCCTTTCTAGTTTGTCGCTGAGAAAATGTATGAAGCGCTGTTTGTTTGCCTTGTTGTTCAGGAAGTCCTCCTTCTTGGATTGGATGATCATATCACCAGCAAAGCTTACGGTCAAACTAGAGCAGGTTCCTGTTCTTTGTTGTGTGGCATCTTTAGTTGTGGGTTCATCTTTGTAGCCATCGAAAACAATGACAGCAGCTCCATATTTCTGTGTCACATATCTGACATAAATCTGACACACACTATTATATGTGGAACCTCTTGGCCAGGGAATCCGATGGAGTAGCGCGCCGCCATCAAGGACATATTGGACTTGGTCTACACTCGGCTCACGTTGTTCTTCATCTATAGACTTCCACAGAACATCAGCAAGGACTGCCTTATTGGCCTGCAAGGGAAGGGATGACGAGTCAAATAAGGCAGGAGGGTGGCTACAAAGTTCGAACTTGAATAACGTTGACAAGTCTTTGCACCGTTCACCTACAATTACCAGTCGCTGGAACACCAATTGTGGATCCACTACTACAGATTCCCTTCTGACTTTGACAGTTGATCTGGATGCAAGTGTCATTGCTTCATCGGCTTTTCGGAAGGTGAACTCTTCCACAGATTTCCCTGCCATGCTCACAAGAATCTTTTCTCCAATTTCTTTTGTTTGGTCAACATTGACTCCGTCCTGAGCGGTCATGCCATTAGCAATGTTGTGAAGTGAGGTATTCTCCTTGAATGGATCTCTTTCCTTCAGATAGCTGATAAGATCGAGGGTGTCCTTGACATCTCTGGCCTGTCTAGCCTTCGAAATATCTTTGTGTTGGTCGCTGGTTTCGTAGGAGACCCCGCTGAACTTCTGCATTGCATCGTTGATGTTTGCGCATGCTGGCATGGATAGGACCCACAGTAAGCGCTGAGTCTCTGTCATCCCTTTTCCTCGAGTTATGTGGTGCTCTTCGGAATACCCAGAGATCTCAGTACCTTGTACAACAGCTGCACTCCGTTCATATTTCATGACCTCAGCATAGGAAGATGAAAACCCATGCCCGTGAAGCGTGTCCACCAAAAAACGTGACGCAAAATGGTGGTGCATCTGGATACCGAGGCCAAGCTGAAGAGGGGTTATTATTGCCCTTGGTCGTATGGCTTGCATTATGGCCTGCCCAATCGAAGCAAGTTTTACACCAACATTTTTGCCAGCAAACATAGTCCTAAGCAGTAATTGCAATGAGTTTGGAATGTAGCTAGCAGAATCAGCAATGTCGCCCGTGTCTGGATAGAAATCCTTTGGGGTTTCCATGGACTTTACATCACTGGCAATGAGTTTTGCAGCAGCTTCAATAATATTCAACTTGTCATCTTCAATATTTTCAGCTTTCTGTTGCTTGTGGAATGCATAGAGGATTGAGCTTGCTGTATCTCGCAATGTGACCACACATTCTTTGGTGCTCAGCACAGTCATTAAAACCCTCTCGCCAAAGTGCTCCTTTATTTTAGTTTTCATGTATTTAGCACTGTAAGGTTCATGCTCTGTGTTCTGAAGAAACTCTGACATTTTGAGAACAAGGTCATGTATGGTGGTTTGCTCCTCGTCATTTTCCTCTAAGAACTGAGCCACTTCCAGGAACACTGACGTTCTCTCGTCTATCTCAGGCCTTCCGAGTTTGAGCCTCTTTGATTTGTCTCCAGTACTACTGGTGTCTAAAGAGTGCTTAGTAGGAATGTTTTTCCCTGTCCTAAAGTTGCTACTGCACTGCTGGTGATACATTGCATCCGCTGCGTGTAGGTCATTCACCGATGCTATTCTGCCTAATACTGTTGCAGACCATTCGTCATTTCTAGAATGACAAACCTGAAGGATACTCTTCTGAAAGTCTTCTGTCCTAACTGGGAAAACACCCAGTTCTCTTTGCTTCCTACCAGTTTTAGCTGACTGTCCACACAACAAGCAGTGTTCTTGAAAATTGAAGTGTAGTTCAGAACGGAGCTCACAGCGGGGTTTTGGTGGTTGTTGCTGCCTTGCTAGGTCACGTGCAATGTTTTCTGCTTTGCAATAGTTGCGGCGACATTCTACGTGTAGTGTCTCTCCTGGATTCACTACCAAATCGCTACCACGTTGACTACTTGCACGATTCACGCCATCGCTGCCTTTTGTTCGAAGAACAACTGTCGCCTTTCCGTCAGAGATTGATTCATTACAGACGCGACACTTCTCCACTGTCAATGTTTGCTGAATCTCAGATTAATTACCCTGGAATAGAAACAAAAATAATATATAAAGTTATAAAATAAATAGTTAAATATAAAAAGTTATAATATAAAGTTAGTCAAGAGTTAGTAAGTTATAATAAAGTTATAATATAAAGTTAGTCAAGAGTTAGTCACATGAGGCAGCAAAACAGTCACATTTCAGTTTGCCTATGTTTCGGATACCACGCATATGAACATTTTTCAATATTTTTTGGCCATATTGGATTTTTGGCTATAAATTCTTTATCCAATAAAAATGTAACCTATTCCACATAAATCCTTGTGTTCAAAACACCATTTTAGCACTTCAAATCACTCAATTATGACATCTAAATGCGGAGATGTGGCAAATTATCGAAAATTGGCGGCCATCTTGGATTTATGCAAATTAGACATATTTCCTCAACGTTGATTCCTTAGGACTTTTAGTATGATGTTCTAGACACCTCATGGGAATGCCTGGTAGTGAAAAAAATTCTGTTGCAATTTGTTCCAAGTCGAACCTTATTTTGCCTGGACTATTATGCCACTGCATAAGTATTCAAATTTTGTTCATTCCGTTCATCATTTTCAATCCTCTCATAATATTCTTCATTCTACTGACAATCCATCCATCTCAATAACCTTAATCCCAGAGTAGCTTTTGGCCTTAATAAATGATGACTCATTAGTTACAAAAAAAAATGATGGTATCAGAATCTTGTCCTTGGCTTTTTGGCTAGGAGCAAAGTGTAGTATCTGTTCTCAGTGTCTCATCTTCTCTGTCCTTCGTCAGTGAGGGAAATCTTTTTAGACTGAGGCAATTTTAATTTGTTTCGATCCAGAATGCCCCTTTTTTGGAGACTTGTATGTTCCCTACATTAAAAAACAACGACCTTGTGTCTAATTCGTGGGGAGACAAATAAATAGGAACTCCATTTGATTTGCCACTGTTTCTTAGAAAAGCGAACCAACGTTTTTCTCAAAAAATCAATGACGTTTTGAAATGTAAAAACTTTTGTTAATGGCGTTTTGCATCTCTTAAAAGGGGAAAAATAACACGTTTTTGGTATAAAAACGATTTTTAAGAAACTTTAACAAAATCGCAGACTAATTTTAATTTGTAAAATATTAAAAAATAAAATAAAATTTTGGAAAAAAAAAAAAGTTCTTGAAAATGCCATAAAAGAACAGATTCTATTTGAGATTCCTGATTCTGTCAGTGATTCCGTGATTGTTGAGAATTGGTTCCCCTTGACGGAGTCACAAGAAAGTAGACTTTATTTGGAATACAAAAGAAATGGAATCAGACATCCATTTGGAAAAGTTATTCATAGGAAAATATTTTTAAACCAACAAAAAAATGTATTTTTTAAGTTGACGAAAAAATTATTTATTTTCAAGAAGAATCAAACAATTTAATCAATCGATCTCTTCAAAAATATTTCTGAACATTAAAGTCTTGAGTTTTTAGCTTAGAATTTTTTTTTTTTTTTTTTTTTAAGATTCAATAAAATATTAAAATTTATATAACACATGATAGTTAATCAATAGAATGTCCTTTTTCAAAACCAATATGCAAATAACAGGAAGTTTAATCAGATGTCCTGACTTAGCAGGCTTTTTTTATTCTTTTTTTTTTTTTTTTTTTTTTTTTTTAACATAGTTCACCCCAAACAAGGCAGTACGCCACTGTAGACGTAAAGGGCTACTGAGAAAAAGGGTGAGAGTTTTTTTGTTTTTTTAGGGGGAGGGGGGGGGGGCAACCTAAATTGAGAGCTGTGCAGCGAGATGTCTGTTTACATTGGTTTTAAATTTCTGCATGTCAGTACCGTCAGGAAAACGGGGAGCAGTGAAGGAGTTCCAGAGTCCAGCAGCACGAGGAAAGAAGCTTTTGGAGTAGAAGGCTCTCCGGCATCTGGGGACCTCTACAGTCAACGGATGGGATTTGGCAGATTGTCGGGTTGGTCTAGTGAATTTGCGTCGTGGGGTCACTCGAGCAGCGAGCTCATCAGAGCACAGTCCATTGAAGTACTTATAAAATAGGCACAAGGAAGCAACATTGCGGCGGTGGGATAGGGGCTGGAGCTTGGTGGATAGTGAAGGACCTATTAAGTTGGCGACTCTTTTTTGGATCTTGTTTCAGAGGGATAGACTAGTGGATGATGCACCAGCCTATATGTGACAACAATACTCCATGCGTGGGCGGATGGTGGCTTTGTAGAGATATAGGATAATGTCAGGTGTGAGAAGTTTACTAGCATGGTAGAGGGAGCCCACCTTCTTTGCAGCAGTCCTGGCAATGTCTTCAATGTATTTGTTCCAATTCATTTTATCTGAAAGTTAGGCCGAGGAGTTTGAATGATGAACTCTCAGGTAGGGTGTTATTTGCCATGACAATCGATGGTTGAAGAGGTTTCTTGTAGTTATTGAAGGAAAGGAACTTTGTCTTTGCAGCATTAAAAGTTACCATCCATTTTTTACCCCAATCCACTACAGACTGGAGGTCATTTTCTAAGGATTCAGCCATTGCCTCAGATATGTGCGCGTCGGTTTTGCCCACATGACTAGAGTATTGATTTACTCCTCTCCAGGAGTTAGGCACAAGGCCAGTTTTTATCTTATTCCCACAAGTAAGATGTGACCCAAGGTCGGGTCGGGAAAGTGGGGTTTAAAAATTGCCTGAGCAGCCCCGTCGGCATTCCCCGGTAGGGGCGCCTCAGGCAGTAAGCAATAAACTTACTCCTCCCCAAAGAGGGGAGGCGAAGCCTGGGAGTGTGGACCTCCTAGAACTGCACAGGACAGACCCATAGACTGGCGTAAATCAAGCCCCGAAGGCCAAGACAATACCAGTCTATGGGATGCAGTATCCATCGGAACAGATACTACACTTTGATCTTAGCCAAAAGGCCAAATCAGCGTGGTGTCGTCAGCAAATATTCCTATCTCAATCTCAATTATATCAGGAAGGTCATTTATGAAAATCAGGAACAGTAGAGGTCCGAGGATAGATCCCTGGGGTACACCAGCATTTATGTCATGTTGCTTAGATGAACGGCCATCGAGGACAACCTGGATTTTTCTTTGTTAGGAAGGATTTAATTATATTGAATATTTGTCCAGTAATACCATATGAGTGCAGTTTTAGAAGCCCTTCATGCCAGACCTTGTCAAAGGCCTTGGATACATCAAGCGCTACCACCCTAGCTTCAGCTGCCTTGTCCAGTGTATGATATATGCATTCAGCGATGACCGTTGGAATATCCACAGTAGATTGTGCTTGTCTAAATCCGTATTGATGATCAGAAAGAAGTTCAGCATTAGTTAGGTGCCGGACTAAAGCAAGATTGATTAATGATTCAAAGATTTTAGCAAAGATTGGGAGTAGACTGATTATACGGTAGTTTAGAGGATCAGTTCTATCTCCAGAATTCTTGAACACTGGTACCAGAGAGGCAATTTTCCAACTATCAAGGAAACAAGATTCAGCAAGGCATTTGTTGTATAGTTTGGAGAGGACAGGGGCCAGCTCAGCAGAGCATTTCTTTATTACTATTACTGGTATAAGATCAGGCTGTGGAGGTGTCAAGGTTTTTATGATGACTTTGAGATGGGGTGATGACCAGGTTCTCAAGTGTGGTTTCAGTCTGCAATGGGAATTTGGGGAGAGGGTGGTTTGCCGAGTCTGAAGAGGAGTTTAAGGCAAAACACTTGGCCAGTAGTTCAGCCTTATCAGTAGACGTGCAAACAACATTGTTGTGGTTTGATAGGGGGGGGGGGGATTGTCCATTGTTCATCACACTATTGTAGATTTTCCTTAAGGCGTTTTCTCGAATAATGGGCGGTGATAGTTGTGAACATGTGTTGAATGGAGAGAAATAATATGAGAATGATATGATGGATATGTAATGTGAGTCTTAAAGACAGGCTGAGTTCTGATAACCTCAGAGGAAGATTAAATCTGAAGAGTATATAGAGATGTGTGCAGAAGAGTAGACTTCGATGGCCAGGTTGAAAGAATGGATGAGAGTTCTTGGGTTAATAGATGTATAACAGCACATGCCAAGGAAAAATTTAAGGAAGTAATAAAAATGAACCTGAAGGATAAATAAAGACCTGGGCAGAGATTAGTTTAAAAGTCAATAATGCATGCCAGCATGTAAAATGAACGTTACACTGAATGATGACTCAATTATTTATTGAAATAATCATATTAAAAAAAAATTATCTTATCATTTCTCTCCATGCAACGCATGTCCTCAAACCTCATTGACCAGGTTTCACTTCAATACATCATCACACTGCATACACATTCGCCAACTTACTAGGGCCCTCACTATCCACCAAGCTCAAGCCCCTGTCCCATCACCGCAAGGTTGCTTCCGTGTGCCTGTTTTACAAGTACTTCAATAGATTGTGCTCTGATGAGCTCACTGCTCGGGTGACCCCACAACGCAAATTCACTAGACCAACCCAACAATCTGCCAAATCCCATCCGTTGACTGTAGAGGTCCCCGGATGCCGGAGAGCCTTCTACTCCAAAAGCTTCTTTCCTTGTGCTGGTGGACTCTGGAACTCTTTCACTGCTCCCTGTTTTCCTGACGCTACTGACATGCAGAAATTTAAAACTAATGTAAACAGACATCTCGCTGCACAGCTCCCAATTTAGGTCCCCCCCCCCCCCCCCAAAAAAAAAACTTTCACCCTTTTTCTCAGTAGCCCTTAATATCTACAGTGGCGTACTGCCTTGTTTGGGGTGAACTATGTTAAAAAAAACACCTGCTTTGATAGACTCTTGCCTTGGTCGACAGTGGTAACGCTCTGCTGGTTAGTAATGGCATAAGTTCCCTAAACTTAGTCCATCTATTCCTAACTCTTGCACCTGCTCCACCATGTGCGCTAACGGCATCACCAAGATAATAAAAGTTCTCAACGACCCAAATAGCTTCGACATCCTGATATACTTTCCCCACATCTGACTTCTCATCCATATCCATTGTCTTACATTACTTGCACACAAAATCAGTTAATGAGTAATCCTATACATAAAATAAGGTGATTTTTGTTCCCCTGTTTCATTGACCGTAATAGCCTTTTATGCAAAAGCTGCATATACAAATCTGCTTCAGTGGCAATTTAGGCCAATTCTTGATGCATGTTTTTGGAAAATTCACATTTGTTTTTACATTTTATTTGGTTTGACATCGAAAATATCTATCCATACAGGAAGTCTGAGGAATTTTCACTCTTAGAAGGGACGATGGGTTTATTATTGTCTGTCATCCGAGGTGTGTGATGAAGTGGAGATGCAATTCAAAGGAAAGCCAAAAAGCTACTGACTTGAATAGCAACTCTTCCTTTCTCCGTTTCATTTAGATAACCTTTCCCCTTCACTTCCACTGTTTGTATGTAGACACAATTACTTATCCCTCCCTCCACTCACCCCCCCCTCCCAAAAAAAAATACCTCATCTATGTAAGTACGTTTCTGTGCAGATGCTTTCGTAGATATGAAATAATTTTTAACAATTAAATACTCATTATTTATAAATTTAATACTTACAGAACTTCACAATTAAATATCTAAGTAAAAACAAAGAAAATCGGTTAAAAATATTTGAGTTTCTTGGGTTCTTTGATTTAAAATTTAAAAAGTTTTTCTGCCAACGTCAGTGCGCATGTCCTGCTTCCCTTACTTTGTCTTTTAGTCCTCTCATTCCATGAGCGATGTTTCTAACAAAGGGGGAAGAATTGCTGTTTTCTGGGTCGAAATCTATCCATTTAACACTTGGCTAATTTTTGACCTTGAAGTAGTATTTTTTTTTTCTTTAGTTCCTTACATCAACTGGCTTCATGTTTTGTCTGGAGCGATTTCCATTAAAAAAAAGTTTTTATAAATATTTTATTTATTATTTTTGGGTGGGGGTTTGTTGCAGCCTGTGTTAGGGTTAGTGGTTAGGTTTCAGTGTTTCCGTAAATTTTTTTTTAGGGTGGGAGAGGAAGATTGCAAATAGAAGATGGAGGGTGATAAATTGGAATTCGGCATATCTCTGAAATATGAGAGAGAGTGTCCCCTTCAAATTGTGGGAGATATGCTTCCCCTCCCGAAGATTGAAATTTTTTGTTAATTTTAATCTCTAAATTTCAGCAATCTGCACATGAAAGTGAATTAATCTTTAACCAACATGAATTCTTCGCCCAAGGGAGATCACGATCTGACTTTCTCTGTCAAAGGATTTTACAGCTTTTCACGGTAAGAAACTTACCTTCCTTCCTTACAATAAATAACACATCCATTTAAAAAAGACTCCTTATTTTTTTAACAGATCAATTTTCATGGTGAGTGCTCAATACTCTTATAATCTCAGAAATTTCGAAAGTGGGGATCATTTTATGTTAAATTCATATGATCTCCCATCCTAAAGTCAAAATCTTTTTTTGACCACAAAGTTTTGATATAATGAATTTGGAGAGTTTTAAACCTTATCTTGTTTAGATGTGTAGTATTAGTACTTATTCTATATATATATGATATATATATATATATTAGAGTTGGGCGGTTTTGAAATTTTGGTTTCGGTATCGGTTTCGTTTTTTTTCCCTTAAAACCTCGGTTTACGGTTTGGTTTTTCGGTTTTTTTGAAAAAAAAATTTTTACTATGGAAGCTATTCATTCTCTTGTGTGATGATTAGTTATTATTCAACGTTTAGTTGAATTATGCCACTGTTTCGAGAATTTTGTGACTGAATTATTCTCCATGATATGAATCACAAGTTTTAAGGTGTTGACTGTTGTAATCAAAGTTCTGATACCTTTTCAACAGTTAACTCGTTAAAACAGTGACCAAAGATTCATGAAAGATTTCTGAAGAATAAAACTGAGTTTGAATATACATTCTATCTAATTCTTTAACCCATCAGAAGCTAAAATATAACTCAGAAATGCAAGAAATTAAAAAACGAAAATTTATTTAAACAAACAAAATAATTTTACAAATAAAATTAAGCAAAAATGATGATGAAAATGAAATATTGTCAAAATTATTTGAGATAAAAATTTTAATTTTTTAATAGGTGAAAATGTTTGCAAGACGTGTCTTGTCGCGTAAAATAAACACACCATATACTTCTTGAATTGCCGGTGTTGACTCTGGGATGTCATTTTGTGTGCTCGAAGTTCTGTCAACTGATGCGTGTTGGGGTTAATATTTGTTTTTAAGACAGGGTAATACAACTTTATAGATATGCGTAAAAGACTAGTAGTACACCCGAAAACCGCGCCAAGGGAAAAGGAAGGATGGTTAAAAAAAAGTAGAGATTATTAATTCACCTAAAGTCATTTTTTAAGCTTTACGGTAATTTTAGTCATAGAATTCATGACTTGGATTAAAGTTTAATAATTAAACTTTCGAATAAATTGTCAACTTTAAATAAATACCATATTAACAATTTAGTAAAATATAAATCGTTGCATAGTCTACTTTTTGAATAACCCATTTTTGGGAGAGAAAACAGTATAGTTGAGAGATAGTTCTCTAGAAATGACAATTTATGTATGAAGTAGCTTTTCAAAAGTAAACAATGAAATGCCTAATGTTTAAAATAATTTTTAAAATCCGAATAAAGTGATACTAGCATTGGCAACTACTTTTTTTCTTTTTAAATGTTTATACTCTCTCACTACTTTTTGTTTATTTACTTTTACAAGTATTTTTTTTTATTTGATTTTAATAACTTATTTTTTTAGATAACTCTGAAACAAACAAATAATTATTTTACAATTTTGAGTTGAATCAAATAGATTTTCGACATCATACGGAACGCGTTTGATTTTTTCTTTTTCATTTGAAAATAGTTTATGCTAAAAATACGATGGCATGTTGTCTGTCGTATTTCTCTTTTTTTCATTTGAAAATTCAAAATGTTAATGATAAACAAACTGTAAACAAAGATTTCTTCCTTAGCAATACACATGAAAAGATTTAAATTGGTTAAAATATCTCAATAATGGTATATAGAGAAAGAGCTTGATGATCTAAGAAAGAATCTTTTTAAATTTTTTAAATCTGACTAAAAATAAGGAAGTTATGACTATTTTTGTGCCTCACACAATTGGATATTTTCCCCTCTTTAAGACCATATGCGTTTCGTCACATTTTTTACACTAATTTTTCAGTAAAAATGTTATATCTTTGTTAAAACACAAGATTAAGCAATGAAATTTACCATATAAGTGTATTTTTGTACAAGGAATCAGAATATGCCACTGAAAATCTCCAGAAATTAATGGTTTCCAAGTAATCTGCACTAAGTGCACATAAATATGCTGCAATACCTTAAAAATACCATGAATCCATTAAAAGAAAAGTTAGAAAACTCAAAGTTGAATTGTAATACATTTTATGTACAATAAACTAAAATCTAATACTAGGACTGTTTAAAAATGAATATATTGCAAGATTTCTTTAGCATTATTGTAGATTTACACCTTCTGCTAACTCACCCCCTTACCTCCCCAAATATGAGATTCTACTTTTTTTATTTAGGCAATTACATGTTAACACCCTGAAAAACTTGGCAGAAAGAAAGAAACAAAAACAATTATTTTAGAATTTAAAGTGGGGATCAGTTTCACATAAAATAATCCCCCATTTCAAGGCCATTCTAGCGTTTTAGGACAGTTAATTATTTTTTCTATGGGAGATAAATCCTGTGCGTTTTTGTTTTTGTTTTTGTTTTTTTTTTTTTTTTTTTTTTTAGACGATTATGAGGGTCTTTGTGGGAGGAGGGGGGCTTACCACTTGAACTTCAGGTTAGTGGTAGGGCTAGGGGCAATTAAGTGTGAACACCCTGAAAACTTAGCAGAAAGAAAAAAAAACAATTCATTTAGAATTTCGAGTGGGGGATTAGTTTCACATATATTTAATGTAGAATAATTCACCATTTCCGGGCCATTCTAGCGTTTTAGGGCATTAATCAATTTTTTTCTATGGCAAATAAATCCTGTGCGTTTTTTTTTTATGGGCATCTGCTTTTTAAAATTTTTTTTTTTAGACGATTATGTGTGGTTTTTATGGGCTTTTTTGTAGGATTAGGGCTTCCTACTCGGACTTAGGGTTAGTGATAAGGTTAAGGAAGGGGTTTTGTTTTAGATGGAGGTTGCCATTCGGACTTAATGTTAGGGTTAAGGGAGTTTTTTAGGGGTGGCTTGCCACTCATATTTAAGGTTAATGGTACGATACGTTCAAGAAGGCATTTTTAGGAGGTGGGCTTGTTAGTCGTACCTAGAGTTAATGGTAGAGTAATTATTTATTTTATAAATTTCACCAAAAGGCAAGAATGGCCGGGAAATCAGAGATCATTTTACATTAAATTTATATGCGAAACTGATCCCCCACTCTAAATTCTAAACTATTTTTTGTTTTGTTTTTCGCCAAGACTTTAAGACGTAATCGCCTAAAAAAGTAGAATCTTAATTTTTTTTTTAAATTGGCGACTAGAAAGTCATTACTACTAGAAGTTCGAAAGTTGAGTGAAAACCAGTATTCTTTTAAGTATTTTTTATAAAAGAACCAAATAGGATTAACTTTTTTAAGCACAAAAAGTATTTTTATCTTACTTTTAAAGAAGTTTATAAACGAATTTTACAAAGCTTTACAAGACGTTGCTGCTGATTGATTGTTATATCAGCAATACTAGCAGCCATTGTTGACTTTCGCTCAAAAAAAAAGGACAATATTTTTTAGGATAAGATAATTTAAAATTACTATTACCGAAAGACAAAACAACGTACAATTATAATTTTAATGCATAAAAAAAGATGAAAGATTAATTTATTTACTAGTTGAGTACAAAAAATGTAACAACATTTTCTATATTCATATTTTAAAATGTTTAAAATTCGTTCTAGAATGAAAATAAACAAAAATCGCCTCGTGTTTATAGCAGTAATTGCTGCTACTGCAATCAGTTTTTCAAACTATAAATCGAAAACGCTTTTTTCCGTATAGGGTAATGGAATATTATTACTACCAAAAACACATATATACAATTATAATTTTAATGCATAAAAAAGTAAAATGATTGATTTACTTACTAATTGGGCGACGGAAATGCATTTTTCAAAAATGTTCAACCAACGTCGAGTTGAAGTCTTATTTTTAAAATTTCAAAAAAATTAATGAGCCAAATTACTTTGTACACTAACAAACATTAAAAGTGATGTTTCTCCTGACTAGTTTCCAAATCTCAGGACGAAATTCCACACACAGCAATGGTACGAGACTTTTAAACGAAGGGGGGGGGGTCAAAGAAAAAAGTGACGTAAATTGCTGAAAATAGCATTAACATTTTTTTGCCTTTATTTGCTCAACACTCTTAAAAATATATAATGTATATTATTATTCATGAATGCACCTGAAAGGATATTCGTTTCCTAACAAAATGATGGTATTTTGAGCACTTAAAGTGCTTTAGTTTTTAAGATATGACTATTTTTAATAGAACTACTCTCAAATCTGTAATTATCCAAACAGTTCTCTGGTCGATGTGTATTGCTAAGTCAATTAAATATTTTTATCATATATTTGTTCAATCTGTCCTCTTACTAATATAACATTTTTTGGTAATATTCAATTTTATTCAAATCGGAAAATCTTTTCAACCGTGTTTCCTTGTATATGGTGGCTTACTGTAGTAAAAACACAATACCGAACGGTTACGGTTTAAAAAAAAAAAAACGATTCGGTATGGAGACGAAACCGAAAAACCGTGGTTTTTCGGTAAAACCGCCCATCTCTAATATATATATATATATGATAATTTTATTCTATATATGATATATATATGATATATATATATATATATATATATATATATGATAATTTTATTTACACAGACATGTACAAAATCTGCGACACTGGCATGTCGATGTTATCGATCAACAGTTACTATAAACTGAGATCTCATCAGGCAGAGTTAGAATCCGATCTTAACCTCAGATCATATTTGGAGAGAATGAAATGGAGGGATAGAGAAAGAGAAGAAGAAAAGAAATTTAACATTTCAAAAATTGATGCCGTTAAAAAATTAAAAATCTAAAAAACAAACAAAAAATCTAAAATCTGAAACGGGGCAAATAAATAAAAATAAAAATATAAGGTGGAAGGAGGGGCATATAATGAAGGGAGGGGTGATGGGAAGGTAGACACATAAAGGAAAAGAAAGAGAACGTCTGTTGATTCAGATCGAGAGAGAAGAGATAGGAAATATAAAAATATAAAAAATAGGAAGGAGGGAGGTAGACATGCACGAATCAAGTGTCAAAAAAACAGACAGTTATTTTAAAGCCGAGTTTATAAATTTATTTTTCGAGTGAACTATAATAATGTGTGTGCATGCGGGCAAACCGATCAGACGCGTATAATTTGTGTGGTGGTGGGGCGGTGATCAAATGTGTCGCCAATTCTGGATTTATATTGTCTTTATAATTTGTCTAGAGTTTATTATCTTACCATGAATAAATTAATAAATCGAATAAATATATTCGTTAAGTATAACAGGATTAGTAGTAGTAATAATAATAATAGATACCCCTAATAATTGAGGTGAAATAATGAAAATATTAATGAATGATAATAAAAATAATAATAATAGTTTAATTTAATTTAAAAGTACTAAAAAATATAGCTAAAGGATAACTAGAAAATGCTGGCGTTATTAATAATAATAATAGTAATACTAATAGCGACGACAACAACTACAATGATAATGGTGGTCAATAATATTTAAGAATTTATAAAAATAATAGTTTAGGAAAGAAATAGAATGATAAATATTAGGAATACTAGGAGGTAGTGATTATCATAATATTAAATAATAAGATAATGTCTGCCGATATTATGATATGGGTTAATGGTTGCAATAATGCTGATCATATAAAAATAGTAATAATAGTGGTTTTACCGACAGCAGTAATCAGAGTGGTAATGTCATTAATCTTAACCATAGTAATAATGATAATGAAAAATTAATAAATAATAATAGAACAGTACAAAAAGTAGTAGTAGTAGTCATAATGACAATAAAGATGAGAACAGTAATAATAATTAATGGTAATAATAACTGAAATAAAATAATAAAGTTATAGATAATGACATTGTCATTATTATCAATGACAGTGGAAGCAAAAGTCAGGTAACGGTAAAACATGGCAATATCAATATTAATAATAGTGATACTTTTAATTTCACAGCCGCAAAAAAACAATAACTATGATAGTAACAGCAGACATGATGCCACCACTAACAACAATAATCATCTTGATAAAAGTACAGAAATGAAAAATAATTCAATGTCAAATAATTAAGTCTAAAATATTAATAATAGTAATAATAAATAATTGATAATGATAGTATAAAAATAATCTAAAAAATATAGAAATATTAATCAATAAATGGATAAACATATAAGGGGATATTTAAGGGTAAAGAAAAATACAGAAGATGACAATTAGTATTAATCGTTGTGGGTATGATGATGATGATAATAATAATAATACCACCACTAACAGTACTACCACAGATAATACTACTGATAATAATACTACCAACAATAATGCTACTACTAATAAAAATAATTATTAATAAAAAAGGTATAAGATGATAGTTGTGTTGACAAAATTATCAGTTGATGGGTAGGTAAAGTTTTTTTTTCTTTTTTTTTTTTATATAGTAACAGCCTAAGGGGTTATAAGTGGATTACTAAGAAGGTGTAATCTATTATGCCTACAGTTAATTGATGTTTCTTGTTTTTTGTTTAGAAGTTTGCCCCTATCACTAAATTTAATTATTTCAAGTTTTTCTGTTAGGCAAAGGTAGCAAGGTGAGTTTAGGGAACCACATGTGCTAGTTTTTCTAATTGTATTCCAGGTTACTGTTGGTGATTGGTTATTGTTGTATAGGTCCCAGTAATATATAGAAAGTGAGGTTCTTTTTTGATATGTAGGGTTATTAAAAGAACACTTATGTCCAGTATATCTTTCTTTGAAGGTATTACCAGCCATACCTATGTAGAATTTTTTCAGGGTTGGGTTTTCTTCAGTAGAGATTGTTGCTTGATATACTGATTGGGTTATTTGGCAATTTTGTTGTAATGGGCATTCTTTTTTGTTTGTGCAGTTACAGGCCTTGGTATTTGCTGTTTTCGTTGCGGTAGTTTTTTCATTTAGAATTTTATTATGTGTTTTTATTATTTTTTCTAAATTTTCGCCACAGCTATAGCTTAATTTGAGGGTGTTTTTATTTAAAATTTTATGCAGTATATTGTTGGGAGGGAAGTGTAGATTAAGTCTAAAAAATTTTACCGAGTTTGGTTTTAACCATGTTATTATATGGGGGTGTGAACCAAATAATTTTTCTATCCCTATTTAGGCGTCTGTTGTTCCTATTTTTTATATTTATATTTTTATATTTCCTATCTCTTCTCTCTCGATCTGAATCAACAGACGTTCTCTTTCTTTTCCTTTATATGTCTACCTTCCCATCACCCCTCCCTTCATTATATGCCCCTCCTTCCACCTTATATTTTTATTTATTTATTTGCCCTGTTTGTTTCAGATTTTAGATTTTTTGTTTTTGTTTTTTAGATTTTTTAGATTTTTAATTTTTTAACGGCCTCAATTTTTGAAATGTTAAATTTCTTTTCTTCTTCTCTTTCTCTATCCCTCCATTTCATTCTCTCCAAATATGATCTGAGGTTAAGATCGGATTCTAACTCTGCCTGATGAGATCTCAGTTTATAGTAACTGTTGATCGATAACATCGACATGCCAGTGTCGCAGATTTTGTACATGTCTGTGTCAATAAAATTATCATATATAAAGCTCTATTTTGATATTGAGCACTTTTTATAAACCCGGTTAAAATTCTCTGGATTACCACCCTGTGGATGTTTTTTACTTGGATTATTACCATTATTATTATATATATATATATATATATATATATATATATATATTTGTATGTACAATTTTGTTTAAGAAATCGATAAGATGCCAAGATTTATTTTTTTTTTTTTTTTTATACAATAAATCAAATATTTCGGACTGTCCGTCCTTTTTTAATGAAACTAAGAATCCAACATTGTTATATATTTTTTTAATACTTTTCCTTGCCAACCGCTTGGGAGCGAACCTAACGGTCGACGCGCTCCTGTTGTAATGTGGAGACGGTGTAATGTCAAGATCACATGATGGTGTTGGTAGAACAAAATGTAGTGATTTTTAACATTACAACCGCAAAATTTCACACCTAATGTACTTAAACAAGTCATATCTATTTGTCGTCCAATATTTAAAACGATTATATGGATGGAAAGAGAATAAAATATGGGAATCTTTTACAATGATCAGCAGAGTAAAAACGCTCAAAAAACAAATATTCAACAAATAAATGTAACTAAGCGATAATAGTTATTTTCAAACTTACGTGTGGCATTTGTTTGTATTTTTAGACCGTTACAACCGCTATTTATTAGAAATCAATAGTTTTGTCACTGGAACATCGAAAAAAAAATGGCGATTTTGGGGGGATTTTGCTAAGGAAGTAAGCTGAAATCGCCATCTTGTTTTTAATAAAAACCGCTGTGAAAAAAAACAAGAATTTTTTTTTTTACATCTAATAAAAACCCATTTATACTACGTAAAAATAAAAACAAATTACATAGGTAAGTAGAAAAATATCTATTCTTGTCGTAAGTCAACTTGTTGCAAATTTATGTTTTTAAACCCTTTCTCGTTCTTTTTTTGGACCCCGTTCGCGACTCTGCTGATCATTGTAAAAGATTCCCTAAAATGCACATTCCAATGATGATAATTTCATGTGCCTTTATACGTTAAATATTTTTTATACTCCAAGTTAAAAATGAAAAAATGCTAAAATCTGATACTTATAACGATTATCACTAATACTATTACCACTGATATTAACTGTCAACAAAACAGTCAAATTCGCTGAAATGGAAACAATACTTTTTAAGATAGGGTAATTAAAAGTTGCTAGTACAAAAAAGGGTAAAAATTTACTTATTGTTTGGAGTCTCTAAAGTTCAATGGTAGTCAATTTGCATAGGTGGTGGGTTTATTAATATAAAAACTGTACTTCTTGGATTAAAGATTTCAGTTGATATTGAGAGGCCAAAGAGGAGTGCAGAGTGGCTGAACATTAGATTTGCCTTTGAAACCTGTGTTTTTTTTGTTTTTGTTTTTTTTCACTGACGGATATATTAGAAATAGGGTAATTAAAAATTGCTATTATGAAAAGATATAACATGCAATTATAATTTTAATACATGAAAAGTGTTGATTTACTTATCAGTTGGGGTACATAATATATTTGTTAGAAAATGTTCAATACTCCTCGTACTTGAAGTGTTCTCTTAAACATAACAAAAAAAATGATTCAGTCAGTTCTTTTTGGTACCCCCACCATAATTAAGACTTATCTCCTAATTGTTTTCAAATTTCATGACTAAATTCCTCATAGAGGAGTGGTAGCAGACTTTTAAAAAGCATCCCCCACGTTTGTCACAAAAGTTGCAAAAATGACCTGTTAGCAGTGTCAACATTTTTATTACTTTACTTGCTTAAAACTCTTAAAATATAGCAGATAGATTATTGTTTGTTCATCTATGTCAAATTATATGCATTTCTAAACAAAATGGTGTTTTTTGTTTTTAAATATGACTTTTAGTTAAACCCCCTTGAAATCTGTGATGATCTAAAGCGTTTTTAAAGTCAGTGAGTATCGCTATATATAGTGCCATCATCCTCATCAAACGCATTTACTAAGAGCCAACACAATTTTACTAAAGCCATTTAATTAGTCATAAAAATTACAGCATCCAGATGTAATAATAAAAAAAAAATGCACAAGACCGCATTGTTATGGCCTTTACTCATGGCCAACATATGCATAAACTTACACATTCTCTGAGATTTCACAATTCTTACCTGGTGCTACCAGATCAGGCTGTCTGACTTAAAATGCACCAAACATTGATGTTATTGTTTTTTTTTTCCTTTTCCTTTGCACAACTCAATCATGTTCAGAAAAGTTAAAAACAAAAACATTTTTCCTCTACATAAAATATTTGAAGATATAAAAAACTTAAAGCATAAAAACTTTCATCAAAATGACCGAATTCAGCATTAAATAACCTGAAAAGGGTTGATATGTCGTAAAACAAAACAACCATCAAAATTCTTAGATTAGACCCCACAAAGAATTCCATTTTTAAAGAAACCACCCAATAATGCTAAAAGACAACCATCTAATTTATTAACCAAGCTAACCACTTCGAAAAAAATAACTTATACAACAGCACACAACATGATAACTATATCTGCAATAAACCGAGATGTCTAGTTTGTCCACATTTAATCACAGATTCCCCTTTCACATACACGCACCCTAATACAACGATCACACCTTACCTATGATAGCCCCGATGTTTACATATTACATCTTTTGTACAAAATGTCCAAATAGTGGATACACGGGCGACACAAAAATGCTTTTTAGTTTTAATGACCATAAACTCGTTAATGGACAAAACACATCATACTTCCAAATAGCCAAACATTTCAACCATGATAACAGCAAATATGTTTTAATAAACATCAAATTCCCATCCACATATGCGCGTAAACAGTACACCAAGACCTTCCATTGCAGAAAACTGGAAGAATGGGCAAATCAACAATGTGCAAAATATTTTCTGGATGAACTCTTCCAGGAATATATAGACTGGCTGAAAAAAGGATCACATCACAACAGATGATAATGGCTGGCCAAGGTCAAAGCTTGATGACCAATGCTTTTAAGAAGATGCGTGGTCTCGATAATGACAAGTGTAGTTTCTACCACACAGAAGTAGTGTGTGAGTCATCTGATATGCAGTTGTAAGATTCTGCTGGGGAACGACTACAAAACGATGCGACACAATGAAGTATGTAAATATCTTCACTTGGCCATCTGTGAAAAGTTAAATATCCATTGTAGCAGCAAGTCGTGGGGACATATATCAGAAAGAACAGTTGAAATAAGTCGTACACCATCCACTATGACTATGCAATCCCTACAGCTACATATCTAGAAAACGAAGCTGTGAAACCTGACATAATTATTTGGTACATCAGGGGAAAGCAGCAACCCTAACGAAGTCAGTGTTCCTAGTGATGTTGGCTCAAACAGAGCTGAAAGGGAAAAGATCATGAAATACAAAGTATTATGTAAGACATGAAAAGAAATTGAAATCTTAGGAAGATCTCCATCGTTCCAGTAATTATAGGAGCAACTGGGCTCATGAAAAAGAATTTCAAAAACTACCTGGCAAGTATACCTGGTGAACCAAGTGCAAGAGAGAGCCAAACAATTTCACTTAAAAGGACGGTTACAATCTTAGATCTTTTGGTTAAAGTATCTGAAATAGCGGGTGAATGTCTGGCATCCGATAGGATGCCCCATCCCCAGCAAAAACAAAGATAAGAAAATCGAAATAAAATGGATTATGAAACTGAACCACACAAAACACGTCTGAACTCTGATGTGAGTTTTAAATATGTATAAATATTTTAGACTGAGAATAATTTTTTGTTTTGAAATGAAGCTTTCTTGACTAAAGGAATCATTTGCTCTTAACTGTAATTCATGAGATGAGCGCGCATACGTTTTTTTGACGAGAGAGACATAAAGTGAAAGAAATAGTCGAGGAGTGAGTTTACAGAAGGTGTCGAATGAGAAATAGTCCTCTTTGCTTTGTTTGCAGCTGAATGCAATGTTAATGAGATTGTCAGTTTTATAGAGATAAACAATACTATGAGAGGATTGGAAACGATGGTTGAGATCGGCGGAGTTTGATTACTTAAGGGGACAGCTCGACAAGTATTCGTTGATGACTGTTATAGTCTGCAGGGAAGCAGTCGCATAGTAATGTGTTCCACAGATGAGAAGTTCTTAGAAACTCATGGACGGTTCTGTTTTGTATTAGGCACACAGAAGACGAAAGTTGTGGTCGAGGTAGTAAGTGATTTTCAATTTCGCATAATTTCACTTACAATTACATTTTCATTAACCCAGTAAACAGGTCAATTTTGTGAGACATAAATTTCAATATTTTCTAAGGTTTGACAGCGGATGTGGTGGTTTGATGTGTCAGTAATGTGGACACCACGTCATCTCGGCAAATTGTTTGTTAGGAATAAACATAAAAAAACTTTAATCTTCAAAGAAAAATGAAAGAAAAAAGCGGATAGTTGTTTTGAGCTTAAATTCTAAAATTATAATAAATATACTTATTAAATTTACTCACTAACAAATAAGAAAACAAAAAAAAAATCCTGGTACACGTTACCAAAAGCGACGTAAATTATGTTAAAAGAAAATAGTTGGAAAATTAGTTAAAAACAATATTTGGTTTACCTACTCATTCTGACCTATTTGCATTTGACAAAAAATGATGTTTTATATTTGATAGAAGTTAGAAGCATTTTAATTACCCAAAATATTGGTTGCAATTAAAGTAATCGTGGTCGCCATCTTGATTATTGCCATGAAGTAAGGTACATAATCAGACTTAGAGGGAGAAAGAGCTTCTACATTTTAAACGTGACTTCAAGCCATTAAATGTGGGTTCTGCCGGTTTGGTTATGTATCTTACTCGCAATGATAATTAAAATTTACCCTTATCCTTGAGTGGCCTTTGGACCTTGATAAGTGAGGACCCGTTAGTATATAAAAAAACTTTTTTGTTTTTAATAACTTAATTCAAGAAATTATTTTTTCTTAGAGTTATATTGATTTTATTAACGTGGAATTTAGGGGCTTTTTTCGTAATATGTAAGAAATATATCTATTTTCTTTTTTTAAATTAACATCTACAGTGCTTTATTTTTATTAAAAATTAAAATAAAATGCGTGCGTTTTTGTTTTTTTGGGGGGTTTTTTGGGGTTTTTTTAGTACTTAGAAATGTAACTTTAGTAAAGGTGTATTTTGTTTGAACAAATTAATACATTTACGCTAAGATTTTTAAAAGATAGATAATCTGTTCATTATATTCCGTGATCGTCGATTAATAAATATTTAAAATTTTATTAAAATTAATTGATTTCCTGAATTTTGGTGAATTTTTAAGTGAAGGAAGGGGGTCAAAATATTTTTACATTTTGGGGATCATTTTGCACGTACATATTGGTTAATTTCCCTTTAAAATAATTTATGCCGTTATTAGAGTAACGTTTACCAAAAATAATATCCTTTCCTCCAATTCACTCATTTTAATCAATTGTTTCATGCAATAATTTCTTAAAATGTTAACTACAATTTCATTTACGTCAGAAAATTATTTTAAAGGGCGGAGGGGGGGTGTCAAGGGAGGTAACTCACACTTACATTAGCAGAGTTGCCTCCCTTTTAGCCTTACAAGATAATGAAACAAAGGTGTTTTGGGTGTGCTTTACGCCAATGAGATGGCCTTGTAATAGGGCATGAAATATATTTTTCAGCCTTTATGTATCTTTTCGCTCTCAGGCAACCATTCTCCCAGGCATTATCCCTTCCTTTCTAAGGAAGAATTGGACTTTTACCTGTCGCTGTTCTCAATTGTCTACATCTAACTCAAGAACTCTCCGTTATTTCAACATGAAATCGAAGTCTTTGTTTCGGCACGTGTACCTCTATACTGCCTAGATTTACTATTCCGCTGAGGTTATCAGATCTAACCCTCTCTTTAAGACTCACATTACACATCCATCGTATCATTCCCATGTCATTACTCTCTATGCAACGCATATCCTCAACCTTCGCTGGTCAGGTTTTATTTCCAATACTATTTAACTCATAGTTTGTGAAAAATAGTGAGCAGAAATCTTATATAAATAGGGATTTTGTCCGTCCGTCCTTCTGTCTTTTTGTCCGTCAGTCACAATTTTTGTTAAACGTAATAAATACATTGCGGAATTTGGCTAATTTCAAAATATCAGATCTTAACTACTTTTAGAAATGGAAAATACTGCATCAATAGTAAATAATAAATTCCCAACAAATAAAGCGGATGTCATGGTCGGAAAGTGAAACCAAAACCTTGAGATCTTCAGTAAGACGTTCTGAGCTATTTGCACTTTCTTATAAATAAATCTTAAAACATTCCCTTAAAATAATTAAAGCTTTGGAATAACGTCATAGATTTATGATTTACGTCATGTTTCAAAACATGAATTCAAACATAAGCGATAATAAAAAAAAGTAAATAAATGGGTGAACTTAGAGTTAAATTATTTTAACAGTCCAAAACAATTTATTTAGCAGCTTTAAATATGTATTATATGTCCTTTTTCACAATTATATAATTCTAGACAAGTAAATCGAAACACCCTTTTGCAGACAACGGTAGAAAAGGAGGTGAAGCGGTAGCCTAACAAAAATATGCGACCAGAGGGAGCAGATATTTTTGTTAGTTTAATTAAATTTAATTTTATCTCATTTTCTTTTTATATTTAACTGGCTTTACAAACCCATTTTTCCAGTTCACATTTTATGTTCTAGTAATATATAATTAAAACTTATTTTTCTATTTCAGGAAAAGGAAACAGGTTGAAAAAAAGATAGAAATAAAAAGCCAGAAATTTGCACGTGAAGTTTTGCCCAAGAAGTTTTTATCAAGGTATGTTTTAATACATAATCCTTTAATTTGTTTAGAGTCTACATAAAAAGTAATAAGAGTATTATAATATTAAAAATAGGACTACGAAATGGCAATCGTTCCAGACAAGGCATGAAGCCACTTGATGTAAGGAGCTAACAAGAACAAAAGATGATTATTGAAAAGACCAAGACTATGGGTAGGAGGAAAACAGTCAGCAAGAAGAGTTATACAAGTCTGCAGTTCTTGGAAAAAAGCTACTGGAATAGGAATTACAATGAGGTACCAAAACAACGATCTGGTGCTACCAGATCAGGCTGTCTGCAGATACTGGCTTCCTGACCAAAAATGCACCAAACATTGATGTTATTGTTTTTATTTTTTGCTTTCTCTTTGCAAAACTCCATCTGCAAAAACAACAATTTTCGCTTACAAAACAACCGAACCAAACGCCATGAATAAATACTTAAACCTATAACGGACTTGAAGCATAAAAACTTTTACCAAAATGACTGGATTTGGCATTATATAACTCGAAAAAGGGTTGATATGCCGTAAAAAAAAACAACCAAGCCAAAACAGCGAATTGATGGAGACACTAGACCAACGAGTCAAACAAGCTGGAGCAAATGTGGCATAGTTGCTGTTGTATCCTTGTGCTGTGTGCAATCCAGGATGCGCAATGTTTGTGGAATAAATTGTTCAAAATCTTAGACGGAGGTAACCTTTATTGTTGTTCCACTCCAGAGTGCCCCATTTTGGGGAGCTGGATTTCCCCCACATTAAAAACCGACCTTGTGTCTAACTCTGCCCTCATGAGTAGGCAAGTAAATAGGAACAGTGGGGATGAGATTACACATGGAGATAGCCGTGAGTTTATAAAGGGCATCTTCGACAATCTGCCTAAAGCAGTCTCCTCTATTCATGCGAGAGTGTCTGGCATAGCAAAGGTTGTAACTCTGCTTATTATTAACAAAGAGTTATTTCCCTTTGTGAGAATTTATTTCTTACGGACACAAACCTGGTCACCAGAATAACATTATACACTTGTCAGTATCCTCGTTTCATTTTGCTCCACAGGCAAAGAGGCGTCATCAGGATGACTCTATGTAATCAAGCGTGTGTGTTGTCTTCCAAGTACTGAGACTAATTCCACTAATTCCGAAAATAGGGCCACCTGATGCTATAAGACTGGATCCTGGTGGATAGGCATTCGTCTACTTCAGCCCTTACTTTGGCTAGACGGGAGGTCGGAGAGGCCTAATCCGATCAATCGGCTGGTCACGTCATTTCTTAGTATCAATAAGTTCATCCCTAACTATATTATTTGATCTGATTCTTCAAAAAACCAAAACGTTATTTCTCTTTACTATTTTTATTTTTCTCCCCGAATAGATACTAGAAGGTGGTGGTTGAAGGTTAATCACGTTGAGAACAAAGAATGCCAAAGAGTAATGTTTTTCTTGGAGTAGTGTTTCCTGAGAGTAATGCTTCCTCTCTCAGTAAAATTCCCCTTTAGTAGTAATGTGCCTACTTTCACTGTGAAATTTCCTTCTCTAGGCAATGTTTTCAGGAGTAATGTATTCAAGGAATATAAATAATTATCCTACCTATAGAATTATTTTTGACAACTTTATCCAAACTCACAGATGGTTGATATGCCATAAACCAAAACATTAGCTGCATACATCTTACATTAATTAGTTCAAAAAGATGCACCTGAAGAAGGTCGAAGATTACATTAGCAGAAACGTTGAGAAAATAACCAAGATGAGAATAATAGTTCAATTAATAAATTAAAATAAAAAATACATTTCTTTTTCGATTTTTTTTTTTTTTTTTTTTTTTTTTTTTTTTGTATGAAAATAATTTGTATTATTAAAGCCCTTCACCCTGTGTTAATTCTCCTAAAAAGACTGTTTTTCAATAAGTAGGCAGTAAAAAAAAAATTAAGGGAAAAAAAAAACTATTTTAGAGTGGGGGTCACTTTCATATAAATTAATGTAAAATAATGACCCACTTCCGAGCCACAAGGCCATAATGATCACCCAATTCCAGACCAGATAGTTTTCATTCACGGTCCTTAAAAATGCTATCTGATCTGGAGTGGGTGATCATTTTATGTAAACAAGCAAGTGGAGAAGTGCTGTGAAGGTATGCTCCAAGTGAAGCGAGGAGAGACCAGCAGTGGAGGGAATAAAGAAAGCACAGACGGCGGAGGACTTAAACAGAGCTCTCATGACCAAACACCACCTACATTTGTTGCAACTGCAACAGAGCCTGCCGATCCAGGATAGGCTTGCACACTCAGTCACAGCAGACGCTGTAATTCGGCAATGGACTAATCTGAGGTACAGAACTCCATTGTCTCCTGAGACTGACGGATGCCAATAACAGATGAAAAGACCTTTCGCATTTATTTATTTAGAAGACTAAAATGTTGTTTTTGTTTTCATTTCTTTTTATTGCCAACTTTTTGGGGCTGTTAAAATGTAATCGTTTAAAAACAATAGAATTAAAAAAAAAATTTTTTTTAATTAGCAAAGGCTAGTTTTACCAAATGTCTTTATATATAAAACTCGATGTTTGTGTGTTTGTATTATGTTTGTGTCTGTGTGTGTGTTCCCTATAGAAAGAAAGGTTAGAGGATATACATAAAATCTTAAAGTATATTATGTAAAATTTACCAGGGAAGACATTGTTAGTGTTCTTGAATCTTTAAGTACACCCGTAAGGGGGCTATGAAAGCATAACCCCCATAAAACTTCAAATAAATCCTTTTTTTATGAAATTTAAATCGTATGCACAATTTTCTGGGGAAGACAATGGACGTGGTCTAGAATTTCTACAAATGACCCATTGTCTCCTGAGACTGACGGATGCCAATAACAGATGAAAAGACCTTTCGCATTTATTTATTTAGAAGACTAAAATGTTGTTTTTGTTTTCATTTCTTTTTATTGCCAACTTTTTGGGGCTGTTAAAATGTAATCGTTTAAAAACAATAGAATTAAAAAAAAAATTTTTTTTAATTAGCAAAGGCTAGTTTTACCAAATCTCTTTATATATAAAACTCGATGTTTGTGTGTTTGTATTATGTTTGTGTGTGTGTTCCCTATAGAAAGAAAGGTTAGAGGATATACATAAAATCTTAAAGTATATTATGTAAAATTTACCAGGGAAGACATTGTTAGTGTTCTTGAATCTTTAAGTACACCCGTAAGGGGGCTATGAAAGCATAACCCCCATAAAACTTCAAATAAATCCTTTTTTTATGAAATTTAAATCGTATGCACAATTTTCTGGGGAAGACAATGGACGTGGTCTAGAATTTCTACAAATGACCCATGGGGACAAAAAAAAACCCTTACAACTTAAAATCCGTAAATCCAATTTTAATAAAATTGAAACAATATGCATATGAATAATTCACAGAGGTGTTCAACATTTCAGCTTTTTTCGATTATATTAGGGGACGAAACAAGAGGAGGTCAATAAAAACAAAGTAATATGGTGTTATGAGCATACTTAAAAAGGTACATCCTAGTGATTCTCTCGTTCAATCCCAGGCAACATCGTGTCTTCTTGCTAGTAATTAAATTTTTTTTTTTTTTCCAGGTTATTTGGTCCCTCTGACACCTGGAAGGTGTTTTACAAACAGGCGGACGCATTTGCATTTGTACATAAAGTCAGGTTGGTGAGTGACAATTTCACAAAACCTTTTTTGTATTTATTTATTTTGCACTAATGAGTTGTTGCTTATCAAGGCTAAAGGGCCACTCAAGGATAAAGGTGAGCGAAACAACACCTGGAGTATTAAAAATAATGGTCGAAACGATTTGTTAAAATTGGATTCGAAAATAGCAATTTGTAGTTACCTGTGAAGCAGGGCTGTGGTATTGTTTGACAAAACACCTCCGTAAACAATCCACATCCGACTCTGGTATATACTCCATCCCATGTAGTAATTGTCATCAAAAATACATAGAGGAAACTCAACGGGAACTAAAAAGAAGGCTCAGTAAAAACAAGAGACACATTTAAAATAGCAACTCTCTTAATGTGCTATTCTTCTCACGTTGCACAACACGACCACTCATTCAATTTTGAACAGGCTAAAATCATTAAATACATATCGCTTAACTTTGGTTCTCATTAGATAAACAGTGTTTCAACATAATTATGCAGTATGTTTATGATTATATTGGCACCTAGTTAAAATGGAAGATGACAGGCTCCTTTAACAACAGTTTAATGGGGAACTGCAGCATGTTAAACATCAGAGATACAAGACCTATTTGTACTCTTATAGAGAACGCACAGTGTTTCCGTGACTTCGCGTCATTAATGTTCGTGCAGGTCTCAGAAGCGCCCAAGATTCCTTATATATTTTATTGGTCCCCCGATTTATAAAACTGGGGGACCTATGTTTTGAGGCATTTCCGTCCGTCCGGATTTTTCTCCGCAACCATCCATTGAATTTCTCTGAAATTTTGCATGAAGTTGTAACTTTGGTCAGGTTAGAAAGTGACATTCTCCGATTTTTGAAAAAAAATCTGGTTAGCCTCCCAGGGGGTCAAAAGGCTCCGAAATGGCAAAAAATGACATTTTTTGCCCCATAACATTCCATCCATCCATTCAATTTCTCTGAAACTAGGCCAAAATGTGGAGGCAATTGTTCCTAATAGAAAATAAGTATCGCTGACCTTGGAAAAAATTTGGTTCGCGCCCCCAGGCTGTCAAAAACCCCCTAAAATGGCAAAAATTTACCCTTTTCTCCCAAAACGTTTGATCCATCCATTCAATTTTTTTGAAACTTGGCCAAAATGTAGAGGCAATTGTTCTGGATATAAAATGAGCATCCTTGACCTCAGAAAAATTCTGGTTCGTGCCAAAAAAAATGCCCCAAATTGCTCAAATTTATTGCATTTTACACTCGCCACATCGAGTCACATACAGAGGGGGACCACGCATGCGTGGCTTGTTCCATATATATATTTTATTTTAATTTCATATATATATTTTATTATTTTAATTTCATATATATATTTTATTATTTTAATTTCATATATATGTTTTATTATTTTAATTTCATATATATATATTTTATTTTAATTTCATATATATATATTATTTTAATTTCATATATATATTTTATTTTAATTTCATATATATATTTTATTATTTTAATTTCATATATATATTTTTTATTTTAATTTCATATATATTTTTTATTAATTTCATATATATTTTTTATTAATTTCATATATATATTTTTTATTAATTTCATATATATATATTTTATTATTTTAATTTCATATATATATATTTTATTATTTTAATTTCATATATATATATTTTATTATTTTAATTTCATATATATATATTTTATTATTTTAATTTCATATATATATATTTTATTATTTTAATTTCATATATATATATTTTATTATTTTAATTTCATATATATATTTATTATTTTAATTTCATATATATATATATATTATTTTAATTTCATATATATATATATATTATTTTAATTTCATATATATATATATTATTTTAATTTCATATATATATATATTATTTTAATTTCATATATATATATTTTATTTTAATTTCATATATATATATATATATTTTATTATTTTAATTTCATATATATATTTTATTATTTTAATTCCATATGTGTATTTTGTTATTTTAAATCCGTAAATATATTTTGTTATTTTAAATCCGTAAATATATTTTATTTATCTGAAATGTTTGTTTATTATATTAATTCCAGAATCTTCATGTATTTGCATTTGAAAGTGAGTCATTCAAGTCTGATGTCCACCAAGGTCGACGTATGTACTTAGCGGCAACATATCCTGTCTTCTGGCATTATTACAGGTAAATAAATGTATTATTTACTTAGTTTTTCAAGTCAAGGAGAATCTTTGTAAGACATACATTGAGGCACATCTTAACAACTAAATAAACAATAAATAAATTTGACGCTGAGGTCGTGATTCGAACTCGCAACCTCAACGTCGCAAGTCAAAGTGGATGAGTTTTGTCTGAACCTCTACTGACTGAGCAATCATGACAAAGATATTAGATGTTTGATTTAAATACTTAGCTCTGAAAAAATGCCTTTTTCACTTTTTACATACCGACAATGAATATTCTTAAATGTAATGAACAAATGCTTTTTTTCCGTTTTTTTTTATTTAAATAAGTTTATAATTATTCCAAAAGAAAACGTAATTCCTTCCAATTCAGGGTAAATAATATTTTTAAAAAATAAACTATACTTATATACGGCCATTACTAAATGGGTGATCATTTTGGAAGAATAACAAAACTGGTTCTTTGATATGACTGAGACGCCTCCAATATTTTTTTCACGCAGGTGGGGGAGGGTAAAAAAGTAGGGGGGGGGGGGTAAAAATTAATTTTTTACAAAAAATAAATATTTTTAGGAGGGTTGACGTGGGTAAAAACATTTTTAGGGGTGAAAGAAATTCTTATTTTTAACTAAAATTATTTTTTGTCCGAAACAAAGAAAATCAATGTCTAACCACTTCAAGAAATATGACTGGGGCGCCATCGGTTTACGGGTGAGCGTTCATTTCTGACGCGGCAGCCTAGCAAAAATATACGACCGTAGGGAGTATATTTTCGCTAGTCCACTCATAATAAAATGGACACTTTTTCTGTCCGCTAGTCAGATTTTTTTTTTAAAGCTAATAAATACATAGGGGGATTTGTCTAATTTCGAAATATCAGATATCTTAACTACTTTTTTAGAGTAAATAATAAATAAATTCCTAACAAATAAAGTTGCCGCCGTGTCTGGAAATCGAAACTAAAACCTTGATCTTCAGTCTGTCATTTTACCAATTAATTCGTAAACATACAAAGCATTTGAAATTATCTTAATGCTCTAATACAATTTTTTTTCGCTTATTGGCGTTAAATTTTTTCTTTTAATTTTCTTGCTTTAATAACGTATTGACATTAAAAACAATTTAATATAAGATAAAAAGAAATGTAAATAAAAAGTATCCATGTTTTTCCGTTACAAAAAGGTCGGGAACGAAAGTATTTTTAATTTTAAAGTCGGGAATAATATTGTTTATTTAAAAAAAAAATTATTATTTTTGCTTTAACTACGTTAAAAACAGTTACATATTTAATATAAAAATTGATGAATGGGTAAACAGTAAATCGATAGCGTTATAAATTATTTTAATAGTCCAAAACAATTTATTTTGCTTGAACTATGTATTGTCGTTAATATATAATAAGAAATGTAAATAAAAATTCTATAAGAAAACCACATGAGAAAAACTCAGGAACGAGAGTATTTTTTATCATAAAGTCTGGAATAATATTGTCGGGTATCCATGAACAGAAATACGTTTTAGTTGATTTTCTTCGTAATGATAATACTGTGGGGGTCTGCGTCTGCATTTGCGCTTGACATCCATAAAAAGGAAATACGTTTTACTTTTACTTTATTTATAACAAAAAATATTGTGGGGTCTGCGTTCGCACTTTACATTTATGAAACTGAAATACGTTTTAGTTTATTTGTAACAATAATTCTCTGGGGTCTGCATTTGTGCTTGAAACCTTGATCTTCAGTCTGAGCTTCTACCAATGCTCTTTTTGGACTTTCTTATAAATAGAGCTTAAAACATTACCCCAACAAAATAATTATGACGTCATTGATTTATGATTTACATGTCTCAGCTATTTTCAATGTTTGGAAAGAAAATGCCGACTCATTCCTCGAGAAATCTACTATATAAACGAGAATTGTCTGTGTCTTTGTATGTCCAGTTATTTAATTTCAATTAAGAAAGAAACAGGAATTTCCACACAACAATAATAACAATAGTAATTCTAACAATTATGAGTAACTAGCAAGGCTATCCGGCGTTGTCTGGGGAGAAAAGTGTAACATATTTCTATTAAAAATATCTCTCTATCCATCTCTCTATCTCTTTCCCCCTCCCCGTTTTCTCCCTCCCTCTCTTCAACACCCGCTTTCTCTGGGGTTGGAGAGAGGGAGGGAAAAAGGAGGGGTGGAGGGAAGAGAAATATAGAAAAGGGTGGTTGAGATAGTTTTAATAGAGATGTTACTGTTTTTGTTGGCCAGAATGCATTTCACATAGTGCATTGGTTTTTAAAACCCCACCTCACCTTGTGTCTAACCTCCTGCAGTTAGTTTCCAAGTTAATAACAGATTTTAAAACAATCGTTTCCGACTTTAATCTAAATTAAATTCTGAAATTAGTTCCTTGTTAAACGCACCAACTGTCAACACTAGAAGACAAACATCAAATCTATCGTCACTCCTCGCATTAAAATCACCCTTGAGTACTTTCTGTTACATGATACTTTTCATTCTAACTGATAAAACTTAGTTCCAAGGCCGACATTTCTTAGAAATCCAAGAAACTGCTATGAACATGTGCAATGCTGCATGTGTAGTGGGGTGCATAGTTGCAATCAATGTCGACAATGGGTCGTTGATGGGAAATATATCTGGCTCAGAGTTTGACCATCCAAAATTTGATTTCTTTATTTGGCTGCATGTTTTAGTGGTGCATGCGAATGGCAGACGTTGCAGTTGTTAGATGCTCAGCCAAAGGAAGGGGGTGGGGCAGAAACCAAAAAGTAATGTTCTTGTATGGGCTCTAATAAACCTCTCTTTGAGTAGATAGATGAAGCAAAGAGGAGGTATACAGAGATAACCAAAAAACGCATACAGTCAAAGAAACTAGGTACTCGTGATTTCTGGAAAATTTATAATAGTGTGATGGACAATCAACAATTCTCCCCGCTATCTAATCACAACAATGTTGTATGCATGGCAACTGATAAGGCTGAACTACTTGCTCAGCATTTCGCATTAAACTCCACTCTTGACTCGGCTAACCATCCCCTCCCTAAATTCCAATTGCGGACTGAAGCCACACTTGAAAACCTGGTTATCACCCCGTCTCAAGTGAGAGACATCATAAAAAACCTTGACACCTCTAAATCCTGTGGGCCTGATCTTATACCAGTAATAGTAATAAAGAAATGCTCTGCTGAGCTGGCCCCTGTCCTCTCCAAACTATACAACAAATGCCTTACTGAATCTTGTTTCCCTGATAGTTGGAAAATTGCCTCTGTGGTACCAGTCTTCAAGAATTCTGGAGATAGAACTGATGCTCTAAACTATTGCCCAATCAGTCTACTCCCGATCTTTGCTAAAATCTTTGAATCATTAATCAATCTAGCGATAGTCAGGCATCTAGTCAATGCTGAACTTCTTTCTGATCATCGATACGGATTCAGACAAGCACGATCTACTGCAGATATCCTAATGGTCATCTCTGAACGCATATACCATACATTGAACAAGGCAGGTGAAGCTAGGGTTGTAGCGCTTGATATATCCAAGGCTTTTGACACGGTCTGGCATGAAGGGCTTCTCATAAAACTGCACTCATATGGTATTACTGGACAAATATTTAATATAATTAAATTCTTCCTAACAAAACGAAAGATCCAGGTTGTACTCGATGGCCATTCTTCTAAACAACATGACATAAATGCTGGTGTACCCCAGGGATCTATTCTTGGACCTCTACTGTTCCTAATTTTCATAAATGACCTCCCTGATGCCATTGCGACTGAGATAGGAATATTTGCTGGCGACACGACTCTCTACTCTTGTCATGTGGGCAAAACCGACGTGCACATATCTGAGGCAATGGCTAAATCCTTAGAAAATGACCTCCAGTCTGTAATGGAATGGGGCAAAAAATGGATGGTAACTTTTAATGCTGCAAAGACAAAGCTACTTTCCTTCAATAACTACAAGAAACCTCTTCAACCATCGAGTATCATGGCAAATAACACCCTACCTGAGAGTTCATCATTTAAACTCCTCGGCCTAACTTTCACAGATAGCATGAATTGGAACAAATACATCGAAAACATTGCCAAGGCTGCTGCAAAGAAGGTGGGCTCTCTATACCGTGCCAGTAAACTTCTCACACCTGACATTATCCTATATCTCTACAAAGCCACCATCCGCCCATGCATGGAGTATTGTTGCCACATCTGGGCTGGTGCATCATCCGCTAGTCTCTACCTCTTAGACAAGGTCCAAAAAAGAGTTGCTAACTTGATAGGTCCCTCACTATCCACCAAGCTCCAGCCTCTGTCCCATCGCCGCAATGTTGCTTCATTGTGCCTGTTTTACGAATACTTCAATGGATTGTGCTCTGATGAGCTTGCTGCTCTGGTGCTCCCACGACGTAAATTCACTAGACCAACCCGACAATCTGCCAAATCCCATCCATATACTGTGGATGTCCCCAGATACCGTAGAGCTTTCTACTCCAAAAGCTTTCCTCGTGCTGCTGGACTCTGGAACTCCCTCCCTGCTTTCTGCTTTCCTGACGCTACTGACATACAGAAATTTAAAACTAACATAAACAGACATCTCGCTGCGCAGCTCCTAATCTAGGTTGAACACCCCCCCCCTTTTTCTTTCTCAGTAGCCCCTTACACCTACAGTGGCGGCCTGTCTTGTTTGGGGTGAAATATGTTAAAAAAAAAACTGTCTGGTAGTTATCTCTAGTGGGCATCTCCGACGGTCAGCCACTAGGTGGTGGAATGGTGACCAGTGAGAAAGAATCCAAGATTTCCGGTCAGTATTCCGGGGATGGGGATAGACCTGACCCTCTGGGCATGACAGGCAATTCGGTTTTCAGAGGGCTGGCGATCATTTGGAAATGGGTGCCTCTCCAGGCACGATAGGTCCATTGGCGTTCTTAACTAAAGGATTTTGCTGATTGGACTCGTCTTTTTGGTCGGGCAAAAATCTCATTCTGCAAGTCTGCCATTCAACCTGGGAACATGAGTTTCATTTGTAACCTCCAACAAATAAACTTGTTACTTGTTTATGAACTGGACTTGTGGCCTTACTTGAAATGAGAATTCCTTATTGCAGAACTGAGTCGGATGACAGCTCTGGACCGGCACAACATTTGGGACAATCACAGACAGTATAGGTTCACATTACTACACAATTACATTTTAAAACTTGGACATTACTACAGGTTTGTTCACAACATTTTCTTTATAACGGCACATGGTAAACCAGTCGTTCATAGTGCTACTGATATAATATAATCTAGTACTACCTTCCACACCTACAACGTATACTAGCTAGCTCAATCTCTAGGTATACTACCACTGAGAAGACTCATCGTGTCTGATATCTGCAGACTCACAAATCTATTTCAGGTTACGTAGATAATATCCCAAACAGGAAACGAAAATAGCTTCCAGTTATCCGACATCTTCATGCATGTACATGACAAAAAATGACTACACAATTATCCCTTAAAAAATCACACACGACTACAGATTTATTGACAGTGTAAATACACTACGCTTTCCTGACTTTGATTCATGTAACTCTCACATAATGAGAATGCGTGCTCATCATCAGAGACTGGGCGTAATTTTTAGACCATCTTTTGTGACTTTAATCTGCAAACGTAACCAGAAAGAATTGTAGGAAATAAGTCATACACAATCCGCTATGACTATGCAATTCCAACAGCTACATACCTAGAAGACAGAGCTGTTTAACCTGGATATGGGACAAAAGAAAGTAGCAACCCTAGTTGAAGTCAGTGTCTCTAATGATGTTGGCTTAAACAGAGCTGAGAGGGAAAAGATAACGAAATACCAAGGTCTTATGTACGACATAAAAAGAAATTGGAATCTTAGGAAGATCTCAATCGTTCCAGTAATTAAAGGAGTAACCTGACTAATAAAAATTTCAAAAACTATCTGGCGAATATATCAGGTGAACCAAGTGCAAGAGAGATACAAACAATTGCACTTCAATGGATGGTTAGAATTTTACAAAGATCTCTTAGTTGGAGTGTCTGAAATAGCGTGTGAATGTTCGATATCTGGTAGAATGCCTCATTCCCGGCAAAAAGAATAAGATATGGAAATTTTAAAAAATATTTTTTTTTTTTTAATTTTTTTTTTTTAGTGAACAGTTTATTATTTGGACTACTATTCCTTCAGGTGCGTCTTGTCAAACTCTGGAATCTGTACAGAATTTCGAATGGAACCCTTTATTTAATCTAGTGGTAGATTGCTGTCATTCCGTCAGGCATGACAAGGTAAAAGTCTTCAGTAATTCATAATTGTATTCTTAATACCAGAGTTCGACAAGACGCACCTGAAGGTTGATTAAAAAAATCAGTCCTGTTCAAATTCTGTAGAAGTGGCAAAAATATTTTCAAGCTAAAAAAAACAAAAAAACATTCCAATTATAAAAATCAGTTTGAGTTTCTTATGTGCTAATGATTATAGATATTGTTAAAAACAAATTATTGATTGACAAAAAGAAAACCATCCGACCTTTAATAAATGAGGAACTGTTGTTTGATAAACACCGTTTGTCAATTCCAGATTTAAAAACTGGAAGCCGTCACTAAGTACGCTGTTTCTATCTTGCCAAATTAACAGAATCCCAATGGTTTTCAACTTCAACCAAAACAACACACTCTTTCTCACGGGTTAAATATTTCAACCAGCCCAAAATAAACACCCGATATTAGCTCAAAAAATAAAAAAATAAAACCAGCATGTTTCAGTTGTCATGTAGAGAAAGGGTATAGGAATTTAACGTCCCCCTCACTGACTGGATGCAGTCTTGTCCCTTAAGAGTCTTACGGATTGGCTGTCAGGCATCCCAACCCCTACTCCCTTAGGGGTCACGTGAGTCGGCCCATAAAAACGCTTGCACGCTGTATCCCGGCCTCTTTTCGCCCCACCTTTTGAACCTGGTAGGACCACGGCTGGATGCTTCTGAGACAAAGCCCATGACGGCAGTCGCAGAGAGCCCCCACTCCTTCCTGTTACCAACCATCTTAGACTGAAGTGACTACATCTTGACAGGAGTCAGAATGGAGGCGGGCGCACGTGCAACCTGTTACCAGAACTCCCACAAGATAAGTTCACGAAGCACGTTTTCGCCAACCGAAATTAACTTCCTCCTTTCTGAACTTTGAACTCACCATTTGTTGTATATATTTGCCCTCATGTTTTCTCACAAGAAAAACGGTTTTAAACTTATGTACAATTGTTACGCTCCTTCTCACAAAAGCTGTTGTCCTGTTTTTATTTTGCACTTACCTACATAATTGTTATTGCATTCTCACATGCAAGAATTCTTTCTTCCAGGGATATTTAATCCCAACATAGAAATTTACACAGAAGAGAATACAGTAGCTTAGCATCTGTCAAAATGTTCACCTTGAATTGCTGCGTTGTTGGCGCTTTTATTACCTCTCTTAGGAGAATATTCCAAGGTTCAGGGAATCCTGAATGACAAGGCATACCTCCTCCAGTTCAATCGCAATCTGCGGTGAAATAGTTTCTTGTGGTGTCCACGTAGACCTCTTTCTGGTGCAGGAATGAATAATAGGTCCTGAGGTATATCTATCGTCACTTATCAGTCAACCAATCACAATCCATTAACTGCTAATGCAAACATATATGCAAAAAACATTTTTACCAAGTCTGTAAGAATCTAGTCGCAGATTCCTTCATCACTACCCAACTCTCAATTAAAGATCAAACCTCTTAGTCCTAATGTTATCTACAACATTGTTTCACCAATTGCAGGGGGGGGGGGGGGTATATAACGGAAAAAGGCACCCAGTTCTTTCTCACAACCATGAAAAGCAATCGGGGACAACCTGTGGCTCTTTCACTGGACTACAATTTACCAAACCTCAACATAAATGCATTCTATTACAGACTTTAGTTCCACACGGTAAAAAATGAAATCGAATGATGTACAAATTGCACACACACACATACATACACACAAAGTTTTAATTCAGACATAGTAATATTGCATCATTACAAATTCTTTCACAGATTTTCCTAAATCAACAAACTTCAAATCTGTTCAATGGTTGAAACAAGTGTATGGCCGCATTTTGAACAAGAACATGTAATTGCAATAGACATTCACATTTCAACCGGAATCAATAATTACAACCGAGAAAAATAACCTTGAACAGAAAACGGCTTACTATTACTCAATTAATTTTTGACTGAAGAAATGTGACAGGATCACCAAAAATTGTTGACCGACAATAAAATAAAATAGTAGAGACATGTACTTGCTTTTAAATGTCCAACCAAGAAACAAGAGTAAGTCACAGATTTCTGTATTTTATTGTTTTGATTTTCTCGTAACCCAATTCTATACACTTATATAGATTAATTTTTATAAAAGTTTACTTTTTTCCTAACTGATAACACAATTGTTTTTTAATTAACAGTCAACTTGATGAGGCACATCGCCATCATTATGAGATCATTCCAGAAGGTGAGGCAGTTTTATTTATTCTGTTGTTTTACTAATGGATCTCCATTTATCAAGGCCAAAAGCCACTCAAGGATAAGTGTTAATGAGATTGAATGATTGTCAATTAACAGATGGAGAACCTTATGAAAGGGTTGAGAAAAATTGATGAGATGAACCAACTTCAAATATTTGTCATAATGCTTCATAACAAGAACCTGTTGACATTGGATTTAAAGATGACTGTTGTAATCTGTAGGGAAGCAATCCTGTGGTAATGTTTCCTCAGAATCCTGTGTGCGTGTCACTAATAAGCAAATGGGCTTATCTTAGTCATTTTAACTTATTGTTTTTATAAAGCTCTATCTGAAAGTATATCAGACGCTTTATGTGCTGTCTTGATTCGACTCTGTTCTGATTTTTAAAGGTTGATTTTCATGTTATTATATATATACTTTTTTTATATTATTACTGACCTACTAACCAATCCTCTCTTACTATTTGTCATTCAACTGACAATCCATCTGTTTCATTAACACTTATCCTCGAGTGGGTTTTGGCCTTGATAAGTGGTGACTTATTCATAAAAGAAAAAAAAATCACATGCACAGCGTTTAGTCTAGTTCCATGTTTGATATAATTTCAGAAACGTATAGTTTTCTCAGTTTTAACAAACGGGATCAGTTGGCCATTTTCATTTTGTGGTTTGAATCCCTTGCTTTTCCACAATAATAAAAAAAAGACAAGAAAAAAAACCCTCCTTCCTTTTGATATACAAACCACAAAATGAATATGGGCACAAGTGTTCTAGTTCTGTGGAATTAATGTGGCAAATGCCCCCCCCCCCCATCCCGCTTCTAAACAAATGTTAAAAGAAATTAAAAATTTGGTGCTTATTCTACAGTATTCTAATGAATAAATAAAAAATAAATCAGTAATAATAAATTTATAGGGAGGGGGCTATACAACACCCTTCATTTACACACTCACTACTTAAACTTTCGCCGGTCATTTTTGAACACATCCTACTTACTACCAACTTAACTTTACCCACCCACTTCAGGGGCTTGCACCCAGCCCACTACTGCTTCAAACTCTTTGTATGTTTGATAAATGCTCTGTAGAGTTTGGGGGGGGGGGGGGGGGGGGATGCTTGTCAGAGATAACCATTCTATAGTAGCGTCTGTATTCATCTGACTGGACTTGCTTGAGATGAAGAAAAAGAAAGGATCACCAGACTTCGGGTTAATGGTAAGGCTAAAGGCAATTACGTGTGAACACCCTGAAAACTTAGCAAAAAAAACAAAAAAACGTTTAGAATTTATAGTGGGGGATTAGTTCCACATAAATTTAATGTAAAATTATTCACTATTTTCAGGCCATTCTAGTGTTTTAGGGCATTAATCAATTTTTTTTCTATGGGAAATAAATCCTGTGCATTTTTCTCTATGGGGGGGGGGGGTCTACTTTTCTTTTGTTTATTTTTAGACAATTCTGTGTGGTGTTAATGGTTTTTTTGTAGGATGGGGGCTTGCCACTCAAGGTTAGTGATAAGGTTAAGAAAGGTGTGTTTTAGATGGAGGTTGCCATTCGGACTTAAGGTTAAGGCGTGGCCATTGTAATAGTAAACTAGTTTACTATATTACGTAGGCCACTGTTAAGGGAGTTTTTTTAGGGTGTGGCTTGTCACTCAGATTTAAGGTTAATGGTACGACATGTTCAAGAGAAGGCATTTTTAGGCGGTTGGCTTGTTACTCAAAGTAGAGTAAGTGGTAGAGTAATTATTTATTTTATATCAAATTTTCAGTTTGAAAAAATATTTTTAAAATTGCACTAAAAGGCAAGAATAGCCAAGAAATCGGATATCATTTTACATTAAATTTATATGCGAAACTGATCCTCCCCCTACTTTAAATTTTAAATTATTTTTTCCGCTAAGATTTTTAGGTTGTGATTACCTAAAAAAAGTAGAATCTTATTTTTGTTTTTTAATTGGCAACTAGAAAGTCATTATTACTAGAAATAAAGTTTGAAAGTTGAGTATATTTGAAAACCAGTATTTACTGAAGTATTTTTTTATAAAAGAACCACTAACAGCATTAACTTTTTAAAGCACAAAAAGTATTTTTGTCTTTTTTTTTTATTATTCAAAAGAAGTCATAAACGAATTTTACGAAGCTAACTGTTTATAACTAGCTGCTGCTGATTGATTGCTATATCAATTGTTGACTTTCGCTCAAAAGGGGACAATATTTTTTCGGATAGAGTAATTCAAAATTACTACTACCGAAAGACAAAACGACATACAATTATTATTTTAATGCATAAAAAAGATAAGATTGATTTATTTACTAGTTGGGGTACGAAAAAAAAAAAATTGTTTAATGTTTGATACGTGTTATGTTGAAGTTTTATTTTTAAGATTACAAAAAAAATAATGGATTAATTAATTTTGTATCCCAACATTAACTGAAATTTATATTTTTCCTGATTGTTTTCCAAATTTCATGATGAAATTCCACATAGACGAATGGTATGGCATTTTTAAAAGAATATGGGTTAAAAAAAGAAATTGATGTAAATTGCCAAAAATGGCGTTAACATTTTTATGACTTTATTTGCTGAAAACTCTTAAAATATGTAATGTAGATAATTATTTATTAATGCATGTGAAAGATATTTATTTCCTAAGAAAATGGTAGTATCTTGAGGACTTAAAGTGCTTTGGTTTTTAAAATATGACTATTTTAGTAGAACTACCCTGAAATTTGATTATCCAAACCGTTTTATAGTCGGGGGGGGGGGGGGGGTATTGCTATTAATAGCATTTCTGTGTCTATATTCATCTGACTGGGTTTGTTTGAGATGAAGAAAAGTTCCAGTTCAAAAGACAAACATCTTCTCTACAATTGATATTAACTTTATTTAACAAGTTTCATCAACACAGGAACACAAGAATATAAGACAGGTTGGCTCAGCCAGCATGTATTAGAGAAAAAGAACTGAGTTTATTCTATGACAAAGTTTCATAACTGAAACGAAATATCGAATCTCAAAAACATAAAATCCATTCAGTTACTCAATTTGCCTTCGATACAATAGACAAAATACGATTATTGGCTTATGATGTATTCTCAAAACCAAATCCTGAATCAAATTCTTTATTTACCCATTTTGATTTCTCTATTCAATGCATATTCGATTTTATTATTCCTGCATTCAATATGCAATACTTTCGATTAAAAATTGAGCGCACATCATGTCAGTCCCGGATGAGAATAGTTTTTTTCTGGAAATATCTTTGAATGAGCTTTTGTGCATTTGGTATCCGACATTAAATTGTAGCCATTTTTCTTTTCCCTGTCTGGTTGAATGTTTTTTTTTTCTTTTTTTTTTTTTTTTTTAGTAACTTTCAATTTAATACCTTTACTTCGGACCGCTTGCCTTTGGAGTTCCCTCCCTGCTCCCCTCAACTGTACCAACATGCAAAAATTCAAATGTAATGTGAACAAACATCTTGGTGCCCCTATAAATCTGGCCTCTAATCACAGTAGTCCCTGACATCTCAGTGGCAATTTTCCTTGTTTGGGGTGAATAAAAGTTTTTTAAAAAATAAAAATTATGAATCCTTATCTCAAATTCCAAAACATAATATCAATTAAGTTATTCAATACAATAGACGAAATATGATTGTTTGCGATTTGGTTTTGAGGATATTTTTAAATATCCTCAAAACCAAATCGCAAATCGAATTTTTCATTTAATTTTTATTATTTTTTGATTTATGTTTCATATCTAATTTGTACACTTATTTATTTCAGGTTCGGTGTGCAAACTTTATTTTGATCTTGAATTCTACCGTGAATTTAACCCGGAACTTGAAGATGGATACGCATTGTGTAAAATATTTATGAAGGTAAAATTAATGACGGCTACAAGGGTCAAATGAGGTGGGAAATTTTAAGAATCTTGAAAGTGTAATAATTATCTCCACGAAAGGGAAAATAAGGTTATCACTTCTACCTTTGTTCCTATTTACTTGCAAGGACAAAGTTAGACACAAGGTCGGTTTTTAATGTGGGGAAAATCCAGCTCCCCGAAAAGGGGGCACTCTTGATTGGAAGGAAAATAAAAATGCTTCAGTCTAGGACTTCTTAACTGACAAGGCCATCAAAAGTGTGTGTGTGTGTGGGGGGGGGCGTTGGTCGTTCTAGGTCTATAGTGCTAACAATGTCTATCCTACTCTTAACTAGAATCATTTCAGTTACCACAATACCACATTTACTCTAGGGGCTGTTTTACTTAAGATATCCCCAAATTGATTGATATTGTTCAAGAATATACATATATACAAGGATTTCATTGGAATAAAACGGGGAGTGACGAAAGAAGAAAACAAAACATTTGGTTAGTAAGACTCTACCAACCCTTTCTAAAAAATACACCACCCACTGTTTTCCAGCTTTTTCCAAATCGAAAACAAGCCGGTTAATCTCTAAATGGGGGTGGTATCTAAGTGGGAGAAAAAAGAAAAAAGGGGATGGAGGTTGAAGAGTGGGTGGTGTCCTTCCAAGATAAATGCAATTTGGAAGTGGCTGAGGACAAAAAATCATTCACTCGACTAGCTAATAGGCTAAATTTACCCGAAGGGCTGGGGTTCAGCAGGACCAGGAACCCCACTTTGTTCCTAGTCAAAAGACCAACATTCATTCTCCCTTTGTTATTTTGTGTGCCTGATGCACCAGCACTATTATTGGGTTTCCACAAAACTTGTCTCATTGATATTGATCTGAATAAATAAATGCAAGTGTTTTTTCATTCATCACTCCTATATTACTATTAAAATGGGTTACTGTTATTTTAATCAATAATATAACATAATATTTTGAAAGCTGTTAAGCTGACGTGTACAGGAAGTTGCATCATGGCAGGAAGTGATGTGGTAAAGAGGCCAGATAGATCCTGTCTCCTGGCCGTATGATGTAAAAGCAAACCAACCTACTTTTAAAGGCTCTTTCACAATCGGGGAATGGTTGGGGTAAGGCATTCATCTAGTGAGGTTTGCGTTATATATGAGAATGATACGATCTATGTGTCATGTGAGTCTTAAATGATTGCTTTTGGGATAAACATTGGTTCTCAATTTTCGATTTTTCCACAACGGAGGCCATGATGAAGTGGATACTTTCTATTTTACCTTTTTTCCCCTCATTCAAAATATATAAACCGAATGTGTTTAAATATTTACTTAAGAAGTGGAAGTAATTTAAAAACCGAGTATATATGCAACAAAAACAAATTTTAAAAGATAAACCTTCTGAAAGATTTTATTTTAAACTTGCTGTTGAATTTTTAGAGTTTTATCAGGAAAGGATTGTTTACTCTTTTCTTTTTGTCTAATATTGTCTTATTTTTTGTCTCATTTTTTAATTTAATTTTTTATTTCATTTTTAAAATACACGCACATAAAAAAAAAAGGAGCATGGCATTTTTTTTAATTAACGGCTACAACAGCGTTTTCACTTTTTTTAAAACGGATTATTTCTCCTTGCAGTATGTATGCGCCTGGTTAAATGAAGTTTTCTCCCTTGCTTGTGACGAACGAAATGTCCTCATCTTGGATGCCAGGTAACAATCAATTTAAATCTGAAATCTTTTCAAAGAGAAAAATACAAAACTTCCTGTGCTTCTTGGTATAATAACCTTTAACCGAATCTGGTGATTCAATTTGAGAGCTTTGAGGAGTGTCATCACTCCCTTACTTGACAGGCTATAAAGTGGATAAGATCCTTTCTTGGTGATCGTACATACAAGATTCAGATAAATGGCAGTCTGTCATCTGAGATGGATGCTTACAGTGGTGTTCATCACAGCTCCGTGCTGGGTCCTATTCTTTTTCTACTTTATATCAACGACATGCCAGAAGTGATTGATGGAAATGTGCTCCTATTTGCAGATGACGTCAAATTAGTAGCTTGTAGAAGCGAAATTGAAAAATTTCAAGCCTAGCCTTCAACATGTCTGGAAATGGTCCATTGAATGGGACTTATACCTCATTGTCGATAAATGCTGCCATATTGCAGTGGGTTCTTCTGACTCTGCTCTGCTCAAGAAGGCAAACAATACAAAAGATCTTTGCCTTCTCGTTGACTCGTCCTTAAAGCCATTTAAACATTGCATTCAGGCTGCAAACAAAGCAAGGAGCACTCTATTTCTCATTCAACGTTCTTTCTGCAAACTCACTCCTGAAATATTTCTACCACTTTATGTCTCCCTTGTTAGACCACTGTTAGATATGTGATCAACTCGATTAAAAAACTTTTGACTTTACCCATTTTTAGATGAATTGTTCCCAAAATTCTGTCATCTTGTCAACTAAAACACTTTTGAGTAAATACATTTCAAAAAGCTGCATTTGTTTTATTGATTTGAAAATTATTTTTACGGTAAGGCAGAATATTTATTGGTTTAAAAAGAATTTAATTTTAAATAAAGAGACATTTCATTTATTTAAAGACAATGCTAATTATTTTACAGAAGTCATTTTTATCTTAATTTTATTGACCCTGACAGACATTTATTATTATTTCAAAAGGAATATTGTCATTAACAATAAATTATACAGATTGGTGCTGAAACCACCATGGAATTTCTACGGAATCCCGCTAGTTTATATAAATAAGAATGTATACCTGCCGTCAAAAGTGTCAGAAAAAAATGACCCTGTGTTCATATAAAATAACGCCTGAATCGGTGAAGTTAAAAAAAAGTAAACGTTTCGAACTGAAATGTTAAACAAAGAGAAGAAAGAAATATAAGTTAGTATTTTTTTTTTTTTAGCATTTCCCCCGATTGATATTTGAATATTAAATAACTTGTCTTCTCTTCCAGCACTGCCTCCAAGTATAGTGAACACTTAATATTTCAACTTCCAAATGCGGCCTTCAAAGATAATCTTCAAATCGGTAAGTGTGGAAGATTTTTGTTTGTGTTTTTGTTATTTTATTATTTTGTCTCAAACTAAGCATTAACTCTAGCTGTGTCGGCGGATTTGTTACAATAGCAAATACTGAACATTGGTAGGTGATGTGACCAGGTCGGTTATTCGAGTGATGTTGTGAGACATAGGACGAATATATGAAAATGAATTTGGATGAAAAATCTTAGGTATAGATCAACAATAATATTTATTCATATTTTTACAGCTGAAAGAATTTATTTTTATAATGAGGATATTAATTGAAGCCGCTGTCCATTAAAATTGGCTCTCTGAAAATGAATGCAAGGGACGTAACTCTTAAAATATATTTGATGCAAGCAAGACAAAGACAAGAGTTACTTCCCTTTTAAAATTCAAAAATGTTTCCATATCTATTTTAGATTCATTTGTTTTCATCTAACAGGAGGGAAATGCGACTTCTTCAATCTACTTAAAACTGTTTTTCAATCAGTTTTAGCAAATATTGGTCTGTTTTTAAAAACCGATTTTATTTTCTATAATTTCATGGATTTTTTTTTTTTTTTTTTTTTTTTAAGTAAAGAGGGAGAAGTTTTCAATTAATAGCCGGGGAGGGGGGGGGTAGTGTTTAAGACAAATCTTTAAAGATTCACCAGTGAAAAATAGGGAAAGTAAGTCTTGATTTGTCAATTTCTCTTTCTTTCGTTGCCTTTGGCTGACAGGAGGAAAGAAAGAAAGTAAAGAGAGGAGGGAGAAAAACGGAAATAATGCTGCCAGTTCTGGTTTTTACCAACATTCGACTGTGAGAGCGAGAGACAGAATTGATCCAGATGAAATGATAAGGATGGATTTGAGAAAACAGGATAAATTAAAACCTTTCCAGAGACTGGTTAGTTTGGAAGGCAAAAGCTAAAAGCCATCAATTCTTGTAGAATAGACGTTAAACCCGGGCATAAATGTTTACTCTGATTTTGTCACAAATTGTAGATTGTTTTACTTAGTTCAAAGAATTTAGAACCCTCCACTCCCCCCCCCCTCTCCCGGGGGCGATACTGGGTAACCCTGCTCGTATAAAATTAAATGAATTTTTCAACACTGGCTCAATTAAGACAGCTAATTGCTTTGGACTCGGAGGGGGAGGGGATTCTTAATACATTTTTGGTTAGCGCATTGAATCTCCTTTTTTTTTTTTTTTTTTTTTTTTTTTTTTTTTCTTTTTTTTATTTGGAAGAAAATATTTATACTTTGGGGAAAGATAATCCAATAAAGAAATAAAAACAATTGCCATAAAATCAATTGAACATCTTAAAACTAAAATGTTCAAATTTAAATCCCATGAATACATTTTTTTTTTCTTTTAAAAATTTTCAATAATTGTGGCCTTTTGGAAATCTTTTCCTGCTGACTTTCTTCCTGCGTATAACCTTCATCTTTTCAAGGCTAATCACCTTTCGTTCTCTTTAGTTCCTTTCATCAAGTGACCTTTTTTGTTTTAACTGAGTTCACCCAAAACAAAGCAAGTTGCCACTGTAGATGTAAAGGGCTACTGAGAATTAGGGTTAGAAAATAATATGGGATCATCCTAAATTAGGAGCTGTGCAACGAGATGCTTGTTCACATTAGTTTTAAATTTCTGCATGTCAGTACAGTTGGGGAAACAGGGAGCAGGAAGCGAGTTCTAAAGGCCGGCAGCTCGAGGAAATAAGCTTTAGCAGAAGGGTCTCCGGCATCTGGGGACCTCCACAATGAATTATGGGATTTAGATGATTGTCGAGTTGGTCGAGTGTATTTACGTCGAGGGGGCACTATAGCAGATACTTCATTGGAGCACAATCCATTGAAGTACTTGTAAAACAAGCACATGGCTGCGGCGATGCGGCTGGAGCTTTATGGATAGTGAGGGACTTATCAGATTAGCGACTCTTTTTTGGACCTTGTCTAAGGAGGAGAGACTAGTGGATGGTGCACCAGCACAAATGTTACAACAATGCTCCATGTGGCTTTGTAGAGATATAAGATACTGTCAGGTGTGAGGAGTTTTCTAGTACGGTAGAGGGAGCTCACCTTCTTTGCAGCAGCCTTGGCAATGTCTTCTATGTATTTGTTCCAATTCATGTTACCTGTGAATGTTAGGCCGAGGAATTTGAACGTTGGACTCTCAGGTAGGGTGTTATTTGCCATGGCAATCAGTGGTTTAGGGGGTTTCTTGTAGTTATTGATGAAACAAGCTTTGTCTTAGCAACATTAAATGTTACCATCCATGCGGCTTCCATAAAAAAATTTAAATATCCAATAGAAAATATTTTTTTAAATAGCTGTTGATTTTTTTTTTTTTTTTTTTTTTTTTCAATTGATTAATTTATTGAGTTTTTTCTAAATCACATTGTTGTGAAATTTAATTGAATTATTTACATTACGTTTGTTCATAAATTGAATAAAATTGTAACAGTTTTAAAAAGTTAATTTTAAAAAGGTATGTTTGAATGTGAATTGCCATCCACAGACGATAACTTGTCTGGCAATTTAATTATACAGACTATCAAAAATATGGTAGATCCACTGATAATATAAGTGGCATTTTTAGAATTATATAATATTTATGCAAATTATTTATTTAAAAACTATATGTTGATATATATATACATATATATATATAAGTGCAGATTAGTCGTCCGAGGCTATAGCAATGCGATGTGGTTGCCGTAAGATGGAAAAGTGAAAAGAAATAAACGCAGGGAGAAAGTGAAACTCAAAACGATTTATTAATAATTTCACGAAAACTGATTAAATACCAAATAGTAAATACTGTCCGGTAAGTAACAGATCGGCAAAGGGTAATCTTAAATTTTCGAAAGAAAAACTTTCATTATTAGAAGACAACAATAAAAGACCGAATGGGTCGAAGAAAAACGGGAAAAACCGGTGTCAGATCATCGGGAGAAAACAATTTCTTTTCACTTTTCCATCTTACGGCAACCACATCGCATTGCTATAGCCTCGGACGACTAATCTGCACTTACATATACCAGCAATGCTTCAAGCAAACTACAATCTCCTTTTATATATATATATATATATATATATATATATGTGTGTGTGTGTCTACTTATAGATATGTTTTGAAAGATGACATAAATCATTAATCTATGAGGTCACGTCAAAGCTATAATTATTTTTTTTAAGATCTATTTATAAGAAAATCTTAATGGCTCAGTTTGTCGAACATCAGACTGAAGATCTCAAGGTTTCAGTTTCAATTTCCAGTCATAGCATCCGCTTTATTTGTTGGGAACTTATTATCTAAAAAAGTAGTTAAGATCTGATATTTTGAAATAAGACACATTTTGCCATGTATTTATTCCATTATTTAAAGAAAATGTGACTGCTGAACACATACAGACACACAGAAAGTGGCCTTTATTATATTATGGGTGGATTAAATATATTATGATAGAGAAAAAAAAATCTGTTATGCTATTATTATAGTAAAAGTGAATTATTCAACGTTTGTTTCCCTAAAGCTTTTTTTCCTATATATTTTACTTACATAAAATATATACTAAAATATTCTTTAGTTTTGGGGTTTATAAAAAAAAAATAACTTCATTTTAATTGTTTTAATAAGCTGTAATTTGTAATTAACCTAGTGACCCGTCTCTTACTAAGTTTTTATCTATTACTCTCACTCTGTCTGTTGTTTGACACACCCCCCCCCCCCTTCCCGCCGGCGTTCTTATTTTATACAATATTTATACTCTCATTTCCGGGACTCACTCTTTTTATCAGAGGTAATAAAGGAAATGATAAAGATTTAAATAGTCCATTATAAAAAAGTTAATATTACTAGTCGTAATATTATGCAATCTGTAGCTATCATATATATATATATATATATATATATATATATATCTCTCCAGACAAGGCTTGAAGCCACTTGATGTAAGGAGCTAAAAAAAAATGCTACTTAAAAAATACTATTTAAAGGTTAAAAACTAGCCAACGATAAGTGTTAGGTGGATAGTTCTGACTTAGAAAACAGCAATTCTTCTCCCTTTGTCAGAAACATCGATCATAGAATGTGAGGACTAAAGGACAAAATAAGGGAAGCGAGAGTTACGAGGCTGTCGAAAGTAAACCCAAGGTCCATTTTCCGGTTTAACATCTGTTTTACCTGATGGCATGTGTTAAACAGCTTTTAAAAATTGACTTCCAAATTAGCCTGTCTCTGCTAAGGTGTTTATTTATCCTTTTTCCTATCTATCCTTATCCCATCCTCCCATGTTTTCTTTGACCTTTCCTGTGAACTGAACCTGCAACCTTAACTGTTCTACATGTACTAACCCAAGAACTCTCATCCATTCTTTCAACATGGCCATACCATTGAAGTTTGCTGTTCTGCACACATCTCCTTATCCTGTCCAACTTTAATCTCCCTTTGAGGTCATCAGATCTAGGCCTGTATTTAAGACTCACATTACACATCCATCGTATCATTCTCATATCATTTCTCCTCATACAGCACATATCCTCAACCCTACAGAGAAAAGAGTGAGGGAGATATAGCAAGCAGAAAGACTAATTTCGGTTTTTGTTATTTTATTTTTTTTATATTTAACTAGCTTTGCAAACTCGCTTTCGTACTGGTGTAGTTTACATGTGCTGAAGATAATGTTCTGTCGGCATCTTCTAGCAGTTTATGTAAACAGCCGGGAAAAGCCGAATGAAAACTTTGATCACAAAATCAAAACGAGGCAACACTATCAAACAGGAAAAATTAATTGAAGAATATATATTTTTTGACAAAGATGCTCTCAAACAGGAACATTTAAGGAAACAACATTTAAATCAAGAAGAAAAGTTATTGTATAGTAATTTTAATTAAAGAATATTTATAATGAAACTACTGTTAGCCAAATTCATTTTTTTTTTTTGTTTCGATAAATTGTTTTTTGTTTTTTTACTGGTACAACTTTTTAATCTGATCGACTAGGTTAGGTTGTTTTCTAGTTGAATATTACGCTATATTCAATTTGTGATTAACAATTGTCGGCTGCTGCAATCTGATTGGCTAAGCATTTTGGTATTTTCCAGTGGTTTATGTACACTGCTGGAAGATACCGACAAAACGTCGGTTTCAGCATGGATCGTGAACTGCACCACTACCTTTGCTTTTTCCTGATTTAAAGAATTTTTTTTATTTTGTGTTTATTTATTGCCATATTTTCCAGGTTCATTCGTCCAGTTTATCTCTACCCAATTGGTGATGTGGTTGAAAGAATCTGTTGCCCCCTGTGACAAGGAGAATCGGGTTGTAGATCCTTCATCGACAAAGGCGATAAAAAACGAAATTGGAGATGAGGCATTCAGTCAAAAGAAATCTACCGGTTCCGAAGACTTGCTTAAATCTGATCTACCACTCTCTAATGTAACATCCACAAAATATCAGACTCGGAAAATATTTTCTTTGTTCTCTCAGGAAATGCTGCAGAAATTGATTGTCAAGGATAAGAATGGTGAAGAGACGCTTATTTGTGATTTGGGTAAGATCAAGGTGGCTTTTTTTTTCTTTTTTTTTTTCGCTTTTTATGCTGTGCCGATTATGGAATGAGAGCTCATCATACCTTGATCGAGATTTGTTTAATTTATTGCATCATTTCCACTAATACCCTTTCTTCTTTTTTTTTAACATAGTTCACCCCAAACAAGGCAGGCTGCCACTGTAGACGTAAGGAAGGGGCTACTGGGAAAAAAAAGGGTGAAAGTTTTTTTTAGGGGGGGGGGGGGGGGTCAACCTAATTTAGCTGTGCAGCGAGATGTCTGTTTGCATTAGTTTTAAATTTCTGCATGTCAGTAACGTCAGGAAAGCAGGGAGGGAGTTCCAGAGTCCAGCAGCACAAGGAAAGAAGCTTTTGGAGTAGAAAGTTCTTCGGCATCTGGTGACCTCCACAGTATATGAATGGGATTTGGCAGATTGTCGTGTTAGTTAGGTAGACCTAAAAGAGAATCATTGCTGTAGCAGTAGTTTGCGTTGTGTGCATGCAATTGTTAATTTGTAAGCTTTTCTTTGACTCTTTTAACAGTTAGCCGTCTCGCTTGTGTGAGTAAGTGGCAGTTCAACAGGTCAGGATTGGTTGCCATAGCAACTGGTTGTATATGCTTCCACAGACAAAACTTTTGCAAGACTGACTTTTATAACTGCCAATTATTTTTATAAGGGGTTTACTTAGCCGTTAACTGGAATTATTTCAACATCTTTTCGTGAACAATTCTTTTCTAATATTTCATTTTGTATTTATACCTGAGTCGGCTTTTGCACATTATATATCTATGCATATATTTTTGTTTGTTATTGTTTTAGCAATAGTGACAAATGACCAAATTCAGATATCTACGATAGAAGATTTCTTAAATGCTATGAAAGAGTTATTTCCCTTAGTGCTGCACCTCTCCCCCTCCCCCCTTATATTGGGAGTGTCTATATGTATAAAACATGTGTTTTGCCGCCGTACGACTTATCAATGTTGCTGAACTTGGCAAGATTCGAAACCGTGACCAGTCACTGCAGTCCGGCACCCTTACCATTGTCCCACGAAACTTCGCTAGAAGTAGAGCGATATATTATCGCACATAAATGTATACATTTATGTTTGTTATTGTTTCAACGAGTGACAAATAAACGAATTCAGATATCTACAGTGAAGAATTTCCTAAATGCTATAGAGTTATTTCCCTTAGAGTGTGTCACCCCCCACCCCCACCCCATGAGGAGCTTGGATAATTATATATATATATATATATATATATAAATGATTGTTGAAGATGAGTGTTATTATAAAAATCTATCTCTCCTACTCCCAACTGTGAATTAAATAGTAGACTAGACTCCCATGCCTTTGTAGAGCAACTTGTTTAAGAAATGGAAAACTTTGAAATGACACCAGAGTGGATGGTTACTTTGGCAACAATTTCCAAATGTCATGGAGAATAGCACTAAGAGTGATGCGGCAGGCAATAATTCTATAACTGAACAGACACATCATTTGAGTTCAGCCGATTAGAAAAAAGGATAAGATGGGAAGGGGGCCTTTATGGAAATATAATTCAAATAAATGCAACCAAACTTCTTTTTCGATTGAATTTTTCTCTCATGGATCGGAACAATTTTTTTTAAAATTTTTCTTTTTTTGTTAAACACTAACATTTTTTTATTGAATGTTTTTAATTATTGAACGTTTTAAAAAAAAATTTATTATTATTTAATGTTTTTGTATTAATCTTTTTTATGTATTTTTTTATTTAATGATAACGTTTTCTTTTACTTTAACGCTTTTTGTAGGTGTTTATACGAAAAACCGGAATTTTCGCTTGTTTCTCTCACGAAAGTTAGGCCAGAAGAATCCACTTGTGTTGTCTGGTCACAATAAATTTTTTCCTGTGTCTGCTTCAACGGAAGAAAATAAAACCATCTTTCTTTATTCACTCATAGCAAATGTTGAGTAAGTCCTCCTTTTTTTTTTATTCCTTTTCTTTTTTTATTAAATATAAATGCATTTTGGTAAAGATAGGAATAAGGTAATAAGCAAAGAGCACACAAAATAAAACGCCAAAAATGACCACAGAATCCTTCTTTTGATTCAATATTATGTTTCAGTTATGAAACTTTGTCAAGAAAAAGCACTTATTGAACAGAATCAAATTAAATATACAAAAAGTTGGAAGTGATAGTGGGTGGGATAAATGGATCTTTTAGGGTGGGACGCGACTGAGATTGGTAGTAGGTAAGACGTGCACGTGTGTAAGATTTGTGTACATATTTTGTCAGTTGCTAACACCAGAATGTAATGTCAAACATGGTTTTGCTCGGCTGAATATTTTAAGCTTGTTCCTGTCGGTGATATACGAGTGCTTCAGGTGAAATAACTGAGCAAAAAAGGTATGAACTCGCACTATGGCCAAGTTATTGGACTGGAAAAGAGGTTGAATGGAGTAAGAATGACATTTTGTAATGATTTTGTAATTTAAAAAAACAAACAATTGAGAATGTAAATGGCATGTGCTACGAGACTGGTATCTACTTTGGACTGACATGTTTTGATCGAATGGCTAGCGTTGATGTCCATGTGGCAGGGTGACAACTTCAAAAGAATAAGTTACTTAAAGAATTGACAAGAATTGCATGCGAGAACTGCTTAGGTCATATTCTCTCTCTCCCTCTCCTTCTGTGATTCAAAAAGTTGTCAAGTAGCAGTGTGTTTATTTCTTCATTAAAAAGACATGATCACTACCACTATCTAACAAGTTTGTTTATTTTATTTTATTTTTTAATTTTTTTTTTACCTCAAACTCGGCATATTGCCACCAAGATCTAAGGAGCTACTGTGATTAGTAGCCAGATTTAATGGGGACATCCTAACTGGGGAGTTGGGGAGCAAGATGTTTGCCCACATTACATATGGAATTCCAAAGGCAAGCGGTCTCAAGAAAGAAGCTATTTAAGTAGAAATTCTTTCGGTATCTGAGGATCTCTATTGTGATATCAGTGGACAATGGAGTGGCTATGACACGTCCCACAAATTATTGGCAAAATAACCAGTTAAATATAGTTTAGAATGAATAAGCACACGGGTCTCAATTATGTTGGCAAGAGCATGATATATTTATTATAGGTATATTGATCGACATTGATAATGACGGTTTCGGAAGGTATGGGAAATCCGGCCCATTGGGCTAGAAATTATACGATTAGTCAGCCAATGTAATGGTGAACCACAAAACATCTGTGGGTGGCTATATTTTATATATTTAATATACATATGCTCTCCCACCCACCCTATTTATAGGTTGAGCTTTCTAATAGAAGAAATAATGGTTTTCACTTAATATAAATCTTCTGTAATCCAACACGTGCCAGCAACTGACCACCAGTATAGATTTAGACAAGCGCGATCTACTGCGGATATCTTAACGGTCATCTCTGAACGCATATTTTATATAATTAGATCCTTCCTAACAAAAAGAAAAATCCAGGTTGTCCTCGGTGGCCGTTCATCTAAGCAACACGACATAAATGCTGGTGTACTCCAGGGATCCATCCTTGGACCATTATTGTTTCTGATTTTCATAAACGACCTCCCTGATGACATCAAGTCTGAGATAGGTATATTTGCTGACAACACCACACTCTACTCTCGTCATGTGGGAAAAACAAACGCATACATATCCAAGGCAATGGCCGATTCCTTAGAAAGTGACCTCCATCATTCTGTATCTCTACAAAGCCACCATCCGCCCATGTATGGAATATTATTGCCACATCTGGTCTGGTGCATCATCCACTTGTCACTCCCTCTTAGACAAAGAGTCGCCAACTTAATAGGTCCTTCACTATCCACCAAGCTCCAGCCCTTGTCCCATCGCCGCATGTTGCATCCTTGTGCTTGTTTTACAAATGCTTAAATGGATTTTGCTCTGATGAAGTTGCTGCTCTGGTGCCCCATGACATCAATACGCTTGACTAACTCGACAATCAGCTAGGTCTCATCCATTCACTGTGGAGGTCCTCAGATGCCGGAGAGCCTTCTACTCCAAAAGCTTATTTCCTCGTGCTGCCGGCCTCTAGAACTTCCTCCCTACTCCCTGTTTCCCCAACTGTACTGACATGCAGAGATTTAAAACTAATGTAAACAGACATCTCGCTACACAACTCCCAACTTAGGATGACACCCAAAACCTACTACCTAATTCTCAGTAGCCCCTTACGTTTACAGTGGCGACCTGCGTTGTTTTGGGTAAAATATCCTTTTTAAAAAAAGAAAGAAAAAAATGTAAAATGGACGTAAAACCAACGTTCAAATGACTATATTTTATGTATGTATTATACATAAAACGTGATATGCAGGCGGACAGACTTTTTTTTTAAATCTTTTGAAAAAGGTGAACATGTTTATTTATTTTTTTTTTTTTTTTTTTTTTAGAATGAAACTTTCGAGTATAGTGACTATGAAAACCAAAATCTCAGAAACTAAGGATCCGTCATTCTTAATCAGTCTGTTTAAAAAAAATGTTTTTAAAAGATGTCTTTTGTTTCCTTTCAAGAAATACATCAAATTTGAAATTTCTTATCTTCGAACAAGAAAAGAGAATCAAGTTACGCGCAAGGAATTTGCAGCTAAAAAATCCAGATTTTCCAGGTCAGTTGCTTTTTTTTATTTTTATTATTATTATTATTATTATTTTTATTATTATTATTATTATTATTTTTATTATTATTATTATTATTATAATTTAAGATATCATTTTTCCTCTTGATCGCATTTCATCTGGTGTCGACATCTTTTTGTTTTTGCATATTTTCCTGTTCCTACTTTAACTCGTACCTGTAATTTTTGTTTTAACTAATTTATCCATAAAGATAAGATTACCTTGATTTGTTTTTTCTCACATTTTTTCTTCCCCGGGGCGAAACGAGTTACGGATTACGGTTTTAGACACCCACCCTCACACCAGTAGAATCACGATTCATCGTGAGGCATGTTTAGCAATGGCGCATGAGTGCATGTGACGAACTGGCAAATCTATGGTGTGGGGGGGGGGGGAATATTTGTTTACGAGAAGAGGCCATCCAGAATGTGACTTTCTTTTTAAGACAAGGAAGCCAGCTGTGATGAGTTCAGAAAAAAGTAAGGAAATATTCAATGGTCTAGACAAAGTGATGGGACAATTCCAATATTTCTACCGATTCTGATACTTTTTAAATTTCTAAATCTTTAGTAATAGAGTTGTTGCTTTTTTATAATTTTCGGATCACCATAAAATCCTTTGCAATATGTTTCGTAAAAGTATACGGATACTTGTGTGCGCGAGTTGATCTTTCTAACTATTGTTCCTATAATCTTTTCCTCGTAATTGATTGAAAATAATGATTTGCTAAACTCATTTTCAGATTTATATTTTTCACTCGTGCTAACCGTTCAAATTTATCCACTCGTGACATTTCTTCCGGTGCCATTGTTCATCTAAATTCGTAATGATGTATAGATTTTAGTTTTACTGGTAGTTTAAAAACAATAAATTCTGATCACTTGTACCAGCAATAGAAAATTAAGTTTTAAACAAACAAAAAAAAAAAAATGAAAAGAATCTTTTTGGAATCTGAAATTCGGCTAAAAAAATTGATTTCGATAACCTCAAAAGTTTTTCTTTTTTTGCCCGATTAATTCTCCCAACACTAGTACGTACGTGGATTTGTGAGATTTACAAGCTATTGCCCTATTTAGAAATAATTCCATAACTCTGCCTTTTGTCGGTTTGTCAAGATGCCGGTAGCCAGGGGCTACGGCAGGAGTTTGAATGCGTGCAAAGAATATATGTAGTAGTGTGATGATTGAAAAAGGTTCCTGTGGCAAGATGTGGTTCTAACTGGCTCTGATTGAGGACAGCGCATGCATGTTCGCTTATATTGATAACACAAACGTGTCCGGTTCCAAAAGGTGAGTCTGATATAGGAACCAATTTGAGATTAAGTATTTTGATCCAATCAGCATCAAACATTTCAACCAAGTAAACATTGAATGTTTCAAAGATCGTTATTGCTGTAAAAGATATTCCACAAAGCCACGTGAGATTCTACAGAATTTGTACATACTTTATATAATAGAGCTCTCTGGTAAGTCAGGTTTTATGTCCGGAGATTAATGGACAATGATTCTCAAGTGGTCTTGCTGTGTAGTTCAAACAAGACTGACAATTGATGTCTATACAGTCTGAGTAATGGAGAAGAGACGGGCGGTTCCTTGAACCTTGCCTGATGGCTTGTCGTTTCTGTTCGGTTGGAAGGGATTCTGTTGTTCTGATAACGAGTCTGTTTGGTAGAGAAACCAAGGATCAATTTAGCTTCTTAAAATAAAATATTGTTATTTGTTTTAGACTCGAATTGTGATTTTGTTTGGAAGAAAAATCCCTTTATTACGGTGCTGACGGAGACCATATAATCAACACGACAACCAGTGTCGTAATAGAGTAACCTGAAAGAAGACAACGATCAGATGACCACGGCCTGTGCTAATGAGGTTCATGTGAACTTACTGGGTGGTCAAACGGGGCTGACAGTTTGTCTGTTAGTGTTAGAATAATTAAGCGGAATCGGAACTGTTCAAGGCATCGGAATCAGAAAAATTTGAGCCTAATTTCCAAATTCAAAAACGATTCTTTTAAATGTTGTATTTTTTTGTGGTTTAAAACTTAATTTTCTATTTCTGGTACTAATGATGAAATGATATTTCTTGATTTTTAAACTATCAGTAAAACTAAAATTTATAGATTATAATCACGAATTTAGGTAAAAATGACACCAGAAAACATGGTATGGTAAAAATTCACAAGTGAATAAATAGGGGAAATAAGAGGACAGTTTTCTGTCCGTTTTTTTTTTTTTTCTTTTTTCTTTGAAGTATTTTAATTTTTAAAATAAGTTGCTTACTAGGCTATTTTATTTTTAAAAGGTCCTGGTTGACTACATTCAATTTATGAAAAAATCCAAGGAACATTTTTTCAATTTACGACAAACTAGTTCTTATCGGCTTTGCTTTGAAAGAGAAATAAATTTTTAGTTTCAATCTATTACAGAGAAAAACATTTAAGAAAAATATATTTAGAAATATCTACCTGTGTAATGTAAATGTATTTTTACTTTTGCGAAAAATACATGCACTGGTTTTTTTTTTTGTAATCCAAAAATTAAAAAAAAAAAACAACTCTTTAACTAAATATTGAAATTTAAAAAAAAAAAAAACTGAATCAGAAATTTTATCGGAATCACGATTTTAGAATCGGTGTCTGTAATTGTATCAGAATCGAGAATTTAGAACGGAGTTAGTAATTGTATCGGAATGGGGGGGGGGGGGTATTGGAATCGTCCCATCACTAGTTTATATATTCTGAATGAAACGGAGATAAGAACAGGTGAGCCTTTGAGCCCAGTTTGACGGACTATTTTTTTTGTGTTCAGTTGGAAAGGATTTTGTTATTCTGATTCAGTCTGTTGTTTGGCCGAGAAATCAAGTATCATTTTGATTTCATAAAATAAAATATTGTCGCTTGTTTTAAGTTTGAGTTGTGATTTCATTTGGAAGGAAAATCCCTGTTACATTTCTGACGAAGACCGCGTATTCGACGTTATGGCCAGTGTCGAAATCTAGTAACTTTGGGTGACTGCCTGAATAACTATTAAAATACCACATACAGATTTTAAAAGGAAAATCAAAGAATACATAAAATTAAATTGCCAATCAATATGGAACACTTTTCCTCAAAACAAATTGTTTGAACATCAACCCATAGTCGGAGCAAAAAAATAAACATGATAACCGGTCGAAGGGCAGACACCGTATTAACACGTATACACATGACGGAAAGAATTAATTACTTTGTGACACTTCAAAATTCAAAAAGGAATTTAGAAACATTTAAACGGTCTATTAGAAAGTAATGAGCAGGAAGACTCGACGTTGCTCGGGATTGAATGAGGATCACTACTATTTTTTCACTGTGCTCATGACATGACATTATTTTCATTGTTTTTTACTCTCCCCTTCTTCCCGTCTTGCACCCTAATATAGTCGGAAGAAACTGAATTGGTGTCTTATACATATGGTTTCAATTTCATTAAAATCGTATTTTAAGTTTTAAGCGGGTTCTGTCCCCATGGGTTACTTATCGGTGGAGTAACATAGAGATTCGGGATCACTTCCATTTTCTCAACTCTCACTGGTCAGGTTTCCCTGTCATACATCATAACACTGCGTACACATGTCTGATAGACTCTTCACCTTGATCGACACCGGTAACGCTCTGCTAGTTAGTAATGGCAGAAGTTCCCTGAACTTACCCCATCCACTCCTAACTCTTGTAATCAAACTAGCACCTACTCCACCCTGTGCTCCAATATTATCACCAATGGAAGAAAATTTCTGGACGACCTCAATAACTTCTCCATCCAGATATACTTTGTTCACATCCGAGTTCTCATCTATCTCCATTCTATAACACTTCTTGCATATAAGCTGATTATCCTCTCTCAGCCTACCAGTAATTCCACTGTACTTCAACTAATTTAATCTAAACCGTAAAGAAAAATAAATCTATTCAATTATCTTCATATTTATAACAAGTCGTAATATTTTATTTCAAATTGGTGGGACCTGTGTCCCGGTGTTGCCCGAAAAATTGAGGAAATTTAGGAGAGTAGAAAGTGGACCATGGGTTTACTTTTGGCAGCCTCGTCACTCTCGCTTTCCTTATTTTGTCCATTAGTCCTCACATTCCACGGGTGATGTTTCTGACAAAGGGGGAAGAATTGCTGTTTTCTGGATCGGAATCCATCCATATAACATTTATCATTGGCTAGTTTTTGACCTTGAAGTATTTTTTTTATTTTAAGCTCCATATATCAAGTGGCTTCATGCCTTGTCTGGAGCGATTTTCTATTAAACAGAAGAGAAAAAATCCAGAATCACAATCCCCCGAAGTAAACTGACCAGAAAGATTTTTTTTATGCAAATTGCTAAGCATTTATCCATGATATAGAAAATATTTCTAACTTTATAACAGTTGTTATATTACGCCTTATTGACGTGTGTATGAATCCTTTATACCCCAGTTGCCGCTTTCGTCGTCATGGTTGCCACTATCGTAGCTGGAAACCCCCGGCGGACATTTTTATTTTTGATTAGTTTATAATAAAGTTTTATCCCAAAAGGGCAGAACATAAACTTGCATGCGTGTGAGATGAGATAAATAAATTTTTCAACACGTGCTGTCCTCGTTTTGGGGTAACACGCAACAAAACACATCTTATCTCGTACGAGTCTCTGCAGCTAAGAGCGAATGAGAGGGGTCCCACCAATAGTCATGTGACCCTCTCAACTTCCGCCGGAGATGACCTCCTACCCCCAAGACGCGGCTTCAATTATTTAACACTGTTTTCATTTTACTATTACCAACAATCATTGAATAAGAAAAAAAATATAAAAAACGAATAGTTAATTAATGAGAGTTCGTTTTGCAAAGCAGTATGTAAATTAGCTAACCTTTGTATGTCAATCGCATAGGCATGGCTGAGTATATAAGAAAGCTGTTTTTCCTCCATTGTAAATAGGAAGTTGGCTTTTTAATCTCAGTTTCAGTACGACAAATTGTTCAACTTTATAAGTATACAATTTTAATTGCATTTTTTTCCATCAGATTGGAAACACGGCTACGCAACTATTGATGAAAAGGGTTACACGCGTCTAATTAAAAACAAATTGATTGTTTGTAAAATAATTAGATTTGCAGAGATTTTCAATTCAATTTTCACTACTTGTCTCAATTCTTATTGTTTAGACCAGTGGTCCCCAACCGGTGGGCCGCGGACCGGTGCCGGTCCGCGTAAGAAATACAGTTTAGAAATATAGTTTGCATACATGTGCGCAGTTTTTAAAGCTCTTTATCTCAGTTTGTACGCTTTGTCATAAGATTAGCCATACGCTTTGTAAGCTTAGTCACTAGTGTTCTCATTGACTTGGTGTTCTAGTAATGTTAAAATGTTCATGCACTTTATATTCGTTTTTCTGGTGTACCTGTATTTTATTTTGAAAGGAATGTTTAAAGTAAATTTTTAATGAAAACTTTTTAATGATATATTTATTATTATTTCGAGGCTTTATTTTCATGTTATGTTGTTGGTACGATGCTACATGTAAGTTGCAAGTAAACAATCTACCCCCGGGCCGCGGTAAAATTGTCTAACGCTTACCGGTCCGCGGCAACAAAAAGGTTGAGGACCACTGGTTTAGACCAATTAAAGAAATAATCTTATAAGGAAATAATTCTATATTCAAGGGAAATAACTTGTAAATTTGCAAGAGGGAAATAACTCTCAATTCAAATCCAGCTTTCCGAAAAAGGGCCACCCTGGATTGAGAAAAGAATACCAATTCCTTCAGTCTAGACGAGTTTCGGTAAATTTGTAGAGTAACACCCCTCAAAAAATTGAGATTCTTTTTTTTTTTTTTTTTATTTATATTTTTTTAGGCGATTACATGTGTATAGCCTGAAAAACTTGACAGAAAGTTTAGAGTTTAAGGTGAGGGATCCGTTTCGTATATAAAATTAATGCAAAATGATTCCTCAGTTGAGGGCCATTATAGCTTTTGAAAGTCATTAACCTTTTTTCTTTTTCTTTTTTTGACATGGGAAATTTTTCTTTTAATACAAAACGATGGATTACCTACTCAAACAGCGTATATAGTTCCAGTTTGTAATAAGTTCAATGAAATATTATGTTTTAATAAATAATGCATAATTTATTTCTGAAAAAAAGATATGTTTTAATAAATAATGCATAATTTATTTCTGAAAAAAAAGATATGTTTTAATAAATAATGCATAATTTATTTCTGAAAAAAAAGATGTTTTAATAAATAATGCATAATTTATTTCTGAAAAAAAAGATGTTTTAATAAATAATGCATAATTTATTTCTGAAAAAAAAGATGTTTTAATAAATAATGCATAATTTATTTCTGAAAAAAAAGATGTTTTAATAAATAATGCATAATTTATTTCTGAAAAAACAAAAAATACTAATCCAAACCGTAAGAAATGTTCGACTTCAAAATACAAATGGATGTTGTAGAATCAATTAGAACAATAATAGTTAGAGAATTTTTTTTTTCTCTAAACACTAAACAAAGTAAAACGTCAAATTAATATTTTATGAATAACTTTAATTCTGGCAAACCAGAAGAACCCCCAACTCAAAGTCTGCAGCAAACGGTGTCCGGTCAGATTTGGTTACTGATATTAAAGACTTCCTGTTTTGGTTAAAAAAATAAGTAATTAAATAAGTGGTTTGATTTTTAATTTTTTTTAAAAAAAAGAAATTTTTTTTTTTTTTTTTTTTTTCTGGAAAATATAAAATATTTTTGTTTTTTATTTTAAATAAATTATTTTAGAAAAATATGTAATCAAATATGTGATTTGATTTTTTTTTTAGGGGGAAAATATGAGGAAGAAAAATGTTTTCTTTCGAAACTAACTCCATCTGGGGTTACATCTTGTACTATACTATGCCTAATTTATCACTTGCTACCAGTTAAGTATAAGGAAAATGAAACTATCAAATACAGGGAATCTAAAACTCTCGCCAGAACTTATATTATGGATAACGTTTAATATCAGGAACAAAATCTGACAGGACACCGTTTGCTGCAAACTTTTGAGTTGAGGATTCTTTTGGTTTGCTTTATTTTTTTTTCTTATTGATTTATTTATCAGAAGATTAAATTTATTTATCAGAAGATTAAATTTATTTATCAGAAGATTAAATTTATTTATCAGAAGATTAAATTTATTTATCAGAAGATTAAATTTATTACGCAAAGGATCAAAGAGTCTCCTTTGAGTTTGAGAAAGAGATTACCTGACTTTGAAAACTGAAGGAAACTCCAGAGAAACCTTGTGGAAAAAGTGGAAGAAAGGTGTTGTGTTATGAAAAGAAAGGTGTTGTGTTATGAAAAGAAAGGTGTTGTGTTATGAAAAGAAAGGTGTTGTGTTATGAAAAGAAAGGTGTTGTGTTATGAAAAGAAAGGTGTTGTGTTATGAAAAGAAAGGTGTTGTGTTATGAAAAGAAAAGTGTTGTGTTATGAAAAGAAAAGTGTTGTGTTATGAAAAGAAAAGTGTTGTGTTATGAAAAGAAAAGTGTTGTGTTATGAAAAGAAAAGTGTTGTGTTATGAAAAGAAAAGTGTTGTGTTATGAAAAGAAAAGTGTTGTGTTATGAAAAGAAAAGTGTTGTGTTATGAAAAGAAAAGTGTTGTGTTATGAAAATGAAAGAAATGTGTTACTGAAAACTAAAAGCTGTTATAAATTTTACAGAGAAAAAAAAAAATTGTTTTATCTACGTAAAATTTCTGTCAATATAATAATAAGTGAATGTGTGTTTGTCCGGCTTGCTTCAATAATCACGTGTGCAATTAAAATTTTTATGAGCAGAGAAAGAAAAGCTTAATCTAAAAAATAACTGATATTAAAGAAAGTAAAAAATTGTTTATTTCTAATATAGACCCAAAAATTTTCCCTTGTTAGTAGTAATATTAGTATTCTTATTGAAATGAATAAATGCAAAAGTTTTTTGTTTTTTTTATCACTCTATACCCATGAAAACGTTTTAGTGTTTTTTTAATCAATAAAATATAGTACAGATGAAGATCCAAAGACAATTATTTTAATGCCTAATTTGCGTAATTATGTTGTAAACAGTTCATAATAAATTAATGTTTGATGTTATTCATTTGCAATTTTATTGTCCTATGTTGTCTACATATGTGCAATAGTTTTGTCAATATTAACAGCAGTTATTTAAAATTTTTTTAAAATAATAATTTACTCAACCCCTGTCTTAAATTAAACTAACACTGCTTTCTAGAATTCTTACTGACAAACATAAGTAAGCAGAAAAATGGTAGAGGGTGGTTGGCTGTCTTACTCACTTTCTCTCTCCTGTTAACGACAGTGTAATTTTTTTGTTTTTAAATTCAATGATTGTTTTCATCTCGTAGACGAAACATTTCGCATTTGTGTTTAAATATTCCTTTCTAGCCTTCAGGGGAGTCACTTTGTTTTCAACAACTCAATTGTTAAGTTGTTTTTCTAAAATCCCCCCCCTCCCCCCCCCCCCCAAAAAAAACACACTCACCGTCACTCGGGCGAATTGATTTCTTTCTTTTTATTTCATTAGGGTCTTATTTAAAAGATAAATAAATTTGTATCAAAATTACCCAAATCTTAATGTTTATCTATTTATATGAATGAATGCAAAAGTTTTAGTCCTTTGCTTACAAGAAACTTATGATTTAAAAGTTTATTATTTAAAATTTTCGTTTCAAGTATTGTAAGTAGCAAACTTTGCAAAGCGATAACTTATTAGCAAGGCCAGCTAGTATGTAAAAATTCACAAAGACTTTTTTCTTAAGTGATAGAGAGAGATGGGGAGTGTAGGAAGTTTTAAAAGGAAGATGCTACACACACTTCTGTTCTGCTGTCCATGTCCCAGGCAATGCCGGTAAACCGTGCTAGTTAATAATATATTTTTATGTAAACATTTTTTTAACTTAATATTCTTTATGCTTGGCACTCATTGTAATATCGTAGACTCGGCTTGCAATGGGCAAAGTGAAACAAAGAGAGAAACAAAAGACAAAGAGATATGGTTGTGGCTTCAATCAGTACCGACGCTTAAGTGACATGTAATCACATCGGCCTTATTTATTTATATCTCCTATATCAAGAGTAGCCACTCTAGCTGCCTGATGAAAGGGGAGATAACTCTAAATGCAAACCATTACAGGAGAAAAACGTCAAATTAATCTTCTATAATAAAGTAACATCTATTTTCTTCCAAACTTTTGTGATAGTTTTTATGACAAACATTGTCCCCCCATCATCATCATCATATTCGGTTTAACATCCATTTTTATATGTTGACATGTGTTGGACGGCTTTTAGAAATTGACTTCTAAACTAACTTATCTCTGGACCAGTCTTTTTTTTTTTTTATCCCTCTTTCTCTCAAGTCCACCATTATCACTTCCTCCTATGTTTTTATTGGCCGTCCTCTGTGGGCTGACCCTGCTACCTCAACTATTCTACATCTACTAATCCAAGAACTCTCATCCATCTTTCAAGTGGCCATACTATCGAAGTCTCCTGTTCTGCATGCATCTGCCTATAAAGTCCAGATGTAATCTTCCTTTGAGGTCATCAGATCTGAGCGTGTCTTTAAGACTCACATTACACATCCATAGTATCATTCTCATATGTCTCTCCATACAGTACATGTCCTTAATCTTCACTAGTCAGGTTTCACTTTCATACAACATCACACTGCACTGATCGACTATTCCATTGGTCAACAGTGGTAACGCTTTGCTGATTAGTAATGGCATAAGTTCCCTAAACTTAGTCCATCCACTCCTAACTCTTGCTAGCACCTGCTCCACCCTGTTCTCCAATATTATCACCAAGGTAACACAATTTCTGAACAACCTAAATAACTTCTCCATCCGAATATTTTCTACAAATCTTAGTTCTCATTCGTCTCCGTTGTCTTATATTTCTTGCGCACAAACTTGTTATCCTCTCTCAACCTACCAGTAATTCCACTGCATTTCTTGTGTATCCAATGCTTGCATGTGCCACAGAAAAATTGAGCATGGAAACTTTTCTCTTTCTAGGGGATTTCCAACACTACAACCACTGATCATCATTTTGTGACATTCACTCTCGGGCCTTTATCTTTTATAGCATTCAACCAAGTTTTTAACTTAACAAGTCGACCTTTCATTGTTTCACAGGCAAATACTAAATGATCAGCATACAGGAACTCCTTGAATAATGCTTCTAAGTCACAAATGAAAAGCAACAGACTCTGTACAGAACCCTCATATACTCCTACTTTAACATTAAAGCTGTCACTAATAGTGCTGTTAATTCTAACATGACTTTGAGCATTTCTGTACATTGCTTGAGGAACCTTCACCAACCACGCGTTTGCCTTTAATTTACACAATTCACACCAAACGATATCTCTTGACATTCTGTCAAAAGCTTTCTTCAGATCCACAAAATCAAAATGCAAGTTCTTATTCTTACCATGAACTTCTCTTGCATTTGTCTCGCGGTAAACATAGCACCAATGGTACTTTGTCCAGGCATAAAACGAAACTGCATTTCGTCTGACTTATTTGCTGCTCAATTATTCTCTGAATCACTTTCAGAACTTGATCCATCAACCTGATCCATCAACCTGATCCATCAACCTGATCCATCAACCTGATCCATCAACCTGATCCATCAACCTGATCCATCAACCTGATCCATCAACCTGATCCATCAACCTGATCCATCAACCTGATCCATCAACCTGATCCATCAACCTGATCCATCAACCTGATCCATCAACCTGATCCATCAACTTGATCCATCAACTTGATCCATCAACTTGATCCATCAACTTGATCCATCAACTTGATCCATCAACTTGATCCATCAACTTGATCCATCAACTTGATCCATCAACTTGATCCATCAACTTGATCCATCAACTTGATCCATCAACTTTAAACCTCTGTAATTATCTCTATCTCGAGCTTCTCCTTTACATTTTTGACAATTGTAACAAGTCCCCAGTCTTTTGGAACTGATCCCAACGCCATTCCAGTCATAGTACTCAAGAAACTGCAACCAGAAATAGCTCCTATCCGTACAATGATGTTCAATCGTTACTTAAAAGAGAACTGCTTTCCATTTCTATGGAATATTTTCTGGTTTAAAAATCCTGGAGATCGCTCCTCTGCATCTCACTACAGACCAATCGGTCTCCTGTGCATCATGAGTAAGTTGCTCGAATCTAATTAATCAAGAAGCTGTCAGCCATCTACACAGAAATAATCTACTTAGCAACAAGCAATATGGATTTCGTCCTGCATGATCTACAGATGACATGCTGGCTGATATCGCACAGAATCAGTGAATCTATCGGCTGGGGCTTCGTTTCTAGAGCGACAGCTCTTGATATATGAAAGGCTTTTGATAAGGTTTGGCATGAAGGTTTGCTTCACAAACTTGTTATCTATGGAATAGCTGGAAATGTCCTCACAAACATCAAATCCTTTTCTCTCTGATAGGTCTACTAAAGTCGTTTTTGACGGGCAGAAGTCCAAAGCTCATAATATCGATGCCGGCGTACCACAAGGATCCATACTGGGCTCAACTTTCTTCCTGATCTTCATAAATAATCTTCCAAATCGTATCCCGAGATTATTCATTGATATCTCTGCAGACGGCACAACTATGGCAGCACCTCGCAGAGCACTGATGACTCAGATCTTTCTGACTCTCTCTCTCTCTCTTCAAACTTAGAGAGGCTTGTTACTTTCAACGCTTCCAAAACCAAGCTTGTCTTAAGCTTGTCTAGCTTAAAATAACCCTAACACCAGTGTAGTCGGAACATTATATAAAAATAATTAATTTTAAACAAAAGAATTGTTGTGAAACAAGTATTTTTATAAATATTTTAATTGGATTTAAATAAATTATTTTTATATAACTCATTAAAATACTTTTCTTTTCGTTTGATCTCTTTGTTCTAGGTTTTATATCGACAAGCGTCCATCATAGAACTATGCCAGTATGTCGGCTAATGTACTAATTTAAAGTTTTTTTTTTGTTTTTTTTTCCTATTTCATACATAATACTAAATTGATTTTAACTCAAATACATTCAGCATGTCAATCTTTAAAATAAAAAAAATAATCTTTGAGATACTTACGTCGGTGGGGGACATGTTCTTAAAATGTTGTGCATAAAACAAATATCCTTCACCATCAATAAAAACAATTTGTTACAAATACTCTATTGAATGTCTATTATAGTTTATCGCGATATTTAAATAAACTAATATTTTTCCAAACGTTAATTGACATTTTTAATTTACTAGTTGTTAAGGTAATGTTCTTATTTACTTGCCTCCCCCACAAGGGCAGAGTTAGACACAAGGTTGTTTTTTTAATGTGGGGGAGATCTAGTTCCCCAAAAAGGGTACTCTGGATTGGAACAAAAATTTTTTAATTACCTCAGTCTAGGAGTTTTCCTTCACTGACCGAAGACAGAAAGGATGAAGTGTAGTATCAGAACAGATACTACACTTTGCTCCTAGCCAAAAGGCCAAGTTATTTACCTCTAGGAGGTTAGACACAAGGTCAGATGTGGTTAGCCAGCGCACTAGTATTAGCACATTATGGCCTACAAAAAATGCCCCGTCAGCATTCCCTGGTAGGGGCGCCTCAGGCGATTAACAATAAACTAACCCCTTCTCAAAGAGAAGGTAAAGCCTGGGAGGGTGGACTTCCTAAAACTGCATAAGACAATACCTCAAACCGACGGAATCAAGGTTCGAAGTCCAAGACGGTACTGGTCTACAGTGTAGTATTCATCGGAACAGATAGTACACTCTGATCTTAGTCAAAAGGTGTGCGTGATTATCAACTTGATCATAAATTTAAAATTGATGCAAGGGCGATTACTCTGGTCAGAAAATACTTGAGTTATTTCCCTTTGATCGTTTCTCTGCTCCGAGACAAATAAACGCTAACAATCCGTCGTAAGTTGCAGAGTTGTGGAGTCGAAAGGTATATTCCAAAGTTTCCGATTCCAATCCAATATTCAGACTGTCTGTTTATTCTTCAGAAATTAGAAAATCGGCCCTCCTGAATTAGAACGTAACCGATGTGAGGGAAATAACTCTAAATTTCTTAGACGCCGTTATTCCGAATTCGTAGAAACTTTGATCTGCAAGGGAGATAACTTTTTTTTATCGCTGTAAAACAAATGTTACGGTCTTTAACACAAAAACTTTTTTTGTGTTAAAGACCGTAAATGCGACAGTAATTTTTAATAAAGTCTATTTTTAGTTGTCACTTTTAAGCGCTTTTATTTACGTGTCACAAACTTTATAACAATTAATAAAATAAAAAAAGGTGTTTTTGCAGTTTCACAATGGCAGGCCTCTTTAAAAAAAAAATAGCGAAAGAAATGTATAAACTTTACGTAGTGATAGCTGAAAAGAAGGCTGTACACAAAAAATTACGCAAATTCATCCAGCATTTCTAAATTGAAAATAACGATTTTTATCTATGTCGCCATTTTTCTTATATTTTTAGTTTTTCCGAAAATTATCTCCCTTGCTTACTTAGTTAGCTGAAATGTCTAGCGATACGTAAGATCGTTTTTTTTTCTTATAATTTAATAAGTACTGGATGAATTTGTAATTTTTTTTCTTATACAAGTACATAACAAAGTTTATACATTTCTTTAAATGTTTTAATGTCATTGTGAAACTACAGAAGCACCAAAATAAAGTACTACGGTCTTCCACATTCATCTGATGGAGTTTTTGTGGAAGAGAAGGGAACCTGGCCAAGTATTGGCTAAAGTTATCTGCAGCAGGGAGCAATAACTGATATAATTTATTAAAATTTAAGAAAAAATTGTTTCATGTGAAAAAAAAAAAAAATTCTTCAACACAAAGAAACAAAGAAGAAATAGGACTCGCATGCCAAAGTTTCAGCGTCTACGAATTTGGAATAGCGGCATGTGAGAAATTTAAAGTTATCTCTCTCTCAGATCCTTTACGTTTTATTCAGGAGCGCCAGAAAATCTGACTCTGATTCCTCGCATTCTTATTCCCTAACCCTTGTAAGTTGTACGTCCAATAAAGTGCAACAAGCCATGTAAAAAGACAAAATGTCACTTTGAATCTGGATATCGTAAGCATCGTCACAATCACCTCTTGCAGATCATTCCATACAATATTTCTAATTTAAGTTACTTGACCCACTTGCAGAATTTTTTATTTTTTTTACATAAGGGGCCACTATGATAAGGACAACATTTATAGGGGAGTAACCTGGGTGGGGAGTTGGGCATCAAGATATTTGTTCACATTACATTTAAATTGCTCCACTTGTACTCCCTCAACATAAATACCCCCTGACAATTAGCTAACTCTACCCCCTTCACTGTAGAAGTTCCCTGATTCTGGAAAGTTTTCTACCTTAATAGCTTCTTTCCTCAGACCGCTTGTCTTTGGAATTTCCTCCTTGCTCCCTGTTTTTATACCAACATGTAGAAATTTAAATGTAATGTAAACAAACATCTTGCTGCACAACTCCCCACTTAGGATGCTCCTTATAAATCTGGCCCCTAATTCACAGTAGACCCTTACGTCTCAGTGGTAATGTGCCCCCTTGTTTGGGGTGAATTAAAGTAAAAAACGTTTTTTTTTAAATTCTGCATGTTGGTACAGTCAGCAAGAAGGGCATTCCAAAGACAAGCGATTTGAGGAAGAAGCCTATTTCAGTCGAAAGTAGAAGAACATCTTCCAACATCTAGGGTCCTCTACAATTAAGGGATTGGATTTTGCTGTTAGTCAGCTGGGTCGGAGGGTATTTTCGTTGAAGGGGTACAAATGCAGTCAGTTTTTCAGTTCCGTGGAAATACTTGTAAAACGAGTGCAGACATGCAACACTGGGGTGATGCGACAGGAGATGGTGCTTGGTAGACAGTACGGAATCTATTAGGTTAAAAATTATTTTTTGCACCCTGTTCGAGAGGGAGATGCTAGTGGTTGTTGCACCAGCAATACTCTATGCATGGCCAAATGGTGGCCCTATAGAGATATAGGATACTGGCAGGTGTGGGAAGTTTTCTAGCACGGTAGAGGGAGCCTACTTTCTTTGCAGCAGCTTTTTTCTTTTTCTTCGATTGTCTACTCACACCTCTGCTTCATTCTCAGCTGCACATCCCATGCCTCATCTTATTATTACGAAGCGAGTTGATATGATATGCAAAATCTTCAATTACTGTTGTAACAATTATAAAATGTCACCTGTAAATATGTATTAGCTATCTAGTGGTCGAGTATCTGTGTGATGATGTTCAGTAGAAATAATTCATCATCATCATCATCATCATCGGTATTAAACATGAGGAGCTGCTTTCTAAAAATTGTTAAATTTATTCTTCCTGTAAGTAAAACCGTACTTGTATTTATTTTCCTTTTCAGGCGAGGAAGGAGACGCAAGTGATCAATCTCCGTATCCAGAAGTGGATGCTTTTATCACTTCCTTAGTTGGTTCCAATGGACGACGTGGGAAGATCCGACATTGGTTTTATTTTATGGAAGGAAATCTCCTTTGTTATGACATTGTCGGTTATCGATGGTGCGAAAATATCAAGAGGGAGCATAAAAGCAACAACATCAGGTCAGTACCTCCCCAACACTTTTTTTTTTTTTTCATCTTTACCTCCACCAAGGAGGGTTATGTATTCGGTCGAAATTGTAACTGTTGGTTTGTGTACAGCCGAGCATCCACATCACTTGACCAATCATCACCAAACTTGGTCAAAATATCCGTCATGGGTTAACTTAGAACTGATTTAATTTTAGAATCTCTATGTAAAAGATCAAGGTGATAACTTTGGTTGTGTTTAGCGTAGAGACTCACTACCTCGTCCATATTGTAGACAATGAAGTCTTGCATCTTATGTCATTGAAAGGTTCTGTCAAGTTTTACTTGACTGAATTTCAACCTACGTTGTTAGGCGGAGATATGCAGTCTCACAACTTTGCCTTAAACTAAAAATAGCTCACATTATGAACCCTCACACCTAGCAGCCGTGTTTAAAAATTTATAACTATTGGTTAATTAGTTTAGGAGTGAATCCTGTAAATATATATAGATAAACATACTTAACTTTATAAATATGTGTGTATATTTATGTATTTCTATATACAAGATAAACTAAACTAATGTACAAATCATTATGAATTTTGGAATATATATTCTAGGCAACACAGTGAGTAACATGGGCGCATGATTGATTTTGTAATTTTAACATTTAGGGGTGGTGCATGTATATAAATTTAGGTATGTGTAAATATGTATATATTTCTATGCATAGGATTCACTCCTAAACTAATTAACTGATCATTATGAACTTTGGAAAACAGCTTCTACGTGTAAGGGTGAGTAATGTGGGCTATATTTAGTTCAATTTATTTTTATGCAGAGGGGGGTGGGTGGAAATCCTTTGTGAAAATTCAGATCCCTCCGATTTTTGTGAAATTTTATCAATAGGTATTAGAAATCAATTAATAAATATTCCCCAAATCTAAGTTTCTTTTGGATTTTAGGGGCATAATATGGACACAATCTTCTATTTGAAAAGTCAAATATTTCAGATTTGCATTGAATTTAATCCATAGTCATTAGACAATAGTTAAGCAAGATTTTCTGAATTTCAGTTTCTTAAGACTCCTTAAGCTTTAAATTTTAGACATTTTCTAGAATCAAATGGAATAGATTTTGATCAAAATTAGAATAAGGATTTTAGACATAGTTTTATTATCATGTCTTGATTTTAAGAGAACATAAAAATGGTTCACAACTATTCTGTGATTAGAACAGGCAAAATTACCTTGTCATGTATGTATGTATATGTATATATGTGTATATATATATATATATATATGTATGTATATAAGGGAAAGTGTGTAAAAAGTATTTTATTATTTTTCTCATTTTTTTTTCTTCCCGTTCCGTGATAAAATGTTTCCTCTGAAATTAATCTTCCATTTCTCTTGTACCCAAAAATCTGTTATATATATATATATATATATATATATATATATAAACTTCTTTTGTAAGATGGTAGGAAAAATCCCAGCAGAGTATTCAATTGAGAAATTCAAATTTTAAGAGCGTGATATTTATTTATTATCCGGTACATAAAATCAGTACAACATCAGTACCATCGGTTTCAAGCTTAAAAGGTGTTTACCTCTCGGCTATCTTCAGCTTTTGTTGGCATATATACATAACAAGGTAATTTTGCTTGTTCTGGGATGGTATTTAAAGATGACGACAAAGCTGAAGATAGCCGTTAGGTAAACTCCTGAGCTTGAAACCAATGATACTGATGTTGTACTGATTTTCTGTACCAAATAATAAGTAATATATATATATATATATATATATATATATATATGTGTGTCTTTGCTGAGTTATAGTGATAGATGTGAATGCAAAACCCACGTTACTATCAAATAAATGATTCTGATCCGACCTGCTCCCTCATTTTCAGAATCTTTCTACATTTTTCTTTGTTTTTTTATTAGTTAACGTTTTGATTTGAAATCTCTCCTTTGACCTTATCTAGAAAACCACAAAAAAACAAAAAAACAACTGCACATTTCTCATCTCTTTTACATTTTATGCAACTTGAATTTAAAAAAAAAAATGTTTGAAATACATTTTTGTAAAATCAACTTCTAAATAAAATCATTTGAAAGAATACATTATTCTATTATTATATACTTGCCATCCTTGAAGCAAAGTGTAGTATTTGTTCTGATACTACCCTACATGTTTTCTGTCCTCTTGTCAGTGAAGGAGAAATCTTTCTAGACTGAGGAAATTTTTATTTTTGTTCCAATCCAGAGTGCCCCTTTTGGGGAGCTGAATTTTCTCCACATCAAAAAACTGACCTTGTGTCTAACTGTGTCCTCGTGGGGAGGCAAGTAAATAAGTACATTTCTTATTATATTATTATATGTAATGTAACCTCCCTTCCCTCGGAGGCAACACTTTTTAAAATTTTATTTAATGTTTCTTAATTAGAGAGTATCCCATTTTTGTTGCAGATTGTTTGTTGACTTGAAGAAATGTGCTTATTATCAAAAATGTCATGATCCAGTTTGTAAACAGGCCAATTTTTGTTCGGAATGTAAGTATTTTGAACTTTCACCTTTTGCTAAAATATACTTTTAAGTCCATTCACTGTTTTTTTTTTCTTCTCTCACAGAATAGACGTTGCTAGTCTTTCTCTACTCTATCGATATTTCCATGATAGATGCTCGACTGAGCTTCAAGTTCTGGTCCTCGCAGTCAAAATTTTCTCAGCAAGAACTCGTCTTCTTCCACCAATGTAAAGAACCCTCCTTTTTTTTTCTCCTGTGTACCTAAAATCAAACAACTTCCATGAACAAAGTTTCTTTCCAAGAACTTTTTACCTGTGGAACATGTTACTGCGGGAATGTTATCCTATAGACTACAACATGGTCATTTTCAAGTCCAATGGCAACAAATGTCTCTTGTTGTCCTGTGAATTGTTCATAGTTCTCAATCTTTCCATAGCTCTGTTCCATGATCCACCTGAAAATCTCACTAACGTTTATTTTCGATTAGCTTTTGGCCTTGGTAAGTGCAGAACCATTATTATTTAAAGATTTTTCTTCCTGAAAATTTCATGCTGATGTTATCTTGTATCCTTATGTCAAAACAACAGAAAAGTTGTTGTTGAAAAGTAAATGGCACAAATTTCCACGATAAGTAATGGTAGCATTTATTATATAATATGGCTATATATATATATATATATATTCAATACAGAAAATCAGTACAACATCAGTACTATCGGTTTCATGTTTGAAAAGGGTCCAACCTTCCAAACTTTCATCAGCTTTTGTTGATACTGTTGCAAAAAAAAAAAAATTTTTGAATCTGAATTAATCGAGCACTCTGCGGTTTTTCCCCACTATCTTACAAAAAAAAAAAAAATATATATATATATATATATACTAGCAGGGTTATACGCGATGGAATGTGGGATAGCATCATTCTTTTAGAAATGGATAATTTTGCATGAATAGTAAATAATAATCAATTCCCAAAGAATAAAGCGGATGCCATGACCGGAAATCAAAACCATGAAATTTTCAGTCTGATGTTCAACGTACTAAGCTATTTAGATTTTCTTCTAAATAGATCTTAAAACATTACCTTAACAAAATAGATAATTATAGCTTTAATGTGACGTCATAGATTTATGATTTATGTCATGTTTCAAAACACGAATTCAAACATAAGCAATAATAAAATAAATAAATGAATGGGTAAACATTATCAATAGCGTTGGAAATTCTTTTGATAGTCCAAAACAATTGATTTTGCTTCAACTACGTATTGGCGTTAAAAACTATATAATATATACTAGAATTTGGGCCTGTATATATGCAAAGTTTGTTATTTAAAATACTGGAAACATTTTATTCATAATTTTACTGTAAACACGGAACAAGTCTTTTTCATAAATAAATTTGTATCGAAATTACCAAAATGTTAATCCATCCATATGAATTAATCTTTCAAATGTGACTGTAAAGAAAGGAAAAGAAAAAAATCAATTTGTTTTTTCTCTTGCAATTGCGAATTTCTAAATTGCAAGTTTAAAAACAAATTGATTTCTTCTTTTTTGACTCAAAATCGCGACTTGTTGAAAATCCTTCTAAAGAAAGTAACATTTGAACACAAATGCTAAATATTTGTCGACGAAAATAAAACAATATTGCAAAATGGAATCATTTGTTATGTTAAAATCAAAACAATTGAATTAAAAAACAATAACAAATAATTGTTAATTAATAAAATGTCCTTTTTCAAAACCAATATGCAAATTAGACTGATATCGCATATACATAAGCAGTATATAAAAAAACTGGTGCTTCTATTGTATAAAGTTGAATAAACTTGAATAAACTTGAAATAGGGCGCTGTACTTTACCGTTAGTCCGAGAAATTGGCCCGACTTTCGCATTTATACGTTTAGACTACACTTTGCCCATCTTACTAGAATGAGAATATCCAATATTCTCAATCTTCAACTGGATTCAACAGCACATAACCTGAAAAAGGGTTGATATACTGTAAAAATAAAAATTGCAATCCTTTAGGTTAGGTACCCCCCCATCTTTCATCATAATCATCTTGTTATAGGTTTAACATCTATTTTACATGCCGGCATGCATATGACAGCTTTAAGAAATTGACTTTTTAACTAACCTTTTATCCGTCTGTCTCTCAAGTCCATTTTTATCACTTTCTCCCATGTTTTCCTTGGCCTTTCTCTGTGAACTAAACCTGCTACCTCAACTGTTCTACATCTACAAACCCAAGAACTCTCATCCATTTTTGTTCAATGTGACCATAACGTCGACATCTCCTGTTCTGCACGCATCTCCCTATACTGTCCGTATTTAATCTTTGTCTGAGGTCCTCAGATCTAAGTGTCTCTTTAAGACTCACATTACACATCCATGTCTCATTCTTATATCATTTCTTTCCATGCAATGCATGCCCTGAACCCTCAATAGCCATGTTTCACTCCCATACATCATCACACGGCATACACATGCTTGATAGACTCTTCCATTGGTCGACAGTGTTAATGCTCTGCTGGTTAGTAATGGTAAATAAGTAATTAAGCAGACATTTTTGGAAGCTATCGGATGAAATATTTAAAAGAATTTTATCCATAGTAGCGATGTTCTGTGCAATGTTTTTTCTCTTTTCGTGTTAAATGTGTAGCACAACATCGTGACTCGATACACAATTAATACTGATGACTTGCTCCATATCGTAACTTGATAGAACAATTTTATTGAATTCTCTTTTGTTAGGTTACTAACAGCAATTACGGTAGGAACTTCCTCGCTGAGAAATTGCTGAAAATTATATGACCATTTTGTTTTAGTTATTCCTTGTGACTATATACTTTGTCTGGACGAGACATGAGGCCTAAACGATATCAGCTGTGCCCATAGTGACATCGAAATAAGGCGTTGAATCATTTTCATCTTTTTTGATTTCTGTAAACTAATGTGAATTCATTTTATCTTTCTTGCAAGATTACGATCTACCAGGAAACGTGTTGCCGTGGCTTGCAGATTTATCTGTGGAGGAAACTAACGATGACCTGATAACGAATGAAGATGACGAGGAGTTAGAGGATTCTCTCTTGGCCGTTGCTGTGGAAAATATTGAACGGAGTTTAACAGATTCTGAGCTTGAAGATGATGATGATGATGATATGCTGGCATCAGTTGCCGAACAAGTGGACACAGGCGTTAGTTAACCCCACCCTCAAATTCTCTTTTATACCTTTGGAGGAGGAGGAGGAAGTGTGTTTTTTTTTTCTTTTCTTTTTGACTGAATTGTGTTAATGTTCCCAGAATCATCAGAACATATGAATGTCTTTGTTATTTTGTTGTTGTTGATGATGATCATATTCAAACGCGGTGATGGTAACAGCGTAATGTTCACACACCAATTCTCTGCATTATTTGAATTATTCGAACGACTATTTTCTTCTGGGTCATTATTTTCACAATGTTTCGGCCAATGCCACCTTCAACCTACAGGTGCCTCTTTTCAAACTTCTAGTCAAACTTGGAACCTATACGAAATTCCAGGGTGCCTTCTACATCAATCTGTATTACTGTTCCTATTTACTTGCCTCCCCACGAGGGCAAAGTTAGACACAAGGTCGGATTTTAATGCAAGGAAAATCCAGTTCCCCCAAAAAAAGGGACACACTAGATTGAAACAAAAATTTAAATTGTCTCAGTCTAGAAGGATTTCTTTTTCACTGACTGAGGACAGAATAGTCAGTGTAGCATCAGAACAGATACTACACTGTATTATTTATTTGCAGAAAATACAAAAAATTTACATTTAAAACAAATTAGGCACAACGCCATCAAAAGTGGGGAGGAGTCGTTGGTCATTCTAGTGAACATCGTTGGTTTAAATCAGGGGCGGGCAACCTTTTAGGAGTGAGGGCCAGATGAAACTTTTGGAAAGAGATTGCGGGCCGGAGTGAAAAGCGAACTCTCAGAATTACTATATTTTGTTTACATGAATAAATTGTACAAAAATGGCATTGAATAATCTACAAATCAATGAGACTGCTGGTGCTGTTTCCCATGAAGAAGTATTTCCATGTCTGGCTCGATGGTTGAGGTAGACAACAGAAGAATGTCATTGAGGTGGCGGTCCGAGAATTGGGAGCGAAGGTGAGATTGTGTACTTCATTTTCGAGAAGAGCTGTTCACAGCAGTAGGTGCTACCGAACATGGCCACAATGCGTTGGGCATGGGAAATGTATTTTTGAAAATTGTTAGAAGGGAGTACGGTGTCGCCGGAGAAGAGGGGCGGAACTTTGCCTTCATTTCATCGTTGCACTGCAGCTCCAACAACTTCATCTGTAGGGGGGCAGGGGCGTCTTCTACGGGGAAGTCGAAGAGTGAAAAGCTTGAAATCCGCAGCCAGCACCCTGACCTCTGCAAAACGGGAAGCAAATTCCTCACGTAGAGAGTTGACGACACTAACGCAAGTGCCCAGGTCCACATCGTCAGGAACACATGCAGCAAGGCTAGGAAAATGCACAAACTGACCAGAAGCCAATTGATCCTCCAACAAGCGCAGTTTAACCTCGAAGGCAGTGATGTGCGCGTACATGTCTGTCTGAATGTCTTTGCCTTGCAGCTTTATGTTGAGGGTGTTCAGGTGCGCTGTGATGACCAGGACCAGCCGAGCTAACCACCACGGATCAGTATGGGGAAGGTTCTTCTGACGGAGAAAGGTGGCAATCTCCTGCTGTAGGTCGCACACCCGAGACAGCATGGCCCCACAACTCAGCCAGCGTACCTCACAGAAGTAGAGCAGGTTGTTGTAGTGCACGTTCACCTCATCCATCAGTGCCTGGAACTGACGATGGTTAAGGCTGCGGGAGAGGATGGAGTTGACGACCTTCACCACAACAGACATGACAGCAACGAGGTTGGCAGACTTAGCGCACACGGACTCTTGGTGGATGATGCAGTGCATCTTGTTAATGGGCCGAGTGTATCCGGCGGTTTCACAGTGACGCACTAGCAGCAAAGCGGCGCCCTTCTCACCAACCATCGCCGGGGCACCGTCGGTCGTCACATACACAAGACGGGAGAGGTCCAAGGAGTGCTGATCAACACACAGAAGCACGGCGTCGCAGATGTCTTGCCTTGCCCAGTGGTGGTGTCGTGCAGCGGGACAAGCTGGAGGAATTCCTCACACACTTGAAGGTCAGAGGTGACGCCGCTGATGAAAACGAAACGCTGGGCCATGTTCTTTGTGTCGTGCTCTCATCCAGAGAGAGAAAAGGCGATGAAATTCGAGCTGCGTGTTTTGAGTGAGTCGTGCACGTTGTCCGACATATGTTCAATGCGGCGACGAATGGTGCGGGACGAAAGGCTCACATTCTCAAAGGCGGAACGCTGCTCTGGACAGACGGAGTCCACTACAGCGAGGAGACGTTCCTTGATGAAGTCCCCATTTGTGAATGGCTTCATTCGGCGAGCAAGGATGCGGGAGACTTCATAACTGCCGCGCATCACCTTTTTCGGCCTCAGTATTCTGTTTGCGGAAGAGTGAAGTTTGTTTCTCCAAGTTGGCTGATAGTCTAATGATGGCGTCCTTCCTTTCGGTGGCAGACATCGATGCAAAGTTTGACGAGCAGTGCTCTGTCTCCCAATGACGGCACACGTTGTACTCTTTTAGGACAGCCAAAGTCTTCAAGCATATGAGGCACTGGATCTGTCCAATACACTCGATGAAGAAGTACTTCTCCCACTCAGTATTGAAGATCCGACGCTCGAGATTCACTTTCCTCTTCTTAACACGCTGGGTCGCAGACATGATGAGCTGAAAAGGAAGAAAATTAGGTATACCTAATTTTTCAGCAATGACTAAATTGTTACGTTCGCGCTTCGTTGGGAACGCCGAAACGGTTGCGCAACAGAAAAGTAAAAAAAAACAGATTTTTGAAAGGTTCTCGGGTCCAAATATTCATATATTTCAAACACGAGGGGTGGGACACTCTGTCTCAGACACCTGTAACGTAAATATACAGACAAAGACACATGTGAAACAACGAACACCAACGCAATTTAACCTCAAAATAACAATGTTTATTTACAAAATTTGTAAGGGGAAGAAAATATATTAAAACAAAACAAGAATATAGGGTTGGGGTTTAAGTAATTCTGATCCTATAGCAAGCGAAGATGTGTGTATATAAAATGTTGACCTGAGAAAAAAGAGGATAGGACTTACAGTAATCAGTTTCTTCAATGTTTGTGGTGTTTTATTTCCGCTTCTTTTCACTAGATATTAATCTTAGGTTTTTCATATAGATGTTTCCAGAGCTGGGAGTATATCGGATAGTTTGATATTCTTAAGCATACACGATATTTGCATCTTCCAGATTCACTCCATATTGTCGCCTGTCTTTGTTCACTGTTGTATTCCGTGATGCAAAATTCATCGTTTATCTCTGTCGCTAGCATGTCAATCTCAATCTGTCGCCTTTCAGAGAGCCCGACTTGGCATCTCTCTTTCGCGCCTATCATATCCCAACGGTCGTATTTCTGCATCACCCTAGCATGCCCCGGTGTGCGCCGCGCATGCCTGAAATTCCCCTGATGATAAGTTTCAGTGGTCGTCGCACCTGGTAACCTCGAGGTTTGGAATGGGTCGACCCTTTCCACAGTCGGCCAACTTGGATAGGTGTGAAAAAAAGGGACGGGGGAAGTAGCAAGTTGATCCAGCATTCGTTTTAACACACCTCACATAAGTTCTTTGTGTCATACCCTTTTCTCGTCTCTCGTTTCCTCTTTGCCTCTCTCTTTTTCTTTTTCTATTTTTATCTCAGGTCAAAGATTTGAAATTAATAGTTAAAGAAAAATTAAATATACATGCATCATTGCTCACTGATATTTATACATTTTCATACCACTATAAATCTTAATTGAAACCTACTTTTACGTCTATGTCGCAAAATGATATGAGTTTTATTAGGAGGTCCGTGGGTTGGATTGCAATAATAAAGCCTAGCAGGGTGGCAGGCCGGAGGTTGCCCGCCCCTGGTCTAAAGTGATAAAAATGTCTATCCTACTCTTAACTAGAATCATCTCAGTCACCACAATACCACATTTACTCTAGGGGCCGTCCTTCTTAAGATATTCCCAATTGGTTTGAAATTTGTATTTTTCATAAATATGCTTCAGATACTACACTTTGATCCTAGCCAAAAGTTATTTACCCTCAGGAGGTTAGACACAAGGTCCAAGAATTTTTGATTTACTTCCTCTCTAGGAAGCTAGACGCAAGGTCAAGTGAGGTTAGCCAGCACACTAGGATTAGCGTGCTCTGGCCTACAAAAAATACCTGAGCAGCCCCGTCGGCATTCCCTGTTAGGGGCGCCTCAGACGATTAGCAATAAACTACCCCCTTCTCAAAAGAGAAGGTAAAGCCTGAGAGGATGGACCTCCTAGAACTGTACAGGACAATATCTCAGACCGGCGGAATCAAGGCTCGAAGGCAAAGATGGTATTGAGTGTAGCATCCATCGGAACAGATACTACACTCTGATCCTAGCCAAAAGGCCAAACTACTCTCCATTATTTATTCTTTCAGGTTGAAAACTATTAAGAAAAAAAGTGATTTTCTTCTTCCGTAAAAATTATTTAATCCACGAGGGTAGATTGTTCTCGTTCTATCAGCCATGACCGGATAAAAGTGTTAAGTATTTTATGTTATTCTTTGTTATTATCGCCTGTAGTAAGGATTGAGCCACGTTTTGGTTAGGAACCATGTGTAGTATCTGTTCTGATGCTACACTTTCACCTTTTCTGTGTTCGGTCATTGGAAGAGAAATCTTAATAAACCAGGGCAATGCAGGATTTCTGTCACTTAGAACTGATCGATCAATGACTTTGATGCTGTTGATAGTTACATCGGCCGAAAAGTTGTGAATCTAACAAACAAGATGAGAAGATACACATTATCGATCCTCATTTCAAAAGTTCCAAAGCATAACACCGATTCGTGTTGGGTCACTACAGTTAAGCAACGTTGAACCTGGTCAGTATTTAGATGGGTGACCATTTGAGGAAAGAGAGATGCTTTTAGCAAAACGTTCCACCCTCGTGTATAAATGGGTGCCAGCTTTTTAGGGCTGACTCGGGCCGTCCAACATCTTGGAGTCCACAGCTGAAGTCTTGTTTAATTGACATGTCCTAAGTTGTTGCTCAATGGATAGTGATGTCTCTGTTTCTTTCTTCTTCTTCTTTATAAGAATGCTTGTCTTTCACTTTTGTGCATACTCCAAAGAGTTTCGCCACGTGCTTGAAAACAACATTCCGCCACTTATCACGGTCTTGGGACAGTCTTTCGACTATCAGGAGCGGTGTGTCAGTTTCAACTCTTATCTGGTCGGCCCATCTCTATGGTGGTCGATTTTTCTTGAATTGGATCTTCTTGAATTGGATCTTCTTGAATTGGATCTTCTTGATATGATTACATGTGGCCTTTTGGCTAAGATCAAGGTGTAGTATCTGTTGAGATGTAAACCAGTACCGTCTTGGCCTTCGGGCCTTGATTCCGCCAGTCTGAGGTATTGTCCTGTGTAGTTCTAAGAGGTCCACTCACCCAAGCTTTGTCTTCTCACCCTTTGAGAAGGGGTTAGTTTATTGCTAATTGCCTGAGGTGTCCTACTGGGGAATGCCGACGGGGCTGTCCGGGCATTTTTTGTAGGCTAGAGTGCTCTTCCTCGAGGGTGCTGGCTTTTCAATCCCACTTTCTTGACCTTGTGTCACATCTTACCACTGTGGAAGGTAGATAAACATTGTTGATAGTATGTTAATATTAAGCCTTAACATAGATTTACTTGGGAGTTGCAGGGCACATTTAAGTTAAAAAAAAACAAAATAAAAAAAACTTAAGAATGCTTGTAAAAGATAATATTTTCTCCAAACAAGGGAGGCACGAGAGCGCTCTATCCCTTAATAGACCTCAAGAATGGCCTATGCTGGAAATCTCATTTCTTTGATCAATCAAAACTAATAAACCAAATTAGTTAAAACTTTGCACAAATTTTTTATTTGATAGGTTCTATAAGTGTGTAGAATTTCAGCATCATTAGTCAAGGCAACCCAGAGATCCAGAAAGTTCAATCATGAAATCATGTTATCTGTGTGTACGTACGTACCATCCTGTATCTCATCAACTATTTGATGGATTCAGCTGATTTTTGGCAGAGATAGAGGTTCTAGGATCTAGTTGATGGCATTTTAATTTCAGTTCACCATATACCTTAGTTTTCCAGGCAATTCCAAAAAACCTTATGAGAAGGCATTGTATTGAGGCATAGCCTTTACAAAAGTAGTGACATTCCATGAAAAAAACCAGTATACTGAAATCATATGCCCTTAATAGGGTTAAGATGAAAATTCATATACACTAAATGTACAAAAGCAAGGAAATTCCCAAATTTTTACACTTTTATTGTCATTAAGGGTATGACTACATATCAACCAAACTATTTCATTATCACATCACTACAGTATAAATCTCTATGCATGAGTGGATGAAGTGTGTGAGGTGCGCTGAAGAAAAATTCTTACCAGTAAAATACATAGCCCTGTTGTGCTCGCATACCCTTAATGACAATAAAAGTGTAAAAATTTGGGAATTTCCTTGCTTTTGTACATTTAGTGTATATGAATTTTCATCTTAACCCTATTAAGGGCATATAATTTCAGTATACTGGCATTTTTCATGGAATATACAATATATGTACATCATATCTGCAACCCATCCCCGATAAAGGAATGGGAGTAGCTGTCTCAAAGCATGATATCTATCTACAAATGAGGATGAAATGCGGAAGTGTCTGTGTAGCTTAATTGCCATAAATATATTTTCATAAATTACTATATATGCATATAATCTCAGTTTAGAAAAAAAAAGTAAGATTTGATTAGCTTTAAAAAATAACGTTTTTAACAATTTTAAACACCCACGGCCGAAACGTTGTGAGAATAACATCCAATATGAGAAAAGTAGTCTGAATAATCCAAACTTTATATAGCTTAATAATTTTGACAGCATTTAAATCAATAATATTAAACAAGCGTTGACAATAGGGATATATGTATGCTCTTAATGTTCTAGTTTAGTCTTTTTCACTTGTTCCTTTTCAAATTTCGGGACGGACACACATACGTTTACTTTTATTATTAAAAAAAAAACTTTGCAGAAAATAAATTTTATTTCTCACCTTTTTTATAAAAACAAACTTTTTTATTACTGATATTTATGAAGAAATAAATAAACAATAGAAATGGTTTTAATATTTTATTACAAATCAGGTTTTATTTTTTATTTTTTTTAATATAGATTTGTTTGGTTTTTTTTATTAATTTTTTTTAATATCATAATATTAAAAAAAATTGAATAAAATAATTAAAAAATAAAGAAAATACTACCCAAACTTAAACTTTTTTTTTTCTTTCCCTGTTTTTCTTTTTAAATATTTGTTTCATAAATAATCCAATCACCATCTTAAAAATGTTATATATATATATATATATATATATATATATATATATTATATAAAATCAAAGAAACAAATATGTGCAACAGATTTAACTTGTATTCCATTTTCTTAGTCTTTTTTTTTTTTTTTTTCTATAGATGCCAATGTTGGGATAGAAAATAAATGTCAGTTCTTCACTCGTAACATTTGCTCGTTTTTTGGGGGTTTTTTTACGTGGCAAATTAAACTCAGAATTTAAAAAAACGAAAACAAAAAAAAATGGCAACTCTCATGAAACAATTCTTTATATTCAAAATGGCTCGTTTTTTTTTTTGTTTTGTTTTTAACTTTCAAACAAATGTAACAATTCTAAAAAGAAAATCTTTTATATCCAAGGGAGATAAATCTCGGAACCTGTCAAGGGAGATAATTCAAGGTTCGTAACTCAAATTTTCTGTTTAAATTCCTTGAAACTAACCAGATTTTAAGGATAAATGAGTTTCAATTAGCTTTTCTGTTTTATACGTATGTTTTTTTGTTTTTTTCTTAATATCTATTGTATAGGATTATTATAATTATTCTTCTCATCTTAATTGTTATTTTCAAAATATTAAAATAACAACCAAGATGAGAATATAGTAGTCCAAATAACCCCAAATCATCCTCATCTCAAAAATTCCAAAGCATTTCTTAGTGTTTGTTTTCAGACTATTGTCCTCACCGTTACTATTTATTTTTCTATGACGTTTCGACTGACGTGCGTGACGGCCTTCTTCATATGTATTGTTCATCGGTGTTGTTGCTGTTGTTTTTCATGTGGTCAAATATGATCGTTCATTTTCATATGCCGTTATGTTTTGTTTTTTTTTCAACGGACGTAAATCCGATGGAGTCAGAAAATAAATAATGGCTCGGACAATAATTGAAAGAAAGCCGATAATGACGAAACTCTCGATCAAAATACAAAATATTTCGTTTGCTTTTATCTTATCAAACATTTCAGACAAAAAAAATCGGATTCTTTTGTTGTTTGAAAAATCATTGTTTTGAGTTTATGAACAGCAAAAGAATTTGATCCAAAACTGTTAACCCAGACCGAATCATTGTAGAAGGCAAAAAAGTCGGCAACGGTTCTAGGGATTCAAAAAGCAAATGTTTCTTAGAACATTTGACCTTTTGAACAGACTTTGGGGGTTGGGGGTTCTCAGCATAGAAAAGGGGAGAGGGGGTATTCACTTAGACATCAGCAAGGCCTGGCAAACGTTCAGTTAACATATCTGAATTTCAAATTGTTTGTCGATAATGACAATATAACACCAAGAAAATGCAATAATGGGCAGCTGCATAGTTTTTGTTTGTTTTTGGGTTTTTTTCCTGATTGGAAGAACCTCGCCCCCCACAATCAAGATAGTCAAGCTCTGAAAAGATATTGAGTACTTTACATCTACAGATAGAACTTCATAACAATAATAAATTTGGCTATACTGCAGTTTAATGATTTATCCATTAACAGAAGTGTTTGAATATATTCCTGTGTATTTATGTAATCCTTATACATTTGTATTCAAATGGATAACGATATCATATTCAAACAATTCTGAGAAATGGATAAACCATGAAACTGCAGTAAAGTGTTTCGATAATCCAAATTTATTTGTTTTTATTAAGTTGTAACATTATTTAAATGAAACAGTCAATTATTTACGGGGTTGGGATTACAGAAAATCCACAATGGGGTTCAAACGTGCTTGTGAAGTGGGAGACCCTAAAGCTTTTTTTTATTTATTTATTTATTTATTTATATATATATATATATATATATATATAAAAATGGAATAAAGGATAAGCGAATCAACAACTAGCAAAAATAAACTCAAAAACACATATTGAATAGTTCTACCAAAATATTTCGATTGTTTAAAATACAATCATCCTCAATCGGTAGCAGAAGTTTATTTTGAGTTTATTTTTGCTAGTTGTTGCTTCGCTTAGCCTTTATATATATATCTCAATTACTGTTTACATAAATGGTCACAGGTCGTCTATATTCTTTGTAATGATGATATCATCTTTTTGTTGCTTCAGCATTTATGATGTCATAAAGGATCTCTTCTCGGTGTCTTCCCCCTGTTTAATTAAATAATATCATACTGCGTGCACAAAGACAAACAAGAGCTGCAGAGTTAATTTTTTTTTATTTAAAAAAAAAAAAGATTTATACTATAATACAGCTCTACTTGTTATTGAGCACTATTGTATAAACACCAAAGTTTCATTGGATTAACATGGATTCAGTCACTAATTTTTGCTACTCCAATTAAAAGCTGTTAACTTTTTAGGCCCAATCTCTGACCAACTGAATTGGTAATACCTGGTGTGCTATGCCGGTTTCCTCCGAAAGAGGAAGCTTACAAGAAATATCAAATTCACAAGCGGTTCCCAGCCGCATGTATATCCCGGTCATGGGAAGATGACATACAGCGCCTAGTATTCCCAAATGGTCACCCATCTGGTACTGGCCAGGCTAAACATCGCTTAACTTCGGTGTGTCAACATGATTATGCCAAACATCTCAATATCTGATTGCTTTATATTTAATTGTTTGTTTTTTTTGTTTTTTTTCTTTTTACTGTTTTGTGAGTAAGTTAATCAAAATATGGCGGGGGGGGGGGGGGCATTCCTTGAGATTTAAAAAAAAAAAAAAAAAAATCATTGCCCTGAGATTTCAACGGGTGAAGTGTTTCGGATATAAATACCGTTGTCTATCATTCTATCTGCCCACCGTTTTACAGCTTGACTTGATACAAAACTTTTTTTTTCTAATTAAAACCCTGAAATAAGTGAATTTGACTTGGTGAAAAAAAAAAAAAGAGAATCCATTTCCCATAAAATATAAATCGAAACAAACTGACTGAAAGATTAATTTTTTTAATTTAGAGGAGGATGGGGTCGAGAGATGGTGGGCAAATACCTCGGCAACAACTTGGATGAATTGTCTGTGTTAGATATTTACAGCTGAACGTCAAGGGGGAAAAAAATTATTTCTTTAAATCACACACAGTCAACGACAAGAATGATTCTTTTATGATTTATTCAAAAAATATATACACCCTATTTAATTATACATGTGTATAGAATGAAAATTCTTCTTTTGAAGCATCGTTTTGAAAATTTAGCAATAAAACTGTTAGAAGCCATGCATACGATGCAAATTTTTTTTTTTTTTTTTATTTAAATCTTCCCTTCGAGTTGTAATATCATTACATTTTTATTTTTTATTTTTTTTGGTCTCATATTTTTGTGAAAATACTCAACAGACAGAAATTGTTTCATATTATTTTTTATTTATTTTTTTAATTTTTTTTTTTAGGAATTCACTAAAAAAAAAATGAAACAACTGTCTCTGAAGGGAAGATTTTCTGAAAAATTTAAGACCAAAATAAAAAAAAAATTGATATATTTTCATCGTATGTATTGCTATATTTTTAAAATACATACATGTATATTATATGTATTAATAGCAGTATTGAAATGAGTAGATTTTAATTGTTTAAAACTTGACCTCATAATCTAGATTGCAGAATTTTCTAGCACATCAAACTATGTTAGATGCTGTAAATAAAAACACTCACTTTTATACTTTTTCTTTAAAAAGGTGGTTGTTTGTCTGTTTCAGAATTTTTTAGATGAAGATTCATAATTCGTATTATCAGACTACTATTCTCATCTTGGTTGTTATTTTCACAATGTTTCGGCCGATGTGCTCTCAACCTTCTTCAGGTGCATTTTTTTGAACAACTTGGCTGTTTTCATTTTCGGCTGATGTACCTTCCAACCTTCTTCAGGTGCATATTTTCAAACTCGAGTAGAATTAAAAATGTATACATAATTTCAAACTGGGTATATTGTTCTTGTTCTGTCAGCTGTGACCATATAGAAGTGTTGATTATTTTATTCTGAGTTATGCTTAGAACTGATTGCTAACCATTGCCGTTGATGCAGCTGAAGGTCAGAGGTTACATTGGCAGGAACATTGTGAACATGAACAACCAAGAAGAGAGTACTAGTGGAAATAATCGTAATTATCACTCCAAACTATAAGTGTGTTTCTTTTGTTCAGAATTAACAAGATGAGAATTAAAAAAATATATTATTGGACTACTATTCTCATTATGGTTGGTAGTTTCAAAACGTTTTGGCTAATGTAAGCTCCGACCTTCACCAGGTGCATCTTTTCAAATATAGAACTTACACGGAATATCAAATTAAACCGTTTATTTATTCAACGTGCGTAGATTATTCTCGTGACGAGTAGAAGTATTAATTATTAAATAGTTATTATTTCCTGTCACTTAGAACTGATCGCCCTGAATTTGCCAACTGCAACTCCATGCAGAAAGTATTTATTTTATCCCCTCACTCAACACAGAGTTGGCCTGGATGAATAATATCTAAAAGTTAAGAAAAAAAAACAAATATTAATTTTTTGGGGGTCAACTGGGCCAGGTTTTGGCTCTTAATGCTCCCCCTTCGATTATCGACTTAGTTCTGACCAGAATCAAAATGGCTACCATGGATTATTTTACTCTCAATCACTATTTATGGTAAAGTCAATTAAAACATCTTTGAAATATTAAAATGTTTTAAATGCAAATAGGTCACAAATGAGTAAGTAAAGCAAAATATGACGAATTTCCCAACTGTATTTCCTTTAAAATAATTGGTTAGTAATGATTTCCTGTAAAATAATTGGTTAGTAATGATCAACTTAACTCGTCTAATTAGAATATGCAGTTCGGAGGAGAGAAAAATTGTTACAGTGCCCCCCCCCCCCCCCCAAAAAAATGCTACCCATAAAATTGAAAATCCTTTCTGCAATCCAACCATATTTGGTAGAAATAACTTCACTCTGTCTGAATTGTCCTTGTCCACAAAGTTTCAGTCATGAATGTCCAACAGAATTTAATTAACGTTCAATGATATCGAAATGCATGGACACTTTGGTGATCGTCTCATCAGTAGCAGGTGTAATTCCGTAACGGCTTTACACTCACCAAACCTTATGTCAACCACACAAATTTGTGGGGTTATCTAAAGACTAATGTCTATGCAAACGATCCCAAGCTGAAAAGGGTCATTACAGCCCAAATCAGGGCAGTGTCAAAGTGCTATTAACAATTTTGAACGTCGTATCCAGATGTGCTTATGATTGAATGGCAATGAAACAAAGACTGTTGAACTTTTATGACTGAAACTTAGTGGACAAGTCAGTCATAGACTGAAGTCTATGACTGACTTGTCCACTATTTGTAACAAATATGGTTGGATTGTGGTTTTTATTAACGATTCCATGGATGGCGTTTTTTTTTTTTATTTATTTTTTTACAAATGATATCAAACAAAAAAAATAAGTCTATTACAAAATGTATCAAACCAATTGTGAATAATAATTATTAGGATTAAATTGTATCTTTTTTTTTTTTTCATTTTCTTAGATCACATGGATGGCTGAGAGAGGAGGCCAAATGAAGCTAGCTTACGTTAAGTCCAGCAGTCTGTGTGGGATTGATAGTTGGCCTCTCTTGACAAGGATCAAACAATCTCTGGCTAGTGAAATAGGTATGAGTCTTGGTGCTAAAGCAGTCCTCATACTTTTGCCCATTCCTCCCTTACTGTCAATTTGTGGAAAGAATTTGTTTGAAAACTCTTGGATTTTCAACAATTAAAAAGAATTTCACAAACTAAGCAAAAATTAAGGTTTTTGAAGATTTTTGTAGCAATTATCAAGGAATACTATTTTTTTTCATTCTTCAGCCTTCTCAGGTAGTTTTCTTTTTTTAATTAGGAAAAGACTTTGTAAATGGCTACCATTTTAACATTAAATATTCTAATTTTGCCCTGCAGACTTTTTATTGTGTAGAAAAATATTCTAAATCTTAGTGAAAACAAATAAGCATCTCAAAAAAAAATAAATAAATAAAAAAAATCAAATTTCGTCATCTTTCAAATCATTAAGTCTGACAGCCATCTTCAAGATTAAATCATGATATAACCTAATCTTACAAAGACTCATTTAAGTAGTAATTGGTAAGAAAAGAACTGTTGAATATTTAGTTTAAAAAATGTAAAAAATGTTGAATAAAAATTTTTTTAACTTTGTTTTTACTGAAATAATTTTCTGCATAATTTAGTTACTGAGAATTGTTATCTCAAAAATCAGCAGATATTTCGCTCGATACAATTTAATTAACAAGTTTTTTAAATCCTTTTTTTAAATATTTTATTTTTAGTCAAAATTTTGCTGGTTAAGACAATAAAAAATGATTTTGGGAGGAATGATAAACAAAAAATTCTTCAGATATATTCTTTAAATATATATTGACTGTTATTTTCTCGTCTTGCTCCCAAAGCATTTTTTATTCTTTGTTTTTGTTGAATGTAAAAACAAAAGTCGTGCCAAACAGCAATTGAAGAGACAATTTAAAAAAAAAAATACCGTCTTTGAATTTCGATATTTAGAAATAAACAAAGATATTTGTTACTTAATGGGGTAAATCTTAAATGTGCCTCCCCCCCCCCCTCACAGTCACGTACTGACCTTTGACCATCCACTCATTTATACAGTGGAAGCAAGTAGCTCGTAAAAAAATAATACAATTGACAGAAAATTTCACTTTTAAGATAAAATGTCCTATCAAACATCTTTGTCATTAATATATATATATATATAAATAAAAACACGGAATCACATAATCACCGGTGCAATAATTTATTTCGACCCTGTGGTCTGGTCAAGCATCCAAGCGAGGTGATTACAGGGTCGAAATAAATTATTGCACTGATGATTATGTGATTCCGTGTTTTATTTTATTTTATTCTTGCTCTGTTTATTACATTGAGCTCTCATACCTGGATTTCCTTCTGGAATTTATTTTTTTACACTCACTCACACACTCTTTCTCTCTCACTCTTGTAAGTGATATCGCCAACTGCCACCAGCTTATAATGCATCATTCTTTGTCAATTGCCTAAGAATTCAATTTGTTAACACACTGTTGCATTGAGGTTTCGCTTACGCTTATCAGCGAATGATAGTCTAGTGGTTAGAAGCGCCGACTGTCGTCTCGACGGTCAAGTTTTAATCCCGGTTTGAGGCACTTGCTCGTCTAGCCACACTGAAAAACTGATACAGCAAAACAGTCTGTCTGTGGATTACTACATATAATGGTGTCTCAGTATAAACATGACCCCTTTGGAGGTTAATACCTCCACCAATATTGATGATATGATTCTGTACTTTTCAAGGTTGATAGAAAATCGAATAATGTTTCAAAATGTTCCAAGGAGATGGCATGGTCAAGACCAGATTTTCTCCACAATGTCTGCTGGTTCAGTGATTAATCCCACTTCTCTATATTAGGCCACATGAACTCTGGTCTTTTGGGGATTTCAAGCGCCAGATGAAGTCCTTCAGAGGTCAATGCACTCTGAAGTGGATCGTCATTTCAAAAGTTAGCGTAATCGGATCGTTTTGATATGTGAATGATGTTGGGGTGGCAGTAGCGATCAATAAAGAGCGTTTCATTGTGGTGCTGAAGTTATGGAAAGCATTTGCTGCCCGTCATGGAAATGGTTTCAACAAGACGGAGCAACTCCCCACATCACTTTGTAGGTCATGGATCAACAGACACTGTATACCAGAATGTTCACCGGATTTCTATCTTTGGGTTTTTTTAAGACCACGTGTGCCAGAAATCCCCAACCAATTGTAGATCCGTGGCATAACAATGAAAAAAATGTTAGGATAATCAACAACTTTGTTCGACGGATCCAAGACCATATCTAGACCACACATTTAGACCATATCTTGTAAAATCTGAATTTTATAAGAGATCGGTAGTTTTCTTGTCTGGTTCATAAGTTATAAGCATGTAGATGGGTCACGTTTATACTGAAACCCTATCCCAAGAGTTTTTGTTTATTGTATTATGAATTAAAAGAATAAATTATTTTTTATTGTGGAGTCGTTGTGTGAACTTGATCATTTCGTAAAATTAACATTTCCAAAACTTTAGACGAAACAACCCAACTTTTCAAAACATAGCCAACAAATTAAAGCAATAACTTCAGTTTTTTTTTTGTTTTAAGCATAATAAAAAGGAAAACAGAATTTGAAAATTAGTTATAACTAACGCAACCCTTGTAGAAATTCCAGTTGCTTTTTTTAATTGAAATTAAATCATTTTTTACATGTTCTAATATTATGAAAGGCAAGATTTTTGGATACCAGTTGAATTTTATAGAGCTGTGTTATAGTTTTTATACATTTTTCTTCTACAAAATTTGGTTAAACTAAGACTTTAATTGAAAAAAAAAATCAGTTTCTTGTTTCAATATAAAACGAAAGCTGTATTAATACTACTGGGGATGGCACGGTGGTGAAGGACGAGGATCTGGGTGTGCCGAGTTCGAATCCGGTTCGTTCCACAGAAACACTTTAATCAAAAACCACACCTGACCTTGTGTCTAACCTCCTGTAGAGAAGATAAATAAAATACTTACTACTGCAGAGTTTGGATGAATTACGTCCCTTTGATTTAGCGCATGCATGTTGGCAGTGTCATGGCCGTGCTAACTAACTAAGGGAGGGACAAGCAGAATTATTATAGTAGAGATATACAGATAAAGAAACCAACTGGTTTTCGTTTAATCGGGTCTCGCTAGTTTATCCATTTAATACACCAAAGATTTCAAAGACAAACCCTGGAGCCAGAATCCCATAATATTTTGATGAAGTGGATTCTTTGAAGTTACGACATACCCAACCAACAGCGAACACTTTTTTTAGAATGTTCCAGAAATTGATAACAGAAACAGATGGATTATTGAGTTTATCCACTGATCACCAAATTTTTCTCCTGTTCGAAAAGATGCAACCGAAAGAAAAATTCTCATGAATAATAAATCAAAGAAATGTATTTCATGGGACCCTTCATCAAAGAAGAAAATGTTTAATCGTTACTTGAATCAAAATAATACACAAAATGTATTTCAGAAAAACCTGGCCAGTGTTTAATGTTATCAATAAAAAAATTAGTAAATGGTTTTAGTTTTGAGTTTGGTGAAAAAATGTCCACATATCAAAATTACCGTATATACACATGCTTACTGTGCAATCCTTTACATTTTTAGTGCCAAAGATGAATTTTTTTTTAATTTTTTATCATATATCCCATCCCTAGATCCATTTTCGGCATATATCTGTGTGGAAATAGCTTTTAACATTTTAAACATAATTTCAAATGAAAGTCTAAGGAAGTCGCAGAATATGCGAGAATAGATAGTAAAATTTCTTTTAAGTTTCGTAAAGAAAAATATTTTTTTTTTGGTGCTTACGCAGTTTATGAGCCAGATTATTTTTTAGATAGGATTTTCAAGTTAAATTAAGTTTTTACAGTATCTTTTGTTTATTAAATTGTTAGGTGAAAGTACAGAATAGTTAATCAACCACTCCCCATGTTAAGAATGTTTCTAAATTATAACATTATTAATTCAGCCCGGTCAGTAAACTGCATGAGTACCTAATTTTTTTAATTTTATCTTTGATAAACTATGAAAAAGAAAACAATTTGTCTACTTTTAAAGTTTGGGGCCTTAAAACAACTTATCTTCAGGAGCAACAAGCTGTCACCTGGGAGAAGAGTATTGTTATTAGATTTTATGTTTTAGAAGGCTGTAACAATGCAAAGTTATGTCCTTGATCATAGAAGAAATCCTTCTAGACTGAGGCAATATTTATTTTTGTTCCAATCCAGAGTAGATAGTAACAAAGCAAAGTTATGAGCACTGGCTGAACTGAAAGAATAGGCGAGAATTTTATTTTTTTTACTTACTGTCTCATCTCTGAAATGAAGAACTTTGAAAAGGAGGTTATACCTTCAAAATATTAAACTCTGACGCTGTAACACACTATTGATCACAGTTGAAACCGTAAGAAATAAAAAGAAAATTATTACGTAGCGTCATTTTATCACCTAGTTTTTCACTCATTCTTTCAGTTCACCCGCCACTCATGACTTCATATTCTCACGGCCTTCTAAAAACCTATCTATACAATATGAACAATGTTTTAATTAAACTACAATACATTTATTATTATCATTCAAGGCACTGTAACTAACTGCCTACAAATGCCCCCCCCCCAACCTCCTTCTTGCTTCTAGTTCTCAAAATACTAAAAACAATTTCTTACAATTGTCAGACGGTAAGAGATTATGCGAAAACGAAATTCTACGAAAAAAAGGTTTTATCTAGAACTACTTGTCTTGGTTCCGCTAAAATACAAACATAAATGATCGAGGAGATGGTCTGTTTACGCAAACTTTAGATTCTTTTTACAATCAAACTGCCATAACAAAAAATTGTAAAAACGCTGAATCATTTTTATTCGGCCAATTTTGAGGCGTGGCAACTCTTAGCATTTTATCGAATTTTGATCATAAGCAAGTTACATTAGTGTTCAGTTTAAAATTTTATATGATAGAATTACTTTTGCCAGCCTTTGTAACGAGACCACGGCAGTACAAAATACTCACTATTTTTTTGCATTTACGTTCACAAATCCACATTTCAAATACAGCAAGCGTCTTACGTAGCCGTAATTACACGGAGTAGCCCACTTAAAAGTAGCCTGACCTCTCAGCCACGATATTGTGTTGTTATCATATGCTGAATAAGTTGCTTTGTGATTCAAGTTTTGTTTGTCTTGTCCAACGCAACAGAAATAATATGCAAATAATCTCAAACAACTACACCATGAAATACCTACATCCACCACCTAATTCTTCCTGTCGGCTCATATTCGAGCTAATTTTAAGTGAGACACCCTGTATATAAGCAAGTAGCCTGGCGACACCCGTAACCTTATTTAATAATTAAAGTTTGTTTTTTTTTTTAATTGTTTTAATGGAATTGTTTGTTACAAAAATGTTTCGATATTCTAAGCATGTTTGACTAACCCACTCCAAAAATGTTTAATTTTTATTTTTTTATGGTAGGGTGACTAAATGATTTGTAAATGATTTTTTTTGTTTCTTTCTTGAAATGCTGAACGGATTACACCACGTTTCAGAATTTTTGAGCCGAGGATTAATTAATACTGTTCTCGTCTTGGGTGTCATTCTCACGTTTTGGCCGATGTAACCTCCAACCTTCTTTGAATACGTCTTGTCCCTGTTTACTTGCCTCCCCACGAGGGCAGTCAGACAGATGGGTTGGTTTTTAATATGGGAGAAAACCCAGCTGCCTCTTTTGCGGGCAATCTGGATTGGGACAAAAATTTAAATTGCCTCAGTCTAGAAGGATTTCTCTTTCACTGACAGGGTAAGTGGAGTACCAGAAAAGATACTACACTTTGCTCCTAACAAAAAAGCCAAGGAGTCAAATGAGGTGTCTTGTTGGGCAACGGATAAAAGTGTTAAGCAATAATCAGTCGTCTGGAGGTTGAAGGTTCAATCCTCACTACAGGGAATAATAACTCAAAACTAAATAAAAATGAACTACTTAAGACTTCTACCTGGTCATGGCTGACAGAACGAGAACAATCTACCCTTGTGGATTCAATAAAGGGTCCAGTTTAAAATTCCGTAGATTCCTGCATTCGACAAGACGCACCTGAAGAAATGTTGTGAGAATAACATCGAAGATGAGAATAGTATTTCTAATAATACACGTTTTGCCGCTGAACCATTTTCTTTTATCAAAAAATTTCTTATCTTTGAAAAAAACACGTTTGAACTTTTTTTTTTGTCGAATTCTGATGAATTCTGGAAATTAAACTCAATAAGAACTTTGTTTTGATCATTTGGACCGGACTACTGTTCTCATCGCGAATGTTATTCTCACAACGTTTTGCCCTAAGTAACCTCCGACTTGTCAAACTTGGAAATCTTTCTGTCGAACTTGGGAAAGTAGAACGGAACCCTTTATTTAATCCACGGGGCTAGCTTAAACTCGTTCCATTAGCCATGACCGGGTAGAAGTCTTAAGTAATTCGTAATTCAACCTCCAGAAGACTGTCACTTAGAACTGATTATTACTTAAACTTACATCCGTTATGCCCCAGGTCCGCAAGTATGTCTTAAATAAAGGGTTCCATTCAAATTCCGTACAAGTTCCCCAGTTCAACAAGATGCACCTTAAGAAAGTCGGAGAGTTACGTTAACCGAAACGTTGTGAGAATCACATCCAAGATGAGAACAGTAGTCGGGATAGTCCAAACTATCAGTCCTCATCTCAAAAATTCCGAAACTGAGTTTTTGCCTTTTATAGTTTTTCAGAAATTACATTTGTTTGGGAAATTTTAGAAAAAAAGAAAAAAATCCAACAGGAACTTTTTTGTGAAAACTTTTTGATATTTGAGATCAAATTGAATTTTCTGTTTGGCAATGCTGATGGGGAACATTTAGAAACAGCTAATAAAATCCGGGAGTTCGTTTTTGGGAAATTGTTCCTATCTTCACTGCATCCCGGGCGACGCCGGGTAGGTGCAGCTCATGTTCAATTTCATTTAAATTCTTTTATTTCTGCGATGAATGTTGAAAGATTTTCAGAGGAAACTATTAAAATGAACTTCATTATTTATATATATATAATTTGGTTGTGTAGTCAAAATTCAACTAAGGGAAACTTTTTTATACGATTAACTCAATATTTTTGTCGCTTTTCAAATTCCAGAATATGAGTAAAGCATTTTGAATTATACAGTAAGTGTACCGGACCAAGAACAGTGTCAAGTAATCTTTATTTTAATTTTACACCCGTTTTATCTTGAGAAACTATACAATCAAACAAGGTCTAAATTTTACAGTCAAAAGATAATCTTCGGAGATGAAAAGCATTTACATATACAGTCAAAAGTGCGCAAAACAGTACCGGATAAATGTACGCATATGTGCCTTATATGAAAGCCGCCATGTTTTGTGTACTTCGACTGTATATATGTAAATGTTTTTTTATTTCTGAAGATTTTCTTTTTTTACTGTAAAATTCAAACCTGTTCTGATTGTATAGTTTGTCCAAGATTAAAGAGCTGTAAAATGACTTAATAATATTCTTGGTATGATTATAATGGAAATTAATGTATGTGTGTGCATGTAAGTATAGATAGGAATAAGGTAATAAGTAAATGAAAACCAAATAGAACAAAGAAAATGAACACAGAATCATGCGATCATTGATTCAATATTTCATCGTTTTTATTACAAAACTTTGACAAAGTTTCACAACTGAAATAAAATATCCATTAAAAAAAAGAATGATTCTGTGTTAAGTTTTCCTGTTCTATTTAGTCGTTTTGTGCCTATTACCCGATTCCTTTCTAATAGATATTTATTCCTTTAAACAAACTTTCATACACACATATGTGTATGTATATATGTGAGTGTGTATAAAATAATTGAATAACAAAAAAAACAACCATTAACATTCAAAATTGTTCTTTTGAATTTTAACGTTTTTTTTGTTTTTTTTACTTAATTTAATGGAAAAAAGTTCACTGAAACTTGCCTTTTGAAAACATCTTGAATTTGTTTTCAAGACTATGTTTAGAAAATGTCCAGAAACAACTGTATGAATTAAAAAAAAAATTATTAAACTAATTCAGGACATTTATTAAATTATTATATTTTGAGCTCAAGTAATGTTGAACTATTGCGCCAACTTTTGTGTGAATTTAAAGGAATTATATATATATATATATATATATACACACAAACCACAGCTTAGTGAACGAAAAGAAAACATTTACAATCTGAGGTCACGAAAATTTAAGAACCACATATCCCCACAAGAATGTTGAAAATTTCATCTTTCAAAAAATAACAAAAAAAAAGATAGACATATATATATATATATATATATATATATATATATATATATACCCCCAAAACCAAAAAACATTTTCTGAAGGCATAAAACGGTACTTCCTACCAATTCTGAATTTAAGCCAGCTGTTTTTTGTTTTGTTTTATTTTCTCTCTGTTGGTGTTGCGTAATTAAAGAGAAAGATGTGAGCTGCAAGTTGAGACTGAACCTCACCAACCCGGCAATTCGTATAGAAGCCGTCCCATCCCACTTGGCAAGGAATGTCTCTCGGTTTCACTCGAGATATTTCAGTTTTCAAACAGTTGAACAGTTTCAAAGTTAAACTGAAAACCAAACATAGACCACCATCCCTAAACCAAACATAGACCCCCATCCCTAAACCAAACATAGACCCCCATCCCCACCCCAAAAACTCATAATCCGACTGTGCTGCTCTCTGGTCCCTTCGTAACGTGAATAATAGTTTTTATTAAGTCATTTTTTGTGGATCAGATTGTCCACTGGATTTTTTTTTTAACCCATATCGCCAGCGACTGACCCACAAATGGAAAAACGCGAGTGGTCATTGTTACTTTATTTTCTTTGTTTTTTTTTTTATATAAAAGAGAGAGCCATAATTTTGCCCGTTTCCAATAATCCCAATCGCCTATCATCACCTCCCTTTCGTTAACGGTACTTCGGGGTAAGTGGGGAATTTTGCAGTTACGACTTTGTTGGTAGTCTTATACGAAGGGAACAGACCATTCTTGCCTGCTTTTCGATTCACACCTTTAGAGTATCCGTCCCAGTGGTTCCCAGCAATGCCGATGAGATCTCCGACTGCTAACGCGATTTCTTCTTTGCGTTTTGGGACATGATTTTGGATGGCCTCCACATTGTGGGCATTCTGGCCGCCAAAATAGTAGATATCGTCCAGAGAATAGAACCGTTGTGAAGCATCGCCGTGATAGGTCTGCATCAGTTCGTAGGCGACTCGACAAACCTGGAAGAAGAAAAGAAAAAAGGATTTTTTTTGAATTTGACGCAAATATTTTTATTAGTTTGAAAAACAAGAAAAATGAGAGAGAAACGCAAGCAAGTCGGTGGAAAGCTTAGGACCTGGACAACACATATCTCACAGGTTGTCGGCCTTTGACGATGGAATCGCAATTGGCTATGCGGCCTTGCTCAGTACAATGATTCGAGATGTGCAAGCCAGGGAAAAAGCTGGCTACACCCAACCAGCAGCGAACACAAAAACAAACGTGTGAGAGAGACGACGATGAAAACACCAAATGTGTAAGAGGAGGCGACGACAACAACAACAAATGTGTGAGAGATGACAAATGTGAGCTAGACACTAACAACAACATGTGTGAGAGGCAATGACAACAACAAATGTGTGAGAGACACTAACAACAACAAATGTGTGAGAAACGAGAACAAATGTGAGCTAAACACTGACAACAACAAATAGGTGAGAGGCGATGACAACAACAAATTTGTGAGAGACACTGACAACAACAGCAAATGGGTGAAAGACGACAACAAATGTGAGCAGGACACTGACAACGACAACAAATGTGTGAGAGGTGACGACAACAAATGTGTGAGAGGTGACGACAACAAATGTGTGAGGCAACAAAAGCAAATATGGGGGAGACGACGACGACGACAAATGCGTGAGAGATGAATATGTGAGATAACGAAAGCTTGATAACAAATGTTGACCATCGTTTGTTGTCTCAAAATGCTTGGGAATGTATGGAAATTGGATAGGGCCCCACAAACTCTCCGATAATAACAAATGCCAAATGTGACTAAATATTTTTATTGAATAAAATTTGTTAAAAATAAAAAAAGGAACCATAATTATGCATTAACCTAATATATTATCAGTTGTACAAAGAGATGAGAGAGAGGAAAATATGAATGAAAGAGCGAGAAAAGGAAATGTGAGAGAATCCCCTTTTTCAAATATCAATCTTACCTAAAACATCTGAGTGAGTTTATTAACTCACTTCCATTTAGTCCGCACGTCATAGCTTATACTTATCGGAGAGTTTGAATTACACCATCCTCGATTGTCTTCGGTCTCTCTGTAAAAGGGTTTGTCAGGAAAACCTGACATGAGGATACTGGCTAATAATTTTTACGAGTGTCATTTGGTACCGAGTTATTGCTTGAATAAGTGTGTGTAATTTGCATATAGCACTATAGGTAGGCTAAAAGCCGTCCAACACATGCCAGCATGTAAAATGGACATTAAACCTGATATGATGATAAAGTATCTATTTACTTTTTTTATATCTGTGTATATCACCAAATGATGCTAAAAATGGTTGCGAACCACTTGAAGGCCTAAAATTATTGTTACAAATATAATATTTTAGGTAAGGTGACTTATTTGGATGAGAAGGGGAAAAAAAATAAGCGACAACAAATGATAAATGGTTTTACCTGTGAGGAAAAAGTGCAGACCAAATAATCACAGAGCGAAAGAAAGTGGATATCAAAAATGATCCCACGCAGAGAAGCTGTGCTATATCGAGTGCCCAGCCCTGCCGTCTTGGAGATCTCGGAGTCGTAAATGAACCGATACGTAGGGTACCTGTGAAGAAAAAAAAAAGACAAAAAAAATATCAGCATACAAATCAACATTGGAAATTTATTTCCGATAGTATGTTATATATTAAGTTATTGTTTGTATGTCCTGTCGGCAGGGACGCAAATTCGCCAATGTCAATCTCATGCAGAAAACGAGGCCACTTGTTGACTGTGAGTCATGCCCCGAGAGGTCTTAGGACAGGATCCTAGTGGCTGAGCGGTCCGTAGCTTGGTCACTTCGCGTTCTTACTTTGGCTCAACGGGAGGTCGGAGAAGCCCAATCCAATCAATCGGCTAGTCACGCCATGCCCTAGTATGTATCATTTCATCCCCAACCGTATTATTCAATCTTATTTTTCAAAAAATCAAAACCTTATTTCTCCTTTTTATTTTTCATCTCAAATAGATACTAGAAGGCGATGGCTGAGGGTCAAACATATTCAAAGCAAAGAAGATTATTAGTGCCAAAGAGTAATGTTTTCAAAGAGTAATGTTTTCAGGGGCAATGTATTCTAGGAATATAACTAATATATATCCTACCTATAGAATTATATTTGGCAACTTTATTCAGCATTAAATAACGCACAGATGGTTGATATGCCATAAAACAAACCTATTGTTTGTGTGGATAATATTATTAAACAAGCGATTATTTATTCTGCGAAACTGAAAATAAGCAAAGAATACCACAAATAACGAGACTCGTGTTTTAGCTTACATCGAAAACTAAGCTATATAGATATATATATATATAGATTTAGATATATATAGATATATATATAGAGATATATATATAGAGAGAGAGAGAGAACTCTGGAAAAATCGAGAGAAACAGAGAAGTTGTTTCCTGTCATGTTAAACAGTTTGCCGCAAGTGTCGACGGAGTGTTTTTGATTGTTGCGACACATTTTCAACATCTTTTTGTCCTCGGAAAACTCACTGTATTTCCCTAGAGTTTGACTTTATCAATTTTCTGTCCAAGTTGTAGACGTCTCTTCAGGCGTAAGGATAACCAAGAATTCTAATGACGCAGCAGTTTTAAGAATCGGTTGAACTTTGAGCACAACTTCACGTTCACAATCCAATACGTCGCAAGTTATTGACTATTTGAAGATACTTAGTAATAGAAACACAGAGAAGCAGTTTATCGAAGTTTCCTGTCATGTTTAACAGTTTGACGCGAGTGTCGCTAGAGGAATAACGAGTGTTTTTGATTCTTGTGAAAAATACAGGACTCAAACCTGTGCATTAGAAAAGAGAGAACCTAACATAGACGTCGTCTTGGACCACTTGACTCGCGCACCATATATTCAGAGAAAGGCAAAATTGTACAAATAACTGAGGCAACGGCCATGTTAGGCAGTACCACTTCTAAGGAGAACATAATATGAACCTTGGGTTTACTTACGGCACCTTCCCTTCTTTTGTCCTTTTGTCCTCACATTCCATGAGGGGAAAGAATTGCTGTTTTCTGGGTCGGAATCTATACATCTAACACTTATCGTTGGATAGTTTTTGACCTTGAAGTGGTATTTTTTTTTTAGCTCCTTAAATCAAGTGGCTTCATGCCTTGTCTGGAGCGACAAAAAGCAGCTTAATCCATGGTCGCAATAAAACTATGGAAATGTTTTGTCTTCCTTCTTTGCCTGTTATGGCATATCAACTGTTTTGGGGATATTTAATCACAAACAATTTTTTTTTTTTAACATAGTTCAACTCAAACAAGGCAGGACGCCACTGTAGACGTAAGGGGCTACTTAGAAAAAAGGGAGAAGGTGGGGGTGGGGGGGGGTCAACCTAAATTAGGAGCTGCGCAGCGAGATATCTGTTTACATTAGTTTTAAATTTCTGCATGTCAGTACCGTCGAGGAAACAGGGGGAAGGGAGGGAGTTCCAGAGGTCAGCAGTACGAGGAAAGAAGCTATTGGAGTAGAAAGCTCTCCGGCATCTGGGGACCTCCACAGCTTATGGATGGGATTTAGTTGATTGTCGAGTTGGTCTAGTGAATTTACGTCATGGGGGCACTAGAGTAGCCAGTTCACTGGAGCATAATCCATTGAAGTATTTGTAAAACAAGCACAAGGATGCTACATTTGCGGCGATGGGACAGGGGCTGGAGCTTGGTTGACAGTGAGGGACCTATTAGGTTGGCGACTCTTTTTTGGACCTTGTCAAGGAGGGAGAGACTAGTAGATGATGCACCAGCCCAGATGATTGAGAACTAGTTGCAGTTTTATTCATATTTAGGAGGTAGAATTGCATAATGCAACTCTTAGCTAAGGAATGGGAGATCCATTAGGTAAATAATATCTACTTTAAAATTTACAATTGATCTTGTCGCCTTCTACAAGTATACACCTCACCTGGAAAAGAGTCAAAGATCTTCACCCTTCAAGACAAGATGGTGCTAAGAGAATATACAACAGATAGTTACTTATTTAAAAAAAAAAAAAAGAGAATTAGTGGCATTCACCCTAGTTGGGTTAAGTCAACTTTATCTGAAGGAGGAAGTTTCTAGGGAATATTAAATTTAAAAACGATTCCCAGTTGCATGTATATCCCAGTTTGGGGAGATGACGCCATTGTCCCACATACAGCGCCTGGTATTCCCAAATGGTCATCTATCTGGCCAGGCTCAACGTTTCTTAACGTTCGATGATCTAATAAGAACTGGTGTATGAACATGATTATGCTGTTACTCATTAAGTATTAGAACATTCCTCCCTAACTTATTAACTAAGTTCTTCAATCTAGACACATTTCTTTCAAGATTCGGGGCAAAGTCTTTTCAGCCTGTTTACTCTGGCATTGAGACATGGACCCAAACACTTCTGATTTGCAACGGCTTCAGTGTAACAACCATTTCATGTTACGGTGAATGTGTGGTTGAAAACTAGAAGAAAGAATCCTTTTACCAACCCTCCTTCATCAGAAACTTTGTATTGGTGGGATTAGGGATGCCTTATGCTCTCCGTATCTCAACTAAATAACACGCATGGATACCCCAGGCACAAGGAAGACCAAGGAACCCTTCTCCTACCAGCAATAATCTGGGGATTGTTTTGATAGATTTTATCTTTGAGATAACCCCATACATAAAAATTTGAGGGGTTTTAGGTCCGGTGAGTATAAAGCCCATTCAGAATCACACCTCCGACTGATCAGACGATCACTTCTACAGAAACACGTATAAAGGTTATTTTGTTCCGAAATTGTAATTACAACGAAAGGATATAACCTTGATTTTATATGTGTGTGTGTATATATATATATATATATAGTGTTAGAGAAGGAAATCCGGGTATGAGAGCTCAATGTAATAAACAGAGCAAGAGTAACACGGAATCACATAATCACCCGTGCAATAATTTATTTCGACCCTATTCGATATTCAAGCATCCAAGCGAGATGATTACATTTTTGTAAAATGACAAAAGAGAAATTCACACTCATCATTTCAATACATATATAGAAAGAGCAACAACATATTCAATACATATCTTGAGAGAGGGGGAAATGAACTATTTAAGACGTATATTGAAAGGGAGGCGAGTGACAACATATTTAATATATATATATATATAGAGAGAGGGGGAGATTGTACGATTTATAATGGAAGGTAATACAGTGAGAGGGAAAGAGAGCAATAAATAAATATAGAGAGGGGGGAAATTGTATGATTTACCACGAGAAAGAGAGGAAGTAGAGACAAATAAATTTACATCATTTAAGTTCCACATCAACAATGATTAAGCGTACAATTTTTTTATTTATTGATTCCAACATGTCTCTTCTTCAGCGCCTTTTACAAAAGATCCCAAATAAAAGTGAAGCAACAAAACAACATTTTCTTCTTATTTGACAAAATATATATCAACTTACTACAGGTGAATAGAAAGAACACATGACAATAAAAATAATAGTAATCAACGACTGGCATAAAAGAGACATCATACAACATGATACAAAAAATGGGGGTGAAAAGTGTAAATGTAATTACTTAGGTAAGTGTCCACGTTAAAAGTTCCTAAATACGATGGAAATAAACATGTATTGCCAGGGTAAACAGGTTACAGAGAATGTATTGGCTATGTAAAATAAATGTGACTTTGTTATTATTCTGAGACAAATGCTGCAACTACCTCTGAACGATAGTTGCAACCTGTAATAGGACGTCTGGTGTGAATAAACCAAGTATTAAATAAACATGTATTGCCAGGGTAAACAGGTTACAGAGAATGCATTGGCTACGTAAAATAAATGTGACTTACTTTGTTATTATTCTGAGACAAATGCTGCAACTACCTCTGAACGATAGTTGCAACCTGTAATAGAACGTCTGGTGTGAAAACCATATTAAATGTGGAGCTAGGCAGAACACGTCGACCCAGCTCGAGCCGCACTGCCAAAAAAAGGATAACAAATGAACAAAGCGGCATTCACCCTAGGCGGGTTGAACCGGTTTCCTCCACAGGAGGCCGTTTCTAGGTTATATCAAATTTACAAGTGGTCCTGAGTCGCATGTATATCCCGGTCAGGGGAGATGACGACGTTAGGTTCTTGCTGGGAGGTTTCAACATCCTCCTACATACAGCGCCTGGTATTCCCAAATGGTCACCCATCTAGTACTGACCAGGCTCAACGCTGCTTAACTTCAGTGATATAAAAAGAGGATAATCCTTGGTTTGAATTATGCACATTTTTGTGGTAGAAGTATTTTTGTACTTTTGTAATAAAATCCAGAGTAAGTTGTCTTGTATAGCAGCCATGTTAGGAGCGTCATAATATATGGCAATGAATGCTGGGCCATCATCCAGCACTTTGTCAACCGACTGCAGCAGATGGATCTGTGATGTGAAATCAGACAAAAACCGACACATCAGGTCAGAGGATTTGCTGAAAGCACTACACTTGCCCAACATAGAGGTTATTCTTAGAATGAATCAATTACGCTGGTATGGTCATGTGGAACATTCCTCCTCCTGGATAAACCGTTGCAGAAGTATGGATGTCTTAAAGCACATGAAAGTTGGGCAGCCAAGGAAAACTTGGAAACAAGTTATTAGACAAGACCACACAGAGTGGAATTTGGAGACAGTTGAACCATGACTTCTGAACAAGGAAAATGTCACGTGAAATGAATAGAAGCAGAAGTTCATTCTATTGTTGCCCAGTATAATTCAGGGGAGATAACTTGAATATGGTTCAAGGGAAATAACTGAGTTGACACATTTTATCCGTTGGGTTAGAATTCTCATTACACGTTCTGTGCTTTTTTTTATATATCATCAGTTGAGTCGTTTTCCTTAACCAAGGATTGAACCTCTAACCTCCAAGTAGAATTCGCTTTAAAATATCTCTTAACCAAATCCTTTATCCACTCGGCACTGGTATCAAAGTTGAGCTCCTCAGCAGAAGTAACAAGAACTTAAGTCAGTGCATATCTCCACCTGACAACATAAAGATGGGCGTAAGTCTTATCTGGTCATTACTTCTTCATATTGTATGAAGTATTCCCAAAGTTATGCCATGGGAACGTTTATAATTCAAAATCTGAAATTGTGGTTAATATAGGATGCACGACTTCATTGGTTAGAATATAAACCAAGTATCAATACTTTCTGCTGAACAGAACCAAAGTTATCGGCAAAAGTGTGACTTTCACCTTTTGCCAATATTAAATCAGTTCTAAGTTATCGGCATGACCAATATTTTGACCAAGTTTGGTGACGATTGGTCCAGCAATCTGGATGCTAGGTTGCACACAAAAAAAAAAGAAAACTCTGCAAAAAATAAACTTAATTACTTACTTAGCTACAGCATCTGCCAAGACATTCGGGTCATCCGATGCCAAGTAAACTTGTTTTTGTTCGAGTTTTTCGCCAGTATTTAATTCCAATTGTTTATAATATTCTTCGACGTGCATCATGTACTCTTCGATTCCATGATAAGCCGCCTCTGTTCCAACTTTGTCTGTTCGACGCACATGGACACTGCAAAAAACACAAAAATTGCTCATAAACATTCTATTACACTAGATATTCAGGATGGTGCTAAAGTCTGGACCCATAAACAATGTACTATATAACAATATACAATTTACAACGACTGTGTTTGAATTGAAAGTCACCTTCTTCGAAACAATTTCTTACTAATGAGACACATGATCTTTGCATTTTTAACAGAGTTATTCCCGCTAGCAATCGGAACGAGAAAATCCAGATTGAGAGTGTTTTCTTTCCAGAAAGTGAAAGTGGAGAGGAAGAAAGATTTTTCACTTCAATTGAATAAATTTGGCAAAAAATAAAACCAGCCTGCTTCAGTTGCCATGTAGGGAAAGGGTGGTAGAAATTTACACAAAAAAGGATACAGTAGTCCAGCACCTGTCCAAAAACGCTTTGACTGGCTGTGTCATTGGTACATTTACTACATCTGGAAGTACATTCCAAGGTCTAGGGATCTGCATTGAGAAAGCGGTCCTCCTCCGGTTCAATCAAAATCGGCAATGAAACTGTTTCTGGTAATACCTGTGGAGACCTCTTTCTGGTGCAGGAGTAAATAATTTGTCCTGAGTCAGAAGGCAAAGATCTTTTGTCTCGTTCACCTCCTTCAGAAGAGCCAGTGAAGGACTCAATTTGCTGGCATCAAATAATTAGAGATTTTGGAGTTGTTTTTCTTCTTTTTAAACAAAACATAGTAATCTGTAAAACCAACATGAAATACAGAGAAAGGGAGAAGTAGACAGCAAAAAAAGATGGGGAGATAGAGAGAGGAGCAAGGCAGAAAAGGAGACTGGGGGTGGGGGGGGAGAAAAAGAAAGAGAGAGGGGGGCAAGGCAGAAAAAGAGAGAGGGGGCAAGGCAGAAAAAGAGAGAGAGGGCACGGCAGAAAAAGAGAGAGGGGGCAAGGCAGAAAAAGAGAGAGAGGGAGGGAGGCAAGGCAGAAAAAGAGAGAGAGGGGGCAAGGCAGAAAAAGAGAGAGAGGGGGTAAGGCAGAAAAATAGAGAGAGAGGGGGCAAGGCAGAAAAATAGAGAGAGAGGGGGCAAGGCAGAAAAATAGAGAGAGAGGGGGCAAGGCAGAAAAATAGAGAGAGAGGGGGCAAGGCAGAAAAATAGAGAGAGAGGGGGCAAGGCAGAAAAATAGAGAGAGAGGGGGCAAGGCAGAAAAAGAGAGAGAGTGAGGCAAGGCAGAAAAAGAGAGAGAGGGGGCAAGGCAGAAAAAGAGAGAGGGGGGGCAAGGCAGAAAAAGAGAGAGGGGGGGGGCAAGGCAGAAAAAGAGAGAGGGGGGGGGAAGGCAGAAAAAGAGAGAGAGGGGGCAAGGCAGAAAAAGAGAGAGAGGGGGCAAGGCAGAAAAAGAGAGAGAGGGGGCAAGGCAGAAAAAGAGAGAGAGGGGGCAAGGCAGAAAAAGAGAGAGAGGGGGCAAGGCAGAAAAAGAGAGAGGGGGCAAGGCAGAAAAAGAGAGAGAGGAGGCAAGGCAGAAAAAGAGAGAGAGGGAGGCAAGGCAGAAAAAGAGAGAGAGAGAGAGGGCAAGGCAGAAAAAGAGAGAGAGGGGGCAAGGCAGAAAAAGAGAGAGAGGGGGCAAGGCAGAAAAAGAGAGAGAGGGGGGCAAGGCAGAAAAAGAGAGAGAGAGGGGGGGCAAGGCAGAAAAAGAGAGAGAGAGAGGCAAAACAAAAAAAGAAAGAGAGAGAAGACAGAAAAATTTCTTCTCTAATTGATAGTGAGAAAGAGAAGTACTAGACCTGCTAATGTAGAGAAGGAAGTAAAAGTGAAAAATCTTACCCCACAATTGGGCTTTCGAATTTCAAACTCCTTTTGGCTTCGTTAAGATCGTGCGCCAAATGAGGCTGCGGTCGCACCAAGTATTTAACAAACTGTCCAATCCACCAGACCGCAGGGTCACCGTGCAGTCGTAAAAGTCGCGGTGCAAGATCTTCTGGAATTGCGAGTGGAATAAAATCTGGTTTCGGGTAGACATTGTCGATAATCGGTAACTCCACAACTTGGACATCTTTTAATGTGGAAAGGGCTGCGAAGAGAAGAAGAAAAACAGTTTATTTATCCGTTGAAGCGGATCTGTTTAGTCAAATGTGACTGAGTAACATTAGTTTTTTTTAGACAACTCAATGAAGCAGTCAAAAAAAATAGGAAACATTTTTATATCAGAACTAAAAGAATACGCGTCCGAGGATGGACAAAATTAATTCCCCAAACAGAATAGTTTTGCACCACTTTTATGTCTTCTTACAAAGATATAATGATACTAAAGATAATGTTATTTCAATTTTGATGAAAACTCATTAAATAATTTGAGAAAATGTCTAAAATTTAAGGGATCTTAAGAAATTGAATCTGAAATATTTAAATTTTCAAATGTGAGGTTGTGCCCATATTATGTACGCTAAGCCCCTTTAAAATACTGGAAATTTAAGGAATATTTATTAATTGATGTCTAATAGCAATGATTAAAATTCCACAAAAATCGAGCGTAGCTGAATTTTCACTAACGGCTTCCTCCCTCTTTTTACCCATTTGCATAAAACTAAATTAAACTAAATATAGCCCACATTTAAACCTGTTATGCCTAACAGCTGTGTTCGAAAAGTCATAATGACCGGTTAATTATTTTTAAAGTGAATCTTGTCGAGGTCGTCGTAAGGCTTATGCACTGAAAAGTGGCGGCATGCTAGTAGGTTAGGGTTAGCGTTAAATTCATATGAAAAAGTGATCCCTTACTCGAAAGTCTGAAATATTGGGGGTTTTTTTTCTAACACTTTTTCAAATGAGGTAGTAGAGTCAGTTGGTAGGAGAAGATGGAGGAAAAGCATGGGAGGAAGTGATAAGGACGGATTTACGGAAAAGAGGAATAAATAAAGAGTTGGCCAGAGATTTATTTATTTCCCTCCCACGGCGAGAAGATTAGACACGAGGTCGGAAAGTGGGATTTGAAAAGCCAGCGCCCTAGAGGAAAAGCACTATGGCCGAACAAAAATTGGCCAGCCCCGTCCGCATTTCCCAGTAGGGGCACCTCAGGCGATTAGCAATAAACTAACCCCTTCTCAAAGGGTGAGAAGTCAAAACCTGGGAAGGTGGACTTCCTAGAAATGCATAAGACCCTACCTCAGACCGGCAACGAACAAGCCATCCTCAAAAATAGTAGACAATCTGCCGGTACGATTTGGTATGAATTCTAACCCCAGAGTTGTTCAGAGATAGGTTTATTTGAAAGTCAATTTCTAAAAGCTGTTCAACACATGCCAAAATTTTAAATGGACGTTAAACATGTAAGGGTCTAAAAAATAGAATCTCATTTTTATTATTATGAGAATTGGCACAAGGTATAGGGTTCTGATAATATAAAAAGAAAGATGTTTGACTCACCACCCCAACTGCGTATCGAGTCTCCCGATCGGTCGGTGCAGCTGTGACTGACTGGTTGGAATACTGTTTCCCATCCCTGAGATGCATAGCGCCACCCTTTGGACTCAAGCACCAGAGTTCGCTTTGTAGCATAAGCAACAATCATACAATATGTGACGTGATGTAACTGACAGCCGTAACCACAACCTTTGCTCAGGTTGCACACCAGTTTCTTGGCCGTTCGACACTTGAGTGGGTTCTGCAGAAGAAAACGAAAACCATATTTGCAAAACCAGATACAAAAGTTTGCAGAAAGATAAAGAAAAACAATTTTTAAAATTCAAGAGAAACGGATGCAAAAGTCTATCATTTCTACATTAAGAACACATCGTGACTCATGCTTTGCCACATGCTTGAAAACAAAATCTTGCCACTTATCACGATCTTGGGCCATTCTTTCAGCTGTCAGGAGCAGCATAGTAGTATCAACCCTTATCTGTCGGCCCATCTCTTTTGTTGTCATCTTCATTTTTCTTCAATTAAATTGTTTATCATTTTTATTATTTCTTTACATAGCTGAAGTCTGGTAGCCGGGAAACGTCCAAAAAATGTTATTCTATTTTGTTTCAAGAACATAGTTGATGGATCGATCAATATTAAGCTTCTTTCTGATATCTGAATGTCTTCATATATCTCGCAAAGTTACTCCAAGATACTTCTCAACATTTCATTTTAAAAAAAAGTGGGGTTTGCCCTTGAAACGTAGTAACTCATTAATAAAAAAAAAAATTCTCATAAAAATTGGTCCATCAAAAAAGGCCAGGATTCTGGATAGAACTATGGCGTCTATTTTATAAATTTCACCGATAATAGAAACATTTTGAAATTGTGTAAAATACTGAAAAAAGTATGGTTGGTTTGTTTTGGTTGTTTTGCTGAAAGTCATATCAACCCTCCTCGGGTTATTTAATGCCGAATCTGGTAATTTTGGTGAAAGTTGATATGCTTCAAGTTCTTTATACGTTTGGATATTTATTCATGGTTTTTGGTTGAGTAAAAAGAGAGGGAGGGGGGGAAGGGATGGAAAGGGGGGAGGGAGGGAAATTTTTGTTTGGAGTTTGGCCGAACATGACTGAGTTTGGCCGAACATGACTGAAATTTGCAAAAAGAATAAAACAGCAATGTTTGGTGCATTTTGTGGCCAGGAAGTCGATATCTTCAGACAGCCTGATCTGGTAGCAGCAGAGAAAATGGTAATGGAAGCGATTCCAGTATCAATACGTAATACTAGCAGTGACACCTGGCATATCCCGGAAATGGAAATGGTCCTTGTATGTTAGACTAGCTGTACCTGTAATGCAGTGGTCCCTATTTTACTTTGCGGGAGAGACCACATGTGAAAAAAGTGTGGAAGGTTCCTCAATTGGCTATGCGTGACATTGCTTCCGATGGTTATGTGTTACATAAGACTAAAATGAAACACTTGTCCGTCTTCTACTGGAGAATTCTCTTAGCATTTCCTGAAGCATCTTTTCCCACTAGATCGTAAGTCGATTTTGAACTCTGTGAAAGTAAGAACAAGTGCTCTGAGTGTCACCTCCACAGATGTGGCAGCAGTACTTCATCTTACCTGTACCGCGTACGGCATTCACCCTAGGTGAGTTGAACTGGCCTCCTCCGAAGGAGGCAGTTTCATGAGAGTATCAAATTCACAAGCGGTCCCCAGTCACATATATATCCCGGTTAAGGGAAATAACAACATTAGGTTTACGCAGGGGTTGTCACCATCCACCTACATACAGCGCCTGGTATTCCCAAATGGCGATCCATCTGGTACTGACGAGGCTCAACGTTGCTTAACTTCAGTGATCTTACGAGAACCGGTGTGTCAACGTGATTATTCCCTATATCTAGTACATCATCTTAGATCATATCTGACTCTTATACAGGTAGATGATTGCATCAGGAGTCAGATTATTTCTGGAGCGATAGAATGATCCAACCATTCTTACAGCAATCTTTACGACAGATTGGATAAAACTGTTCAGAGTACCCTGCATGCTCTTTTCAAACTGCACACTAATTACTGTCGGCGTCTGCACTTACATCGATTTGTATCTGTAAACCAAATTTCAAAGGTGTAGCTGCTCATGGGCATTAGATTTGAAGATGACCATGTTGTATCCTCAGGGTAGCAATTGTGTAGCAACAATGTGAGTTGCCAATGGCAAAAAATCTGAAATCGATATGTATTTCTCAACCTGTGGGCCACGGCCCCTTAGCAATTTCTCAACCTAGAGGGCCAGGGTATTCACTAATAATCATCTATAAAAAGTAAATCCCATATTTTTTTGAGGGGGGGGGGGTGATTTAGCGAAGAGTGTTAATGTACAATACCTTTTTTCATACTGAAAGCATCGACTAATATGTTTTCAAGGAGGCAGAAAGATATTCATTGATGAAATAAAAGTATTTTGCTTTAACATTTTCAAACAGAGGGGAAACGGAGCGAAACAAGACAAAGACAAAACGTGATGGAGAGGAAGAGGGGAAAAAACAGGAAAAAAAAGGAAGAGAAAGAAATAAAATCGAGCTAAATGAAGAAAAAAATAAGGACATAAAGCTCTAGCGATTTGGCTTTCACTTTTTAATAAAAAAAAAAAGTGGAATTCCGCTTTTTCTGAATTCCAAAAAAAAAAGCTGAGACCTCACATGACTACAACATGTTCCACAGATGGGATGATGTTGGAAAGAAACTCTGTGCATGGAAATTCCATTATGGGTTTACATACATACAGACATCGTATTTTATTTATATACATGTAGTTTGATGATAGGATTTCAAAAATACTCTGACTTTGTCTCCCCTGGGGTCGAGGCTCACTCACCTGAAGGTATTGGATGCGTCTTTGTACCAAGTCGCCCAAGTCAAGCGATTCTTTCTTTCGCCACTCCTCCATTCCATTCTTGTTTCGAAGTTGCTCAATGTCGGCAACTAATGTTCTGCAAAGAGAGAAGAAAAAACGAAAATGTACATCAACGAAAAAATTTCTAGCCGGAGAAAACTATTCCAAAGAAAGGGAAAAGAGACAGGGCGGGGAAGGGGCGACAATGAGGGTGGGAAAAAAACACATTTTGCAATTTATTCCGCTGCCGCAGGAAGATTGTATTTTTAACTGCCGCTAAAAGGTTTGAAAACAGCTTTTGCCAAACGATCAGACTGGCTGCGTCTGAAACGCGTTTCAAAGTTGACAGCTAAAATATTAGAAATAAAAAAATAAAATTTAAAAAATAGGGGAAAAACAAACAATATAGAAAAAAAAATAAAGAATATAACAGTTTTTCAAGGAAATTATTCGACATTCATTTTCTGCGTGTGACGTAAAGAGATGGTCTGCGAGTCGTAGAACCTGGGCAGAAATTGAAAGTGGTGCTGGGATGGATCGAAGTTAGGTAGAGGTAGAACTTCAGTTTGACAGATACCAAAAATACAGAAAAAACGAAATTTAAAAAAAAAAAGAAAAAAAAAGAAAATTCCGGAACGAAGCCACTAAGAAAAAGGAAGCTGTAAAAATTCTCCATTAAGTTTCGGTAAAACCTGATGAAATGAATCAGAAAATAAAATCCAATCGCGTCACGCAATTTTGAGGTTCGGGTTGGTTGTATTTTATTTTGTTCCGTTTAATTTGATCCCTCCACCTCCGTCAAAAAATTTTAAAAAATGAAAAATAAATTGCTGCTAAGTATGACTGATGCGACGCAAAAATATATGCAAATATGAAAGACGGACTTGACAAGATGTAAACACTTTGATGAGTATGCGTTTAGGGTTACGTAGGAGTAGCAAATATATAACACTAGCAAGGGTTACCCGGGGCAAAAGTGTAACAATCTCTTACCTATCACTCACGCTTTTGCGTCAATATGTGACAATGGATGAAACATTAAATCGACAGTCAGCTGAGTAGAGACTAGCGGGTGAAAGCCGTCCAAAGCAATCAAACACAAAAACATCAGCAGTTAAGGTTTTGCCCTCCGTATTTTGGGATGCGGAAAGTATTTTGTTCATCAATTACCTTGAGAAAGGAACACCATACAACAGTGAACATTATATCGCGTTATTGGTGCGTTTGAAGGAAGAAATCCTCCCCCCCCCCTCAAAGAAAAACGGTCATTAACGAAGAAGAAACATGCACTCTTTCAACAAAACAATGCACAAGTCGATCACAACAATGACAAAACTGCATGAATTGCAGTACCAATTGCTTCTGGCCCCAGTGACTACTGGCTGTTAAATCTCCTTTCACTGGACACCTTATCAACGGACATTTACCAACTGGACAAACCCCATATTTCTTTTACACGCACATTCTCACTCTCTATTACTTAATACTTTTTCACATTTTGAATTTTGGCTTTTCCATTGCCAACTTATCTATCAATGTAATTTCTTTGATGATAAGATTTCAACTTTTGAAAAGCCTTGGCTTAAGGAAAGAATAATAAACATGTTTTTACTGAGTACACATTGCATTGAACAATCAAAGTTGAAATAATTTTGTCATTCGTACATGTTTATCTCTCTTCTTCTATCTTTATAATTGCTCTATCTCGTATATTGAGCTTAAACCATTTCACTATAGGTTCTATCTACTAAAAGTATACTTTTAGTTTCATATTTTATATATATATATATATATAAGCTGACTGAAGTATTAGTATTGTTTTTTTTTATGTAAACAAGAAAACAGTCATTTTTTTATTCTAAGTGAATGTAATGAAATTGTAAATAAGTTTGGAAACAATCAAGAAATTATGTCATCATTTTGTCTAAAATTTGTTGTGTTATTAGTTAGGCCCGGGACTTATTGAGTCATGCGTAGATAATGTATTATTTACAATGTGACACAAAACGAAGGTAGAAACGTATTAAGTATGCATAAGTTAGCATACTTTTATTAGTTTCCATTTATCTGCATTTATAAACCTTTACCGATTCCACCCGACGTCGAACGGGTTTCAAACCAATAATAATATTCAGAAACTCTTTTGTGGATTTTGTCTTAAGCGGGCGTATTCAATTCGGAGTCGTATTTTCCTTTTACTCCGATTCTCTTAAAACACATTAACAACAAATTACCAAAAGAAGCGGAAAACATTGTAGACTTCTTCAAACAGGAAGGACGAACACAAGATGTGTCTGAAGTCGACCAACCATGGAAGGAAATTAATTCAACCATTGTGTTTAACGTGTTTGCAGAGAAACAAAACTAAACACGAACGGATATTCTTAAGGTGCATCCATTGAGTCCGTGCATTAGCCATGAAACTCTTAAACTGAAGCGTGACAGACATTAAAGATGTGCCTTGATGAAGCGAAAACTACTTTCGCAAACGAAAACGTGACAGATGGAACGTCTATTTAACGCATATAAAATGCCATTTCAAACTTAAGCATGACAGACTAAAGAAAATGCCATTTCAAACTTAAGCATGACAGACTAAAGAAAATGCCATTTCAAACTTAAGCTTGACAGACTAAAGAAAATGCTATTTCAAACTTAAGCTTGACAGACTAAAGAAAATGCTATTTCAAACTTAAGCTTGACAGACTAAAGAAAATGCTATTTCAAACTTAAGCATGACAGACTAAAGAAAATGCCATTTCAAACTTAAGCATGACAGACTAAAGAAAATGCTATTTCAAACTTAAGCTTGACAGACTAAAGAAAATACTATTTCAAACTTAAGCGTGACAGACTAAAGAAAATACTATTTCAAACTTAAGCTTGACAGACTAAAGAAAATACTATTTCAAACTTAAGCATGACAGACTAAAGAAAATACTATTTCAAACTTAAGCATGACAGACTAAAGAAAATGCAATTTCAAACTTAAGCGTGACAAACCAGCAAAACTACTAGTTAAAATGTAATTGTTAAATGCTATTTGAAACTAAAATTTAACGAACCAACAGACAGAGTCTCATGTAGAAATGCTTGGACGCATCTAAAATAATATTTGTACCTTCAATGTGTATTTATTGCTTAAAGTGCTATTTCAAACTGAAGTGTGGCTGGCATACGGACAACGGCCATTATTATAAAGATGCTCCAACCGTTATCGAAGATGTGTCCATTCTATTTACGTGTTTAGCCATTTCAAATTTTCGCTCGACAAAAATACTATTCCAAACTTACAAATTACAGACAGACGGACGGAACTTTTTATAAAGATACATGGATGCATACAAAACCCAAACAAAAAGAGTGCACATGGTGAGCAGCTTACCCGCCTCTTTTGAAATCGAAGTTGCTTTCTATAATGCCGACAAGAGGAACAAAGGAGCGATCAGGAGGCGGAAGGGGCGGAAAGAGGCGTAAGGGAGGGGGGTTTATTGATTGAATGATTGAACTGTCTCTTTCCGTCGGAATTACACAATACAGAATCAACAAAGTGGAGAAAATGGCTCAAGATTTTAATAGCCACGTCCATGAAATTTCATTAGCAAATCTTTGGAACTTTCCGCCCTGACCGCCATCAAGAAGAACGCACGACGTAAACAAAAACAATTATTCTATAAATTAAGCGACTTAAAAGTTTATCCCGGCAGACTTCGCCAGACTGAAAATTATTTAACTTATTTTGGTACTCATTTAGTACGCACTACTTATCTTTTAAAGACCGATATAGTCAATTGGCGCACACACACACACAGAACATGACTAACAAAGGTTGTAGCAACTATTTCCCTCTTGTAAGAGATTAGTGTTTGCCAGTCAAAAAAAATGGAATAAAAAGTAAAATACAAGTCAGTTGGATTCTTTGTTTTTTAAACTACGAACTTATGTATCAAGATAACTATTGTTCTTGTTCCTCCCTCAGTTGGTTAGGGTTAGAGTTAGCATGATTGTAATGCTGCCAAAATCCACACAGGCAAGACAACAGGTGCCAATAAATATTATTTAAATGTTGCTCAAGATGACAGTAGAGCCTATTTGCCTTCTACATTGTCTTTTTACTGAGTAACATTGTAAGATCCGAATCAACAACATCAAGAGTGACATCCGCTAGTTTTCCACTACGCACACATATACGGCATAATCACGGTGACACATCGGTTTCCGTTAGATCACTGAAGTTAAGCGACGTTGAATCTGGACAGTACTAAATGGGTGACCATTTGGAAACACCAGCTGCTTTATGTGGCCTGAAGAGGGCATGGGTTCTACTAGGTTCTATTATGCCCACTGAAAAGTGAGGACAGATAGAGCAGGTACATGACTCCCGACGCCGTCTCTTAACGTTATGGGTGATATGGAATAGAAATGAAACACATGGTAACTGTAATTGCTCCTCCTTGCAGCTCATATAATGAATAGTAACTTACTTCAATCAAAAAGTAGAGTTTATATACAAATGACACTTCCTCCTGTGCAAATTGACTGCCAGAGCCATCTAGTTTTAGAAACTCCAAACAGCCAATCTGCAAAGGGGAGATAATTCAATTAAAACAGGTGTTAAATCAAAGGGAGGTAATCCATCCAAACTCGATGTAGTAGTAATATCATTACAACTTCCTTTGTATATATAAACAAGAAGCAGATAGCCACTAATTTAAATTACAAAATTAAGTCTCTGATAAATTTTGTCTTTGTCCCTCCCTTAGTATGACCATAACGCTGCAAAAAATCCAATTTGAGGGAAAGAGGGATAAATGACGATCTGGACAGAGATAAGAACCAATTTCTAAAAGCCGTCCAACACATGCCAGCATCATGATGATGATCATCATCATGATCATCATGATGAAGATGATGAAAATGAAGATGATGATGATGAAGAAGATGATATTTAATTTGGCGAAAAATTTAAAGACGCACCAGCCAGAGTATCGTACTATGTATTATCGTCATGGATAAGTCTTTATGAAACACGTTACATGCTAGAGTGTCCCGTGGTGGCTCTGCCCACTGTGATAAATGTGCAAGGGTTACCAGTGTAAGGACAGTGTTGGCCAAGGAAGCTTGTCTCTTTATCTTGTTTCACGACCCTGAATGTCGGCACTCTCACTAGATGGTCCCGCAAACTAAACGCTGCCCTAAAACAGAGACATATTGACGTGTGCACAGTTACAATTTTGATAACATCTCCGTAGTTTGGAACTAACACAAAAGAAGAAGATCGTTTTAAAGAATATTTGGTACTTGTCCTGATTAAGACCCAAGCTAAAATCGACTTGGTATAGGTAGTTTCCAGATGTTTACCTAGACGCCAGAAAATGCTGAATGAAAAATCGGTTGCCTGTGCCCAAAAAATCCAAAACAAGGCTGGATGTACAACTGAAAACATGTTTTTTTTTTAAGAAAAATATCACCGAAGAAACGGTGTTAGTGTAAGGGTTGGGGTTACGAAATTTTTTTTTTCTACATGAAAAAGTTTTCTTTTTTTTTTCACTGAACAATGTTAAAACGGTGTTAGGGTAAGGGTTTGTTAAAATTCATTATCGCTTCGATCAAGTTTTATTTCCAATTAGTGAATTTCACGATTCAATTAATTAAAATGTTAACTTGTCAACTTATTTTCTTGCATTCTGATTGGATAAGCGCTTCAGCATTCTCCGGCCGTCTACATAAACATCCGGAAACTACTGACACCAAGTCGATTTAAGCTTGGGTTCTAATCTGGACAAGTACCGAATATTCCAAGTTTTGCTTACAAATATTCAGACATAGCATCTCCATTATAGAAAGGATGAAGATGGCATGTTATTCACTTCTTGTAGCGTTCATATCAAATGAACCACATGAAATGGTGAGATTGTCACTTGAAATTTTGCACAAGAATAATTATCCGTCCGTATTGTCTGCCGCAGTTGAGCAATGAAGTATGTGCATCATTTTCTGAATTTTTGCTGAAAATCCACTTCATTGCTCAACTCTCTAATTACTAGAAGAATTGAGTTATTTCCATGAATGGAAATGTTGAAAGAAAGAACAGGAATGGTCCGTGCTATTATGAAAACGAAATGCACAAGAATCATTTTACTCATCGCAAATTAGCCAATATGATGCAGAACCCGAGATTGGCAGTGAAGACAGTGCATCACTGAAGACCACTCTTGATGCATCTGGAAAATGTATTTTACGATTAAGAGTAATTTAATTGAGACCTTCAAAATAAATAGTCCATGCTATTATGAAAACGAAATACACAAGAATCATTTTACTAATCGCAAATTAGCAACATTTAAATAATATTGCAGAAATAATCACTCAATTATATCAATTCGTTCTAACGTCTATAATAGTATTGGTAATTCATTTGCAAGAAAGATTTCAAAAACTAAATCTACCATATCATTTCCCATCCAGGTTTCCCTACTATAAATCTGGCCCTTATCACAGTAGCCCATTACACTTCAGTGGCAATACACCTTGTTTGGGGGAAGACAAAAGTAAATAAATAAATAAGATCTTTTTCTAATAGAGTAATATATACAGCTTTCAAGGAGGCAGCCTGACACTTCCGGAGTCAGGTCATAGTTGCTGTCTGAGCCAATATGATGCAGAACCCGAGATTGGCAGTGAAGACAGTGCATCACTGAAGACCACCCTTGATGCATCTGCAAAATGTATTTCACGATTAAGGTTGATTTAATGGAGACCTTCAAAATAATGCCATTTCTAAATATGGAACTCAATTTTTTAATATATCTTCTTGCACTGATAATTTATTGGCTAGAAATATTTCAAAAACTAAATCTATCACACAATTAGATTTTTGCTAATAATTTAATATATTTTTGAACGAATTGTCTAATCAGGTTAAAAATAGCTGTAATGTAAATGATTGTAAGAATAAACTGGATAAATTCAAAAATAATTGTAAATAAATGAATCTACAAGAACACTTTTGGGTTCTATCTAACGAAATATTTAGAAGAATTTAATCTGTATATTAATGTAACATATAAAATTATCTTGTCGGATTTTAGAATTAGACCCGAATAGCATTGCATCTGACACATCAATATTTGATTCTGTCTAACCATTTTTGTCTTTTTTTTTTCCAGAATATTTTTTTTTACAATATCAAAGTGTCTTTGGTTTCAGTTTTTGTTTGAAAAAAAATTATTCTGGTTAGGACGATTGTTATGATGGCACAAATTTTTAATAATGACTCAGGTAATGTAAGGGAGATAAATGTTAGCAGCTTAAAATATGATTTATCTCCCTTACATCATTTGAGCGATTACTGAGCTTTTTTTTCTTCTTAATCTTAATTTATTTTCTTTAATTTAAAAATGCGCAACCAATTTATCCCAGGCAGTGCCAAATAGGCAACGCAAGTATCATATATTCTTGTTCTTATTCTTAAAATTAAATTATTAATTAAAACCTGGGATGGTTAAAGAAGATTACAACGAGCATCAAAATAGTTGGTTTGTTTTTAGCTTTACCAGTTTTCGTCACAGGTTTTAAATAATCATTCTGCAATTTTTCTTCGAATATGTTAATTCTTTATCTTATCTCGTAACTTTTCAGAACGCATGAATGTTGTCGATTATTTTAAACGGTTTCTGTCATCTCTCGTTCGAACACTTCACCATTTGACTTTTAAATTGGCCTTTTCAATCGACAGCCACGAATGTTTCCTTGCATTGACAGCACATAAATAGATGAACTTTCCGACTCAAATCCCTTCCGATCAGACAGGATCTCATTTTTCAGAGTCTCTTATATCAAACCTAGCTGCTTGTGATAATGAATTTGTGTCAAGTTCATGCCTATAACAGGCCTGTCAACTGTGTGCAAGTATGTAGTAACATAAATCTAGTATATAAAATTAAGTCAGTCGGGTTTTCCGAGTTAGGCCTCGATAGCAATATTTCACACATCGATTGAACATAAGGCCATGCCTATAATAGGCCTGTCAATTGTGAAACTGTAGGTGAGCATTTAGGAGAGTAGAATGTGGACCATTGGGGTTACTTTTGGTAGCCTCGTAACTCTCGCTTCACTTATTTTGTACTTTAGTCCTCACATTCCATGAGCGATGTTTCTGACAAAGGGGAAAAAATTGCTGTTTTCTTGGTCGCAATTTATCCATCTAACACTTATCGTTGGCTAGTTTTTGACCTTGAAGTATTTTTTTTTTTTTAGATCCTTCCATCAAGTGGCTTCATGCCTTGTCTGGAGCGATTTCAAAAAAAAAAAATTAAAAATTAAAAAAAAAAAACTATCACTAAATATCAATTGCTCTGCAGATTTTTAAAAAAGTGACTTTTTGGTAATATCCATTAATTAGTTAATTACTATTGTAATACCTATTGTTAATTACTAATACCTATTATTAAAAAGCAACTTAGAAGTTTAAGTATTATTGACTTAACAGATGAACCCGTGACCCGTTGGGTCATAACAACTACCACTATTTACTCCACTTTGATTCCATTCGAAAATTCATAAACTGTGACATTTCTTGAGACATTCTTAACGAAAAATAATAAGTTTTTTTACTTCGATGTTATCCTCATAGATCAGGCAATCTCTTTTCTTTTTACAGTCTCTTCTCTTTCAGACTGGCTGCTTGTAACAATGAATTTGTGCCAAGGTCAAAGCTATAGCAGACCTGTCAACTGTGGGCAAACCTTTAATAAAGGAGAAACTGTAATTGGTTTATAAGTCGCAAAGATTCACTAACTATAACATTGGTTGAAATATACAAGTTATTTTATGTTTCTGAGTTCAGTGAGGGTTGAGGACATGCGTTGTTGCATGAAGAGAAAGGATATGAGAATGATACGATGGATGTGTAATGTGAGTCTTAAAGACAGGCTTAGATCTGATGAGCTCAGAGGAAGATCAAATCTGGACAGTATAGTGAGATGTGTGCAGAACAGGAGACTTTGTATGGTCACATTGAAAGAATAGATGAGAGTTCTTGGGTTAGTAGATGTAGAACAGTTGAGGTAGTGGGGTCAGTTCACAGGGTAAGGCCAAGGAATACATGGGAGGAAGTGATAAGAATGGACTTGAGGGATAAATAAAGACCTGACCAGAGATAGGATTGTTTGGAAGTCAATTTCGAAAAGCCATCGAACGCATACCAGCATGTAAAAACGACATTAAACTGACGATGATGATGTGTTATATACCCGCTTACCATTGCACCGAGTGGATCCGGTTCGTCTTTGCTTGCTGGGTATCTCATGTTCGTTGTTGTTGTGAGAAAAACGCACGTGGACGCTGATCTGGTTTTAACAGTTTTATTCAACAGAGACACAAAACTCAAGTCACATGCATAGCAGTAATTGAGAGAGAGAGACCGAGCAAAGGAATCATTTGGAGAGATATCCTTTTGTGAAACAGTGATTGTAGCCGACACAATCTGCCCCTTTAGGGCGCACTAATATGCATCAGGAAAATAGGGCCCTACGTAGAAACAAGTGGAGATCTAAGAACTAGTATATATTTTCCGCGGGATCGCCTATACAAAACAGCTCTGAAAGTGGCGCCAGGCTGGCTGGAAAAAGCGTGTAAGCCGTCCGTTATAATTATCCATACACAATGGGAGAACAAAGCCAGAAAGAGCTGGACTGTTGATAACGGCTGTACAATTTTGATCAAGAGTCTTTTGGTCACTCTCCTCCCCCCATGGTAGAGAGAGAGAGAGAGAATAAGTCTTTTACGATAACAGGAAATAAAACACCCCAACCAGAGAGAGGAGGAAGAGGGAGAGTAAGTCAGTATGCCCCACCATGGCCCCGAGAGAGAGGGAAGGAATGGAGAAATGGGCTGGAGAAAGAAAGGGTGTAATGATATGCCTTTCTGGGAACGAGAGGACCTTTGTTGTTGAAACGAGAAGACGTTACGGGCAGTTAGAAATTGGAATTCGACCAAGACGGACGTACGCCGACCAAGCGAGAGCGCGTGCGAACATGCTCTTGTTCGGGACGGCAGAGCCATGGGATTCCTTCCCCACCGTTCAGTAGACAAGTTACAACTTAATTAACAACTTGGAAACCGTAAATAGAGTTTCATGCACAGAGAGACGAGATAGTTAGTAAACAAAGCCATTATCGAAAAGCAGACTTTAATTCACCGTTTTAAAAACAGTTGTTATCTTAATAATTAATTAGATACAAAAGGAAACCGCTGAGTTTGTTAAATTATTCCTGTTGTCAGTTTGTTGTTTGAGTAACCTTGCCTTCACAGCGAATCAAGCTATCATCATCATCCGACCGAGAGGAGTTTCGAACCATTTTTCTTTTTCTGCCGCTACGACATCACGAGCCCAAAGAGGGTGTTCACAATCTAGAAGGATGCCTGCGCCAAGGACCAGACGTGTGAGTACCGAGATAGAGACACGAGTGGACCACCTATGTTACAGTGGTTCAGTGACACCGGATCAGAGTGAGGTATCTGTATTACTCGGCACTGCGACCTATGTTTACATTTGATACTGTCACCAAGGAAGAAGCGTGTGGGGTCCGTGTTATACTTTCACATTTTTTGAGCTTGCTGACCCCTCCCCCTCCAGGGCCCCTACCTACTGGCAGTGAAGCGGTCGGTTCTTACATGTCCCCCAACCGAGAGTCAGGAACAATGACATCGAAGTCAGCCCAGAAAGGAAGTGACGTAACTTCCGACTTTCGCTTTTATTCCCCCCCCCCCACCTTTCATTATCTAACAGATGATGATGATGATGATGATGATGATTTCAATCTTAAGCAAATTCAGCAAGACGATCTAACAAGTTAAAGAATGTCACACTCCTAAGTCGGGACACAGTGACAAAGACCTGCAGTGATTCAGAATCTGTTATTAAAGCCAAAGATGAGCACAGTGGAGTGAAATAGATAGAACGAGTCTTCATCTTCATCATGTTTGGTTTAGCATCAGTTTTACATGCTGGCATCCATTGAACGGCTTTTCGAAAGTGACTTCCAAAGTAACCTTTCTCTGGCCAGCTCTTTATTCTTCTTGTTATGAAGACAAAATGACCAAAATTTGATGAATAAATCTCGAAAAGTAAAACTCCTGCTGGTTTTTTTTTTCTCAACAGTAATCTTGTGAATATCGTTCGTACCCTAGACATGCATGTACACATTGCATATGCATATAGACATGCATACACATAGACATATATACATACATCTATGTACATGGTTGCAAATATATTGAAATATAAAAATAATGAGCTTAGTTTCTGTAAGTCAGCAAACATTAAAGAAAGAATTATGCTATTTCAGACAGTATGCACACATCACACGCATATATATATATATATATATATATATATATATATAGATAGATAAATGAAGGAAGAGAGATAAAGATGTACCAATGACAAATCTATTTCATCTTCGATTGTTCAATGCAAGGTGTACTCGATAAAAACATGTTTATTTTTCTTTCCTTAAACCAGGCTTTTCAAAGATTAAAATCTTATCAGAGGAATTACATAGATGGATAAGTTGGCAGTGGAATAGCCATATTTTATATATATATATATATATATATAATAAAAGAAGTCAGCAGAGAAACTGCATTTCTGACTTTAAAAAGACCTCCAACCCTCAACCGAGTTTGGACTAAATCGCTAAAAAAAAAGTTGCAAAGAAGAGTTTTGAATAGAAGATAATTTAACAATGGCTTTTTGCCTTTCAAATCTCCAAGTTTTGCTCTTTTTTTCATTTTTACACCCCCCAACCCCCACCCTACTCGACATCCACAGCCTTTAACTAAGACGATGGAACAAAGAAAAAGGATAAAAAGAAGACAAGAAGAAAAGAAAAGAAAGGAGCCATTGGTCATGAGAACAAATATTTGGAATTTATTTTTGGTTTCAGTAAGAAATTAAAAATAATCCACGTTAATTCCTTATTGAACTAGACTAAAAGCAGAAAGCAAATTGGGGAAGGGGGGAAAGGGTAAACAGCAGTCGACAGAGATCAAGAGAGAGAGAGGAGAGAGATATAGATAGAGAGAAGGAGATATGGAGAGAAGAGATATATATATATACACACACACAGAGAAAGAGAGAGTGAGATATATAAATATAAATATATATATAGAGAGAGAGAGCGATAGAGAGATATATATATATATAGAGAGAGATATATAGATATATATATATATACATACATACAGAGAGCGATAGAGAGATATATAGATAGGAATATATATCTATATATATATATATATATATATATATAGATATATATAGATATATATAGATATATATAGAAAGAGAGAGAGAGCTAGGATATATATATATATATATATTCAGGCCTGTCTAAAACATTTTTTCTGGCCTACTGTCGAATACGTTTTAGACAGACCTCGTATATATATATATAGACAAAGCTATATAGAGAGAGAAAGACATATATATATATATATATATATATATATAAAATAAAATATGAAACTAAAAGTATACTTTTAGTAGATAGAACTTATAGTGAAATGGTTTAAGCTCAATATACGAGATAGAGCAATTATAAAGATAGATGAAAGAAGAGGGATAAACATGTACGAATGACAAAATTATTTCAACTTCGATTGTTCAATGCAAGGTATACTCGGTAATAAAATTATGTTTATTCTTTCATTAAGCCAAGGCTTTTCAAAGATTAAAATCTTATCATCAGAGGAATTACATAGATAGATAAGTTGGCAGTGGAAAATCCAAAATTCAAAATTCAAAAACATTAAGTAATGGAGAGTGAAAAAAAGTCCGTGTAAAAAAGATATGGGGTTTGTCTAGTCCGTTGATGAGGTGTCCAATGAAAGAAGATTTACAGATGGAAAAGAAAGGTTTTCGTGAAGGCAGCATGGAAAAGAGTTCAAGAATGAAGTAAATCCAATAGAAAGATGTTGAGTTCAGTCGTAGGTGGAGAACACTTATTCGGAATTAATTTTGAGAATTCGGGCCATTTTAAAAATACTTCCGTGGGTCAAGAGAGGAATTGAAGTTGAACTGTGTACATTAAACGTTGGCAGTGAGATATTTAAGTAATTCTAAGAAAGACGAAATCCTTTAGTTGAAAATGAGGCCAAATGAGGAAGAGGGTTGGGAAGGAATAAAAAAAGCATAAAGGAAATAGGGTAATGGGGTTAGTTGAATAAGCTATGGTAGATGCTGGGAAGGGAAGGGAAGGGGAGGAGGGATTGTTTGGATAAAATTTATTGCTGGTAAGCACTAAAGTCGATGCGAGTTGGGGTGGGGCAGAAGTGAAATTTAGGTCATTGAGTGAATATAATATTTCTGAAAAAGGGGGGAGGGTCCCGTAATTAAAACGGATTTTGAACGAAGATATATATAATTTCGAAAGTTTAAAAGGGTTTCAATGGGAATCTGTAATTTACGTGTTAAATATGTGATAAATCAGACAAAAACTAGTGTTTCAGAGTTAGATTTTAAAGAATTTAAAGAATTCCCAGTTGGTTACATATTAAGTGTATGACTAAATAAGAGAAACTTAACGTATAACTGAAATTAGGATTGGGAACAACCTTAGTCAGCTTACAACAATTGATTTCTATTACAAGTATTATGGGGTAGGGTTGCATTGAGTTATGTAGACTTAAGTGAATTGCAAGTGCGTTGAAATTATAAATAGATTTTTAGGGGGAGCAAATGGACCATTTAAGGAGTAACCAGGGAGCGTAGTTTACAAGTGAGAGAAATGGAATCTATGAGAAAGATATTGTCGGTAGAGCGAGGCATATACAGAGTCGATGGAATGAATACAAGGGAGATAAAAAGCAATGGAAGAGTGTGTGTGAAGGTTGGCAAATAAATGGAAAAAATGAAAAAAGAGGAATAGGGATTATAATGTTGGAGTAAAAGCGGTTAAGGATTCATGGGGTGGAGGAGAATAATGTTAGTTCTCAATTTACATTAAGTGCTATAGGTTAATATAGTTATTAGGTGTATAGGGGAGGATACGTTGTGTTATTGGGATAGTTATTTGCAAGGTTGGAAAGTTAAGAATTAAAAATTAACAAATTATAGAATTTGAAAATTTGTCTAATGTTAGAAAGGGGGTGTTGGTTGGAAGGAGGGGTGTCAGAGGGATTAATGAAATTTATGTATTTAAATTTTCGCTTGTGACTGTAATTTGAGATGAGTTCATTTTTAGAGTTAATAATATTTTTGCTTTTAGTTGCTGTAGCTATCATAAATGTTTCTAGTGTACATAGTTGACAGAAAGCGGATCCTGGAGTGTAGGAATTAGACCTTTTTAATATAGCCCGGAGTAGGGAGTGTTTTTACTGTTAAAGCTTTTTATTAGATTGGATAGAGATGTGCTAGTGGCATTGTTATTATTGTGTTTGAAAGAGTAGATATGGTTTGAGATTCGGGTCTTGATGGGGAAGGCACTTCCCCCAATGTAAGTGTGTATTTTGTATGAGGTTGTTGTTATAGTATTTGTGTTATTTAAAGTATAGAGAATGTTTTGTTCAAGTTCTAGGCCAAAGTTTAGTTGGAATTGTTAGGTGGAATAGATGAGATAATTTGAGGGTGAGATCAAAGTTATTAGTTAGCGGGGGTTGTTGGTTATTGTGAGAGGTGTTATTTAGGGTGTCGTTTGATACAAGGAGTTGTAGATGGGGAGAAGTATGGGGTGGGGGGAGAATTTGTATGTTGGTGTTAGTTTGCATAATGGTGTTTTGGGGAATTGCTTAACAGTGCAAGCATAGATAACGTTACTTTGTATGCAATTGCCATTTAACGGGCACTCTCTAGATTTCTGGAAGTTGCAATTATTAGTAGGGTGTATAGTAGGTGCTGGTTGTTGGGAAGATTTAATTTTTTTGTTGTTAGATGTGATGATGGTTTGTGCTATATTGGGAATTGTGGAATAGGAAATTTTAATAGAGTTTTTATTTAAAATAGTGCTGTATTTATGCGGGTGCTTGAATGAGTTATCTAAAATTTTGAAAACTTACTTAGCTATATTTTTTTTCACATTGCAGTTATAGGGTGGATTAAACCAAATACTATTCTTTCTTCTAATTTTTTTAATTTTTACTGCGTTCTTGAGGGTCAGCCAGTTTGTCAATATTGATAGTTTTAGTGGGTCTATTTATATATGTTTTGGTTTTCTCGGGTAGTGTAGTATTAGCCCGCTGTTTATCCTGTATTGCCATTTTGTGTGTAATTACATTTAAAGGTTTGTTCTTCTGGATAAAGGGATTATTTTCGTATTTAATTTCATCAGTGTATCCCGAATTAAGAAGTGCGTTATTGTAGAAGTTGGAATTTTGTTCGAAGATAGATCTATTAGCAGATAACTTTGAGATTCTATTAGAGACTGAAGGGACTATTGAGTTAATGATGGATTTTGGGTGGTTAGATAGCTTATGTACGTAGAAGAGGGTTAAATTTCGTTTGTGGTAGGGGCTAAAGGATTCAGAGTTAAGATCTAATGTTAGATCAAAGAAGTTAGATATTCTTTTCTCAGGTTCTATAGTGATGGTCAACCCGATGTTTTTAAAGAAGTTGTGTAGATTTTTAATGGTGTTGTTGTATTGCCTCGATCTCTCCCTAGAAACAAAAAGTGCATTGTCCCTGTATAGCCCACTGTGTAAATGCCCGAAGTCAAATTTCAATTCTCTTAATAAGTACAATCCTACAAGGTCAGTAACCTGGACAGAGTCCAAAGCTCCCATAGTGATATCGAAGTTATTGGGGGTATCCTTCCTGGTCCAGAATTTATTGTTAAATTCTAATAAGCATCTCCTGGCCAAAATTATTAGTTTGATCTCTAAGTCTGTGATGTCCGAGTTATTCTTAGCGAAGATTAAAGCTTTGTTTAGTAGAATAGGAGAAATGAACTGATAATAATTGTTTATGTCGAAGGTGATCAAATTCAAGTTAGAGTTAGACTTATCACTTAGGTTTAGGAACCAATTGGTAACCCCATCAGAGGATTGCCATAGGGTGTATTAAATTTTTTTTTAAGTGCGGGATGATTCTATCTAAAAAAAATGTTGCTTATAATACCTAGATCAGATTTGGATGGGCAAATTAGTCTAATGGATGGGTTTTCGTGAAAATGTCTTTTGTGGTCTTTTAAGGTGCATCTGGGTGTAGCTGGAGTAAAGATTTCTGTGTAATTAAGGATATTTAAAGAGATTAGTAGGGATTAAGCATCATTGTTTATGCTATTCAAGATGTTACTAGAAGTAGTTTTATAGGATTTGTTCAGTTCTTTATAAATTAAACTTTTATAGTCAGAGTATTTCAATTTGTAAAAGTTGTTCGTTTTATGTGCAGGGACAATAATGTCAGCGTGTTTCTTGATCTTGTTTGTGAATTTATTGATTTTTTTGATAAAGAGGTTGGAATGTTTATTGTATTTTTTGAATTTGATACGTCTAATTAGGTCGAATAAATCATTTTCGAAATTGTTGAGATGCTCATTTTGCTTAGGAAAAGAAGATGTTTTGAGACCGTACCTGGATGCAGTTAACCTTTCCAATCTTTTTAGTTCTCTGGGAGAGTTCATGGCGAGTGTAAATTCATGGTGTTCTGGAGGTGAAATATTATTTGTGTCATTTTTCTAGTTATCATATTTGGAGTTTAAGTCATGGTGGAAGGCTTTCCATCTTACATTGGTGATAAATTTTTTCACGGACTGTATGAGCTTGTAAATGTAAGCTTCATTTGAAGTGATGGGTATGTTTTTTGCTGAAAGCAGGAGAAATTCCTTGTTAAACATTTCACAAAATAGGAAAAACAGCTCAACTTTGTAGGAGCTTCATTGGACACCTCATCAACGGACATTTACTAACTAGACAGACCCCATATCGTCTTTACACAAACTTTTTTCACTCTCCATTACTTAATATTTTTTCAAATTTTGAATTTTGGCTTTTCAACTGCCAACTTATCTATCTATGTAATTCCTCTGATAAGATTTTAATCTTTGAAAAGCCTTGGCTTAAGGAAAGAATAATAAACATAATTTTATTACCGAGTATACCTTGCATTGAACAATCGAAGTTGAAATAATTTTGTCATTCGTACATGTTTATCCCTCTTCTTTCATCTATATATATATATATATATATATATATATATATAGAGAGAGAGAGAGAGAGGGGGCGATAGTAAGAGAGAGAGAGGGGGCGATAGTAAGAGAGAGAGAGAGAGGGCGATAGTGAGAGAGAGAGAGAGGGAAAAAGTTCATGCCACGATTGCACATCCATTTTGATCTTGCAATTCCAAAATAATTGAACTATTTCCTTTATTGCTTTCAATTCTGCGTCCGTAGAGAATCAGAGATGAAAACGCTCCGCAATCGCATCAGCAATTGCAACAAATTGGTCGTCAATTCAAATTGCACTAAACAAATTCCGTCAACTATTCAAATTCGGATGAAGCATTTTCAAAAGTTCATCTATCATCGCCAGTGCACTTTCGTTGGTTTGCGTATATATATATATTTTTTGGGGGGGGGGGGGGTAGGTTACAACATCTGTGGTTAGCAAAGTATGACTTACCCCAGCCAGGAATGGATTCATAAAGAAACAGAACCTGAGTGAAATGGCTAGTTATAGCAAAGACCTCCCATTATTTCCTGATCTCTCTGGCAGAAGAGCTCACTGCTCATTTGCATGAGTGCAATGTCACTGGCAATAAAAGGGGAATGTTTTGAAAGAAAGTGAGCGACTATGAGTTGGTGATTTGAGTTGGTGACTACGTTGGTGTGTGCGCTGGATGAAAGACTGTTCGGAGAGATATCATTTGGCAGAGCAAGACCGTAGTAACATTTTGTTGTGATAAAATCAGGAGAAAGAAAAATATAATTACAACATCATACCTCTTCACCGAGATAAACCAGTTTGTGACCCAGTGGCAAGCTACAAAATCATGTAACATCCTAACAAAAATTTTTTTTTAAATGTTAACAAAAATTGTTAATTGCTGATTTACGAGATATCAACTTTCCAGGCAATTTGACTAAATCGCTGCCTTTGGATATCGATGTAACAGCGATAACACGTTCCTCTTTTTGTTTTGTTGTCTGTTTTCCGGCAAATTGAGGTGGAGTGTAATGGATGCCGATGCCGACTATGGTATTCGTTTCTTTCTGTTATAAAATCAAAGTAATAATTAAAAAAAAATTTTTTTTTTTACCACTCACATTTGATCGACGGACGAATGCAAGGATGAGTAGTCGTTGTTGGAAGTATTTTCCAAAGTCAATGTCAGGTTTTGGAAAACTTACTCAAAAGATTAATTCCTTTTCTGTCAATTCTTTACCTTTGAGATAGGGGGTTGCAAATTGCAATTTTCGTCGAGTCACGGCGGGTCAGTCTGCTAACCGGCCGAGTCACGGCGGGTCAGTCTGCTAACCGGCCGAGTCACGGCGGGTCAGTCTGCTAACCGGCCGAGTCACGGCGGGTCAGTCTGCTAACCGGCCGAGTCACGGCGGGTCAGTCTGCTAACCGGCCGAGTCACGGCGGGTCAGTCTATTAACTGATCGAGTCACAGTGGGTCAGTTTGTTATCGATTGAGTTGGCGTGCTAATTTAATATTCATGGGTCTTCTTATTTGCGTGTCTTTGAAATGTCAAGTGGTCATACAACAGTTTCCCACTTTTTTATACATTCCTTTGCATTATTGGTGTATTCTGCAAGGTCTTTCAAGCTGCACCGGTTGGGCAGTAGAGGGCAGACCAGGCAATGTTGCATCGTATGGTCCTCCTCTCCACATTCACAGATGGTTCGGTCAGTTTTGTAGCCCCATCTACTCATAGAAACTTTCAATCGTTCCATTTCTGTTCTCAGGGGATTTAGTGTTTTCCACTGGAGCCAGGGTGCCTCTGAACCGAGAGTTCCTCAAAAGCAGGGATTCCCATGTCATTATGAGGGGGCCATCTTCTAGCCGTCTGGTCCACAGCTGTATTCTGGTCTCTTCCTGAGATGTTGTTAGGGGTTCAACATGGCTGAGGAAGCTTCTCCTTGACTCCAATCATTTGACCATTGGTTCACATCCATAAAAGAGATGGCATTCATCATTGATAGCCTTTGTGATCTCGACTTGGCAGGCAACTTCCCGTTTTACATTCGAAGGGGCAATGCCAGTGAGGAGATGCAGGTTGTTCAGATTGGTAGGCTTCAGCCAGTGATCAAGTGGCAGGTGTTATTTAATCCTGATCAGTATTTTATTTTTCATTAACCATAAATAAAAGGAAGGCGTAGGAGTTCTTACTCTCACAGCCAGGAGTCCTAATCCTGCCATCCAAATCGATTCAAAAACTTTTATTTTTGTTTTATCAAGGACCAATATTTACCATAAATTACTGGCGAAAGATTTTTAATGTAGTTTATAGTAAAAAAACCCAAAAACTATGAATCAGAAAAATGCAGGGGGATCTAACTTTAAATTTTAGATGAATTATTTTGGTCTTTTGTTTCTTTAAGGGGAGGAGGGTTATATTTAAAAAAGAAAAACAGTTTTTTGTAACATGATTCAATAAAATTATAAAAATACCTTTCGTAGTCTAATCCGTCACTGAGGATTTCGTCGATCTTATTGATTAACATCCTATTGCCAACGGACAAGCCCCGTATTCTTTTCAAAACGTTTATGCTATTAAATACATAAACCAGACGGTCTTTTTCCTTTTTCTTCTTATCCCCCTTATCTCTTTCGAGTTGAATATCGGTCAGACAAAGGTAACAAAAGAAAGTTGAGAAAGAAACTTATAAAGACTTTCCCTCTTTTTCACCGGTAAATATCGGAACATTTATCTGTTATTAAATTAGTATCCGGTGATCTGGATGGCAGGATTAGGACTCCAGACTGTGAGGGTAAGAACTTGTTCCTTTTATTTATGGCTAATAAAAAATAAAATATTGATCAGGATTAAATATAAAAATCGATGAAATCAATTGAAAATAAAATCTTTGTTTTTAAAAACACAAACTATATTTGCCACAAATCACTGGTGAACTTTTTTTTATTTGTAGCTTATAGTAAAAAAGTATGAGGAGGGTATTATCTTTACTTTATTTATAAGATTAATTATTTTGGTCTTTTTTTTTTCTTTAAGGGGAGGAGGGTGATTTTTTTTTTTAATGTGATTCAATAAAATTATCGAAATACCTTTTGTAGTCTAATCCGTCACTGAGGATCTCGTCGACCCTGTTGATGAGCATTGTATTGCCAACGGACAAGTCCCGTATACTTTTCAGAGAGAACCGCATGTAGTACCAGAACTCTACAATGTCGTTTTCAACTTTGCGACTCAAAACCTCATGAATCGAAGATGGTGCTGATAAACATACTGAAATGAAAGAAACAAAACAAAAAAACAATAAAAATAAAGCGAAAAAAGAAAATTGACTTATTGAAGTTTTATTCCCGTGGAAGGGGGTAAATTTAAATTATTTTAAAATCTTTAGCAAAAAATTCTTCACATGTAGCATTAAGAGTGTGGTCAATTTTTTTTATCCTGGCAGATTATCCAGACCGCGACCTATCACGTAAACAGCTGGAGTTTTGTTGTTTAGATTACAAGTAGTAGCAGTAGTTCGTTCTCTCTTCTTCATTGTTGTTAACATCTGTCATGATGAGTGTTGATTTTCGTCTTTTCAATGACAGGGTTTGAAAAGATATTAAAAATCACAGCACAAAATCAAATGGGGTTTAAAGATTCAACATGTTTATTTTTTATTTACAGTATACATGTATATCTTGAAGTTACATAATACACAATAGCAGGGCTTTACGGAGCCCTCCAAAAAGGAGCGCGCTCCAGGAGCACACTCCTTTTTGCTGGAGCGAAGGAGAGGGGCGGCTCCTTTTTGAAAATGGGGAGCGTGAGAGGAGCCAGCTCCAATTTTTGGCGTTGGAGCAGGAGCGGGAGCAGCTCCAAAAGTAGTGGAGCGTGTAAAGCCCTGCACAATAGCTCTTTCCCCAATTCATCTCTTGTATCACTGAAGTGAAGGAAAAACTTCCTCAGTCATGTCGAACCCCTAACAACATCTCAGGAAGAGACCAGACTACAACAAGTCTATAACTAAATATTTAGAAATCAGAAAAGAATCAGAATCAGGAATGTAGAACAAAATCGGTGATTGCATCGGATTCAGGAAAAATATTGAAATCGTCCTATCACTACTAATGAGTCACAGCTCATCAAGGCGCACAGTCACTCGAGGATAAAGGTTAATGAGTTTGTCAGGTGTATAGTGAGACAACAACTTCAAGATTGGTAACGATGGTTGAAACTGAGCTAAATTTGATTATTTAAGAGGACGGCTCAACAAGAATTTGCTTACATTGGACTTGAAAACGACCATGTTGTATTAAGCCGGGAAGCAGCCCCATGGTATTGTGTTCCACAGACAGGTAGTTCTTATAAAGAAACTTTGCTCATGAAAGTTCCATTTAGTTTTAGGTAAAGACAGGAAGAAAGGAAAATTAATTACAGTGGTTGTAACTAGACGAGTATGTCTTTCTAGAAGTGATTCTAACCAGAGAGATATATCAGGGAAACCAATGCCAACAATAGAATCATCTGATTCATACGAAATGAATGGATGAAAGGGGGAGACCAGAGATTGGAGTTCATTTGAGAATTAAAGTGCAGTTGCCTTTGTTCAGATCACCGGAACACAGAGTTCTTGGTGTTGATCTGATCTGATAATAAGAAGTCGCTTCATTACTGAACCACACTCATTTGCAGGTCAGTAACTCCGCCAATATTAATGATAATGCCATCTTCTTGGACGATTTTGAAACATTATTCTATTTTCTTTCAACATTTTTCAGTAGAGAATAATATTATTAATGTCGGTAGAGTTATTAATTTAAATCGATGACAGTTATATAGAGGCACCCTATATCTTTGAATTATAATTAATTAAATGTCTAGAATACTTATTCCAATTTTGATCAAAATCCATTACATGGTTTTGATTCTAAAAAAATGTCTAAAAGATTTTCTTCAGAGGAAATTGAAATTCAGGGAATTTTTTTTTTTTTTTTTTAAACTTAGTTCACCCCAAACAAGGCAAGCTGCCACTGTAGACGTAAAGGGCTACTGAGAGTTGGGGTGAAAGTTTAGGGGGTATTCCTAAATTGAGAGCTGTGCAGTGAGATGCTTGTTCACATTAGTTTTAAATTTCTGCAAGTCAGTACAGTCGGGGGAAATAAGGAGCAGGGAGGGAGTTCCAAAGGTCGGCAGCTCAAGGAAAGAAGTTATTGGAGTAGAAGGCTCTCCGGCATCTGGGGACCTCTACAGTGAATGGATGAGATTTAGCTGATTGTCTGATTGGTCGAATGTATTTATGTCGAGGGGGCACCAGAACAGCAAGTTCATCGGAGCACATTTCATTAAAGTATTTGTAAAACAAGCACAAGAATGCAGCATTGTGGTGATGGGACAGGGTTGGAGTTTGGTTGACAGTGAGGAACCTATTAAGTTAGCGACTCTTTTTTGGACCTTGTCTAAGAGGGAGAGACTAGTGGATGATGCCCCAGCTCAGATGTGACAACAATACTCCATGCATGGGGGATGGTGGCTTTGTAGAGATATAGGATATTATCAGGTGTGAGAAGTTTTCTAGAACGGTAGAGGGAGACCACTTTCTTTGCAGCAGCCTTGGCAATGTCTTCTATGTAGTGGTTCCAATTCTTGTACATAGAAATATATACAATATACACACAGACTTAACTTTATATAAATCAGGCAAATAAGAAAAAGAAAACGAGATCCTAGCCCCTCGTAGCCCCGCAGAATCTAAACATGATCTTTAATCACAAACACAATAATCAGATCGAAGCTAGTGTTCAGGAGGGAGGGGGGAGGATAACTGCATAAATAATGGATCTGTAGGGATTTAAAAAAACAACGTTGAATAGCTCAATGGCCAAATGAATAAAAAATGAACCTCAGCTGACAGTGTTTTCGACTTAGTAATTATTATTTGAACGCTACAAGAATCAATTCTTCGATTCTCTTAAGATTCAAAGCACGCTTTCATTTTCAGACGTGTCCGTCAGTCACGCTCAAATTTTGAATAGGATTTTTAGTGATAAAGGCACAGACTCAATGGACATATCTTAAGAATGGATCCATAGTTAGAGAATAGAAAATGGGCCACTTTCGTTTCCTCCCTATTCAGGGGATATGAGTGACCAATGGAAAAAAAATTTGAAATCGAGATGAATTTCTCAACCACCAACTTCCCAACCTTGGGGTCCACGGTCCCCCACCAATTTCCCAACCTAGGGGTCCACGGTCCCTCACCAATTTCCTAACCTTGGGGTCCACGGTCCCTCACCAATTTCCCAACCTAGGGGCCAACGGTGTTCACTTATAATCGTCGAAAAAAAAGTAAATCTAATTTCGTTTTTTTAGGGGGAAGGGGTGATTTAGTGACAGGTGTTAATGATGTAACACCTCGAATTGCATCATGTAATAAAGTATTTAAAAATTATTTTGTTGATTTTATTATTTTCTAAGAATTTTCTCGTAACATTTAATGGCAATGGTTTCAAAGGCGACCTATTTTATATTCAGTGTATTCATATTTATGTTGCAGATATTTATATAGCTTAAAGGATTTGTAGAGGAGTAGGACCGTTCCGAGATGGTCTATTGGTAGCATCCTCAATTGGTCTCTGTGCTTCCCAGCACTATTTGATGCACAAAATACAGCCTCATCCACCATGAATGGCCGTGGTGAAGCGCCACATCATTCACGAGGCTTGCCTGGTAATATGTACGAGTATAAAAGAAATACGGCTGATTTAGAAGAGTAATTTGAAAAAAAAAGTAATTATTCTTTACAAACGTCCACTATTTTGATGTTTGAGTGCAAGAATAATAAAGAAATTACTTTTTTTCATACTGAAAGCATCGACTAATATAGTTTAAAGGAGACAGAAAGACATTCATTGATGAAACAAAAGTATTCTACCACTCCTACCCATGAATCGTTTGAAGTATGACAAAATTAACATTTTCAGTGAGAGGAGAAAGGGATGCGAAGCAAGGCAACACAAAACATGATGGGAAGAGGAAGAGAGAAAAACCAGGAAAAGAGAAAGATAAAGCGAGATAAAGCGAGAGAGAGAGAGAGAGAGAGAGAGAGAGAGAGAGAGAGAGAGAGAGAAAGAAAATCGAGCTAAATAGGGGGAAGGGGGAAATAAGGACGTAAAGCTCTGGCGATTTGGCCTTTTTTTATTAAAAAAAAAAAGTGGAATTCCGCTTTTTCTGAATTACTAAAAAACGGAATTTCTGCTAAAAAGTAGAGAACTCACATCCCTACTATTCTGTCTGCCATTTTTCACATTCCGTGAGTGATATTTCTGACAAAGGGGGAAGATTTGCTGTTTTCTAGGTCGACTGTTGTCTTGAGTCAGTGGTAGGTGGAGATTTTAAATTTCATTCAACTTACTGCACTTACAGTCCCTGTACGAAAATACACCAGACGCACACAACTATCTGCTAAATCCCACTCCTTCACTGTAGAGGTCCCTAGATACCAGAAGATTTTCTATTCTGATAGCTTCTTTTCCTTGGACTGCTTACCATTGGAATTCCCTCCCTGCTCTCTGTTTTCCAACAGTACCAAGATGCAGAGATTTAAATGTAATATGAACAAACAACTTTGCGTCCAAACTTCCCACCAAGGTTACCCCCATATAAATCTGGTTCTACCACAGTAGCCTGTTACGCTTCGGTGGCAATATGCCTTGTTTGGGGTGAATAAATGAATATAACATTTTATTTTAATTCAACTGTCAATCTATGAATCGTACTGAACCTTGTTAACCTTGAGTGCTTTTCGGCCTTGATAAAAGGTGACTCATTTGGAAAGATAAAATAAAAAATGTTCGTTTAAATCTTGTGCTCTTGTAAATAAACATGAAAATTGCAGGTCAGAAAACATTCATTTTAATTATTATTATCATCATATTCCGTTTAACATCCGTTTTACATGCTGGCATGTGTTGGACGGTTTTAAGAAATTGACTTCCAAACTAACCTATCTCTGGCCAGGTTTTTATTGATCTCTCTTTCCCTCAGGTCAATTTTTATGAACCTGCTGCTTCAACTGTTTTACATCTACTAATGTTAAAATTCTCCTCCATTCTTTCAACATGGCCACACTTATTGAAATCTCCTGTTCTGCACACATCTCCCTATACTAGTCAGATCTATATTCCTCTGAGGTCATCAGAACTAAGCCTATCTTTAAGACTCACATTAGACATCCATTGTTTCATTCTCCTCTCATTTCTCTCCGTGATGAATTTTTATTTGAAGAGCAAAAATCATCAACTCTCAGAGTTTCTCGGAATCAAAAACGAGGTTAAACGGCTCAAAAAAAAGTTATAAAACTAAAATAAAAACAGAAATGACAACGCTATTGTTTTTAATTACACATTAATTAATCCAAGATGAAATTTGTCAATGTTTATTTTTTTGACCCAGTCAAGAATGGCTGAGGTCAAGAATTGTTGAATTAGCAAGAAAAAACAAAAATACTAAAAAAAAGAAGAAAAAAAAGAAAAGAAATGAATAAAGAAGAAAACTAGGCGGAAATTTACTTGAATTGTTAATCTGACAAAATGCATTCACACAATGTCCTTGAAACGGGAATAAATAAAGACTTGACTAGAGATAGACGTCCTACGATTGAGTACTGCTGCCGTATCTGAGTATTGATTTACTCCTCTCCAGGAGTTAGGCACAAGGCCAGTTTTTATCTTACTCCCACTCCCAGTAGGGGCGCCTCAGGCAGTAAGCAATAAACTTACTCCTCCCCAAAGAGGGGAGGCGAAGCCTGGGAGGGTGGACATCCTAGAACTGCGCAGGACAGACCCATAGACCAGCGTAAATCAAGCCCCGAAGGCCAAGACAAAACCAGTCTATGGGGTGCAGTATCCATCGGAACAGATACTACACTTTGATCTTAGCCAAAAGGCCAAGATGCTGCCGTATCTGAGTAGCACTCGGAGCCGCCTTTCCTGTCTTGACAAAGTACAAAACTGACTTTGAAATCTAGTGGTAGATCTTCTCTTCGCTACAACCTCTTTCTCACAGAAAGCGAAGTTACTAGTCTTTCTCTACACAATCGTTATTTTCATGGTAAGTGCTTGTAAAACATTCACAACAAAAACTCGTCTAGCTACAACCACTGTAATTAATTTTCCTTTCTTCCTCTCTGTACATAAAGCTAAACCGAACTTCCACGAGCTACCCGTCTGTGGAACACAATACCGCGGGGGTGCTTCCCAGCTGACTACAACATGGTCGTTTTAAAGTCAAATATAAACAAGTTCTTGTTTAGCCATCCTCTTAAATAATCAAATTCTGCCATAGTTTAACCATTGTAACCAATCCTCAGTGTTGTGTCACCATCCACCTGACAAATTCATTAATCTTTATCCTCGAATGGCGTTTGGGTCTTGATAAACAGTGACTCCTCAGTGCATAAAATGAAACTTAGTTTGGAAGTCAATTTCTAGCACATTTCCCTTCCATTCTAGCATGAGAGTTCATGGTCGATCGTATAGAACTGAGAATCCGTAATGAAATTCAGTTTTTACAACAATAATAATAATAAAAGTTTGATTGGGTTTATGGCATATAAACCATCTATGGATTATTAAATGCAAAATAAAGTTGTTTAGTTTGGTTTACAACAATAATAATAACTAACCTCCCCCCCCCGTCTAAGAAAAAGAATGGAATCGGCTAATAAAATTCATAATCCTTTCTGCAATCCAACCATATTTGATGCAAATAAACTTCAATCAATGCCTAACTTGTCCACCAAGCTTCAGTTGTGAATGCCCAACAGTTTTTTTTCATCATTTTTCAATGATAAGCAAACTTGAATACAACATGCAAACTTGTCAATAACTATATATATATATATATATATATATATATATATATATATATATATAGAGTATAAAGATACACTCAAAAAAGAATAAATGGGAAATACCAGCAGAGTGCTCAATTAAATTAAGAGCGTAATATTTTTTTTTATTTATAAATACAGATTTTAATCAGACATATGTCAGAAACCGCCGGTCCATATGTCTGATTAAAATCTGTATTTATAAATATATATATATATATATATATATATATATATATAAAAATTTAAAATAATGCCAATTTTCCAAAGCCAAGATTACACCTACTTACTAACACTAGAAAAAAACTTTATATTTAAATTCAATCCAGCATTGAACAGATCATAACTCTAACAACACAATACGAACCACACTTCTATCAACCTTTCTCTACCTCTCTCTATTAATCTATCTAACCATATGCCTGTGTGTGTGTGTGTGCATGTGTGCGTGTGTGTGGAGGGGTGTATGTGTCACTCACCTATGTACGAAATTCAGAACTGACCACACACGTGCGTGCACACAAACACACACATGCGTGCGGGGGCACAACAGCCATTTTGGAGACTGAACAATAAAACGTAATAAATTTCAAAAGAAAATCTACGCACCCTAAGAAATTAAGATGACTGATAAAATAAAGGTCAAAATAACACATACTTTATAAACACACACGACTTTGCCAAGAGAAGCAGGAAAAAATAAAAGATATAAAATTATCAAAACACATACACACACCCGCAAACCCACACATGCGCAAAAACGCCAAACAATAACACATTTCCTCAAATGAAACAACACTCTTTCAAATTGAAAGACATTTCTTCAAATGGATTTACATATCTGATGAAAGCGGACCATTACTTGAAACACGTTATATAAAATTATAAAATGATAAAATAACAAAATAATAAATAAATGTTGAAAAAAAACATTTTACAAATGTTGGTAGCCTTACTCATTTACATACATACATACATATATATATATATGGAAAATGAAAAATGAAAACCCAAAATCATTTATATTATCAACGTTTCCTCTTTATTTCAAGACTTTCACATGATTATTGATTCGAAGAAATAACATACAACTACAATATTTGAAAATGTGTGGTGCGTTTGTGACGCGAAAAGAATGCTTTATCTATTTCGAAAAATGTGGTGCGGATAACACTCTTTAGTTCAGGAATAGTTTGGGAATTGCTATGATAGACATTATCTTTGAGACAACCAAACAGAAAAATCGGGGAGTGGGAGGTCATGGTCCGGTGAGTGTGAAGCTCCTACTGGTGAGATGATAAGCAAAGCATCCACATATATCATTAAACAGAGATAAAACAAATACTGTTGGACATTCATAACTGAAACTTGACGGACAAGTCAGGCATAGACTGATATTTATTTCTACCAAATAGGTTGGATTGCAAAATGAATTATGAATATTCTTAACGATTCCATGGTGGACAGATATTTTTTGGAGGGGGGGGGGTCACTTTATAGAATGCTGATTAAGAAGAATATGTCGAAGATGAAAAGCAAAGTGGCAAATAGTCAAGAATCCAGGTAGGAAACGCCACACACGTAAAGTTGAGTTGAGGGAACCTTTATCCATATTCAGCTTTAATCTAAGGTCAATCAATCATGTTTTTGTTTCAAAATATTCTTCTTTTGTTGCTCGAGACGTTAGCAATATATTATTTCTGCAAGAGTTTACACACAAGGTCAGGTGTGGTTCTGAGAAACCGGTGAACTAGGATAAGAGCACTCTGGCCTATCAAAAATGTCTGAGTAGCCCCCCCCCCCCTCCCGTTTAATAGTAGTAGCCGTGTTAATGGTCATGGGGGGCACTGAATAGAAGCTATGCAAACCATGTAATTTCTGGGCGAGGGGGGGGGGCTCTTCCTTTCCTTTAGCCAATGAAACTTAAAGAGAAGGCATGTTTTTGCTCACAAAACGGGGACAGTATGCGTCGGGCGACTGATCTAGTGAAATCTATCTCTCTTTCTCTCACACAGCATGCATAAAGTGTCCAACTTTAATTCTACGAGAATTCACCCCTGGATACGATCATTGAACGACTGCCTCAGTCACGGAGGATTGCTGTAGACGAACGTGGGAGACACGAGGTATGTTTATGAACGTCCACATGATTTATTTAGTTGTAACATTTGAGACATTAAACCTCCCCTGGGAGGGAGGGGAGTAATGTAACAGCTCTGTCGCCGTTCCTTGGTAGGGGCGCCTTAGGCGACTAGCAATAAACTAACCCCTTTCTCAAAGAGAAGGTAAAGCCTGGGAGGGTGGGCTTCCTCGGACTGAACAGAACCATACCTCAGTCCAACAGCAACAAAGCCACTGTTGGACTGAAAAATGTTGCATCCCAATTCTATGAGAATGATTAGTTACAAAAAACTGGATCCAAAATACTTAAATGACATTATAGCAAAGAATATGGAAATTATCACCCACATATACACACACACACACACACACACCACCCCACACGCACATACACACTCACACACACATATACAAAAAAGTTCTGTGCAAAAGAGCATATGTGCAGAACAGGAGACCGTGATGGTATGGTCACGTTGAAAGAATGTATGATTGTTCTTGGGTTAGTAGATGTAGAACAGTTGAAGTAGCAGGTTCAGTTAACAGGGGAAGGCAAGAAAAACTTGGAAGTGATAAAAATAAATAAAGACCTGGCCAGAGATAGGTTACTATGAGAGTCAATTTCTTAAAACGTCCAATGCATGCCAGCATGTTAAACTACTACTACTACTACTAATAATAATGATGATGATGATGACGATGATGATGATGACGATAATGCTAATGATGCTGATGATGACGATGACGCTGATGATGACGATGACACTGATGATGACGATGACACTGATGATGACGATGATGCTAATGACGACGATGATGCTGATGATGTTGATGCTAATGACGACGATGATAATGCTGATAATGTTGATGATTATGATACAGATAATGATGATGATGATAATACTAGTGATGACGATAATGATGATGACGACGACGATACAGCAGCATCACTTTTAATCCCGACAAAATTCATTACCATTCAAAGAATTTGTCAACCAAATCGGCTTCTTTGCCGTAATTTTGTAGAAGAAAACGAGAAAAAAAGAAAATCTAGTAAAATAGTTTTTTCTTCATCAGAAAAATGGATTTCCGCCTAAAGATGGAGAACTCACATCCATAGAAAGGTTTAGTGATTTAAGTGGAAATCCGCTTTTTCTGGATTAAAAAAATTCGGAATTCTGTTAAAAAGCAGAGAACTGACATCCCTGATGTATCCATTCATTCTGTGCAGACCGACAAACAAACACTTTAGTGTGACAGACCAACAAACAAACATACAAATAAAGTCTATTATAGAGACGCAAGGGCACATCTATAAAAAGAAAGAAAAAAAAACAAACAACCATTCGTAAGAGACGAGAGGGCCGCCATGTCAAAAACGAAGCACTTAAAGTCTGCGGCGGCTCTCTAGTCTTTAAGTCTATTCAAATATCGGCAAACGCATCATACCAAATACAGACTTGGAAATGTTGATTGTAAAATTGAAGCGGTTGTTTTATGTCTTTTAAACTAAGTAAAGAATTTTGAATTCCTGGAAAGTGTTCAGAGAAGATTCAATTTTCTTTGAAAAAAAAAAAAATCACATTCTCAGAAAAGAGATAAATTTTTTTTTTTTTTTAAGAAAATGGAAATTTCTTCAGAATCCAAAATCGCTTTTGCTGACTTTATTAGCCTCTTTCTCAGTAATGTAGGTTTATTTTTACCTAAAGCCATTATTAACTACGTACAGAAGAGAATTGGCCTGTTTTATACCGACCTATAAGAGCATGTGTGTGCATATCTCTCTCCCTTACTCTCTCTTTATATATATATATATATGTGTGTGTGTGTGTGTGTTAGAGTGAAATAAATTCCACAAGGAAATCAGAGTATGAGTGCTCAATGTAATAAACAGAGCAAGAATAAAATAAAGTAACGTAACACGGAATCACAATCACCGATGCAATAAATTTTTTATATTTTTTATTTATTTATTTATTTATTTATTTTTTATCTTTTGAAAAATGTAATCGCCTCGCTTGGATGCTTGAATAAGAAGGAAGTAAATATCGACTCACCACATTTGTACATTTTATAGGATGTTCTACCTGTTTGTCTGTCACGCTTCAGCTTGAATTAGCATTTTTTTTTAAAATGGAAATCGCTCCAGACAAGGCATGAAGCCATTTGATGTAAGGAGCTGACAAGAACAAAAAATTATTATCACAAAGACATATACTTATTGGCATTAGTCTTAAAAACACCAAGGCTCTAGGTAGGAGGAAAACAGTCAGCAGGAAGAGAGTTCCACAAGCCTGCAGTTCTTGGAAAGAAGCTACTGGAATAGTTTAGTTGTTTTGTTCTACGGCATATCAACCCTTTTCAGGTTATTTAATGTCGAATCAGTTTTTATGCTTTAAGTTCTTTATATCTTCAAATATTAATTCATGGTGTTTAGTTTGGTTGTTTTGTAGAGGAAAAACTACTGAAATAGAAAGCGCTGTATTAGAATGAGGCATCAAAACAGCGAATTGATGGAGACCACTAGACCAACGAGTCAAATGAGCTGGAACAAAAGAAGCAGGGAATAGATCAGACAATTCTGAAGAACACATGCCGTAATAATATTTATAGGAAAGACTTTCTAAATAGCATTTTCATCACCGAACGCGCGACTTGAATATACGCATCTTCAGAATTCCAGTCGTTGTTTTTCTTTTTCGGTGAAAGTTAACAAAAAAGAAAAGTAAAAAAAAAAAAAAAAGTGATGGTCTATTTTTAATGAAACGAAGGAAGGCTTACAAATGATGAAGACAATACCTAAAAAGAATCCAACAGAGAAAAAAGAAAAAAAAGAAAAAAACAAATACTAAAGAAACCAGCATTGGATTGAATCGTTGAACGCCATTCATGACATTAGATCCAATATATCTAGGAGATTTCTATTTACAGAAGATCCGGTGTAAATGAACAATCCGCTGGAACTAATGCCTCTTCATTGTACGGAATTTCAATTAAATCCGAAAAAAAAAAAAAAAGTTAATCCATTTGATGCCTCCTCCTTCTCCTCCTCCTCCTCCTCTTCCTCTTCCTATTAAAAAAAAGTCATCAAATGAGCGGAGGTTTTTCTCCGGGGCCTTAATCAGGAAGCCAAAATCGGTTAAGCTTACACTCAGGAAATATATAAGAAAAGATGCGGATATACTTGGGGCAGGATGTGTTTAGGAAACGGAGAAACCAAAAATGAAAAAAAAAAAAAAAAAAAAAAAAAAAAAAAAAAAAACAGCTGCCATGTTGAGGATCAGAAACTGGCATTGACTAAATAACTGTCCCACCCCATCTCATACCCACCCAAACAAAAATGTCGAAGGGCAGTAGAAAATTACATTACAAGATGAGCAAGACGAATGACAGAGAAAAGCATCAAAATAAAATGTCTTTTAGTGAAAGAGCCGACATTTTTTTTATTCGGAAGAGGAAGGAAGAAATTAGCAGCGACGAGAAAGTGGAAAAAACATCTTTAAAACAAAAAGTGAAGGCTAAAAATAAAAGTGTTGACGCTGCATTATTTCTTCGGAAGATTGGCCGTAGACGCAGATTTAAGGGGGAAAATCCACCAAAACGAAGAAAGAAAAAGAAAAACCTCTACATATAACAAAAAGAAAAGCGCAATGTGTATTCTGTTTCCCAGAAAATGCGCAAATATCATAATCTGATTCCGAACAGAAATAGAAAGTAGACAGCATTTTGTTCCGGAGTTGGAGTCACGACCCAGTTATTTTTGACGGGTAGTATGCAAACTATAGGTGCTAATTTGATGTCAAAATATTTGACTAAAATTGGGGTATTTGTATAGACCACAACACATGGTCAACTCGAGTATATTTGTGTAACAGTGGAGAAGATAGAGAAAGAAAGGGAGAGAGAGAAAGAAAGAAAGGGGGAGAGAGAAAAAAAGAAAGGGGGAGAGAGAAAAAAAGAAAGGGGGAGAGAGAAAAAAAGAAAGGGGGAGAGAGAAAGAAAGAAAGGGGGAGAAAGAAAGAAAGGGGGAGAGAGAAAGAAAGGGAGAGAAAGAAAGAAAGAAAGAAAGAAAGGGGGAGGTAGATAGAGAGGGGGGAGAGAGATAGATAGATAGGGGGGGGAGAGATAGATAGGGGAGAGAGATAGATAGGGGGAGAGAGAGAGATAGGGGGGAGAGAGAGAGATAGGGGGGAGAGAGAGATAGGGGGGAGAGAGAGAGATAGGGGGGGGAGAGAGAGATAGGGGGGAGAGAGAGATAGGGGGGAGAGAGAGAGATAGGGGGGAGAGAGAGATAGGGGGGAGAGAGAGATAGGGGGGAGAGAGAGATAGGGGGGAGAGAGAGATAGGGGGGAGAGAGATAGAGGGGGGAGAGAGATAGAGGGGGGGAGAGAGATAGAGGGGGGAGAGAGATAGAGGGGGGGAGAGAGATAGAGGGGGGGAGAGAGATAGAGGGGGGGAGAGAGATAGATAGGGGGAGAGAGATAGATAGGGGGAGAGAGATAGATAGGGGGAGAGAGATAGATAGGGGGAGGGGGAGAAATAGAGGGGGAGGGGAGAAAGAGAGGGGGAGGGGGAGAAAGAGAGGGAGGGGGAGAAAGAGAGGGAGGGGGAGAAAGAGAGAGCGTGTTAGCATGAAAAAGAACATGAGAACCAAATTTTAAAGTTAAAAAGTTCACAACGTATCAAAGATTTATGTCTGGGAATTTTGAGGATGAGGATTTTTATATGAGAAATTATGAAAACACCTAAAAATTTTCGTGGCTTGTAATAGGAAGATCGGCGGTTAATTTTTAATTGATACAAGTAATTTCATCACGCTGGATGTAGAAATATCAATATTAGAAAAATGCATGGATTTATGCAAAAAAAAAAAAAAAAAAAAAAAAAAAGGCGAAAGAAAAAAGTCTCGTATGTGATGAAATGAACTGCAAAAATATAGAGCAACATTCATGAACCCTAACCAGGATTGAAACCATAATTAAAATCAGACTAGAACAAGCGCCAGAAATGTTTGGATGTTACCGTAATTCCTCAGATACTACATAGAGACACTCAAGTGACCCATTGATAATAGCCGAGTACCAAAATTGGACTGAGTTCACAAAAGTCGAACGAATATTTAAATTGAGTGCAGAAGGAGTCCCCCCTCTCTCTTTAGTCTCTTTGTTACGACATTCAGTCCCCATCCCACCACTCTTCCTTTGTTATACCCTTAGGGTTTTTACCTGCTCCCTTTTTGCTACACTCTTTGGTCTTTCCCTCTCCCCTTCTTTCTTTGCTACCCTCCTCGGTTAACTCTCTTTTTCTTTGCTTCGATCTCTTTACCTCTCTTTTGGCTACCCTCTTTTTGCAGTCCATCCACCTCTCTCTCTCTCTCTGCTACCACCTCCCCCTTTTCTCTCTCTCGGCTACCCCTTCTGTCAACCCTTCTCTCTTTCGACTACCACCTTCAGTTACCCCCTCTCTATCTCTCGGATACCCCCTTTGGTTTCTTCACCTCTTTCTCACACTTAGCTACTCTCTTCTGTTCTTAAGTCTCCCTCGGCTACCCCCTCTGATCCCTCTACATCTCTCGGCTACCCCCTCTGATCCCTCTACATCCCTCAGCTACCCCCTCTGATCCCTCGGCTACCTCCTCTGATCCCTCTACATCCCTCGGCTACCCCCTCTGATCCCTCGGCTACCCCCTCTGATCCCTCTACATCCCTCGGCTACCCCCTCTGATCCCTCTACATCCCTCGGCTACCTCTGATCCCTCTACATCCCTCGGCTACCCCCTCTGATCCTTCGACTACCCCCTCTGATCCCTCTACATCCCTCGGCTACCCCCTCTGATCCCTCGGCTACCCCCTCTGATCCCTCTACATCCCTCGGCTACCCCCTCTGATCCCTCTACATCCCTCGGCTACCCCCTTTGATCCCTCTACATCCCTCGGCTACCCCCTCTGATCCCTCTACATCCCTCGGCTACCCCCTTTGATCCCTCTACATCCCTCGGCTACCCCCTCTGATCCCTCTACATCCCTCGGCTACCCCCTCTGATCCCTCTACATCCCTCGGCTACCCCCTTTGATCCCTCTACATCCCTCGGCTACCCCCTTTGATCCCTCTACATCCCTCGGCTACCCCCTCTGATCCCTCTACATCCCTCGGCTACCCCCTTTGATCCCTCTACATCCCTCGGCTACCCCCTCTGATCCCTCTACATCCCTCGGCTACCCCCTCTGATCCCTCTACATCCCTCGGCTACCCCCTCTGATCCCTCTACATCCCTCGGCTACCCCCTCTGATCCCTCGGCTACCAACTTTGATCCCTCTTTATTTACTACACTCTAACACACTATTACCTTCTTCAGCTGAAATGGCGACAAAATTTTAATACACGTTTATCCTTACAGTTGGATTTCCACCACGAGCAAATTTTCATTTTCACTTCAAGTTTTTGCAAAAGTTTAGTTTTTGGTATCAGGTCGAAGCTTAGGGTTTAAGTAACAGTTTTGGTTTGAATGAAAAGATCACACAGAGTCTTAATACATTCCCACCATTTTCCAAGATGGCCACCATCAAAATCTAATAATGTCAATATCTTGGAAACTATTTAATCTAGAACCAATAATTTGGTGTTTATACCTAGGTTTTCATGGGGATGACACAGTGGCTAAGTGGTTAACGGACTAGGTGTGTTGGGTTCGAATCCAGTTCGTTCTGCAGAAACGCTGACATACAAACCCAATCCTTACCTTTTGTCTAACCTCCTGGAGATGAGGTAAATAAAATACCTAGGTTTTCATGGTCAAGGAATCAGATAAAACCATCAGAGTATTTGTTTCAAGATGGTAAAATACAAGATGGCCACCACCAAAATCCTATATCGATAGCCGATAGTTAGAAAGCCACTAAACCTTCAGTCATGCTGTTGGTGTCTATGCCTAGAATTCTATGGCCAAGGAAGCAAACAGTTATGTCTCTATAATCAGTAGGTGTGTATCTGTTCCCCAAAAGTAGAAAAATAAACATGGTATGAGCTATGATAAGATATCAGTGGACTGACATTGTGTCCGCGAGGCAAGAGGGTCGGCCCCTGATGATGCTACCATATAACAAAGTCTTTTCCATCTACAGGTGACAATGTTGACAACATAACTATGAAATCATTATAAACTAATATTTTTAACATGTTCGCTTCTTTCTCATTAACCAACTGGACTTCCTGTGTAATTAGGATCTCGCATTGATCCTTTGTGATCATGGAATCAGCTTAGGTTGTTTGCTGGGGTATCTGTGCAGTGCACAAACTCATTAGCACATTTTTTGGAAGAGGAACCAACAGTGCAGTTTTGGTTACTCATTCACAAGTATGAAAAGCATGACTGAAGGTTTAGTTATTTTGGAACTATCAGCTATCGATATAAGATTTTGGTGGTGGCCATCTTGAATTTTATCATCTCGGAACAAATAAATACTCTGATGTAGTGAGAAATGGTTTTATCTGATTCCTTGACCTTGAAAACCTAAGTATAGACACGAAATTCATGTTTCTAGGTTGAATAGCTTCAGAGATATTGGCATTATTAAATTTTGATGGCAGCCATCTTGGAAAATGGTAGAAATGTCCACTCAGACCAAAATTGTTACTTTGGCCCTAAGTTTCAAAATGGTACCAAAAATCAAACTTCTGCAAAAACTGAGAGGGACTGATGACCCCCCCCCCGCTATTAAGACCAATTATAATATGCGCCACACAAAGATAAACTAAGAAAAGCAACTAATTAGTCATTTTTGGTTAATTATCTCTGTCTATTTAATGCAGGGTCGTATGATGTCATCCGCCGCCTCCTTTTTTGTTGTTTTCATTCATTAACATTAACATTAGTTAGTCGTAAAAATCAGATCGTGGGGATGATGGAGTTACGGCACTAGAAAATGTTCGAGACAAAAGAGTTACACGGAACATTCAGCAAAGAAAAGAACAGGAAAAAATCGCGAGTTATTTTGAAAAAAAACCCCAAAAACCAATCGATTGAGGGTCAAGGAAATGTCATGGGTGTTTAACGCTGATGAATTTCTTCAAAGAGATAATAGTTCCGCTAAAATTACCCGATCGCTTCAAAAGAGCTTTGTCATTATCGACAGCAAGAAAAGAGGTTTCGTTTTTATATCCATCATTTTGTCTTTGTGGTGGTTAAATAAGTCGCGTTCGGTTTCTTTTTGTTCGGTTTCTTTCTTTTCCGTTAACTGCGGCAAAAGAAGATAGTGACAATATCAGGAATTTATTTTTTTACTAACAAAAAATTACCCGTCATCTAACGGCGGCTATTAATAGAGCTTTAAGTATTATTTTTAAATCTATAACTTATGCTACGTACTTTCATATGATAACCTTATGCTACGTACTTTCATATGATAACCTTATGCTACGTACTTTCATATGATAACCTTATGCTACGTACTTTCATATGATAACCTTATGCTACGTACTTTCATATGATAACCTTATGCTACGTACTTTCATATGATAACCTTATGCTACGTACTTTCATATGATAACCTTATGCTACGTACTTTCATATGATAACCTTATGCTACGTACTTTCATATGATAACCTTATGCTACGTACTTTCATATGATAACCGTATGCTACGTACTTTCATATGATAACCGTATGCTACGTACTTTCACATGATAACCGTATGCTACGTACATTCACATGATAACCGTATGCTACGTACTTTCACATGATAACCGTATGCTACGTACTTTCACATGATAACCGTATGCTACGTACTTTCACATGATAACCGTATGCTACGTACTTTCACATGATAACCGTATGCTACGTACTTTCACATGATAACCGTATGCTACGTACTTTCACATGATAACCGTATGCTACGTACTTTCACATGATAACCGTATGCTACGTACTTTCACATGATAACCGTATGCTACGTACTTTCACATGATAACCGTATGCTACGTACTTTCACATGATAACCGTATGCTACGTACTTTCACATGATAACCGTATGCTACGTACTTTCACATGATAACCGTATGCTACGTACTTTCACATGATAACCGTATGCTACGTACTTTCACATGATAACCGTATGCTACGTACTTTCACATGATAACCGTATGCTACGTACTTTCACATGATAACCGTATGCTACGTACTTTCACATGATAACCGTATGCTACGTACTTTCACATGATAACCGTATGCTACGTACTTTCACATGATAACTTATGCTACGTACTTTCACATGATAACTTATGCTACGTACTTTCACATGATAACTTATGCTACGTACTTTCACATGATAACTTATGCTACGTACTTTCACATGATAACTTATGCTACGTACTTTCACATGATAACTTATGCTACGTACTTTCACATGATAACTTATGCTACGTACTTTCACATGATAACTTATGCTACGTACTTTCACATGATAACTTATGCTACGTACTTTCACATGATAACTTATGCTACGTACTTTCACATGATAACTTATGCTACGTACTTTCACATGATAACTTATGCTACGTACTTTCACATGATAACTTATGCTACGTACTTTCACATGATAACTTATGCTACGTACTTTCACATGATAACTTATGCTACGTACTTTCACATGATAACTTATGCTACGTACTTTCACATGATAACTTATGCTACGTACTTTCACATGATAACTTATGCTACGTACTTTCACATGATAACTTATGCTACGTACTTTCACATGATAACTTATGCTACGTACTTTCACATAATAACTTATGTTACATACTTTCATATAATAACTTATACTACATACTTTCATATAATAACTTATACTACATACTTTCATATAACTTATATTACATACTTTCATATAACTTATATTACATACTTTCATATAACTTATATTACATACTTTCATATAACTTATATTACATACTTTCATATAACTTATACTACTTACTTTCATATAACTTATATTACATACTTTCATATAACTTATACTACATACTTTAATATAATAACTTATACTACATACTTTCATATAACTTATATTACATATCTTCTTTAATATAAATCCATTGTAATTTTTACAACTAATTGTTTTTATTTAAATTACCTCCCTTAAAAATTAATGAGCATATTTAAGAAAGGTTTTTGTAATTTATCCTCTTTTTTAGTAAATCACTTTAATTCATTACTGTCAAAATCGATATAACTATTGCATATATATAGTAAAATAGGACAAAATTACAAATGAATAACACCAAACATTAATTTGCTATAAACTGTTTAAAAAATAGTTATACAAATTAAGCATACAAATGGCTGTGTTTGGGTTTTTATTCTGTACTATATATATATATATATATATATATATATATATATATATATATATATATATACAGTATTTCAAAATACTATGTTGTATTATTGATTTAAATAATAGTAACTTGTTTTGATAGTAAGATAGGTGTGATAGATGAAAAAATGTTTGCATTTATTCATTCAGACTAGTGGGACCCAGTGGAAATGCTACAATGCTTTCTACATCAAGTTGCATAATTTACTGGGTTTTTTTTTTACCTTAGTTCATCCCAAACCAGGCAAGTTGCCACTGTAGATGTAATTGAGAATTAGGGTGAAAGTTTTGGGGGTCATCCTAAATTAGGAGCTGTGCAGCGAGATGCTTGTTCACGGTACAGTCGAGGAAACAGGGAGCAGGAGAGAGTTCCAAAGGACCGCAGCACAAGAAAAAAAGCTATCAGAGTAGAAGGCTCTCCGGCATCTGGGGATCTCTACAGTGAATGGATAGGATTTAGCTGATTGTCGAGTTGGTCGAATGTATTTACGTCGAGGGGTCACCAGAACAAGTACAAGGATGCAACATTGCGGCGATGGGACAGGGGCTGTTAATAATACTATTCCTTTGGAAATAACAAATGTCTGTCAGGGGGCAATACTATTAAGAAAAAAAATGACACTTTCTTCTTCTGTAAAAATATGATTGTCACTGTCAGCTAAATATTCTTCCAATAAATAAAACGAATATGTTTATTCTTTGTTTAAAATTGTAGCAATTTAACTCTTTTCAAAATAATAAATATTCTCTGTTCTTACTGTAAACATGATTGTCGGCAAAATAGTCATCAAATCAATAAAACCAATGTCACTTTTTTAGATGCATTTATTTAAAATCATACTATTTTAGTCGACGGGATTTTGGAAAAATTCATGTTAAAAATGGGTAAAGGCGAATTTGTTTACCCTCTCATTTTTTAAATGTGCATGAAAGGTGATAACGTAGGTCCAAACATGAAATGTCTTAACATACTGATATATCAAGGATGTGAAAAAAGTCTGAAGTCGAGATGAATTTCTTAATCGGGGGGGGGGGGGGGTACAGTCCCTACCAATTTTCCAACTTAGTCAGGGTGTTCACACATAAGTACTTAAAAAAAAGGAGAATCTCATTTTCTTTGAGAGGGGGGGGGGGTATTTAGCAAAAGGTGTTAACCTACAATACCTGTCTTTCATAGTGAAAGTATCGATTGTTATGTTTTAAAGGAGACAGGAAGTTATTCATTGATGAAACAAAAGTCTTCTACTCCTCCTTCCTACTTATGAATCGTTTGAAGTATGGAAAAATTAACATTTTCAGAGAGAAGGGAAAGGCAGGCGAAGCAAGGCAAGACAAAACGTGATGGGAAGAGGAAGAGGGAAAAAACAGGAAAAGAGAAAGAAAGATGAAGCGAGAGTGATGAAGAAAATGAAATAAAACTGAGCCAAATAAGAAAAAATAAGGACATAAAGCACTAGCAATTTGGCTTTTTGGAATTCCGCTTTTTCTGTCTTATAAAAAAAGCAAAATTTTGTTAAAAAGCGAAGAACTGCAGCAAAAAAAAAATGATCGCAATATTTGTGATTTATATATTCACTAACGGGGCCCATGAAAATTCCATGGTGCTTTCTACATCAATCTGTTAGGAATGTGAATTGCCAATTGCAAAAAAGTTAAAATCGAGATGAATTTCCCAACCGTATGGTCAGCCATTGAGCTCGGATAAGATATTTTTTAAGTTCGTATGTATGTTATCACTTTTCACCCCTTTTTTTAAAAGATGGGACCATCCGATCACCGAAGATACAGTGCAAAAAAAATAATTAAAAAAAAATTTATCTGATGTTGCTGTTGTGATGAACGTGAAACTTAACTAAAATACACTAGGATCAAAGTGTAGTATCAGTAATTCGCTCTATTCATAAAGCATCATGTTTCCATTGTCCGAGGGTCAGAAATTCTTTTTGATATTTCGCAAACTCACTCTTCAGTCCTCACGCTGCAGTAGGTCAACTGTCTCCAAATTCCACTTTTGTACATTTTGTCTAATCACTTGCTTCAAAGTTTTTCTTGGCCGGCCAACCTTCCTGCGATTTAAGACATCCATGCTTCTGCAACGGTGTATCCAGGTGGATGAACGCTTCACAGAACAATACTAGCATAACTAATTCGTCCTTAGGATAACCTCTATGCTGGGAAAATCTAGTGCTTTCAGCAAATCCTCTGTGTTGGGTTTGGTCAGATTTCACATTGTGGATCCATCTAATCTAATTATGCATCTGTCATTGCACTGCAGTTGTACAAAAGAGGACTGGGTGAGGATCCAACATCCATTGCCATATAACACAGCGCTCCTGACACAGCTGCGAGATCAAATCATCAAATTAATACAAAATGAAAATCCTTTTTTTTTTCTAAATGGCTGGCTGCTTTACATCAAGCGAGTGATTTACCTTGTACCCCAAATAAAGGACAACGGTTGATCCCTTTCTTTCCTCCTCTTTCTCGACACTACCACCAGTTTGCAGTGTACATCTGCATGAATGACCTTTGACATAATTAACAGACTGTGAAAAAAATAAAGAGCCATTGTCCATTGATCGGTCAGTCTCTCTCTACTGACCAAACCCATTTGTTGTGTACTTCTGCATGAATGACCTCTGACCTGTTAAGTAACAGACTATAGTCGCCAGTCTAAAACAAAAAGATATCAAAATGGGAAGTTGAGAAATGCCAGAGGGGAAAAAAGGCAATAAATATTCTTTACCTTTAAGTCATACATTATTCATTCTTAGATTTGTGCCGATACATTTTTATTCGCGCAGCAACAGTGCGTGGCCAGCGGGAGAAAAGACGCTTCCAGAAATATTCGAGACTTTAAAACACGTATGTATATGCATGCGTGACAAATGCAAAAAAAAACCCAAAAAACCCAAAACAAATACAGTATTTTCACTGTCTCTACCGTAATTCTTATTCTGTGACCTCTTATCATAAAATTCATTATCGATTCTATACAAAATTTCACGCTTAGAATTGCTGAAGCAGAGGACAAACTGATCACATCGATTGTTGGCTGTATGGACACTGCATCCTTTAGAACACTCACACTTCCAAAAATTCGACGAAACTACACCTGATTTCCCTCTCCATCTGCATGCACACACACATGCACTTTTGATAAGTTGCAGTGTACCTCAGCACTGTGCAGCACAATGATTTCATCATCATAATAATTAAACAGACAAAAAACTATATGCCATCTAACAGATATTACTCTAGCTCTAAATATTATATCTATATTACATATCTTTAATATAAATTTATTGTCATTTTAAAAACTAATAATTTTCATTTTAATCACCTTCCTTGAAAAGTAATAAACGTAATATTTTAAGAAATGTTTTGGTAATTTATCCTTTTTTATTTAATTACTTTAATTGTTAATATCGATAAAACTATTGCATATATATAGCAAAAATAGGACAATAAAATTACAAATGAATAACAAACATTTATTATAAACTGTTTAGAAAATATTTATGAAAATTAAGCATACAAATAGTTGCGTTTTTACTCTGCTATATATACAGTATTTAAACAGATTATGTGTTGTTGATTTAAGTAAGCATGATCCGTTTTAATCGTAATATAGGTGTATTAAATTAAAAAAACTTTTGTATTTATTTATCTAATACTTTGCCAGCTTGCTATTGTTTCGCAAAGTTCACTACTTGAAATTCTTGAAACCAAAATTTGAAATAATAAACATTTCATTCATAAGTTTCTTTATTCGTATAAATAGAGAAACATTAACATCTAGGTAATGTTGATACAAATTTATTCATCTTTTAAACAAGTACCTATAGAAATCAAAAGAAAGAAGAAATCAATTTTCTTGAGAAAACTATGGCATCGTTAACCGAAGAGAGGAACGGAGGAGATAGAAAGAAAGTGAGTAAGACATTTAACCAATTAGTCAGAGAGTCACCCACTACCTTCCCTTTTCTATTCTCACTTTTGCCTGTCGGTAAGAATTCTATGGAGCGATGTTAGAGGAAAGGTTTTTAGTAAGTTATTTTTTTTATTAAACCATTTGAATTAATTACTGTTAATATCAACGAAATTATTGCATATATATAGACAAAATGGTACGATAAAATTACAAATGTATAATAATTATGCTAATTAGGCATTCAAATGATTGTCTTTGGATCGTTCGTCGGTACTATATATAGAGTATTTCGAAATGTTATATTGTATTATTGATTTAAATAACAGTAACCCGTTTTGATGGTAAGATAGGTGTGATAGATGAAAAAAACTTTTCAATTTATTCATTCAGATAAAAAGTCAAGTCTTTCAATCAAACCAAATATCATCTTGAAACGGCAATCAAGTGAAATGTAGCCTTTAAGAAAGCTATGGAGGTTGTTTACATGATGATCCTTCTCTTACTAAGTTTACATCTGCAATGTGTTTTCAAATCACTCTTTCTAGTCACATGATTAAACTCAACCCCATGAGCTATCCACCTTTCGATATGTGCAGCAAGATGGGCTGTGGAGTGTGAAAATAATGTTAAAAACAGTATTTACACATAGAGTAAGCAGAGAATTGGAAAATTCCATTGGAAGTTAAACATCAGAATTCTGGTTATTTGTCAGGATTTGTGTGCGATGGTGAATCAGAATCGAGAATCTGAAAATATCAGAACTTTTTGGGGCATCGAAATTGGAAAATTTTTAGCCTACTCTACGATTCTAAAAACGATTCTTTAAATTTTTTGTTTGTTTAAAACTAATCTTTTTTATTGCTGTACTAATGATAAAATTATAAATTTTTATTGATTTTAAACTACTAGTAAAACTAAATTCTTTTTTTGCTGGTACTAATGATAAAATGACAAATATTTATTAATTTTAAACTACTAGTAAAACTAAATTCTTTTTTTTGCTGGTACTAATGATAAAATGACAAATATTTATTAATTTTAAACAACTAGTAAAACTAAATTCTTTTTTTGCTGGTACTAATGATAAAATGACAAATATTTATTAATTTTAAACTACTAGTAAAACTAAATTCTTTTTTTGCTGGTACTAATGATGAAATGACAAATATTTATTAATTTTAAACTACTAGTAAAACTAAATTCTTTTTTTGCTGGTACTAATGATAAAATGACAAATATTTATTAATTTTAAACTACTAGTAAAACTAAATTCTTTTTTTGCTGGTACTAATGATTAAATTATAAATATTTATTAATTTTAAACTACTAGTAAAACTAAATTCTTTTTTTGCTGGTACTAATGATAAAATGACAAATATTTATTAATTTTAAACTACTAGTAAAACTAAATTCTTTTTTTGCTGGTACTAATGATGAAATGAAAAAAATATTTATTAATTTTAAACTACTAGTAAAACTAAATTCTTTTTTTGCTGGTACTAATGATGAAATTATAAATTTTTATTGATTTTAAACTACTACTAAAACTAAATTCTTTTTTTGCTGGTACTAATGATAAAATGACAAATATTTATTAATTTTAAACAACTAGTAAAACTAAATTCTTTTTTTGCTGGTACTAATGATGAAATGAAAAAATATTTATTAATTTTAAACTACTAGTAAAACTAAATTCTTTTTTTGCTGGTACTAATGATGAAATTATAAATTTTTATTGATTTTAAACTACTACTAAAACTAAATTCTTTTTTTGCTGGTACTAATGATAAAATGACAAATATTTATTAATTTTAAACTACTAGTAAAACTAAATTCTTTTTTTGCTGCTACTAATGATGAAATTATAAATTTTTATTGATTTTAAACTACTATTAAAACTAAATTCTTTTTTTGCTGGTAATAATGATAAAATGACAAATATTTATTGATTTTAAACTACTAGTAAAACTAAATTCTTTTTTTGCTGGTACTAATGATGAAATGACAAATATTTATTAATTTTAAACTACTCGTAAAACTAAATTTTTTTTTGCTGGTACTAATGATAAAATGACAAATATTTATTAATTTTAAACTAATAGTAAAACTAAATTCTTTTTTTGCTGGTACTAATGATTAAATTATAAATATTTATTAATTTTAAACTACTAGTAAAACTAAATTCTTTTTTTGCTGGTATTAATGATAAAATGACAAATATTTATTAATTTTAAACTAATAGTAAAACTAAATTCTTTTTTTGCTGGTACTAATGATGAAATGAAAAAATATTTATTAATTTTAAACTACTAGTAAAACTAAATTCTTTTTTTGCTGGTACTAATGATGAAATTATAAATTTTTATTGATTTTAAACTACTACTAAAACTAAATTCTTTTTTTGCTGGTACTAATGATAAAATGACAAATATTTATTAATTTTAAACTACTAGTAAAACTAAATTCTTTTTTTGCTGCTACTAATGATGAAATTATAAATTTTTATTGATTTTAAACTACTATTAAAACTAAATTCTTTTTTTGCTGGTAATAATGATAAAATGACAAATATTTATTGATTTTAAACTACTAGTAAAACTAAATTCTTTTTTTGCTGGTACTAATGATGAAATGACAAATATTTATTAATTTTAAACTAATAGTAAAACTAAATTCTTTTTTTGCTGATACTAATGATAAAATGACAAATATTTATTGATTTTAAACTACTAGTAAAACTAAATTCTTATTTTTCTGGTACTAATGATGAAATGACAAATATTTATTGATTTTAAACTAATAGTAAAACTAAATTCTTTTTTTGCTGGTACTAATGATAAAATGACAAATATTTATTAATTTTAAACTAATAGTAAAACTGAAATTTACAGATCATAATAACTAATTAAGGGTTAAAATGGCACCGGAAAAAATGTCCCCAGTAGATAAATGGAAAAAAAATGTCCCCAGTAGATAAATGGAAAAAAAATGTCCCCAGTAGATAAATGGAAAAAAAATGGCCCCAGTAGATAAATGGAAAAAAAATGGCACAAGTAGATAAATGGAAAAAAAATGGCCCCAGTAGATAAATGGAAAAAAAATGTCCCCAGTAGATAAATGGAAAAAAAATGTCCCCAGTAGATAAATGGAAAAAAAATGGCCCCAGTAGATAAATGGAAAAAAAATGGCCCCAGTAGATAAATGGAAAAAAAATGGCACAAGTAGATAAATGGAAAAAAAATGGCCCCAGTAGATAAATGGAAAAAAAATGGCCCCAGTAGATAAATGGAAAAAAAATGGCCCCAGTAGATAAATGGAAAAAAAATGGCACAAGTAGATAAATGGAAAAAAAATGTCCCCAGTAGATAAATGGAAAAAAAATGTCCCCAGTAGATAAATGGAAAAAAAATGTCCCCAGTAGATAAATGGAAAAAAAATGTCCCCAGTAGATAAATGGAAAAAAAATGTCCCCAGTAGATAAATGGGAAAAAAATGTCCCCAGTAGATAAATGGGAAAAAAATGTCCCCAGTAGATAAATGGAAAAAAAATGTCCCCAGTAGATAAATGGAAAAAAAATGTCCCCAGTAGATAAATGGAAAAAAAATGTCCCCAGTAGATAAATTGAAAAAAAATGGCCCCAGTAGATAAATTGAAAAAAAATGGCCCCAGTAGATAAATGGAAAAAAAATGTCCCCAGTAGATAAATGGAAAAAAAATGTCCCAAGTAGATAAATGGAAAAAAAATGTCCCCAGTAGATAAATGGAAAAAAAATGTCCCCAGTAGATAAATGGAAAAAAAATGTCCCCAGTAGATAAATGGAAAAAAAATGGCCCCAGTAGATAAATGGAAAAAAAATGGCCCCAGTAGATAAATGGAAAAAAAATGTCCCCAGTAGATAAATGGAAAAAAAATGTCCCAAGTAGATAAATGGAAAAAAAATGTCCCCAGTAGATAAATGGAAAAAAAATGTCCCCAGTAGATAAATGGAAAAAAAATGTCCCCAGTAGATAAATGGAAAAAAAATGTCCTCAGTAGATAAATGGAAAAAAAATGGCCCCAGTAGATAAATGGAAAAAAAATGTCCCCAGTAGATAAATGGAAAAAAAATGTCCCCAGTAGATAAATGGAAAAAAAATGTCCCCAGTAGATAAATGGAAAAAAAATGTCCCCAGTAGATAAATGGAAAAAAAATGTCCCCAGTAGATAAATGGAAAAAAAATGTCCCCAGTAGATAAATGGAAAAAAAATGTCCCCAGTAGATAAATGGAAAAAAAATGTCCCCAGTAGATAAATGGAAAAAAAATGTCCCCAGTAGATAAATGGAAAAAAAATGTCCCCAGTAGATAAATGGAAAAAAAATGTCCCCAGTAGATAAATGGAAAAAAAATGTCCCCAGTAGATAAATGGAAAAAAAATGTCCCCAGTAGATAAATGGAAAAAAAATGTCCCCAGTAGATAAATGGAAAAAAAATGGCACAAGTAGATAAATGGAAAAAAAAATGGCACAAGTAAAAAATATAGATGACAATCTCACAATGAGTTTATCAAAATCTTGGAGACAATACATAAAGGGAAAATATTAAGAAGTTTATCCAATTAAAAGGAAAATTACATCTACATTTAAAAGTAGATGAGGACTCTCCCCCCCCCCCCTACAAAGAAAATGAAATACTACTTTTTTTTAAGGCAATTTTAGAATCGGAATCAAAAATTTAGAACAGAATCGGTAATTGTATCAAAATCAGGGAATATTGGAATCGTTCCATCACATGTCAGGATATGCCATCAAGTCCGAAGTGACACATGACAAAAAAAAGGAGAAAATTTTTCCCTTTTTGGCATACAAGCTGATTGGATTTGAAGATCTATTTCAAAGCTGTTTTCCCTCCCCCACACCGGGCAAATAAGCGATGGGAGCTTATGTAACATGTATCTTTACCATGCTGTGAAGGAATAAAGCATCAAAGAGTATGAGCCATTGCTCAAGTATGTTTTTTGTTTTTTTTAACTTAGTACAGTATCAAAGGAAAAAAGAAAATCCCCACTACCACTATGATTACGGCTTAACTACAATGGAAACGAAGAGTGCCAACTACTTACAACGTGTCAATAAGAGATTCGGCTATTTTAAAGATTCCCATCAAACGTTACAAGTTATTTATTTCGACATGTGGAGAGAACAGAGGTCGAACCTTTTCAATCATTCCTAAGTAACCATTTGTACTTGGCAAACTATACTTAACCCTAAATGCATATTACTGCTAAGTAATGTGTATCAAAAGTGGTATTACAGTTTCACCCCAAAAAACTAATAGAAAAGAGAAAGAAAGATAAAGCAAGAGAGAGAGAAAGGAGGAAAGAGAAATAAAATCCAGCCAAATAGTGATGAAAAAAAAAAAGGAGTAAGGCTCTAGTGATTTGGCAGAAATCAGTTTTTTATTATTAAAAAAAAAAAAAGAAAAAGCAGATTTTAACCAAAACGTGGAGAACTCACATCCATGGAAAGCTCTAGCGAGTAAAGCAGAAATCTGCTTTTTCTGGATTTAAAAAAAAAAACAGAATTGTTAAAATACAGAGAATTCAAACTCCTGTTATTTGTTTTGATAACACAAATTTAGAATTATCAGGTTCTCATATCTGTTCCTCCATCCCTCTCTCTCTCGAAAAAAAAAAAAAAAAGAAAAAAAGTAGAAACCTTCCAATGTAACTGTATCGAATAGAATAAAATTGGATCAGGATACACAAGACAGAAAATGGGACATACAGAAAGGCAAATGTTGAACAGCATTTAACTGATTTAAACTTAGACAGACGAACATACCAAGTTTTTAATGAACACCTCCTCAACACATGCCACCCCACACCAAACAGCTCCTTCAACAAACAGCACCCCAACACCATCTTTAACAAACAGTACCCCAACACACGCCCCAAACAAACAGCACCCCCCCACCACCACCACAAACAGCATCTCCAACACACGCCTCTCCCCAACAAACAGTACCTTCAACGCCCCCAAAAAACAGTACCCTCTTACAAATACTGGTTATTGCAACAGACTTACAACAGAAACCGATACTAACTGAGTGTCAGTCTTGTCGGCAAAATACGGCTGCTAATATCGAGCCCAAAATGTAATTAAGTGGTTAACAAACGAATCATTTGCATAACCGGACATGGCTCACTTCATTGTCCTGGTTGTCTGCCTACAGCCACTTGTTTGGGATAGCCACTGCCCCTTTCCCACCGAAAACACAGCACACAAATCTGCGGCGCTTTGACTCATGTAGGCGGCCATTATCAATTCATTGTTCATACAATCTCCACTAGAGTTATTCAATACGCATGTGTGGCAGATTTTAAAGAAACTGCAACTTCTACCATAGTTTATTTTTGTGGCACCCCTATCATGCAATTATTGCAGAGTCTATACAAAAGCAGTTCTCACTTCAAATCAAATAAATTCTTATCCCAAAACATCAGTAAACTTGTCTCACAGAATTCGACTCCGAAATTAAAATCTTCACTTAAGATCCGTTAACAGAATTACAACAAGCAACAAGATTCATTAAATCGAAAATCAATTTATTTTCCTTTGAACTCTAAAATTAACACGGTAAAAGATTCGCCGAAAATAGGAAAGTGTGGCTATTCATTATTCAACAAAAATAACAGATCCGTTGCTGATGGTGTTAGTTCAAAGGAAAGACATCATTTGCATCCGACAAAAAATAGAAATTTCCCCATAAACAAATGAAGATGGTAAAGAATACTTCAGTTTCAATTCAAAAGAAAGTCCCCATATATATTAAATTGTTTTTAATGCCAATACGTAGTTAAAGCAACATATATTGTTTGGGACTATCAAAATAATTTCCAACGCTATTGATAATGTTTACCCATTCATTTATTTTTTTATTTTTTTATTATTGCTTATGCTTGAATTCGTGTTTTGAAACATGACATAAATAATAAATCTATAACGTCATGTCAAAGTAATAATTATTTTGTTGAGGTAATGTTTTAATCTCTATTTTTATTTTTAAAAAAGTTTAAATATGTAATTTGTCAGAACCTCAGACTGAAGATCTCAAGGTTTCAGTTTCGATTTCCGGTCATCGAATCCGCTTTATTTTTTGGGAATTTATTTTTTAGTATTAATGCAATATTATCGATTTCTAAAAGTAGTTAACATTTCTGATGTTACGAAATGAGACAAATTCCACAATACATTTATTACTTTAAAAATTGTGACTGATGGAAAAATTGTGATTGACAGATTGATAAAATCTTTAGATAAGATTTTTAATAATAATATTCCTTTTGAAATAATAAATATCTGTCAGGATCAATACTATTAAGAAAAGAATGACGCTTTCTTCTTCCGTAAAAATGCCAGCTAAATATTCTTGAAATAAATAAAACGATCATCACATTTTTAAATCTATTTTTTTTTTATTTATCTTCCTCCCACAGCAGTAAGAGCTGACACAAGGTCGGGAAAGTGGGATTTGAAAAGCCAACGCCCAAGAAGATAAGCACTCTGGCTTACAAAAAATACCTGGGCAGCCCCGTCGGTATTCCCCGGCAGGGGCGCCTCAGTAAGCGATAAACTTATTCCACCCCGAAGAGGGGAGGCAAAGCCTGGGAGGGTGGACCTCCTAGAACTGCACAAGACAAACCCACAGACCGGCAGAATCAAGATCCGAAGATCAAGACGATACCGGTCTATAGGGTGTAGTATACATCGGAACAGATACTACACTTTGATCCCTAGCCAAATTTTTTTTATTCAAAATTGTACTGTTTTAGTCAACAGAGTGACATAATTTGATTTTTGGAACAATTCATTTTAAAATGGGTAAAGTCGGAATTTTTTTACCTTAGTGTGTTGATGGGATACCGGACTCCCCTCAGTCACTAAATAAGTGAACTAGTCAGGACAATGCATACAACTACGAACAGTAGTATGGGAATTCGATTGTATTCTGTTAAATCCTATTGGATTACATGTAGTTACTATTGTTTGGACAAAATATGTACGTTGGAATGAACCTTACTGTTTTAAGACCTTTGCACTCTGAGTTATTTTGAACTACTTAGCAAGTTATATCACTTAGCAACATTAGATTAACCACGAATCACTATCTGACGATGACATGAAGCGACTTAGCGCATTATTATATAGATATTAAATAAAGATGTTTAGAAATGATACACTGAACAATATTATTAACTCGGCGTTGCACGGGATTCTTATTATTTTAATTGTTGTTTATAGCTAGAACCTTCTTTTTTTTTAAAGTATGTTATAATTTCAAATAATTGTAAGTAATTCAATTAAGTTTCACAAAAATCAGATTTTAAAAAAATAAGAAAAAAAAAACCAGCATGCAACAACCGTTTTAAAAATATTTATTTCCTACTATATTTACTTTGTTTCGGAAGCTTTCAGATGCAGATTGATAATAAAATCCAAGATGAAATGATACAAATTCTCACAACGTTTCGGTCGCTGTACCCTCCGACCTTCTTCAGGCGCATCTTATCAAACTCAGGGATCTGTACGGAATTTCGAACAGAACCATTTATTTAATCCACAGGGGTAGTTTATTCTCGTTCCGTCAGCCATGACCTGCTAGAAGTTTCAAGTAATTCGTAATTGTGTTCTTAGTTTCGTCCGTACTGAGAATCGAACCTTCAACCTCCAGAACACTGTTACTGAGAACACATTCCAGTAGCTTCTTCCCAAGAATTGCAGGCTTGTGGAACTCTCTTCCTGCTGACTGTTTTCCTCTTACCTATAGCCTTAGTCTTTTAAAGACTAAGGCCAATAGACATCTCTGTCTTTGTGGTAATCATATTTCGTTCTTGTTAGCTCCTTACATCAAGTGGCTTCATGCCTTGTCTGGAGCGATTTCCATAAAAAGAAAGATTATTACTTCATACTTTTATCTATTGCGCTACGGGTCCTTACGGCATATCAACCAATTTTCATAAAAGTTTTTATGCTTCTTGTCCTTAATATCTTCAAATATTTATCAATTCACTCGTTTTGTAGGCCCAGAAATTTTGTAAACCAATAGAAAATGACAGATTCTATTCAATCCATAGATGGGACTCTGACTGGTACTATCACTCCCCGTAAGAGTGGAACTGGGAATAGTGTTAACTAAAGCTCCCCAATGGGGAGGCCTCAACACTAGATGCACTTGAAGGTAATACTCAGGACCAAATTACTGTAGACAAATTCACCAATCACAACATTTGAACAATGTTCATTTCCACGTCTATTAATAATGGCGATTTGATATCTGTCTGAAACCGAAACCATTGAAGACGATACTTGCCTGGCACAGCTTGTGAAGGTGTGTTCGTACCAGTTAAAGATACGTCCTCGACGATCAGTCAGACTGAGGGTGGAGCATTGTGGTTTCTTCTGGCCCTGCTCTATCAGGCTGAGCTAGGGTTCTTTTCAGTGTCAGGAGGTCCAAACTACCAGGTTTTACCTTCGCTTTGAGAAGGGGGGGGGGGTAGTTTATTTCTAATTGCCTGTAGCGCTCCAACCAGGGAATACCGACAGGGCTGTTCAGGCATTTTTTGTAGGCTAGAGCACGCTTCTCTTATTTTGTCCTGTAGTCCTCACATTCCATGAGCAATGTTTTTGACAAAGGGGAAAGAACTGCTGTTTTCTGGGTCGGAATCTATCCATATAACAGTTATCGTTCACTAGTTTTTTACATTGAAGTAGTATTTTTCTTTTTTTAGCTCCTTACATCAAATGGCTTCATGCCTTGTCTAGAGCGATTTCTATAAAAAAAATCCAAGTGCGGTGACTTTTCAAAATCGCACCTCACTTTGCGCCTACCCTCTTGGAAGGGGAGGTAAATAAAATACTATTCAAGACTATTGTACTATTCTATTTAGTATGAAATAGCATAGAGGGAGGTAGTGCAGTATTGTTTGAAATAGTATGGAGGGTAATTAGTCCTTAACAGTCGAAAATAACATTAATCTTAATATATTTGGGGACGGGAATACATTGATAATAATTTGTATTATTTGTTTTATTCGGACTACCGCTCCCATCCCGGACGCCACTCTCACTACGTTTCAACCGATGCAACCTCCGACCCTGCCTATCATTGCCTAGGATTAGATAATTCCTCACCCTATAACAAATATCAACATGTATTTATTTGTATATAAATATATATAAATTCCTCCCATTATAGAAGTTAGCGAATAAAGAACCCACCTCCTTCTACCGATACAATTCCAAGTGATAAGGAGAACAGAGAAAGCAAATAGCAAGTCAGACCACCGCATCGTCTGACATAAATTCGAAAAAAAATCAACTTTAAATAAAAAGCCGATGTTTTTTTTCATTAGGTCATCAGTTTGGTTTAGTTTACGGCATATCAACCATCTATGGGTTATTTAATGCCGAATAAAAGCGTGAAATTCTATAGGTAGCAAAATTATTTTATATTCCTAGAATACATTGCCCTCTCTCCTCTAAAGAAAATTGCCTTATTTATATGATAAATATTACTAATGAAGTTTTAGTATTTGTCTCTCTGAAGCCGAAACTATACTATTACTTCTTTTAATGTACTATTGTTCTATCTTTCGATGTTTTATTTAGTATTTGTTCGTTTGTCATGATACCATCTTCCCAAGAATTATCTGCTTCTTTCAGAGAAGGGGTAGTATAGTGTCTGTTCTGTGGTCATGAAATCATCCTCCGAGGCATTACTTCTTTTTTTGGGGGGGGAGGGGGGATAGTGTAGTATATGTTCTGTTGTCATGAGACCATCCTCCCAAGTGTAGGGAACCGATTCTGGTGGTGCACCGGTTCTGATCACTGCTGTGCGTTTCATTTGTGTTCCGAGCCAAACCTTCTGCGACTTTGCATGCATCCGCTTAGCTGCTGGTGAGGTACGGGGTAAAACCCTGCAAATTTGCAGATTAATGAATAGATGCGACGAATGAGGAGGACTTCATGCAAACCAGATAATCCTTAGGCACGATTTTCATGAGATCTTTGCAAAAGTCCGACGACCTTATCCGTGATGGTGTTTTGCATATCAAGTCGAGGATACGTCCGTCCTCGACAATCAGTCCGATAGAGTCTGGGCCATTTGAGTTAGGTGGCCATTTTTTCTGTTGGGCTAAGGTATGGTTCTGTGCAGTTCTAGGAGGTCCACCTTCCCCATGCTTTACCTTCTCTCTTTGTCAAGAGGGTTAGTTTATTGCTAATCGCCTGAGGCGCCCCCTACCAGGCAATGTTGCCGGGGCTCGGTTGAGCTTTGTGTAGGCCAGAGTGCTTTTTCTCTTGAGCGTTGGGTTTTCAATCACCCCCCCCCCCCGACCTTGTGTCACATCTTCCCGCGGTGGGAGGGAGGTGGATTGTAACAGCCACAAGACCGACACACACACACACACACACACACAGACACTAATGAAAACCTAAAACCAGATTTGTCGTACTGTATTCTACCCCCCCCCCCCTCCCGCCAAAAGCACTCTCCTGTTGAAAACAAACAAAGTAAATGCAGGTTATTTATTTCAAGTCACGCGGTATTAGCTTTCACTTAAAAACTCATCACTTGAAAACTTCCAAGTCTTATGTCTAATTCAATTCTTTGTACTTAAAAGCATCATCTCCAGGGTACTTCGGGGTGGACGGGGGTATGGATGGTGGGGTCGTCATTGGCGAACGCACATACTTCACAAAAAGGAGGTTCATTGGCTTAGTTGATTCGCCCCCCCCCTCCCCTTCGCCGTTCCATGAGACTTTTACCTCCATTTAAATTACAAAATAGAAAAACAAAGAATGTCTTTTAAAAGAATAGAAACCCACAAAAGTGAATGAATAAATTATTTGCTTTTTTTAAGTGAAACATCCATTAGCCGCCATACATCGCCCCTACCCTCCTACCATCACTACGGACTTGCGTATGAATACATGAGAATGTGTGTGAGAGTGCGCATGTGTCTACACATATCTGTGTGTGCGTCTGTACATATATGTTTGTGCATGGATGTGTTTATATCTGAGCGAGTGTGTGTGCAAGTGTGTCAGAGAACATATCTGCATATGTCTCAGCATATGCAGATATGTATGTGAATATACGTATCGGTGTGTGAGGGAGAGTATCTTCTGTGTATGCATACATATAAATAAGTGTGTGTGTGTGCATATATAATATTCATTAGCTATTATATAAATAGCTTTTGGACCACTTTCTGTGTAATCTTATATATATATATATATATATATATATATATATAGTCTCGGAAGTTTCTCAACCATTAAAACTATATTAAAAAAAAAGAAAAAAAACAAAAAAAAAACCTTTAGTCCCAAGTCTTTCAGTGGAAAATCACTCATGTAACTCAATTTATTTTTTACAGTTATTATATTAGTTTGTTTCTAACACTATTTTAAGGGATCATCAGTTGTTTACCATGAAAAACTGTTTTGGATGTGTGATTTTTTTGAAGGCTTACCAAAGCATTCCGTTCAGGAGCCCAATCAACAACACAAAATACTTTTTCATTCAAAGATTATTTATTTATCATTTTCAAATTAAAGAGTTTTTTACCTACACGTGTTTCACTACCAAGCAGGTCATTGCTTGGCAGATCATCAGGGAAATTAAGTAGCGAACCAACCTGCCTTATATTCTTGTGTTGATCAAACTGTTAAACAAAGTTAATATAAATTGTAGAGAAACTGTTTGTCTTTTGAACTGGAAATCTGGTGGTAACCCTCTTTTTTTCTTCATCTAAAACAAGTCCAGTCAGATGAATTCGAATGCAGCGACGCCACTATCGAATGGCTATCTGCGACAAGCATCTAATCTGCTCCAAAACTCTGCAGCATCAATAACCAATAAAACTGTACATTTGTATTATCAGACGAACGTTCTTATCTTAGTTGTTATTTTCACAACGTTTTGGCTGATGTAATCCGCAACTTTCTTCAGATGCGTCTTGTCGAACTCGGGAATCTATATACGGAACTTTGAACTGAATTCTCTATTCAATCCACGAGGGAAGATTGTTCTCGTTCCATCAACCATGACCGAGTAGAAGTGTTAATTAATTATTCTGTTATTTTAAGTTATTATCGCCTGCAGTAGGGATTGAACCATCAACCTCCAGAAGACTGTCGCTTAGAACTGATTGCTAAGCAACGCCTTTAACCATTGCACTATAGGTCCATGTGGGCAATTTGCGATTTGGTCGAGAGATTTCACGTGGACTGACTTACACGTTAAGACAAAGAAAGAATGAATGCTGCAAATGTCCTGTTTTTCACAACGGTTTCATTTTCATTCATTTGTTTTCATCAAAGAGAAGAGCATAGGACCACACAAAATATGACAATTTGAATTGTAACACCTATAATTTTACATGCTTTCATTTACTATGAGATATTTTTTCATTTGTCAAATGTGAAAAAGTACATTATTTTTTACCAAGTAACACACTTCCAACATTTAGTCATTATTTTATCATTTTATATAACGCGTTTCAAGTGGTGGTCCGCTTATATATATATATATATATATATATATATATATATAATAAAGAAAGAAATTAAAGAAAAAAAGAAAAAGATACAAAACACAAGTTCTGCTTGTCGAAAGAAGAAGAAATACACGTATTCAACGAAATACGAAAATAATAGAAGTTAAAATAAACATGAAAATTATAACTTGAATTGTTTTTTTCCTGTGGTCATTGGAATGAAACTATAAAGTATATAAGCTCTGAATCTTGTAATACAACTTCATTGAGCTTGTAATTGGAAATATTTCGGAAATTATAATGTCTAAATATATATTTTTTATAAGAACGTAATAAATAATTATATATATATATATATATATAGATATATATATATATAATGACAGATCAAAGTTATATCATACTGTGATTTAATGTCAATTTCGGAGCGAGAGAAATCTTACACGTGTTTCTGGAGATAAATTCAAAGCATACTTAAACAAAATGCAGGTTACCACGTGCACATCCCCATCCTTAGAGACAGTTTGCAGATGAAAACCACACAGCATTCCAGTAAACATCCAGGTAAAAAAGTTTTCAGCTAAGTATCAGAAACGTCAATGGCGATATAAAGGTGATACAGAGCAGGAAAGAAAAAAGAGTACGAAATACCAAGGTCTTATGTACGACATGAAAAGAAACTGGAATCTTAGGAAAATCTCCATCATACCAGTAATTATAGGAGCAACAGGACTAATGAAAAAGAATTTCAAAAGCTATCTGGCGAGTATACCCGGTGAACCGAGTGCAAGAGAAATACAAACAACTGCATTTAAAGGGACGGTTAGAATCTTAAAAAGATCTCTAGGCTGGAGTGTCTGAAATAGCCGGTGAATGTCTGGCATCCGGTAGGATGCCCCATCTCCAGCAAATACAGAAAGATAAGAAAAATAAATAAGAGAGAAATATATATATATATATATATATATATATATATATATATATGTGTGTGGTATATATGTGTGTGTGTGTGATAATATAAAAACAATTCTCTTATGTCATGATACTGATGATGGCTGATAGCCAGAAACACGTGTCCATGGATTACTTTTATGTACGTTTAAAATTAATAAATATATGATCTTAAGATATGTCCTATAAAGTTAAGGGCGACTAAAAAGTCATTACTCCTTATCACTTAAGAAGTGACAAATAGAAACGCAACAAACAAAGCTGAACGCTACCATTACCTACAAAAGCAATTACATAAATACATTGATATATATATATATATATATATATATCACAGGATAATCCAAACTAATGAATAGATAAATTTTGGAATATATATCTTAAGCAACAAGGAAAGTAACATGGGCACATTTTTTTTTTAATTTTATCATTGGGGTGGGGGTGGGGGGTGAAACTAGCATCCTCCCCAAAAAACTGTTAAAATAAGTTAGATACAAAAAATTTAATAAGGACAAGAATTGCTCTCCATCAAATTTTGAGTTGAATTAATACATTTTAAAAAAGAAACAGTGTGCCCTTGTGAGCATCAATAATATGTATGTGCTTGGTAAAATCCTAAACTATTGAACTTATCGTTATGAATCATGGAATATGTATTCAAGGCAACAGGGTGAGTAACGTAAGCACATGATTTTTTTGTGTAAACTTTACCATACTCACCAAAGATAGAAAAAACATAAAAAAACTTTAAACTAATGCAATATTTATTGCTAACACCATGTGTGTGTGTGTGTGTGTATATATATATATATATATATATATATATATATATATATATATATATATATATATATATATATATATATAATACAGATTAGAGTTATATAATAACGTGATTTAATGTCAACTTCGGAGCAAAAGCAATCTTACACATATTCCTGTTTCTGGATAAATATTCAGAGTGTACTTGATTAAAATCCAAGTTATCATATATGAATATTCCATAAGAATCGATCTGAACAATGTAAAAGAATTGTTTTTTTTATATTGTCACACAAACACACACATTATATATATATATATTACCGCAACCAAATGCAGCCAAACTTCAAACTAGAAGAAAAAGTTATAAAGAATATTACACATCGATATATATCTCCAACAGATAAAGAAAACAAAATCAAATTAATTATTTATTATAAAAGATTCACAACGCAAAACCTTGTAGTAAAAAACAACCCCTCTCCGACCCCAAAAACACTAGAAAGAACCAATGTAGTTTATAAATTTAAATGCCCTTTAGGAGGATGTACCTCCCAAAATAATAATTGCTACATTGGTTTTACAACAACCACTCTATCCCGCCGCCTCACTATGCACCTCGCAAACACTAGTTCAATATACAAACACCTACAAACGCACAACTGCCCTACATCTGAGTTGAGACAGATATTAGTAATGAACACAAAAATAATACATTCCGAAACTAATTTAAAAAAATTAAAAATACTTGAAGCCGTATACATAAAAACGCAGCAACCTAAAATCAATAACATTTCATACGAGACAAGTAAAACTATTTTAAAATGCTTAGTCTAGTTCAGTGATATCAACCGGTGTTGCCTAATTCAATTAAAAAAATAGGGACATCTTATTAAAATTACTTACTGCCTATCTCCCCCATTTTCCTTCTCCATAATTATTAGACGAGACAAAATTAAATCAGCCATTATTTTAAATTAAAAATAATAAGAATAATAAATAAAATTAATAAATAAACGAACTGTTTCAATTGTCACATTTTAAAATGTAGACGTCCGTATTTTACGCTAACGGTTTGCCGGCGTATTTTTTAAGAAATTCCATTCTTTCACTCGCTTTTTATTCATTTTTTGCCATAAAAGACCTGAAGATGATTCCGGAGAGAATCGAAAACGTTAGTCAAACACATGGATCCTTCATCAATTCATTCCATCTACACGTCAAAAAGATCATTCGACGAATGGAAAAAATAAAAAAAGGAATCACTAAACAGAAGATTTCTGTCGTCTTTAATAAAACATGCCTTAATGAAAAAATGCTGCCTAAATACACACAATATATATATAAATATATGTATGTATTTATGTATGTATTTATGTATGTATGTATGTATGTATGTGTGTGTGTGGATGGTAAAACAGTAATTATAAGAAGGTTAGAGCCTACAAAAAGTGTTGCCGAATTGTCAAACGAAAATCGTCCTCAAAACTATGGCAACCAAACGAGTGCAAGAATTGACTGGCAGGCGTTGATTTACCTTCTGCTAAGATTCGCTAAAACTGTGAAAGCCTGCATCCGAAGATACGACAGTTTCCCTTACCGCCGGCGGGAAAACTCAGATGCAATCTTCAACAAATACATACACATGCGACACAAGGCCTCTTTCGCACTGATAATCTTTGCTCTCATCTTTCGTAACATTGACTTTGCATCCAAAGAGCATTGTCACTAACATTTCCTTTGAATAAATCCGTTTCTGTCTATTTACATATTTCACAGCAAAAGTAAACGCTTTCTGAAATGTAATAGTTAAGAATGTGAGCAGCTAATGGCAACAAAATCTGAAATTAAGATGACTTTCCAACCTGGGAGGCCACGGCCCTGCTATGTGTGTGTGGAAAGAGGGGTTAGCGGCAAAAACGACTTTTTTCTTTAACAACTCCAATCAGTTTCAACTAAGAAAGTAAAAAATAAGAGAAACATGCCAAGTGCGCATGTGGGGGTAAGGAGACAGGAAGTCATTCTTTCATAAAACAAAATCCATCAAACTGAGTTATTTGAAATTTTAGCCTTGGCAAAATTGATATTTTTAATTTTCAGAGAGACTGTCATAAGACAGAAAAAGCAGGAAAAAGAAAAGATTAGGGGGGAGAGAGAGGAAGAAAGAGAAATAAAAATCCAGCCAAAGTGATGCAAAAAAATAAGGAGGTAAAGCCCTAGCGATTTGACAGAAAACAGTTTTTTCTTATACAAAAAAATTGGTGGATTTCGACCAAATAGCAGAGCTCACATCTATAAGAGGCTTTAGCAATTTGAGTGGAAATCCGCTTTTTCAGGATTAAAAACGCGGAGAACTCACATTCCTGATATTTTCTGATTTAACGCCAAAAATTACTGTTTCCCGACTTCCTTTTTCGATGAGTAATAGTCTACACTTTTCGACGTTGATGATCCTCCCCTGAAGGGACAATGGCAGGCAACATCACGAGTGCATGAACAGCAAAGTCTCAGATGTTGAATATCGGGTCTGGTGTACGGGAAATGGCACCTAGCAAGAATAAAACCTACTTGACAAAGACACACGCACCATGACATCGACATTTCCTACAAAATCAATATTCGATTATGATTAGCCAGTTATTTTGGTGGATCGTTGCAGCATGATGTTATGAACAACAGAATGTAATTCAATTTACTTCCTTTCGGAAAATACTTTGTCTAAGTCTGAATGATTTTCAGATGGACGCCGTTTTAAAAATGACAAATAACTCTTTTTTTTTTTTCTTTTTTTTTTTACGTAGTTCAGCCAAAACAGGGCAGGTCGCCACTGTAGACGTAAGGGGCTACTGAGAAGAAAGAAAAGGGGAGAAGGTTGGGGGGGGGGGGTCAACCTAAACTGGGATCTGCGCAGGGAGATGTCTGTTTACATTAATTTTAAATTTCTGCATGTCAGTACTGTCAGGGAAACAGGGGGCAGGGAGGGAGTTCCAGAGGCCAGCAGCACTCTTAATATAAACTGTAACTATAACGGTTTGGTTTGGTTTGGTTTATGGCATATCAACCATCTATGGGTTATTTAATACTGAATAAAGTTGTCAAAAATAATTCTATAGATAGGATAATTATTTATATTCCTAGAATACATTGCTCTTAGAACACGTTGCCTTCAGAATACATTACACTACTCTTGGAAGGAAATTTTACAGAGGGTCCTATTACTCAAGAACAGGAAAATGGATCACCTCAAGGAATCACGCCACCAGTGACATTACTCCCAGAAAATATTACTCTTTGAAAATGTTACTCTTTGAAACATTACTCCTTGTCATTAGTAATCGTTTTTGTTCTTAACATGACTGACCCTCAGCCACCACCTTCTAGTATCTATTTAGAGATAAAATAAAAATGAGAAATAAGGTTTCAACGTTTTGGAGAATCAGATTGAATAATACAGTTGGGAATGAATTTATAAATTCTAGGGCATGACGTGACCAGCCGATTGATCAGATCGAGTCTCTCTGAACTCCTGTCTATCCAAAAGAAAAGGCTGAAGTGAAAGACTGGCTCAGCCATCAGGGCATCACGGGTCACCACACACGGCCTACAGGTGGCCCTTTTTTCGGGGGGGGGGGGTGTAATTCCCCTGTATGGGGTTGCAGTCAGCGAATTTGTGGCCCCGCTGACAGGGTGATAACTCTAACATCATTTTGTCCATTCCATCCATCGTTTTCGCGCTTTTTTATTATTCCACTGACAATCCCATTAACTCTAATCCTCAGGTGGCTTTTGGCCTTTGTAAGTGATGACTACTATATAAAAAAAATCGTCTGCATACGACAGATTCTATTGAACCCATAGATGGGACCGTGACATACTACGACTACATCATCTTAAAACAAAAAAGGACGTAACTCTATATGTGCGAATCAGCAAGACATGGCCTGAACTGAACAAGATGAAAGCAATCTGGAAGTCAAATCTTCCTACCAAGATGAAACGTGACTTCTTTGAAACCATTGTTACATCAGTTCTTGTATATGGAAGTAACAGCTAGACTTTTCCCAAAAGGTTGAAGAAGAAAATTGACGGTGCGTACACCAGAATGCTAAGAACTGCTTTTACCATCTTTTGGAGACAGCACCCGACGGAAGAGTAACTTTACAAACACCTTCCTCAGATTTCAGCCCTTATCAGAAAGAGAAGAACCAGATTTGCTGGTCACTGCTGGAGGGTTAAGGATCAAATCATCAGCGATATTCTTTTGCGGATGCCAAAACACATCACCTATTCCAAGCAACCAGCAGAAAACTGACAATGCACCTATGAAGACCTACCAGGTGTGATGGAGGATAGAGCGAGATGGCGTGAGAGAGTCAGGAGGATTCGTGACACTAACACGACTAGATAAGGATGAACTCTATATTCGTTAAGACAGATTTACTTACATTTAGAAAAAATATATTTTTTGGTAAAGAAAAATACGGCATAGTTTTAAAAAAAAACGGCAAAAAAATTGCAAGTAAAAACACTACTAGGTAACGCCAGCTAGTTGTCTACTTAGAAAGGGGTTCACAAGACAATCAGACATGATCTGAACATGAATAATATTTTTTTTTTACTGATTGGTCACCAATTAGAAAGACAATCAGACTCAGAATTTAATTTCAAAACAAAAAAAAATTTATGTTGATCTTTATTTCATTGAATTTTAATTTTTGACATAAAAATACTGTAGGACAGTATTTCCCAACCTTTTGGAGACATTAACTAGTGATGGGACGATTCAAAAAAATTTCCCAATTCCGATACAATTATTGATTCTGTTCTAAATTACCGATTCTAATACGATTACTGATTCTGTTCTAAAATTCTGATCTCCTTTAAATGTAAATATAATTTTCTTTTTAATTTGACAAACTTATTAATGTTTTCCTTTAGTATTGTATCAAAGATTTTGATAAACTCATTGAGATTTTCATCTATATTTTTCACTTGTGCCATCTTTTCCAATTTATCAACACATGCCATTTTTACTAAGCCATTTTTTCCAATAATATTTTTCGTAAATTTATTATTATGATTATATATTATAGATTTTAGTTTCACTGGTAGTTTAAAATATATAAATATTTATCATCTTATTATTAGTACCAGCAATAGAAAATTAAGTTTTAAACAACAAAAAAATTTTTTTAAATAATCATTTTTGCTAATCGGAAATTAGGCTTTTTTTCTGATTCCGATACCCCAAAAAGTTCAGATTTTTCCGATTCCAATTAATCGTCCCAACACTAGCTATGACCCACTTAACACACAATTAAATTATTCGCTTCCGGTTTTGCATCATCATCATCATCATCATTGTAATTGCCTTGATTAAAAACATCTTTTTTTGTTTACACATTATTATTTTTATGGTAGCTTACCCATACGGACTACTTGAACTTTTCCACTCTCCAAAAATACTGGGAGCACCTGCTTCTCAATGCTGGAACCACACCAGTCTATACTGGCAGTCAAGACTAACATACAACCATTCATGTTCTCTGTTGTATTATACTTTTTTCAATATACTTGTTTTCTCTAAACTCCGAATACATGTTTTCCTTTTGGGCCCCTTTACAGGCCAACAACAATTACTTATTTAATAAAAACAAACGTTTTAAAAGACCTATTTAAAAAAAAATGAATTACAAAATTATATACACCACAATGCATTGCCGTTGCTTCATAAAATAAACATGAAAGTACAAAGACTCCCGGGCAATGCCAGAGACGTGCGACACTACTGCTATGTGTTATCTACACCACAATGATCTGCCGCATTCACCAGTGTGGAGGTGGATTTGGCACCATAGATTAGATTGACAACTAGAGCATGGTCAATCCAAAAAAAGACACCTGGACCGTTGAAAGAGTGGATTAATAGATTCTTTTTATATACTAATGGGTCACCACTGACCAAGGCCCAGGGGCCACTCGAGGATAAGGGTTAAATAGATTGTCTGTTGGACGATGATCACCGTAACAAGATTGGAAACAGTGGGTTGAATGGGCAGAATACTACTTAAGAGGATTTGATCATCCAACAAGTATTTATTTGCATTGGACTTGAAGACGACCATGTTGTAGTCAGCTGGGAAGTAGCCCCGCAGTATTTTGTTCCACAGATTGGATGTTCTAAGAAAGAAACATTGTTGCTGAAAGTTCAGTTTGGTTTTTGATACAGCGAGAAAGAAAGAGAAAGTTCTCTGCTGTAGTTGTAGCTTGACGAGTTCTTGCTGTGAATGTTTTAGAGGGGGGGGGCAGGGATTGGAGCTCAGCCGAGCACCTGCGATGAACATAACGATTGAGTAGAGAGAGACTAGCAACATCTCTTCTGTGTGAAAGAAGCTGAAAGGTAGAGAAGAGATCATCCCTCATTTGGGTTGCAAAGTCGGTTTTGTACTCTGTCAAGGCAGGAGAAGAGCATGCTCAGCGTGGCACTTCCCCAGATGTGGCAACATATGATTCTTACTCGGATTAGACAAGGGAAGGAGGGCAAAAAGAATACACACTGGCAGCTTACGGTCATTATCTCCAATAATACATATTTTGTTCTAAAAGTGCCGGGACTTTGAGGACAAAACGATATAAACAAAGATAACAATGATAAATAATAGAGCTGAGTTAAGGTTTTTCCTATATATTTTAATCATGCTAAATACACGGCAACATATTCATTAGTTTCTGGATTGAGTTATATTTGAAAAAAATTTGTTTGGTGTAATCACCTTAACACACCGCCTTGATCATCATCATCATATTCGATTAAACATCCGTTTTGTATGCTGGCATGTGTTGGACGGCTTTTAGAACTTGACTTCCAAACTAGCCTATCTGACCAGGGCCTTATCTAAAACTAAACAACCTGATATGCGACAGATATTCTTTGGAAGTCATTTCTTTAGTCGAGGCAAGATTTTATAGGCTGGATGCCCTTTCTGACCTCAACCCAGTGAGGTGATGGGGACCAGTGCTTTTATCGAGACACTATCTCTAAGTGATCGCCTACCAAGTCTAAAGAGCAATTCACCTGCCCGGTACATACATGATACAAATGTTTTCTTGTGTTTTATCTAAGACGAACAGAAAGCCATAAAAGTTTTCTTACCTGAAGAAACATTTAGACTTTTCTTCTCTGCCAACCCCTTCAGTTCCTGGGTGGCTCTTTCTAAACGTTTCCGCAGACTTCTCACAGCATCATCTTTAGAAACATCTGGGTTCAGGTGGACATCTCTGGAGAAAAATAAAATATTTTTAGGACAATTTTTAAGACGCTGTAACATACAGATAATATGTATATATTTATTAGAGAATGCCATATATATATATATATATAAAGATAGATGAAAGAAGAGGGATAAACATGTACGAATGACAAATTTATTTCAACTCCGATTGTTCAATGCAAGGTGTACTCATCAATGCTGCCTTCACGAAAACCCTTCTTTTCCATCTTTAAATCTCCTTTCACTGGACACCTTATCAACGGACATTTACCAACTGGACAGAATCCATATCTTTTTTACACGCACTTTCTCACTCTCCATTACTTAATATTTTTTCAAATTTTGAATTTTGGCTTTTCAACTGACAACTTATCTATCTATGTAATTCCTCTGATGATAAGATTTTAATCTTTGAAAAGCCTTGGCTTAAGGAAAGAATAATAAACATGTTTTTACCGAGTACACCTTGCATTGAACAATCGAATTTGAAATAAATTTGCCATTCGTACATGTTTATCCCTCTTCTTTCATCTATCTCGTATATCGAGCTTAAACCATTTCACTATAGGTTCTATCTACTAAAAGTATACTTTTAGTTTCATATATATTTATAATAATAATAATAGAATTAACGATAAGTGAAGTATCGTAACGTGATCTATCGTAATAAAGTAAAGCTCAATACGAGTAGAGCAATCAATCTTAAAGAAGGAAAGATGAAGATAAAAAATTGCATAAAATTACATAAAATTGATACAAATTTTATTACATCGAAAGTTCAGATGCAAGGAGTTACACTAATCCTTAAACCATGGTTTTTCAAAGATAAAACTCTTCTCATCAGAGGATGTAATTTTATGCAATTTTTTATCTTCATCTTTCCTTCTTTAAAATATATATATATATATATATATATACACACACACACTAATATACTAGTACTAACATATAACACAATATATTAAACATATTCCATCATCAAAAAGAAATAAATATACAAAAAAATATAATTAAACGAAATTAATACACAAATACAAAAATAAACAATAGACTCAACCACACCCGTTGCTTTATCTTTTCTTCTCCCTCATCTTCTCATGCCAAAACTTTCGAGAAAATTATAAAAACCGCAAGACTACAACAAGCGTCTCATGAAAACAAAACCCTACTCCTGATGACGATGAAGGTGATCGAAAGCTAGAGATGGCTGAAAAAAGACCCCTCGTAACCATATTGTACCAGCTATGACCAGAGACCCGAAAGCTTGCTCGACGCATCGAGAACATTAAACAAAATTGAAAAAAAAAACGCGAAACTTCCATCGTATTCAACAAAATGTGCATCAATATATATATATGTGTGTGTGTGATAATATAGAAAAAAACATTTATATTAGGGGCGGGACGTAATAGGTGAAAATTTCAGATTCATGCGAGTAGTATTTTTTGTGTTCATTTATACATAAATAACATTAAACAATCAAACATTTTGAAAATTTTTCAAAATTCAGAAGGTGTAGGCCAAAAATAGCTGTTAGGGCTCCACGGGACTCAAAATCCATCATTTTTCGGTGAAAAAGTGGTTTCATGCGACATTGCAGGTCCTAAAACATCCTCAAAAGCTATGAATGGATATAGATGGTTAAATCTGATATAGTATTTTTATTTAGGACCATTTTCAGGCTGTGAAAGGGTTTTCATGAATGTAAAATAGTCAAAAACTATTGGCCTGCACCTTCTGAATTTTGCAAAATTTTCAAAATGTTTGATTGTTTAGTGTTATTTATGTATAAATGAACACAAAAAAATACTACTCGCATGAATCTGAAATTTTCTACCCATTACGCCCCACCCCTATTTATATCGTCCAGATTAATTTTTATGAGAATCAATTTCAAAACCAAAATAAAGCTCAATATTCAATGTGTAAATCTTTAAAGACTTATTTTAAAACTTCCAATAGTTTTTTGAATTAATATCTCTCAAGAAACACGTGTAAGATTTCTTTGCTCCAACACTTACATTAAATCACAGTATGATATAATTCTGATCTGTAATTTGATATGTATACACACTCAAATTAAATCAATTATGAAACTCTTTTTGAGTTGACTGTAAAGATTAATCATCAACTTGCAAACACCAACAGCTCAATATATGTGTGTGTGGGTGTGTGTATAGCTTAGCATAATGCAATATTCCTACGTCTGTAGTTGAACACTATTTGACTAGCTTTCTTTGTTTGTCCGCTGCCTCAGCAAAATATAGATCTTAATTCTTTTTACTTTCCTGTGATAATTCTTGGTGGCCGAGGGGAAGAATGCCAGACTGCAAAGTCAAGTGTGACTTTGTGACTGGGTTCGAATCCTTTGACCAGCAATAATTGTCATCTCCTACACTGATGACTGCGTAAGCAAGAAACACTAGTGTCTGTAGGTGAAAAAAATAACTAATATTTATTCATTAAAAATATCATTATTATATATATATGTATTTTAAATGATTTAAATTATTTTCAAATCATATTCCAAATAAAGCATACATAAAGGTATTAAAGACTAATGAGATAGATTGTCAGTTGAATGATGAAGAATATTATGAGAGGATTGAAAATGATGAATGGAATGAACTAAGATTGATTATCTTTGGGGGCAGTTTATGACAAGTATTTCTTGATATTGGATTCGAAGACGGCCATGCAAGGGAGCAGTCCTGTGGTAATGTTTTTCACAGATGGGAAATTTGATCTCAGCTGTTGTCAGTTGAAGGCCATAATTGACTGAGTAATCGGCCTTATCATCCATCACCGGCATTCACATTTTGCCATCACTCAATGCTGCGCTATATCTTTCTTCAGAACTGCTCATCATCAGGTAAGAACATGGGTGAAGGTTCCTTACATGACGAGGTACTCCATCTACATACAAGTTCGATACAGAACACCTGATGAAGGCCGACACGTTGTGAGCATGGCAGCCAAGATGAGGAAGTAAGTCTGAACACTGATATCCATAACTGTCAAGTCTGTTGCAAAGAAGGTAGTCTCCCTCTACTGGGCTAGTAGTAAACTTCTCACACCTGCCAATATCCTATATCTCTATAAAGCAACCATTCACCCATGCATGGAATATTGTTGCAACATCTGGGCTGGTGCACCAATCACTAATCTTTCCCTTTTGAACAGGTTGCAAAAAAGAGTCTGCACCATCTACCAAGCTCCATGTCCCATTGTCGCAATGTTGCATCCCTGTGCTTGTTTTACGAGTACTTCCACTGCACTTGTACCACCTCAATATAATGTCAATGTCACCTGACAAACCGGACTAGCAGTAAAACTACAGCCCTTCACTGTAGAGGTCCCTCCCCAGATGCTGGAAAAGTTTCTACTCTAATAGCTTCTTTTCTCGGATCTTTGACATTCCCTCCCTGCTCACTGTATTATTATGCAGAAATTAAAATGTAATGTGAACAAAGATCTTGCTGCCTAACTCCCCACTTAGAATGTTCCCTATAAATGTGTCCCCTAATCACAGCATCCCCTGTTTGGAGGAAGAAAAGTAAAAAAAACTAAAAACACTACTAAAGCTGAGTTATGGTTTTTCCTATATATTTTAATCATGTTAAATACATGGCAACATATTCATTAGTTTTTGGATTGAGTTATATTTAAAAATATGAATTGGAACACATACATTGAAGACATTGCCAAGGCTGCCGCAAAGAAGGTTGGCTCCCTCTACCGTGCTAGTGGACTCTTTACACCTGACATTATCCTGTATCTCTACAAAGCCACCATTCGCCCATGCATAGAGTATTGTTGCCACATCTGGGCTGGTGCATCATCTACTAGTCTCTCCCTCCTTGACAAAGTCTAAAAAAGAGTCGCCAACCTAATAGGTCCCTCACTGTCAGCTAAGCTCCAGCCCGTGTCCCATCGCCGCAATGTAGCATCCTTGTGCTTGTTTTACAAATACTTCAATGGATTATGCTCCGATGAGTTGGCTACTCTGGTGCCCCCTCGACGTAAATTCACTAGACTAACTCGACATTCTACTAAATCTCATTCATTCACTGTGGAGGTCCCCAGATGCCGGAGAGCATTCTACTCAAATAGCTTCTTTCCTCGTGCTGCTGGCCTCTGGAACTCCCTCCCTGGCCCTGTTTTCCCAACAGTACTGACATGCAGAAATTTAAAACTAATGTAAACAGACATCTCGCTGCTCAGATCCCAATTTAAGCTGAACCACCAATCCTTCTCCCCTTTTCCTTTTTCTCAGTAGCCCCTTACGTTTACAGTGGCGGCCTGCCTTGTTTGGGGTGAATCATGTTAAAAAAAAAATTAAAAAAAAAAAAAAAAATTTTAATTTGTCCTATTAGCTATAATTTTTTTAATTTGTCCTATTAGCTATAATTTTTTTAATTTGTCCTATTAGCTATAATTTTTTTAATTTGTCCTATTAGCTATAATTTGCAATAAACTCACCAAGTGACGCAACTAGGTTTCTGTCTATCTCTCTCACCCACTCTCACTGTGTGCTGTTTGGTGTAATCACCTTAACACACAGGTACTTGTTATATCACAGAAGTTAAGCTATGTTGAGCCTGGACGGTACCAGACGGGTGACCATTTGGGAATACCAGGCACTGTATGTGGGAAGACAGCGACATCTCAACGCAAAAAAAAAAACTTAAAAAACTAATGTTGTTAAAATTATCTCACCTGAGCAAGATATACGTGTGACTGGGGCCGTTTGTGAATTTGATATTCCGTAGAAACTTCCTCCTTCAGAGAAAGTCGGCTGAACCCACCCAAGGTGCATGTTGCACCAGAACCAAAGGGGCATTAAATAGAGTTGATTTGCCATTACTGTTACATTGCTGCAGTGTTGCATCCCTGTGCTTGTTTTACAAGTAATTCCAATGAACTTACTGCACCTCATTAACAAAAATACCTCTGACCCACCTGACTAGAAGCAAAATCCCACCCCTTTACTGTAGAGGTCCCTAGATGTCAAGAAACTAATAGCTTCTTTCCTCGGACCGCTTGTCTTTGGAATCCCATCCATGCTCACTGTTTCCCAGACTGTACCAACATGCAGAAATTTAAATGTAATGTGAACAAACATCTTCCCGCATAACTCACCACTTACGTTGCCCCCCCTCGTCCCTGTCAAGCTGGCCCCTACGTCTGAATGACAGTGTCTTGTTTGAGGTGAAGTAAAAAATTAAAAAATAAAATAGACAGACAAAACACTTTGAAAAACCTTGTGGTCGTGCGTTAACTGCTCTAACGATAGAGCTACACCCACGTAAGTTTTACAGTGTGAATTCCCAGGCTAACATGGAGATAACATTTTCCAGCCTATCGACACATCCATTGATCCAGATTCGGACAGGAAAGCAAAGGAAAAAACTGACAGCTTTTCAGAACTGGCTTTCTTCACCATTCAAATCCAAACGAGAACGAACAAACAAAAACAAAACGAAGCAATGACTGGAGCATTGATACTGCTCAGCTTTTTATTTTCCTTTTTATTCCTATGGACTTGCCTCCTTTGAAACCAGAAATGGCGATGGGGATGTGTGAAAAAAAGGAAAAAATATTGTTCGCAAACAAATTACACATTTTATAGGATTTTTCCAATCTTTCTCTTGGGCATTCTCAATTGAATCTATTTGGAACTGAGGAGGAGGCGAAAGAAAAAAGAAGAGATGAGATAGAGACGGGGAGGGGGCAGTGAAAGAGAAAGAGAGAGAGGGGGAGAAATTGAAAGCAAGGGGTAGGAGACGAAGGGTGGGAGAGCGAGAGGTGGAGCAGCAGGCGAGGAAACATTACAAATGCAATCCATTTTGGGTTTCTGTTTTTACTCCAAAAACAAAAAGATTTCAGCCCCACCCCCTGCTCCACTCCGCCCCACCCCTCGCAACAATCGATAGAACGATAATGGGAAGCAATTCGGATTTATTTTGAGAAGTGGCTGAAAAAACAATAGACAAAGACGAGAGAGAAAAGAATTTTATATTCTTCCATGCCGATTAAGATGGATATCTTCCCTAATAGAAATTTCTTTTTACAATTATAAATTGTTTAGGAAAAAATTGTTTTCTCAGAGTTTTCTGTGAGGAGGAGGGGGAGGTTCTTTGTCTTTACCGGTTTTTTCATTTTAAAAATATATCTATTATTGCTGATATGGAATCACTTTGACATCTGAGAACTTTACTTGTCAAGTTTTTTTAAAAAATATACCGCCAAGTCTGCTGCAAAGAAGGTAGGCTCCCTTTACCAGGCTAGAAAACTTCTAAACATGCCAGTATCGTATACCTCTATAAAGTCACCATATGGCCATGCATGGAGTACTGTTGTCAAATCGGGGCTGGTACATTAACCACTAGCCTCGCCCTCTCGGACAGGGTGCAAAAACGTGTGTCTAACCTAATAGGTCCCGGACTGTCTGTCAATCTCCAGTCTCTGTCACATCGCCAGTGTTGCATTCCTGTGCTTGTTTTACAAGTACTTTCACAAAAGGTGCTCCAATGAACTTACTGCATTTGTATTCCCTTAACAAAAATACATCCGACTCACTCGACTAGCAGCAAATTCCCACCCCTTCACTGTAAATGTCCTAGATGCCGGAAATGCTTTTACTCTAATAGCTTCTTTCCTCAGACCACTTGGGTTTGGAATGCCCTCCCTTTTTCCCCTGAACATACAAATATGCAGAAAGTTACATTTAATGCTGCGCAGCTCCCACTTAGGTTGCCCCCAATAAATCTTCCACCTATCACAGTAGCTTTTTATGTTTTAGTGGCAATATGCCTTGTTTGGGGTAAAAAAAAATAAAAAATTATATTAAAAAGCCGCACATAAATAAACTGTTGATTAAAAACTTACTATATATAAAGCAGTGGTGGGTTAGGCTTAAGATTAGGGTTAGGGAAAAAAAGCAACTGACTCAACTCTGCTTCTAATAATGGCTGTGGCGTCTGAGTTGGAACATTGTTTAAGGGGTCAATGCCAGACTTTTTAAAATTTTAGGAGTCTGAGTCAAGCGTTTGAAATACCGATTCCACAGTCTTGTTGTTGCCATCTATTTATTTTTCTATATTATTCTTTAGATTTATTTCATTAAAAAAAAAACTAAACATGCCAATCTATATAATCATATGCTAACGCATTTTGTGTTCTTACATATGTTATCACCAATCCCCCTTTTTTAAAAAGATGGGATCGCCTAAGATGCAATGAATAATTTAAAATTAAATATGCTAGATTTGTCAAGTATTTGAGAACATTTTCATCCATAAGGATAAGTCACAGAAAAAGAAGGTCACAAGGAAAAAAGTCAATAGAAAAAAAAAAGTCAATAGAAAAAAAAAAGTCAATAGAAAAAAAAAAGTCAATAGAAAAAAAAAAGTCAATAGAAAAAAAAAAGTCAATAGAAAAAAAAGTCAATAGAAAAAAAAGTCAATAGAAAAAAAAAGTCAATAGAAAAAAAAAGTCAATAGAAAAAAAAAGTCAATAGAAAAAAAAGTCAATAGAAAAAAAAAGTCAATAGAAAAAAAAGTCAATAGAAAAAAAAAGTCAATAGAAAAAAAAAGTCAATAGAAAAAAAAAGTCAATAGAAAAAAAAAGTCAACACAAAACTCGCAATTCATCGTGGCCAGTAATACAGAAACTTAAGAGTTAGGGTTTTAATAGTAGCTTTTAAAAAAGTGAGAATTCGATAGTTAACATAGTACTACCGAGAAAAAAAAAAAAAGATGCTGACTTCTGACTCAACTTTAAAATAAACCATGACTTTTCAAAATTTTCCGACTCCAGACTCCTCACCTGGGATATAAACGCAAGACAATTGATTTTTTTTTTGCTTATAGAGTAATAAATTTTTGTAACAAGTTTTTAGATCACATTAAGAACAGGAATAAAATATAAAAAATTAGGATGAGATTTAATAAATTCAGAAATATTTGTAAAAAAAAAACCGAAGGAATTAAGACAGAGTTTTTGGGAACTATCAGATGAGATATTTAATAGAATTTCATCGCTTTTTAATTAATATTATATGTTCATCGTTTTCATGTTATATGGTCATCGTTTTCATGTTATATGGTCATCGTTTTCATGTTATATGGTCATCGTTTTCATGTTATATGGTCATCGTGTTAATGTTATATGTTCATCGTTTTCATGTTATATGGTCATCGTTTTCATGTTATATGGTCATCGTGTTAATGTTATATGTTCATCGTGTTAATGTTATATGTTCATAGCGTTAATGTTATATGTTCATAGCGTTAATGTTATATGTTCATAGTGTTAATGTTATATGTTCATCGTGTTAACGTTATATGTTCATAGCGTTAACGTTATATGTTCATAGTGTTACTAAGGACATTTTTTGAATCAAAATGGAAAATGTCCAAAGAGTTATAAGAAACAATAATGTTAAGTAAACATCTTTTGATAATTCATCATGGCTGTGAAATGGATCCGAAGCGCAACGATTAAAAGTGTTGATTAACAATCAATTCTAAGTGACAGTCTTCAGGAGGTTGAAGGTTCAATCCTGAGTGCAGGTGACAATAATTAAAATAATAGTTAACATTTCTACTCAGTCATGGCTGGCGCAATGAAAACAATTTACCCCCATAGATTAAATAAAGATTTCAGCTAAAAATTCCATATAGATTCCCAAGCTGGACATAAAGATTCACAAGTTCAAAAGGATGCACCCGAAGAAGGTCGGAGGTTACATCAGCCAAAACGTTGTGAAAATAATAACAAAGTAGTTCGAATAATTCAAATAATAGGAATTAAAAAAAAATGTTGTCAACTTAAGTAATTCAAGATGCTTAAAATTAAAGATACTCGGATATGACAATGACTATGATTATTACAATGAATATGATAATGACTAAAACAATGACAAGGACTATGATTATAACTATGATAATGACTATAACAATGCCAGTGACTATGACAAGGACTATGATTATAACTATGACAATGACTATGCCTATTATAATGACTATAACAATGCCAGTGACTATAACGATGCCAATGACTATAACAATGCCAATGACTATAACAATGCCAATGACTATAACAATGCCAATGACTATAACGATGCCAATGACTATGATCGGCTAACACCTTTGTAGGATATTTATTGAATCTAATTACTAACATGGCTACCCAGCGTTGTCCAAGTGCATGAATGATAAAATAGAAGAGTTAAAAGGTGGGGCTCACATCTCTCTCTCTTAAAACTTATCTCTACCTCTTGTCATGTCTGACATCATACCATTGACGTAGATACAAGGTTGGGTTTTGTTGTTCTGTGCAGCTCCTCAAAACGAGGCACTCTGAATGAGACCAAACTAAAACTTGCCCCAGTCAAGAAGGATTTCCTTTCCTCCGATTGGGGACAGAATACACTATACTTTGATCCTAGCCAGAAGGCCAAGAAAGTTATTTTAGTTAGAGTTTCACACTACTTGTAGATGGAAAAAAGAGATGGGGTGAGAGAGGGGATATAGGGGTGGAGGGAGGGGAAAGGGAGGTAGAGAGAACTAGAGAGGGGGATAAAAGGAGAGAGAATAGTTTTTAAAAAAGATGTTACACACTTTTCTTTTGTTCTTGCCCCCCCCCCCCTCGGTAGCTATGCTAGTTTTAATAAAACGAGCTGAGATATAAAGAAGAAAATTTTTTTTAATTAAAATCCTGAACTAATTAATTCCATTTTATTTTCATCAACAAGAAAGTCCATGTAAGTAGAAAACAAATCGAAGGACTTGATGAATTGTTAAAGTGTGAATTGTTCAAAATAATGAGGAAATCACATTTTTTTTGTAACAAAACCCCCAAAAACACACAATGGAGGGAATTAGAAATCTCCAAAGCTGTTAATAATGGTTCAATGAGTATAAGATTGCGCCCCCCCCCCCTTTCCATTGCATTCATTTGACATCAATGCCACAGCGGCGGCGATGTCAGTGTGAATACTCCTTTTAAAGCAACCAGTTCTCATCTATATTTAGAGAAAGTAATTTGACTTATAAACAATCATCTCCTCTTCAAAAGCTCATTTGACTTGCCCGAAGGGAGGGGATGAACAACCAAATTCTCTATATTTTAATTCTGGTTGAGAGCATTTCAATTTATCGATGTTTAACCAATAAGATGACTTGAATGTTAGGGTGGAATCAGAAGTCTGTAATTTTTGCAGGAATCAGTTTTTCTTTGGTGTTTTTTTTTTTAAGCCAACACTTCATTTCAGATTACCTGGGATGTAATTGTCTGTCCACCATTGTTTTTTATTACTTCAAGTTTTAAATATCTCTCAATGCTTATCCATGGTATACATTTCTGTAATTTATTTCATGCAGTAATCCTCCACTGTATAATAAAGAGCAACATGTATTCATTTGTAAATATATACCCGTCCCGACACACAAAAGTCTGCCCAAGTAATAAGGGAAGGAAGAACGAAAATCTATTTCCATAATGCAACGTTTTTTTCTGTTTTATTGTCCTTTTCTGCTTTTTATACCGATTTATACGTTTTTTATTTGCCCTTTTTCTTTTTTAAACTTTCCAGTTGGAGACGTTTTCTTTCTTTCTTATTTACATCTGCTAACCTCGTTGATGTAAAAAAAGTCCAGCGTCACTTTCTTTTCATGTCTAGCCGTCCGTTCTGCCTCCAAATAATCAAAGGAAGAAAGTTTTTAAAAAGTCAACAGTTAATTTTTTTCTTTAGGTCATCAGAAATGACTTTTTTTTTACAAATAAGAAAAGTAAAAAGTGAACCTTCGGTTTACTTTCGACAGCCTTGTAACTCTTGCTTCCCTTATTTTGTCCTTTAGTTCTCACATTCCATGGGCGATGTTTCTGACAAAGGGGAAGGAATTGCTGTTTTCTGGGTTCGAATCTATCCATCTAATACTTATTGTTGGCTAGTTTTTGACCTTGAAGTATGTTGTGGACTGATCCGGATTCACCCATAGTGACAAGATGGATTCGTCAGGTCACTATGAAGTCGACACCTTTTCCCTTACCTAGGAGAACCGCTTAGCACGTCTGCCTAGAGCCGGTAATGGCGACCAACTTATTGTAATTAAGTATTCTTAATACAATTTCTATTCCTTTCAATTCCTGTCTTGGATTTCTTATTTACTTATTGTTATTCTTATGATATAACAAAGTAATATTTTTTTTAGCTTCTTACATCAGGTGGCTTCATGCCTTGTCTAGAGCGATTTCCATTAAAAAAAAAAACTTGCAATAGTTCAGTCCTTAATTATCCGATTGAAATTTAAAAAAAAACATTAAAAAGACTTAAATTGGAAAGCAAACTGTCAGACAACCACCGTTGTCTAAAGTGAATTTTTTCTTTAGGTCATCAGAAATGATAATTTATATATGAAAAATTAAATTACTGATGTAATTCTATGATTTTATATGAATATGAGTGTGAACACTGGCAAAGCATTTTTTTTCGCCAATTTTGATGGAGGGTTTCGACTCGGTTTTAAATATTTACTGTATTTATATACTTTGTTAATTTTTTTTTTTTCCATTTTCAGTTCTATAAATTTTTCCATACTGAGATGGATGAGAACTCAGGTGTGGAGAAAGCATATTTGGATGGTGAAGCTATTGAGGTTTTCCAGAAGTTTTGTTTGCTTGGTGATACCATTGGAGCACAGTGAGAAACAGGTGCTACTGTAAGTTCAGGGAACTTCTGCTATTACTAACCAGCAGAGCAAGAGAAGAGTCTATCAGACATTTATATGCAGTATGATGATGTATGGAAGTGAAAGCTGAGATGGCTGTGTTTTTCGGCTCTGTGAATTCAATATGTTTTGTTTCCTTTGAGTGAACAAAATCTAAAGAATTCAACGAACAAAACTTATGTCAAAATGAAGGAAAAAAAAAAATGTGATCATTACTGAAACTTTGCTTTGTGGCATACTTTTCTCCGGAGACATCATATTAAATTTTTTTATTAACTTAGTTCACCTCAAACAAGGCAAGTTGCCACTGTAGACGTAAGGGGCTACTAAGAATTAAGGTGAAAGTTTTGGCGGTCATCATAAAGTGGGAGCTGTGCAGCGAGATGCTTGTTCACATTAGTTTTAAATTTCTGCATGCGGTACAGTCGGGAAAACAGGGAGCAGGGAGGGAGTTCCAAAGGCCGGAAACTCAAGGAAGGAAGCTATTGGAGTAGAAGGCTTTCCGGCATTTGGGGACCTTCACAGTGAATGGATGAGATTTAGCTGATTGTCAGGTTGGTCGAGTGTATTTACGTCGAGAGAGGCACTGGAGCAGCAAGTTCATCGGAGCACATTCCATTAAAGTACTTGTAAAACAAGCACAATGATGTAACATTGCAGCGATGGGACAGGGGTTGGAGCTTGGTGGATATTGATGGACCTATCAGATTAGAGACTCTTTTTTGGACCTTGTCTAAGAGGAAGAGACTAGTGGATGGGGCACCAGCTCAGATGTGACAATGATACTCCATGCATGGGCGGATGGTAACTTTGTAGAGATATAGGATACTGTCATGTGTGAAAAGTTTTCTAGCATGGTAGAGGGAGCCCACTTTCTTTGCAGCAGCCTTGGAAATGTCTTCTATGTATTTATTCCAATTCATGTTATCTGTGAAAATTAGGTCGAGAAGTTTGAATTATGAACTCTCAGGTAGGGTGTTATTTGCCATGACAATCGGTGGTTGAAGAGGTTTCTTGTAATTGTTGAAGGAAAGGAGCTTTGCTTTAGCAGCATTAAATGTTACCATCTATTTATGACACCATTCCACTACAGAGTGGAAGTCACTAAGGATTCAGCCATTGCCTCAGACATGTGCGGCTCTGTTTTATCCACATGACGTAAGTAGAGCATGGTGTTATCAGCAAATATACCCATCTCAGACAATATCATCAAGAAGGTCATTTATGAAAATCAGGAACAATAACGGTCCAAGGATCGATCTCTGGGGTACAGCTGCATTTATCATGTTGTTTTGGATGAATGGCCATCGAGGACAACCTGGATCTTTCTTTTGGCTAAGAAGGATCTAATTAAAGTAAATATTCGTCCAGTAATAACATATGAATTCATTTTTATGAGAAGACCTTTATGCCAGACCTTGTAAAAGGCTTTGGATATATCAAGAGCTACCTCCCTAGCTTCCCCTGCGTTGTCCAGTGTATGGTATATGCGTTCAGAGATGACCGTTAGGATATCTGCAGTAGATCGTGCTTGCCTGAATCCATACTAATGGTCAGAAAGAAGTTTAGCATACACAAGGTGGCAGACTATCGCTAAATTGATTAAGGATTCAAAGATTTTTGCAAAGAGTGGGAGTAAACTGATGCGGCGATAATTCTGAGGGTCAGTTCTACCTCCAGAATTCTTGAAGACTGTACCAGAGGCAATTGTCTAGCTATTAGGGAAGCAAGATTCGGCAAGGCATTTATTGTAGAGTTTTGATAGGACAGGGGCCAGTTCAGCAGAGCATTTCTTTATTACTATTACTGGCATAAGATCAGGCCCACATGCTTTTTTCCAATTCATCAATTATTGAAGATTGTGTATACGATGCAATTAAAGGATGAATAAATAACACAAAATACAGAGGTTACCACAATCAAAAGCGGATCAGCGGTAAACCATGCGAAGAACAGCGAAATGAAAACAAAATGTTTAGAAAATAAAACTGGGAAGAGAAGCATCTACAGGGACAATTGATAGTACTGGCCACAAGAAAAGATGGACAGGACTATGGAAAGCACACCTGAAAAACAGACCAAATAGCTACCGACAGCAGTTCAAAACAACGCAATCAGAACAAATTACATAAAAGCCAAGATATACAAAACCCCAGAAAACGGCGAATGTATACTCCATGGACAAAGAAACGAAACAGTAAACCATATCATAAGTGAAGGAAAAAGCAAAGGGAAAAGGAGCGATAGATTTTTTTTACAGATTTAAATTTTAAAAAGTTTTCATATCGATTTAAATTTTTAAAATACATTTTTTTCAAGCGCAAATGAAAAGAAACGTCAAATTTCTTACTTCAGTTCCGATGCCAATTTCTTTAGCTCGACATTTTGTTTTCGAAGGCGTTCTAATTCTTCCATAGCATGTCGCAAGTGAATCTCTGTGCGGTGGGAGTTGTCTGTGTTCTGGAATATTGTGCTGCTCATGTACATCATAATAACGAGCCAGAACCCCAGCAGGGCAGCTACCACCTTCCATGTCCGCATACTACTCACACATCACCCTGCGAAGAAACAAACAAAAAAAAATAAATGAAAATACAAGTATTGATCAAATAAATATATTTTTATAATTTAAAGCAAAAGGAGATTCACAAACATTTTTCAATTACAATCGACTCATCATGAAGATAACATTGAGCGCGAATCAGATATTGTCCAAGGTCAGCGATACTTATTTTCTATTAAGAACAATTGCCTCCACATTTTGACCAAGTTTCAGAGAAATTGAATGGATGGATGAAAAGTTATGGGGCAAAACATTGTCATTTTTTTTCCATTTCGGGGCCTTTTGACCCCCTGGGAGGCTAACCAGATTTTTTTCAAAAATCGGAGATGTAGTGCTTTCAGAAAATCCTCTGACCTAATGTGTATATGTGTTCGTATGTCCAGATAAGGTTCCCATACTACTGGACAAACACCCATAAAGTTTATATTTTCTTGATCCGCGTTGCCGCGGTCGTATAATATCTAAAATTTAGAAAAAAATATTTGTTCTTTGAGAGTCAACTGGGTATGATTTTGTAAGGGGGTGGGTAAGTTTTTCATATAGGTTCGATTAGAGAGAGAGAAAGAGAGAGAGAAAGAGAAAAAAAGAGAGTAAGAAAGAGAGAGAGAGAAAGAGAGAGAGAAAGAGAGAGAGAGAAAGAGAGAGAAAGAGAGAGAGAGAAAGAGAGAGAGAGAAAGAGAGAGAAAGAGAGAGAGAAAGAGAGAGAGAAAGAGAGAGAGAAAGAGAGAGAAAGAAAGAGAGACAGAGAGAAAGAGAGAAAGAGACAGAGAGAAAAAGAGACAGAGAGAGAAAGAGTGAGAGAGAGAAAGAGTGAGAGAACGTGGAGGGGGGCCTGAAAATTAAATATGTCAGCTAAACGAAATCTGATCAGGGGAAACAGAGAGGAGATCAAAGTTCTCACTGGAAGACAAAAAAAAAAAAAATAAGAGGTGAGAATATTGAACAGTAAAACATTAAATTATTTCATGTTTTTGCTTTTTTTAAATCATAATTTTATACTGCTTTAGTATCCACTGTATAAATAGTGTAAACATGCGCAATGCTGCATATTTAGTGGCTGCATAAATGCAACACATTCAGACGACGAGCCAGCGGATGGAAATATTTAACTAAGGGTAGAGAGAGCACCCAAGAAACCGGCTACCTCTTTGAAATAATAATGCCTTCTTGGATACGAGTTTCCATGATGTGATTGTGAGTCATTTGAAACTTTCCAAAAATAACGATCATTCAAAATGTCAGTAACTTTATGTCCAGTGACAAAATGCGCGGGTTCTATGACAGATTTAGAGCGATCAAAGGTGCTACGACGGATTTAGGGCGATCAGGAGTGATACAATGGATTTAGGGCGATCAGGGGTGCTGCGACGGATTTAGGGCGATCAGGGGTGCTGCGACGGATTTAGGGCGATCAGGGGTGCTGCGACGGATTTAGGGCGATCAGGGGTGCTGCGACGGATTTAGGGCGATCAGGGGTGCTGCGACGGATTTAGGGCGATCAGGGGTGCTGCGACGGATTTAGGGCGATCAGGGGTGCTACGACGAATTTAGGGCGATCAGGGGTGCTACGACGAATTTAGGGCGATCAGGGGTGCTACGACGAATTTAGGGCGATCAGGGGTGCTACGACGGATTTAGGGCGATCAGGGGTGCTACGATGGATTAAGGGCGATCAGAGGTGTTCGTATACATTTTGAAGAGCGTACTGAGATATAAAAGAATTATTATTCACATGAGTTGAGAAAAATCAAGCCAGGAAGAAAAGCATTGTTTAGACTACAGGTTGAGATAGAAGCACCATGTAGTTGTAATACCACATATCATATAGCATTATTGGTTCATTGGAAAGAAAGAATCCGCTAAAAAACACCCACAGATTTAAAAAAAAAAAAAAAAGAGGGGGAGGGGTACTAATACAATGCACCCTGTCACAAGTCGATCAAAACGATGGCAAAATTACATTAATTGTACTTCAAATTGTTTTCGCATTCACCCTATTCGCCAAATCTGACCCCCAGCGAATACTGGCTGTTTGCAGACCTCAAAAGAATGCTCAAGGAAAAGAGATTTGGCTTCAATGAAGAAGTGATATCGAAAACTGAGGCGTATTTTGAGGCCAAAGAAATCATTTTATAAAAAGGGCATCGAAATGTTGGAATCAGTGTATCACCCTAGAAATAGACTATGTTGATGAATAAAGTCGAATTTTGCCTAAAAGTTGTTTTACTAGTTAGGACCGAGACTTATTGAGTGATGTGTTATGGTTGGATTTAAGAAAGTATTGTGAATTTTATTAACGATTATACGGATGGCATTTGGGTGGGGTGGAGAGGTAGTCATAAATAAAAGTATGTTAAAGTGATCATCACCCGAATACCAAACAAACCTCTGCACACGAGCTAAGCATGCGTTACATACGCATGCGTAATAAGTTTGTGTCACAAAAATGCAGAACGATACAACGTCTTACACATGTCTGCAGTCCCGTCTTCATACACAAACAAATTGTCGCATGCACATAAAAAGAAGATACATACAAGTGTTAGGACGATTTATCAGAATCGGAAAAATTCGGAATTTTGGGAGGTATCGGAAATTTTTTAGGTTAATTCTTGCTTCCAAAAAACGATTCTTTTGATTTTTTTTGTGTAAAACTTAATTTTCTTTTGCTGATACTGATTATAAAATGATAACTATTTATTGTTTTTTTTTTTAACTACTAGTAATACTAAACGTAATAGATCATAATGAATTAGGAAAAAATAGCACCGTCATGAGTTTATCAAATCACTAGTTTCAATCAATTACGAGAAAAAGATTAGAGAAAAAATAGAAAGATATATACGTGTAAAGTACGCCCGCCATTACCAAGTGCACTTTTACTTTTGCGAAAATATATGCAAACATTACAAGGACTTTTACGGTAATCTGAAAATTAAAAGAACAAAAACCAATAACTCTATAACTAAATATTCCGAAATTTGAAAGGAATCAAAATCTGTAATTGTATCGGAATCTGGAAAAATATTAGAATCGTCCCATCACTAATATCTACAGTCGAACGAAATTATTTTTATTTTTACTAATTTATTATTGTTAGGCCAGAATTATCTCCATTTGATATATTTTCGGTACTAGCACAAGAGGGCGCTTCCAACGCAAAAGTTTGTAATCTCGCTCTATCCAAATCACACGAACGGTGAACGGCTGCTCTGTTTCTAAGCATAGTTTTCAAAGCGTAACCAGGCAAGTCATGTTAGATTATTTATCTGATCGAGCCACTAACTATCAGGCCTTGGTCAAAGAACCAAACGACTTTCTCGTACGTTTTATCTGCACTGTATGATAAAAATATAAGTTTTCTTTCCAATCTGCTCGTTACAGAGACTAGCCAAGAGTGACCGTGCTCAAATACCATGAAATAAAAGAATTTGTTTTCCTTTTTACACAAAAATGTCAGTTTCGTTTGCATTTGATAATATCGATATGCATCCAGTCTGATACAAAACAGAATTAAAACTTCATTTTTCTTGCGGTGTCTATCGAGAAACAAAAGAATAACAAAATAGCCAATTATTCTTGACGAGAATTGCCGACAGGGATGGCGAGTCAAGTTAATTAGGAACGTTTCAAAATAAAAACCCTGTGGCCAACACAGCAGAAAATATAAATGCAAAATTCCCAGTTTAGAATTTGGACAGTTTTTTTTTCTTGTTTTAATCTTTTCTCTTGTTTTTAAAAAGAATTCAATCTATTCAATTTTGTTTACATAATTTCAAGGTCCAATGAAGCATTTACAAATTTTAACTGTCAGATTCATAAAAAAAAAACTTTCGCAAAATGCCATCTGTAAGGCAATTAGTTTAAACAATCATCATCATTTCTATAATAATACACGAAGGCAATTTCATGTTCGTACGTATGTTATCACGCTCCACCCATTTTTTCTAAAAGATGAAATTGCCTAATCGCCGATGAAAAATAAGTAATTTTTCACATTTCATCTGATGACATTATTTTGTCGAACGTGAAACTAACTAAAATGCAGTTTCTTGGATTTCGAGATAGGATCAAACTGTAGTATAAGTTCTATTTAAAGATTGCACAATAATATCGTAGAGGTCTCCGTTCACGTCCGACGTCCATAGAATGAAAATATGCCACAAACTTTTACAAGGGTGTTGGAGATAAACTCATGGTACTTATCCCCCCCCCCCCACACACACAACGGTAAAATGTGACACAAGGTCGGGAAAGTGGGATATGAAAAGCCAGCGCCCTAGAGAATGAAGAGCACTTTGGCCGACAAAAATTGCCTGGGCAGCCCCGTCGACATTCCCCGGTAGGGGCGCTTCAGGTGATTAGCAATAAACTAACCCCTTCTCAAAGGGTGAGAAGGCAAAGCCTGGGAGGGTGGACCTCCTACAACTGCGCAGAACAAAGTATCCATCGGAATAGACACTACACATTGATCTTGGCTAAAAGGCCAAGAAAGTCTGAAACTACATTAACCAAGAGTACTCAGAAAAATGTTTCAGTTTTTAACAAAAGTGGTATAATAATATCGTTGGGTCTTCGTTCGCACCGGACGTCCATAGAATGGAAATATTTTTTAACAAAATACAACAGATAACAAATACAACTGTGGATTTCCATGGGTCCCGCTGGTATATTACAAATGTCAATGTCTGTGTGTCTTAAAGAAAGATTGGTTAGAGAATCTATATAATAATTAAAAATGAATTTATATGTAAAAATTTCCGGGGAAAAGGAGTTATGGTGGTTAAACCACTATCGTATACTTGAAATATATCCTATTTTAATTTAATTTTAATCATACGTATAACATTTTTAGATTCCTACAACTCAAAAATATCCGACCCCGAAGTTTACAACTCAAAAATATCCGACCCCGAAGTTTACAACTCAAAAATATCCGACCCCGAAGTTTACAACTCAAAAATATCCGACCCCGAAGTTTACAACTCAAAAATATCCGACCCCGAAGTTTACAACTCAAAAATATCCGACCCCGAAGTTTACAACTCAAAAATATCCGACCCCGAAGTTCACAACTCAAAAATAGTTAAGAATTGAGACATTTTTAAAAACAAAAGAAATGAAAAAAATAATTCAATCTAATCAGTTTTGTTTAAATAATGTCAAGGTCCAATGAAGCATTCAGTTGTTACACATTCTGTCAGATTCATAAAAAAAACTTTTGTAAATTGACATTTGTAAAGCAATTAGTTTAATGATGAATTATTTAGAAAATGTCCATTGTGTTCATACGGTACCTATGTATCAAGCTTTTCACTTTTTACGAATTTGTTTCAAATCGACGCACAACTTTAAAGTTGTGCGACCATTTGAAACTGATACTGGCATCAAGTTTCTTAGACATTTTTCTGACAATTTCTCATCGGTTTTATTCAACAGTTGCTTTCAAATGTTCATCGTTAAGATTCCTCATTATTCAGCCTAAAGAATTTCTCAGCCCAGTTTTGTACTCTCCAATACTCTTTCTACCTATGCTCTGTTGATATTGCGAATACTAGCCCACCACCCTCGAATTAGCAATACACGGATTATAAATCCTGCTATGAAGACGTTATTGTCTAAGTAGGTCAAAGCACGTTTAATTGAGTTATATATCTTGATGTAATTCGAACAAATTTACAAATTAGATTTCTTCACGATGTCGTTAGTGGTAGGAAAAGAACTTAGACTGTGACAGGGTTAGTTTCTTCCATTCTCTAGATGATATTAGTAATCAAAACAAAAACTATTGATCGGATTAAATATGAAATTTTATAAAATTGATTAGAAATAAAAAAAATTGTTTTTAAGAACACAGACCAAGATTTAGCAAAACTAACTGACCGAACATTTTTAAGCATGCACCTTTGGTTAAAGCTATTAAGGTAAAATAAACAGGGTAAAACTGGATCTAGTAAGCTTAGAGGTAAGAGTGGTTCCATTCAATTTTTATCATGAAGATCTAGAAGCATAGTAAATTTGAAAAAATCCGTATCGGTCAAGGGATTTTTTGCCTTAAAAATTGTTGATTTGACATGGAATAACCCTTTTATATAAAAGACTAGCAAGATGACTCGGCTTCGCCCGGGTGCATAAAAACAAAATAAAAGAGATTAAAAAGTGTGGGTAACATCTTTCTATTCAAACTTATCTCTCTACCTCTTCAATCCGTCTCTTTCTATTTTTCCTCCTTCCCTGTTTTTCTATACACCCATCTCCCCGACCCCTCTTTTATCTCCCCCCAGCGCATTCCTCTCTCTTGTTTTAATGTATTGAAAATAATAATGACGATCATTCATCTCTCTTTTACATAATAGATAATGTTGGAAATGGCTGAAAAACCGACCACCACCCTGACGAAATCTGACCCGGTTGACCCCCCAAAGAATTAATATTTTTTTTTACATTTTAGATATTATTATCCAGGGCAAATCCGATTAAGAATATACTAATTTGTGGGTGTTTGTTTTGTAGTTTTTTACTTTTAGTTTTACATACACACATACATACATACACACAGACAACTGCCCTTTATATATAAGATAACGAAAGACACATAGAGGTCAGAGAGTACTAAAGCGAAAATGTATTTTTGATTAAAAAGAATATTCTTGCAATATTAGAAATTCTTTCTTTACTTCATTGATTCAAGCCCCTGTCCTATTGCCTCAATATTGCATTCCTGTGTTTATTTCGCAAGTACTTCCACAGAATGAGCTCCAACAAACTCACTGCAATTCTAACCCCTATGTGTAAATACCCCCGACCCAAAAAACTAGCAGTAAAATCTCACCCCTTCACCGCAGAAGTCTTCAAATACCGGAAAACTTTCTACTCTAATACATTCTATCATTGGGTAGCTTGTAACCGTTTCCCTGACTGTACCAACATGCAGAAATTTAAATGTAATGTGAACAAACATCTGGTGCTAAATTTAAAAAGCTACCCTCATGCTGAACATTTTCAGACGACAAGAGTGCCGCCGCCGGCCAACTGAAAGTAACATCTGTAATATTAGATGCTTTCACGAAAGCAGATAGAATTTTTACACGCTTTCAGGCTATTCATTAACTTATCCGAGGAGAGACACCGAATTTATCTATTCTTTATTTGGGGGGAAAGCGACAGGTCCAATTACATGTAAGACGTTGTGTGGCCTCTTTATTTTATGCACTTACCTGTAAATAACACTCTTCTGCCTTATAATAAACCTCTTTTAACGAGCGGAATCTGCCAGGGAGTCGGCGCGGTTAAAAAGCCCTCGCGGCAAAAACCTTAATCTCATCAGTGAAAACCGAACCACTACAATCATCGGTGCTGGGCTTAAAACCGCCGCACCTTTCAGAAAATTATAACCTTTTTAAGCTTCTCGTAAGCAACATCTCAGATTTTTCTCATTAATCTTTCAACGAGAATCTCTCGGCAGTCTTTAATCTCCTCAGGAAGAAGCAGAAACCGAAGATTAAATACATAAGTATTACTTTCGGGGAAAAAACATGACACGATACATTCAGATATAAGTATATAGTAGAAATTAAAAAAGAAAAGAAAGATGAACCGTTGGGTCATCCATTAAGCTTGGGTTAGGTTTTTTGAATCAGGAAAAAGTGAGGTTGCAAAGCTAGTTAAATGTAAAAACTAAAAAGACAATCACAAAATGACTCTTTTTCTGCTCGCTATAACAGAACAAGTTATCGCAGCAACACTTTTTTCTGCTCGCTATATAACCCCCCCTCTCTCTCTCTCGATACAGTTACAAGTGAAATTGTATTACTGATTGAGGTGATATTCCCTTTTGTTTATAATGGGCTATTCAAAACATTGTATTATTTCCTTTCTTAATTAACTAACTTTTAATAAACACAGAGAGAGAGAGAGACAGACAGACAGAGAGAGAGACAGAGAGAGAGATGGAAGCGAGAGGAGTAGGACCACTTCCATTGTCTTCCCCGGAGAATTTTATACATATGATATACATTTCATCAAAATAAGATGTATTTGAAGTTTTAAAGAATATTCGGCCCCTCATAGCTCCCTTAGTTTAGGAGGGCACTTAGATATTTGGAACCATTACTATTGTCTTTCCCAGAAATGTTATACATATGATTTAAATTCTATAGAAATAGGATATATTTGAAGTTTTAAGGGGGTTATGCTCTCATAGGACCCCTTAGAGATTTGGAAATACTTCCATTGTCTTCCCCGGTAAATTTTACATGAGAATATACTTTTAGATTTTATGTAGATTCTCTAACCTTTCGAGAATACACACACACACATACATACATACAGACATTGAGTCTTATCATAGGTATAGACCTTATCACTGTAATATATATACATAGAGACATAATTCACCTCTTTCCACTATTCTTGTTAATCGACTATTATCACATATAAACAGAGAGAGACAGGGAGAGAGATAGAGACAGGGAGAGAGATAGAGACAGGGAGAGAGATAGAGACACAGAGAGAGATAGAGACAGAGAGAGAGATAGAGACAGAGAGAGAGATAGAGACAGAGAGAGAGAGAGACAGAGACAGAGAGAGACAGAGAGAGAGAGAGACAGACAGAGAGAGAGACACACAGAGAGAGATATATATATAGAGAGATATATATATATAGAGAGAGAGACAGAGAAATATATATAGATAGAGAGAGAGAGATAGAGATAAAGAGAGAGAGATACAGAGAGATAGAGAGACGAGAGAGAGAGAGAGACGAGAGAGATACAGAGAGAGAGAGAAAGAGAAAGAGAGAGTGAGAGAGAGAGAAAGAGAAAGAGAGAGTGAGAGAGAGAGAAAGAGAGAGTGAGAGAGAGACAGTGAGAGAGAGACAATAAGTGAGAGAGAGAGAGACAGACAGACAAACAGACAGAGAGAGAGAGAGAGAGAGAGAGAGAGAGAAAGAGAGAGAGACAGAGAGAGAGAGACAGAGAGAGACGGAAGCGATAGTGATAGAAACTGTATAAAATAAAAGCGAGGGAACAAACAAATATACAGTGAGCGAAGGTGAGTGTAATGAAAACGTAGCAAGGAGAGTAGAAAGTGACTGGTGGGTTTACTTTCGGCAACCTAAGGCTAAGATCAAAGTGTAGTATCTGTTCCGATGGATACTACACCCCATAAACTGGTGTTGTCTTGGCCTTCGGGGCTTGATTTACGCCGGTCTATAGGTCTGTCATGTGCAGTTCTAGGAGGTCTACCCTCCCAGGCTTTGCCTCCCCTCTTTGGGGAGGAGTAAGTTTATTGCTTACTGCCTGAGGCGCCCCTACCGGGGAATGCCGACGGGGCTGCCCAGGCAATTTTTAATAGCCAGGCGCTGGCTTTTCAAACCCCACTTTCCCGACCCGACCTTGGGTCACATCTTACTTGTGGGAGTAAGATAAAACTGGCCTTGTGCCTAACCTCCTGGAGAGGAGGTAAATAAATACTTTCGGCAACCTCGTAACTCTCACTTCTCTTATTTTGTCCTTTACTCCTTACATTTCATGAACGATGTTTCTGACAAAGGGGGGAAGAATTGCTGTTTTCTGGGTCGGAATCTATCCATCTAACACTTATTTTTGGCTAGTTTTTGACCAAGTAGGTACCCCTCCTTAACTCATGTTAGATTGTTTGAATCAGAAAAAGAAAGTTTGCAAAGCCAGTTAAATACAAAAATAATAATACAAAATCTAAAATTAGCCTCCTTCTGCTCACTATATATGTTTGCTATCTCTCTCTATGTATATCTATCTTTAGTTATAGTACCTTATAATGAAGTAATAAAATAAGGTGCCAATCAAATTTTATTATATATTAGTTGACGCTTATATCTTTTGTTGGATTGCTTTATATATATATATATATATATATATATATATATATATATATATATATTCGTCCAAACTTTATAAAATACAGTAGTGTTGTAAATAACAAATACATTTTTTTTAACAAAGACGAACACAGGAAAAGTGAACATTTTTTTAAAACAAAATAGGTTAGCAAAAAACTCGATCTGATATCTGGAACGTTTTTTTTTTTTTTAAGAGAGATGGTGTTTGATTAACACTGCTGGGGAACCATGAGAAAAAATACTATTTTGTTTTTAAATCCCAGAAACAGTTTTTCATGGTAAACAACTGATGATCCCTATAATAATATTAAGTCTAGCATACATTTTTCGAAGCTAACTAATACAGTGATTACAAGAGATTGATTGACTTACAAGCAACGTTATTTTCAAACAAAGGACATAGGACTAAAAGTGCTTTTTTTATTTGTTTTTTTTTTCTTCATATAGTTTTAAAGGTTGAAAAACTTCCAAGACTATATATATATATATATATATATATATAGTGTGTGTGTGTTCGATCCATGTAATATTTTATCTCGTACAGAGCCGAGATTTGTCAGATGCGACCTAATGGCTGGCTAGTTGTTCACTGAAGAATGAGAATGCCCATGCCGTCTTGGTATTATTAGGGTGGGGAAAGAGGAATATAGAAAGAGGTGTTTACTATTGCTCCGACCTCTGACTAATATATATATATATATATATATATATATATATATATATATATATATGTGTGTGTGTGTGTGTGTGTGTGTGTGTGTGTGTGTGTGTGTGTGTGTGTATACATACACAAGGTAATTGGAAAGTAACTCCCTATTATTAAGTGCTCATAATTTATTAAATATATTTTTTACAAGAAATGACTATAAGAAAGTGTATTGCATTAGGTTTTATTCAAAATCTTATATGAGTGCTAGCAATCGCCACTAGCTTCTAAAGCTGCCTGGAACCGCATCAACTGATTTCACAAGGAACTTTTCTTCTTTTTTTTTTTTTACTAATGAGTCAACATTTATCAAGTCAACAAGATGGATAGATTGACAGATGAATGGTGATGAATACTATGAGAGTATTGAAAACAGCAGCCGACCCAGAAAACAGCATTTTTTCCCCATTGTCGAAAACAATGCTCGTGGAATGTGAGGACTAAGGAAAAAAAAATAACGCATAATTCATAAGTCTTGCTCCCCCCCATTCATTTCTTGTAAGAATTATATTTCAGTAATAAATTACAAGTATAAATTACAAGTATAAATTACAAGTATAAATTACAAGTATAAATTACAAATATAGGGCATTACTTTCCAATCACCTGTAGATACTAGAGAAAATGTGACCAGATGGTCGACCATTCAGCTCGAGTTTGATTGTCTAAATCATGAAAACATGAGTTTGTAAAGCCAGCAAAATAATATACCAATCTCCAGCCCCTGTTCAAGTGGTGCATTCCTGTGCTTGTTTTAAAAATACTTTAATGGAATGTGCTCAAATGAACGTGCTGCATTGGCGCTCTCTCGATAAAAATACCTCTGACCGACCCGAAAATGAACAAAATCCCACCCCTTCACTGTAGAGGTCCCCAGATAAGGAAAGGCATTCCATACTAATAGCTTCTTTCCTTTAACTTCTAGCCTTTGAAATTCTAGCCTTTGAAATTCCCTCCCTGCTCCCTGTTTCCCTGACTGTACCAACATGCAGAAATTTAAATGTAATGTGAATAAACATCTTTCTTCACAGCTCCCCATTTAGGATGCCCCTGTAGGTATGGCCCCAAATCTACAGTAATCCCTTACGTTTCAGTGGCACCGTGTCTTGTTTAGGGTGAATACAAATATTGTGCCCTCTAAAAATCCTGAAATTTGGGGAATATTTATGAATTGATGTCTTATAGTTATTGGTAAAATTGCGGAAGAGTCATAGATATCTGAATTTTCAGCAAAGGATTTACACCCCATTCTTGTACCCTTTGCATAAAACTAAATTAAACATAGACCACATTCCCCACTCTTACACCTAGCAGGTGTGTTCCAAGATTCATAACGATGGATAATTAGTTTAAAAGTGAATCCTGTACATACAAATCTGTAAACTTTACATAAATAGAGATATGTGCACGTCTTATTTTTATGGGTAAACCGTTTTTGAAAGATACCCGGGTTTTGCGCAGACAAATAGAATCTATAAACAGATAATTCGATGAAACAAAAAAAAAATTCACACACACACAAAAAAAAGGCTCAGACAGGATATGCGTGTGCACGTGACGAATTCTTCAGCCAATGACTAAGTGTCCATTTAATAGACAACTTTAACAGATGAATTCGACTAAAGTGGACCAATTGACAAATCCTAATTAGAATGGGATTATCAGTAGATTAGTCTCTTATGAGATTAGTAGGATTTATTTGTGTCTCCTTCAGTATCTTTTAATTTAATCGATAATCCCATTTAAACATTTAATAATAATAAAAAGTGATTAAATATATATATATATATATATATATATATATATATATATATGTTAAGGTTAACTAATAATGCAATCTTCTGCATTAATCTGTATCACTAGGAAGTGAACAACTAATTAATAATTTAAATGCAAAAAGTAACAAACGCTGCAATCACCTAGAAAAATAATTACATTATATATATATATATATATATATATATATATATATATATATATATATGGTATGAAATTAATATGTAAGATGTATACTTTTAGAAGTTTGAACCTATCGTGAAATGATTAAAGCTCAATGTACGGGATAGAGCAATTATATCGATAAATGAAAAGAAGAGAAATAAAAAATGTAAAAATGACAAATCTATTTAATTTTCAGTTGTTCAATGCAAGGTGTATTCAAAAATTTGTTTATTATTTTCTTTCCTTAAGCCAGGCTTTTCAAAGATTGGAATCTTATCATCAGAGGAAATTACATAGCTAGATAAGTTGGCAAGGGAAGTAGTCAAAATTCAAAATTTGAAAAATTTGAAGGAATAATAGAAAATGGATATAAGTGTGTGAGAAAATTGTTAAAATGTGAATCTAGATAGAAAAGAGTCCAGTGACAAAATGTTCAATGAGGAAAGGTTGAAAATGGAAAGGCAAAAATTCACTGTTAAAAATTCATGGAAACTGCGTCGAGAGTGGTCAAAATATTGTGAATCCAAATATTTTGACCACCCTCGACTGTTCTCATCTCGGGTGTTTTTATCACAATGTTTAGGCCGATGTAACCTCAGACCTTCTTCAGGCGTACTTTGTCGAACTCGGGAATCTGGACGGAATTTCGAACGGAACCCTTTATTTAATCCACGAGGGTAGCATGCTCTTGTTCCATCTGCCATGACTGGGAAGAAGTATTCACTAATTCGCAATTCTTTGTATCACCAGCACTGAGGACTGAACCTTTAACCTTCAGATGACTGTCACTTAGAACTGAATTAGGTTCCGTCTGAAATTCTGTCAAGATTCCCTAGTTCAACAAAGTACACCTGGAGAAGGTCGGAGGTTACATCGACCGAAACTTTGTGATAAAAACACCCAAGATGAGAACAATAGTCCGAATATACCAAAATCTATAAACTATTTAGGTTGGCTATATCTCTTGTAATGCTAAGCAGTTTTATTTTTACTAGCTGCTGCTGCTGTTGTCGATGTCTGCGTCATTATTGAAAAATGTGTTCATTTTAAACCAGGTGGATTATAATTTGAAAGAAACTGACTTGAAATAGACCAGAATCAAACATTCATTTTGTATGAAGAATGCTTGAAGAATGCTTTTCAAATCAAATTTATTTGCAAAATCATAGCAAAGTGCAACAAGCCATGGAAAGAGACATGTAGAGGTTATTTACATCCACATATAGTTTGAATGTTTTTCAAAGGCCGCTTTAAACCTGGATATGGTAGGCATTGTCATAACCTCCTCTGGTATGTTGTTTCACGGAGCAGAAGCATGAAAAAAGTATGCTGCTTTTCTTCTGTTGAGTTGAAAATAACGGTGACACGTCTTTTCCGAGTGCCCTCAGAAACCACGACTTGGCGCTAGGGTGAAAAACTCCTCGAAAGGTAGATTTACATTCCTGTTGAAGATGTTGTATGCCAGAATCAAAGCCCCTCGCATCCTCCGCTGCTCAAGTGAGAATACATTTAGTCTTCGGAGCCGTTCTTTATAGGTAAGCGTAGAGAGTCCTGTTACCATCCTAGTTGCCAACCGTTGAACACACTCCACGTGTACAATATTTTTTTTGTAGATAAGGATTTATTGCTTGGATGGCATACTAAAGAATGGGCCGTACCAGAGTTATGTATAAGGAATGGAAAATGTCTTGAGAAAGGATCTCCGGATCAGGTAGAGAACACGCTTGCCTTTTTTTAATGGAAATCGCTCCAGAAAAGGCATGAAGCCACTTGATGTAAGGAGCTAACAAGAACGAAATATTATTATCACAAAGACAGGAGATGCCTATTTGTCTTAGTCTTGAAAAGACCAAGGCTATAGGTAGGAGGAAAATGGTCAACAGGAAGAGAGTTCCACAAGCCTGCAGTTCTTGAAAAGAAGCAACTGGAATAGGAAGTTGTATTACAATGCGGTATCAAAACAGCGAATTGATGGAGACCACTCGACCAACGAGTCAAAAGAGCTGGAAAAAAGGAAGCAGGGAATAGATCAGACAATTCTGATGAACACATACCATGATAGTATTTATAGAAAAGACTGAGACTAGCAACATCACGTTTGTTTGCCATTTCGATACAATGGTGCATTGGTTTGAAGAAGTTGTCAACAACCGTACAAAGATCATGAGGGTCATAGAGATCCGAGAAAGAGTCTGACTTTACTCTGTTGCATAAATTACCATCTTTAATATAAAAACAGGCTTTTATTTTGGTGCATATAGGATAGGTTTTTGTCATTCTTTTATTCCTTCTATTTAATAAGACTTTTGCCTGCTACATTATGGGCCATTTGTGTTATGCCAAGATGACATAAGGCATGTTTTTTTTTATTAGCGGCTGAGTGTTACATAACCTCCAAGAGGAGGTCTAAATGCCTCACAAGTCACAACCCAATAAAATACATGGGTTGTTATCAAAGCAATCACAGATCAGAACAGCACAATTATTGCCTATCTCGTGTCGTCCACTCTACCCATGACCTGGCACCTGCAATTAATGTTTCACAACACCACAAAGAAATCATCAATTTAAAAAAAGGACCCTTTATTGAGATGTTAACGTTGCTTTCTCCTCTGCCGAGCTACGGATATTTGGGGCCCCTTGGCTCCTTAATTTACAGTTAAGCTTAAGTCATTCTCTACCCGTGCAGTTTGTTCCGAGACTTCCAACCGCCTGTCTAATTCTCTCACTTCCCCCTCTTTGAGTCATGTGACGTTACGTCTGCTTTCGACTACCAGGTTGAGCTGGCATTTGAGTACATACTTGCTGACCAAATAACCCTGATATCCTATGTACGTCTGAACCCAAAGCATCAGATATATACTAGCAACCTACCCATTACTATTTAAGATGAGCAGTTTAACCTAAAAACCTCTTTCTCACAGAAGAGATTTTGTTAGTCTTTCTCTACTCTATTGTTATTTTAATGGCAGGGGCTCAACTGAACTTTAATCTATGGTCCCCCACCTGTAAACAGTCACAACAAAAACTCGTCTAGCTACAACCACTGTCAATAATTTCTCTTTCTCTATCTGAACTGCTCATCAGTGGAACACAGTACCACGGGGCTGCTTTCTGTCTGACTACAACATTTCCATTTTCAAGTACAATGTAAACAAATTCTTGTTTGATCGTTCTTTTAAATAATCAATTTCTGACCAGTCGCAACCATCGTTACTAATCCCTTCGATGTTTCACCGTCCTCCTGTCAAACTCAATAACCCTTATCCTCGAGTGGCTTTTTGGCCTTGATAAGTAGTGATTTGCTTGTAAAAAAAAAAAGAAATAAATTAGGTATAAGCGTTTTTTTTTGTTGTTCCGAACGATAATACAAATAGCAAAAAAGAAATATTACTATTCTTTTTTCCGACTCTTTTACCATCGGACATAAAAGATGCAGATTGTTGATCCGTTATTAATTGAAAAATGTTTTCCTGACAAGCGACGTCACCACTTACGTAAAGAATATACGATGACATACACTTCCTCTTTGATATATGAAATTTGAAAGGTTAACGTTCTTATGAAAAAGGTTACGGGGCCGCCATTTTAGATGAGTATTGCTGCGATAATTTGTTCTGAAGCATCAGTTTTGACAACGAAAGCTGTGTTATTTCCAATCATAAAAGCCATAACATTTACAAGGTCGACATTCACAGCAAGATCCCGTCGTCCTACCACAACTGCAAATAACGTTCCTTTCTTCCTCCGTGCGCCTAACATCAAACATTAGCTTTTTAGTATTCTTGTCAGTTTATTAGTTTGTAGCTTAACTGGTCAGACACTTGAGCACTGGTTACTAAAGTCAATGGACATATTGATACCGATCTATCTATCGCCCGATCCCGAGTTGTTTTTAAGTGGAGAAATAAAAAAAAAAAACTTAGTTCAGTTAGTGTTCTGTCTAGCGTAGAATAAATCCCTTAGCAGTTACATCCCTTTGCTGCCCCTTTTTTCTTAAGAGATTCCTCCAGACCCTGGCCGCGAAGCTTCCGGTGGCCTGTCCCTATTCTTTTGGCGGCCTTTCACCCGACCCGCACAGAGTTTTTCAGTCCCTTTAAATATCACTGCATTTCTAAACATTTCCGGTAAGAAATATTGTCTTTCTTCTCTCTAAGAATAGAATTAAATAGTGCTAGTATTATTTTTTTTATATATTTCTTTTATCTAAGTAAACTTTGTTTACCATTGCCCCATGTTTAGCCTAAATCTTGTCGCTTGTAACTCACGTATTTCTTACCATAATTGTATTTCTTCCTTTCTAGTATGCTCAAATATGTTCTATTCTGTAATTTTATTAAGCTTACGGCTCCATTAGACTTTAGTCAACTCCTCGTCTCTGCCTTGTCTCGATTTTGTATTTACAAGTTTCTGAAACAATGTTTTTATTTCTTTTCAGTTTTTACCTTTGTTGATGATCAATAAACCTGTGTCTAAAATATACTATGCCTCAGAGTCTTGCTTGTTGACAGGAGTTTATGCTAGCTCTTCGAAACTTGTACGTTTCTACGAAACGACATGCCCCGGACACAGCATAGTATTAAAATGGTAAATATTTATCAAATGAATGGTTTAAGAATGTAAACCAGTCACAGACTCAAGTCTTTTTGGCTTGTTTGTTGGCATAAGTCGTCTCAATGCCAAAGGTAACCTTTTACTTGTTTGTTGGCATAAGTCGTCTCAATGCCAAAGGTAACCTTTTACTTGTTTGTTGGCATCTTTTACTAGTGGCTTCTTCAGGTGATTTAGTTGTAGTGTGAAAATTTCTAGCATTGCGTTCAAGAATTTCTGACAAGGCTTTATGTTGTCACGGTTAATTTTCAGCAAACTCAACTGTATCTTGTGCAAATTGAAAGTTTTGGGGGTTAAGGGTGACACCAGTGTGTGCATGTATATAGAGAGGGAGAAAGAGACAGAGGGAGAAAGAGACAGAGGGAGAAAGAGAGAGAGGGAGAAAGAGAACAGCACAACTCCAATCAGTTTTAACTAAGAAAGTCAAAATTCAGAGAAAGATAATCAGTGTGCATGTGGGCGGGGGATGAAACGAAAGTCATCTAACTATCCTACCACCATCATGAATTGCTTGAATTATAGCCTTCATGACAAAATTAACATTTTCAGTTTTCAGAGAGAACTGTCAGAGGAAAAATCATCTTTTTCTTATAAAAAAAAAGAAAAGCAGATTTCGATCAAAAAGCAGAGAATTAACGCTGATGATAGGCAAATCCCAAGCGATTTAAGTGAAAATCCGTTTTTTCTGGATTTAAAAAAAAAGCAGGATTCTGCTAAAAAGTGGAGAACTCACATCCCTGATCTTGGGATATCTGTTTGATTTTACAACTATAAGATTGCTATTGGGAGAGATACTCTATAATCCTGGCTTTCGGGTTAGGATCGAAGTGTAGTATCTCACGATCTAGAAAGGAAACTATACAGAGATTTAGTGAAAGATTCTACTTCACATCCACTTAGGAAGCGGCTGAGATGATTGATGGAGGTCTGCTCTCAATTGAACTGAGTGCCAGGTTCAGGATATCTCAACAACTCTTGAGCACTCTCTGACCTGACAATTAATCCAAAACAATGGCATACTCTTTAGTTCAAGCATGTCTGATTTTCTACACTACGATGATACTGAAGAAATGTACAAGCATACAGTCTCCAACTGTAGTGAACTTCAGTTGTTCTGGATGTCATGTTCTCGAATAGTTGATACTGCTGTCTGTTCCACACATGTGATTGATAACATTGACCTGTTATGAGATAAGGAGAAACGAATGGTTTTTCTCACGATCCTGGCCGTAGCTAATACAATGGTGTCGATGACATGTCTAAAGGGGGTGCACTGGATTGAATCATTTTCTGATCAGGAAGAGATTTCGTTCTTCCTACATCAGCTTAAGGTTAAAATTAGATGCGATAGAAAGATTACATTCAATAGAATTCATAAAAAGGTGAGTACAAGTTGCAAGCATGTGTGTACGAAAGGGAGTCAAGTACGAGTATGCATTCTATGCTTGGGCATGGCGCATGTGGTTAGTAGTCCTGTTGGACCCCAGCTCGGTTATGGTAGCCTCTCAGCTAGTTGAGTCAATGAGCTATGTCCCCTTTCGGTAAGATTTCTTTCAAGATTTCTTTCAAGATGCCCACTCCCCACTTTTATTTTGACCTCTAATTGTTTTTTTTTAAATCTTGGAATGATACATCCATTCCCAAATTTCACCCTATTTTATTTACTTCCACTTAAGTCGCACTCCCATTTAGAGATCAACTTGCCTGTTTTGATTCTAAACAACCCGAAAAACAGTTAGAAATCTATCTTTCAGAAAGGGTTGGAAGGGTCTTACTAACCTGCTTCTATTTGGTTTCTTTGGGTTTTTCTTTCTTTCTTTTTGTTTTTTTTTATTGTTTCCCCTCTCCACCGTTTTCAATGAAATTAAATATTATAGATATATATATATATATATATATATATATATATATATATATTACAGAAGATCAGAACAATGAAATTAAATATATCGCATCAGATTTCACTTTCTCCAAGGACGTCAACAAAATCGGACGTTGAATATTCTATCTCTACCACGAGGAGAATTTCTTGCGACTTTTAACAACAGCTGGGGGGGAAATGGAAATACTCTTTGAAAATGCTGTTTTACAGCGAAATTCTCAAGACATTTATAAAAAAAATGATTTTATTATTTAATAAATATTTAAAAAAGTAACGTTTCTCAGTTTTTCTAAATTCTATAAATAACCTTCACAAAACGTTTTCTTAAAGATGAGTAACCTATCTTATATATATTTACTAATATATGTATTATCGAAGATCAGAACAACATTGGCTGTAATTCATATATTAAGAAATATTACGCTCTTATTTTTTAAATTTTTCTTCATAATAGAGCACTCTGCTAGGGGTTCCTCCAATTTACCCTACATAAGAATATAATTTATATATATATATATATATATATATATATATATATATAGTGTGTGTGTGCAGAGTTGACTGGTTTTGATGGGAATCCGAGTCCGATAGCTCAATATACTTATTAACAGAGCAGTAATAAATTTAAAGGAAATAAACTACACACACATTAGGGCTGTCCGCATTATAAATTATTTCGACCTAGATGGTTCTCATCAGACGCGTAAACAGCCACATTTTGGAACTGAATGATGAGAAAAAACGTTGTATATATATTTGTTGTAAATTTAAGCCAAACCATTCAATATATTTTAAATAGGGTAGTCCTTAGAGTAAATGTGGTATTGTGGTGCTTAAGTGAATCTGATGGACACATGGTGAAAGAATAAAAGAAGCAATGTTCATACGAATGAGTCAAAATGTGTCTAGTTAAGAGTAGGATCGACAGAGGATGACCACCACCAATTCCCACATTTTTGATGGCCTTGTGTTTGATTTGTAAAGGGAATTGAATGCTATTTGCTAATAAATAATTAAAAATGTAGTATCTGTTTGGTCAGGAGGAGAAAGTTTTCTCAATCAGAGTAACTTTTTGTTCCATCCAGAGCGCTCCTTTTTTTGGGGGGGGGGGGGGGGCTGGATATCCCAACATTAAATACGACCTTGTGTTGGCGAGCAAATATGAAACTATTGAAGATTGTGGAACGGGGAGCATTTATTGTAGTAGGGGGGGGGGGGGTGAGCTAATTTAACTAGAAGAAATTTTCACAGAATGTCATTCTTCTTTGTGTGTCTTTGAAATGTCAAGTGGTCATATGACAGTTTCACACTTTTTATGCAGTCCTTTGCAATAGTGTTGTACTCTGCAAGATCTTTCAAGCTACACCGGTTGAGCAGTAAGTGGTAGACCAGGCATAGTATGGTCCTCCTCTTCACATTCACAGATGGTTGGGTCAGTTCTGTAGGCCCATCTATTCATAGAAACTTTTGATCGCCCCATGTCATGCCCGATTATTATATCGGTGCATAATCAGGCATATGACTGTGTCTGGTATTTGTGTGAGCAATAAAAGCATCTGTTAATGTAACATATGAGTTAAATCGGATAATGATGATGATTCTTTTTTTTCTTACTATAAGGTCACCACCTATCAAGGCTTAGAGGCCACGCGGGGATAACGGTGAAAGAGATCATCAGCTGAACAAGAAGACATGAAACAATGAGTGAATAGGCAGAAGATTATTAAGAGGAATTAATTATCCAAGAGGATGGCACAATAAGTATATTACACTTTACGACAACCATGAAGTAGTCCGTTGGGAAGCAGTCTTGTGGTATCTTGTTTCACAGAAGGGATGTTCAAGAAAAGAAACTTTGTTTATGGAAGTTCCGTGTGGTTTTTGCTACAGAGATAGAGAAAGAAGTTCTTTGCTATGGTTGTGGCCAGACGAGTTCTTTCTTCGAATGTAAACAAAGGGGAACAGGGTTTGGAGCTCAGTCGAGCACCTACTATAAAAATAACGATAGAGTAGAGAGAGACTGGCAACATCTTTTCTGTGTGAAAGGGGGCTGTAGGGAAGGGAAGAGGTCATCCCCAACTAGATTGTGAAGTCGATTTTGTATTCTGTCAAGAAAACCTGCTGCCGAGCAGCACCTCCCCAGATATGACAACAGTACCTCTCCATCTTGGGATGTATTTGGATCTCATACACATAGAGGATTGCGTCAGGGGTAAGGAATTTTACTGGAGCGGTAGAATGATCCATTTTTACAGCGAGTTTAGCAACACATTTGATTTAAGTCTCCCATGAGGTCTTTAACTTTCTACTCACTATGTTGTAGATTGGATTTTAAGTAAAATATATTCATTTGGCATTGACACCTTTTCATGGCAACCAAAAATAGTTGTTTACAGAATGGGAAAGTTCAAAATGTCCAAGGAACGTTCCTGGGTGAAAGACTTGTTTTCCATGTCAGAAAACACATGTTTGTTTTAGCTGGCGCCGCATCCGTTTACATGTGTGTATAGAGAAAAGGCATGAGGTATATGCATGTATATTAACATGTCTGTTTTGTTAGTGAGAGAAGGTATGTATGAACATGATGATTATGATGATGGTAGTGGTGATGATGGTGGGGATGGTGGTGATAATGCTGCTGATGGTGGGGATGATGATGATGCTACTGCTGGTGGTGATGATGCTGCTGGTGATGGTGATGATGGTGCTGGTGATGGTGGTGATGGTGCTGCTGGTGATGGTGATGATGGTGATGGTGATGATGGTGATGCTGCTGATGGTGATGGGGCTACTGCTGCTGATGGTGGTGATGGTGATGATAGTGATGGTGATGGTGCTAGTAATGCTGCTGATGGCGATGATGCTGCTGGTGATGGTGCTGCTGGTGATCATGCTGTTGGTGATGGTGATGACGGTGGTAATGCTGCTGATGGCGATGATGCTGCTGATGGCGATGATGCTGCTGATGGCGATGATGCTGCTGATGGCGATGATGCTGATGATGGCGATGATGCTGATGATGGCGATGATGGCGATGATGCTGATGATGCTGATGATAATGAATTTTGTCATACGCAATACGCATAGGATCAAAAGTAACAGAGGACCTTCGAGCAGTAGAAAGCGAACATAATTAGCTGCACAGTTTTACAGAAATCTCAGCAAGTTTAACTAATATGCAATTGTTGAATTCATCTTGGCAAGAGGGTAGATGAACTTGCTGCTGCTGCTGCTGTTTGGAACGCACATATTAAGTTTGGCAAGACGGAAATAATTCAAGTTAACACTTTTATTTTCCTCTTGACATCTTCAGGGAAATTTAGCGCAATAACTACAACTTTTTTTTTTTTGCATTTTTACAGATATGTCATTTCACTCAGTGCACGTAATCCGGTTTCGTAGCCAACTCCTCTTTCTTCTTTCTAAGTAATTAAATTTACAAGACAAAAGGAACTTCAAACTTTTAACGACACGTATATTTCCGCTTGAAAAATGTCCATCTAACCAGGCTCGGTTGCTAATTGTTAATTCAATTAAATAAAACAAACGTTCATAAACTCTGTTTTATTTACAAATTAAATCGAAAAAGAACAAACGGTTCCTCTTCTGTTATTTCGGACTTTCTTGATAACGTGTAAACAAGAACTTGGCTGTGAAGAGGCAATAGGATTAGAGTAATCAGAGAGTTTACATATTTCTATATTTAAAGTTACTTATGTGTATATGTTTATACGTTTCTATATTTAAAGTTACTTATGTGTATATGTTTATATATTTCTATATTTGAAGTTACTTATGTGTATATGTTTACATATTTCTATATTTGAAGTTACTTATGTGTATATGTTTACATATTTCTATATATAAAATAAGATATGTGTGTATGTTTACATATTTCTATATATAAAATTATATATGTGTGTATGTTTACATATTTCTATATAAAAAATTAGGTATGTGCATATGTTCACATATTTCTATATTTAAAATTAGATATGTGTATATGTTTACATATTTCTATATATAAAATTAGGTATGTGTATATGTTTACATATTTCTATATAAAAAATTAGGTATGTGCATATGTTTACATATTTCTATATATAAAATTAGGTATGTGTGTATGTTTAAATATTTCTATATAAAAAATTAGGTATGTGCATATGTTTAAATATTTCTCTATATAAATTAGGTATGTGTGTATGTTTACATATTTCTATATAAAAAATTAGGTATGTGCATATGTTTACATATTTCTCTATATAAAATTAGATATGTGTGTATGTTTACATATTTCTATATATAAAATTAGGTATGTGTGTATGTTTACATATTTCTATCTATAAAATTAGGTATGTGTATATGTTTACATATTTCTATATATAAAATAAGGTATGTGTGTATGTTTACATATTTCTATATATAAAATTAGGTATGTGTGTATGTTTACATATTTCTATATATAAAATTAGGTATGTGTGTATGTTTACATATTTCTATATATAAAATTAGATATGTGCATATGTTTACATATTCCTATATATACAATTAGGTATGTATGTATTTTACATATTTCTATGCACAGGATTCACTCTTAAACTAATTGACCGATCATCATGAATCGTAGTATATTCTAGATTACTGAGATTGATGAAAAGTCTTGTTACCTTAGTGATGCCATTGCAGCACAGGGTGGAGCAGGTGCTAGTGTGATCGCAACAGTTAAGGGTGGATGGGGAACTTCTGCTATTACTAACCAGCAGAACATTATCACTGCCAACCAAGGAAAGAGTCTATCAGACCATGTATATGTAGTGGGATGATGTATGGAAGCCAAACCTGGCCAGTGGGGGTTGAGGACATGTGTTGCATGGATAAAAGATATATGATAATGATACGATGTAATGTGTGTTTAAAGACAAGCTCAGTTCTGATGAGTCAAGATGAAGATTAAATCTGGACAGTATAGGAAGATATGTGCAGAACAGGAGACTTCGATGGTATAGCCACATTGAAAGAATGGATACGAGTTCTTGGGTTAGTTGAGGTAGCAGGTTCAGTGCACAGAGAGGGGGAAAGAAAAACACAGAAAGGAGTAATAAAAATGGATTTGAGAAAAAGAGGGATAAATAAAGACCTGGGCAGATATCGGTTAGTTTGGAAGTCAATTTCTTAAAGCTGTCCAATGCATGCAAGCATAGAAAATGGGAGTAAAACTGAATATAATAATGATGGAATGTGCTCAGATGAACTTGCTGCTCTAGTGGCCCTTGACATAAATACACTCGACCAACCCGCCAATCAGCTAAATCACATTCATTCACTGTGGAGGTCTCCAGATGCCGGAGAGCATTCTACTCCAAAAGCTTCTTTCCTCGAGCTGCCAGCCTTTGAAACTCGCTCCCTGCTCCTCAACTGTACCGACATGCAGAAATGTAATGTAAGCAAGCATCTAGCTATGGGGCGGGCAACCTCCGGGCCCATGAAGGCTTAGCGTCCAGCCCGCCACCCTGCTAGGCTTTATTATTGCAATCCGGCCCGCGGACCTCCCAGTACAACTCATATCATTTTGTGACATAGACGTAAAAGTAGGTTTCAATTAAGGTTTACAGTGGGATGAAAATGTATAAATATCAGTGAGCGATGATGCATGTATATTTCATTTTTCTTTAACTATTAATTTAAAATCCTTGGCCTGAGATAAAAATAGAAAAAGAGAAAGAGAGAGGCAATGAGGAAACCAGAGATGAGGAAAGGGCATGAAACAGAACTTATGTGAGGTGTGGCAAAACGAATACTGGACTAACTTGCTACTTCCCCCCTCCCGTCCCTTTTTTTCACACCAAGGGGTCGACGATTTCCAAAGCTCGAGGTTACCAGGTGCAACGACCTGGACTTTTTCAAAACTCACTGAAACAGAATGACCATCCCTTATCATCAGGGGAATTTCGGGCATGCACGGCGCACACCAGGGTGATGCAGAAATACGACAGTTGGGATACGATAGGTGTGAAAGAGAGATGCCAAGTCGGGCTCTCTGAAAGGCGATAGATTGAGATTGACACGCAAAAAGTGTGTGTCGATCCAGCGACAAAGATAAACAACAAATTTTGTATCTCGGAATACGACAGTGAACAATGACAGGCAAAAATATGGAGTGAATTTGGAAGATGCGAATATCGTGTATGCTTAAGAAGATCAAACTATCTGATATCGTCCCAGCTACGGAAACATCTATATGAAAAACCAAAGATTAATATCTAGTGAAAAGAAGCGGAAATAAAACGCCACGAACATTGAAGAAATTGATTACTGTAAGTCCTATCCTCTTTTCTCTCAGGTCAACATTTTATATACACGTATCTTCGCTTGCTATAGGATTAGAATTACGTAGAACCCCAACCCTATATTCTTGTTTTGTTTTAATATATTTTCTTCCCCATACAAATTTTGTAAATAAACATTGTTATTTTGAGGTTAAATTGCGTTGGTGTTCGTTGTTTCACATGTGTGTCTTTGTCTGTATATTTACGTTACAGGTGTCTGAGACAGAGTGTCCCACCCCTTGTGTTTGAAATATATGAATATTTGGACCCGAGAACCTTTCAAAAATCTGTTTTTTTTTTTACTTTTCTGTTGCGCAACCGTTTCGTGGTTCCCAACGAAGCGCGAACGTAACAATTTATTTATTGCTGATATACCTAATTTTCTTCATTTTAAGTTCATCATATCTGCGACCCAGCGTGTTAAGAAGAAGAAAGTGGACCTCGAGCATCGGATCTTCAACCCTGAGTGGAAGAAGTACTTCTTCATCGAGTGTTTTGGACAGGCCCAGTGCCTCATACGCTTGAAGACTTTGGCTGTCCTAAAAGAGTACAACGTGTGCCGTCACTGGGAGACAGAGCACCGCTCGTTAAACTTCACGTTGATGTCTGCCACCGAAAGGAAGGATGCCATCGTTAGACTATCAGGCAACTGGGAGAAACAAACTTCACTCTTCTGCAAACAGAATACTGAGGCCGAAAAAGGTGACGTGCGCCAGTTATGAAGACTCCTGCATCCTTGCTCACCAAATGAAGCCATTCGCAGATGGGGACGTCATCAAGGAATGCCTCCTCGTTGTAGTGGACTCCGGACAATGTGCACGACTCACTCAAAACACGCAGCTCGAATTTCGTCGCCTTTTCTCTCACTCTGGATGAGAGCACTGACACAAAGAACACGGCCCAGCTGTCCGTTTTCATCCGCGGCGTCACCGCTGACCTTCAAGTGTGTGAGGAATTCGTCCAGCTTGTCCCGCTGTGTGACACCACCACTGGGCAAGACATCTGTGACGCCATGCTTTTGTGTGTTGATCAGCACTCCCTGGACCTCTCCCATCTAGTGTGTGCGACGACCAACGGTGCCCCGGCGATGGTTGGTGAGAAGAAGGGCACCGCTTCGTAGCTAGTGCGTCACTGTGAAATCGCCAGATACACTCAGCCCATTAACAAGATGCACTGCATCATCCACCAAGAGTCCCTGTGCGCTAAGTCTGCCAACCTCGTTGGTGTCATGTCTGTTGTGGTGAAGGTCGTCAACTCCATCCTCTCCTGCAGCCTTAACCATCGTCAGTTCCAGGCACTGATGGACGAGGTGAACGTGCACTACAACGACCTGCTCTACTTCTGTGAAGTACGCTGGCTGAGTCATGGGGCCATGCTGTCTCGAGTGTACGACCTACAGCAGGAGATCGCCACCTTTCTACGCCAGAAGAACCTTCCCCACGCTGATCAGGGTGCTGGCTGCGGACTTCAAGCTTTTGACGGCTCCCTTTGACTTCCCCGTAGAAGATGCCCCTGCCTCCCTACAGATGGAGTTTGTGGAGCTGCAGTGCAACGATGAAATAAAGGCCAAGTTCCGCACCTCTTCTCCGTTGTCCTTCTTCTGCGACACGTTCTCCCTTCTAACAATTTTCAAAAACACATTGCCCATGTCCAACGCATTGTGGCCACGTTCGGTAGTACCTACTGCTGTGAACAGCTCTTCTCGAAAATGAAGTACACAAAGTCTCACCTTCGCTCCCAACTCTCGAACCGCCACCTCAATGACATTCTTCTGTTGTCTACCTCAAACATCAAGCCAGACATGGAAATACTTTTTCATGGCAAACAGCACCCGCAGTCTCATTGATTTGTAGAGTGTTCAATGCAATTTTTGTACAATTTATTCATGTAAACTGTTAGGAATAACTAACAAAACGATTTATCTCCCTTGCATCATTCGGTAAGGTTAAGAGTTATCGCCCTTTGTCGATAGTGTCTTGCCGGGAGCGAAAAGAAAACATTGACCACGGATCAGACTGTCTCATATTTCATCTCGCGTTACAGCGGCTAAATAACTCATTTCATTCTAATTTCACTTTTAATAAATCTGTTAAACCTTTCTGTTGAAAAGTCATCCATTTTGTTTTACGAGTTATTAATTATTATAACCTAAATTACTTGGTTTACAACAAACAAAATATAGTAATTCTGAGATTTCGTTTTTCACTCCGGCCCGCAATCTCCTTCCAAAAGTCTCATCTGGCCCTCACTCTGAAAAGGTTGCCCACCCCTGATCTAGTTGCACAGCTCCCAACTTAGAATGACCCCCTAAAACTCTCAACATAATTCTCAGTAGCCCCTTACGTCTACAGTGGCAGCTCGCCCTGTTTGGGGTGAACTAAGTAAAAAAAAAAATTTTTTTAAACTAACTAACATGGACGCATTATTCTTTGCTTTTACTATTTAGCCCCCCCCCCCCTCCTCAAACTCGGCTCACTCCCACCACAAAATTTTTGTTTTCAAAAAGCAAGATACAAAAAATTTAATAAAGGAAAGAATTGCTCTACATCAAATTTTGAGTTTTATTATATCATAAAATTTTAACCTGGCCGCATGTGCATCAATAATATGTGCAGAGTAAACTCCTAAACTAATGAATTTATTATGAATTATGGGATACGTATTCTAGGCAACACAGTGAGTAATGTGAGTACATTATTTATTTACTTTGTAAATTTTATTATTTAGGTGGTGTGCATCTGAAATCACACACTAGTCTAAAAAACTAAAACATAAAAATTTAAAACTAATTTTATACATTTTGCTTATACCTGTCCTGAGACGGGTATTATTCAAGAGCCAGTTCCACAACTTTTGTGATTAATAGCATTTGTAATAAAAAGTACAAAAATAAAATCCATTTTGTTGTGTTGTCATAAGGAAAATATTGGTCTGTGTTGTTAAAAAAAAAAGTTAAATTGTGCTTCCGGTCGATTTAAATATTTTAATATTTAATCTTCATTGACATTTTATTTTTGAATAGTCATAAATTCAAAGAGGAGGAGGAGCTTTTACTCTCACACTCATATATCCTAACACTGCCACCCATAACACAGGGACAAATTTAATAACAGACAATGTTTTCGATATTCATCAGCTGACTCACATACGCCTGTAAAGAGAGAAGAGGAAAGAAAGAGAGAGTGAGAGGGAGGGAGGGAGAAAAGAGAGAGAGTGAGAGGGAGGGAGGGAGAAAAGAGAGAGAGTGAGAGGGAGGGAGAAAAGAGAGAGAGTGAGAGAGAAAAGAGAGAGAGTGAGAGAGAAAAGAGAGAGAGTGAGAGGGAGAAAAGAAAGAGAGGGAGAAAAGAAAGAGAGAGGGAGAAAAGAAAGAGAGAGGGAGAAAAGAAAGAGAGAGTGAGAAAAGAAAGAGAGAGGGAGAAAAGAAAGAGAGAGGGAGAAAAGAAAGAGAGAGGGAGAAAGAAAGAGAGAGGGAGAAAGAAAGAGAGGGAGAAAAGAAAGAGAGGGAGAAAAGAAAGAGAGGGAGAAAAGAAAGAGAGGGAGAAAAGAAAGAGGGAGAAAAGAAAGAGGGAGAAAAGAAAGAGAGGGAGAAAAGAAAGAGAGGGAGAAAAGAAAGAGAGACGGAGAAAAGAAAGAGAGAGAGGGAGAAGGGAAAGCAAGAAAGAAAGCTGCCTGTTCTTGTGTATGTAGAGTGTGGAGTGATAAATAAATAGGAGAGAGGGAGAAAGTAAAGAGAACAAGAGAGAGAAGGAATAAAACTGCCAGTTCTGATTTATGTAGTCAATAGTGTCACCTTTTTTAAATTGCCAAGGTGGTTCAATCGGTTAGTGCATCATACTTACAGACAGAGGTTGTGAGTTCAAATGTCATTCTGGGAATCAGTACTTTTATTCTGATTTTGTCCCCAAATGAACTTAAACATCTCAAATTATTAAACAAATTGATAAGTTTTACTTTATTTGATTCTTACTGTAATCTACATAATTTACAAAAATTAGGGCCTTGGGCGATGCCGAGTAGTTCTATAAAATAAATATAAAATCATATTCCGACAGTCATATTAAGCTGCAGGGTGTGTATATACTGTTGGTACTGAACAGATATAAGAGCCAGATTTCCATTGGTTGAACAGTGATATCCTCAATTAAGTAGATATTCAAAACTGATTTTTTTTTCAATGTACAAAAAAAAAAATTTATTTTATTTATTTATTCAGGTATGCATAGATAGTGTTGCACAATATATAAAAGTACCAACTTTATGTTGGTATCGCAATCAGTATTCGAGTTATTGCCATTCAAATTTAGTCAAACACTGTGTCTTGTGAAATACTGAACTCAAGGCAACTTAAGCAGTGTACAACTGAAGATAAATGCTTCAACTAAATGAAAAATCTTTATAAATATAATGCCATAGTTCATTAAAATATAGATGGAATTAATAATTCTTTGGTATACCCAGTCTTAAACATTGGTGAAAATCACATGCCGTCACAAAAATTGTGCGGAAATGATGAAAATTTATTTTAGCAATTAACACATTGAAATTTATTATTATGATTCATGACACCATACATATAAAGCTAAATTTTTAAATATTTTTTTTTCTGGAGAAAAGTAAAATTTAAAGAATTATAACTTGTTCCTCACCATGGTGTTGGTTCAGGAGTGATCTTCCTTGGGTCAGATCCAACTTATCACCCCTGAATTGTACTGAGCAACGAGAGAATGCACTATTTCTGAAAATCAAAAATATATATTTCACCCCATGTGGCGAATACAGAACCATATCTCTCTCTATCTCTCTCTCTCTCTCTATATATATATATATATATATATATATATATATATATATATATATTAGGGGAGGTCGATTTTGAAACTGTAAATTATCGCACTCGAAGAAAGTTGCCAAATAATGTCAAAAGTTACCACAAGAAATATTTATCTTCAAAATTTTGTATTTATTTGAGCATTGCAACTTTAAGATCAAATAAATCGAGATTTTTTATCACTGCCGAGATTTCACCGGCAGATGTGTCGCCTTAAATTAAACCCGGGTTTTAACAAAAAAAAGTAATACATTACTTAATAATAAATATTTTAAAGTTTATTATTATTTTTCTTAAGAAATTAAATGTACATATTCAAATTAAAAAGGAATAAAACACTATGATATTTAATGTTATATATAAATAATTATTTGTTTACATAGGCGTTTTATTTATTGGATATTTTTTATGGTATTCACCGGTTGAAAATTCATCGGGCGAATTTGAGTTCCCGTGTTGATTCTCTGTTTAATTATCACACATATATATTGAATTGTCGAGCGCTGGCTTATCTAATCCCACTTTCCCGACCTTTTGTCACACCTTACCTTGTGGGAGTTAGATAAATAAAAACTAGTTCAGCCAGGGGTTTTTACCCCACCAAATAAACCGGTATCGTCCGGGCCTTTGGGTCTGGATTTACGCCCGTCTATTGGGGCTTGTCCGTCCTGTGCAATTCTAGGAGGTGCATCCTCCCAGGCTTTGCCTTTCCTCTTTGGGGAGGAGTAAGTTTATTGCTAACTGTCTGAGGCGCCCCTACAGGGGAATGCCGACGGGGCTGCCCAGTCAATTTTTTAATGGCCAGAGTGCTCACCTGTATAGCGCAGGGTTATCTAATCCCACTTTCCTGACCTTGTGTCACATCTTACCTTGTTGGAGGTAGATAAATAAAACTATTTCAGCCAGGAGTTTTTACCCCACCTAAAATATATGTATTGGAGTTGATGGGAGAATGGATAAGGACACATTGATGTATAAGGAAATTGTGGATGAAAATAGACAGAGAATTATGAAAAAAACTAAGGGACCAGAACACCATTTAACTTTTACAAAAGAAACACCATGTGAAAGTAAATATCTGACACATAGAGTTCTTCCGAATAGTGGTGCAACAGGTGCTGTTCATGCAGATCAAGTGGTGGATGTTTTGCATAAATTCCACAGTGAGAACAGTATCAAGGCTATACTTGTTGACAACACTAATACCAACACAAGTTGCGATGGTGGAATGGTTGCAATTTTAGAAAAAAAACTTTTTAAAACTCTTCACACAATTGGTTGCTCTTTGCATCATAATGAACTACCTTTCAGAGCCCTTTTTAAAAACATAGATGGTTGCGCAAAGGGCCCTACAACATTCAGTAGCCCTCTGGGGAAATTATGATCAAATGATTGATATGATTTACCCCAAATATCATTTTCCACTATTAGCAATCCTCTAGAGTCAATTTTTAAAATTGATGAAATACATGATCTTAGTTCTGACCAAAGACTCCTTTATGAATACACAGTAGGTATTTCTAGAGGTAAGGTTGACTCTAGATATGCCTCCTGGAAAATTGGTCCTTTAAACCAAGCAAGATGGTTAACTTTGGCCATCAGGCTTATGTGTTTATGGACTCGTGGTGCATACCCACAAAGGCACACAACAAAACTACACTATGTAGTAAATTTTATTGTAAATGTGTATGCCACTTCTTGGTTTGAAATTAAAAGAAATAGTAAATTCCACAATCAGTAAGTGCACATTTTTAATATGACCCAGAGGATTAAGGAGAAGCCTCAGGAAATCCAAGATATCACATTTAGAAATATACAAGGTAATACATTTTGTTTACTGCCTGAAAACTTTCTATATTCCATTGTTAAATCTGAGGAGATTGAAGTAAGAGAAGAAGCTTTAAAAAGAATTTTGGCCATTAGGTAAGTAATATTTATTCATATATCTCTGACTCAATTATTTATTCCAATTTATAGAATGATTTTTAAAGATTTTATCTAATTTCACCATAATTATTAAAGCAGTACAGATTGGAATTTTTTAATAATTCAATTAATTAATTTGTTCTTTCAGGAGTGAGGAGTCAACCAGAAAAAGATTAAAAAGAATACTACCTATTAATTTTAATGCCACACATTGGACACAATTAATATATTTAAAATTATGCGGCATTTTTGAACCACCAATGACGGAAGATTTTACTGAATCTGAACTTCGAGAATCGTTGATGATTGGAACCAAGCTTGACTTGCCAGATTTGCCCTCACATTCTCAGGGTGTGGAACGGGCAGTTAAGTTAATAACAGAAGCTTCACAAACTGTATATGGTTTTGAAGCAAGGCATCAACACATTACAGCCAAAGTTTTGAGTCAGAAATTGAGACCAGCATTTTTGTCTAAGGGGTCTTATATGGAGCAATTTGACTCTCTATATTAAGCTTCATTAAAATAGTGTTAGGTTTTTCCTTATTTCTTTGCTTGTTATATTTTCACTAATAACAGAAAAAATCATTTTTTTAGGTATTCAAATATTACTGTTTAATTCATAACGTTAAAAGGTAGTTTACAAAAGCAGATACTGAAAATGAGGGGGGGGGGGATTTTCAATTTGAAGATTTCTTTAATTCATATCATTTTTATAAAATAAAAGGACATTCCCTGCTTTTAAATGCTAAAATTATTTGGTTTTCACACCAATATTCAAGCAAATCTTGCAAAAACGAGGAATTTTCAGTATATTCTTGTCTACGATCTTTGATACCAAACGCTCAAAAAACCGCTGAAGTTTTTGATCTAATTTTTTGCATGAGTATTTAATAGGTCTATATACAACTTTCGGTACGTGCCTTTTTTTAATATTTAAAAAAAAGTGTAAAATCGACCTACCCTAATATATATATATCTCTCTCTCTCTATATATATATATATCTCTCTATATATATCTCTATATCTCTCTTGGATGCCCAAGCGATTAGACCTTGTTCCAGTCAGCCGCCATCTTGACATATATTCGACAAAGCTTGACGCCGTTACTGTAAGGCACCTTTTAATCAGTCAGATGAGACTACCAGAATTGCTAGACTCAAATGTGAGTAATATTTATTTATACATTGTCCATGCATCTCTCTTTTTCTCGCTCTATTTGTTGACCCTGGCAACGCATGTATGTACATTATGTTGGAATCTTTAGGTAGTTTTCTCTTTCATCCACTTATATATCATGTTTTTATATACCTCTTATGTCTCCTTCCGAGAATAAATGTGTATACATCTAAGTTCAATCGTTTTTTAATCTTTTTCTATGTTTTTTTAACATACACAAATGGCGACTGCGTGTCTTGGAAAGAAACCCAAACATAGTTGCTACAAAACCGTAAAAACCGCCAACAACAACATTCTTGCTCAATGGCATTATATTATCTGTTGCTTTTTTGACAGCATTGATGAGTTATATATTACGTAAGCCACTCCCTGAGATAAGAGTGAATGAAGACAGAGCTTAAAAAAAGACGTCCGAATCCAAACAGCTTGCCTGTCAAAGAGGAAGATTATGCTGTCCTTTGACATGTCTTACTTCAGACTTCCTATTAATGATGCAACATCGTGACCCCCATTGCTCTAATTCTATTTTTTAACTTCTAATGGAATTTTCCGATTTTTCCTTACTCTAGCATTATGCAGAAAATTCCGTTTTTTACCTTATTTTTACACACCGAAATTTAATCATGCTACACGTCACTTCAACTTTTTTATGCAAATTTTTATGTTCCTCAAGACATGGTGTGTGAACCATACCCTCAATCTAATGGCCGGGCAGAGCTTGCTTTAAAAACAGCAAAGAGGATAATTCAATGGCAATACAGGTTCTCAGGGCTCGTTGGATAATGACAGCGTTGCTTGAGCCATCATGCAATATCACAACACCCCTATCCAAGGCATTGGTCTATCACCGGCACACGTCTTGCTCCACACCGCCGACTTTCCGATTTCATACTGTCTTAACCTGCACTATATAAACCGCATGCAAAATGGATCGCTGCAGCTCGGAATAGTGAGATAAGCCTTTTTCAACACATTGTTCATTTTAAAAGAGCGATACAACCTATGCCCACTCAAAGAAGCGGAAAGAGTCTTGAAACAATGCCTAAACAATCGTCGATAGGACACAACAGGCCAATTTGTTGAAACTCTTCCTAACCATTAGTATCGAATCAGAATTGATGAGTCAGAATAATTCCTCAGAAAACTTGAAACATTTGCAATTCCAATCCTCATTCCCGATGCTTTCGCAGAATCCTTCAAACGAACACCTTGGGATTTCCATACACCTGGTACACCAGTGCTGCAAACCAGAGGATGCGTAATGACATCACCCAGGCACCGAACATCACCAACCACACTAAACAAATGCAGCAAAATCTGCCACGGCATTGTCCACATTACTTTCTCACAATCAACCAGGCCAGAAGGAAGCCATTCTATCTCAAAGACCATTACGATCGCATACCGGGGAAGGGGGGAAGATGTAGAATAAAATTAACACGTACTGGCATAAAGGACTACAATAGTTCATATGTAAATATTGCTTGAATGAAGCAATATTTATATACTAGATTATTCACTTATGGACTAGAAGCCAATGGATTTGAAACATTCCAGCCTTCATATAGACCAGCTTTCTCATGTACTCTTCAGTTTGTAGCTCAACTGGTCACACAGTTGAGCACTGGCTACTTAAGTCACTAATCCTGATGGAGATGACCACAACTTAAGATGTGACCAGCGGGCAGTATAATAACATTTGCAAATAAGTTAAACAAGAACTGAGATGCTAAAGATGTGACCATTCAATCAAACATTCAGTAATAAAAATGCTATTTCAAGCTTTAGCCTGACAGACCAACGGATGGACAGTCTTTTATAAAGTTATGTGGACGCTACTGGATGCATCTAAAAAAAAAAAAAAAAAAAAACAACAAAAAGAAAACAAAAACGATTTTTCGAAACGCAATAAAAGAAATATAATAAATTTGAAAACTTTTCAAGTTATGCTTGGTAATGAGACGTAATCAAAATTTTTTCGTTTTTAATTTTAATTTTCTAAGTAGCGACGAGGGACACGCTGAGAAAAACCCTTTGTTTAAAAAAATAAATAAATTTAAAAAGAAAATAGAAAATAAAATAAAAATTAAATGGAGAAAAAAAAGGAGAAATTCTGTGAACTTAATTATTAGAAAAGATTGAAATTAAAGTCTAGACACGTTTTTCCCCTTCATTCTCGTCTCCTTCAAAAGATCTTAAAAAGGTCTTCTTTTTTTTCGCGAAACGAAGAATCAGTTTCCAATTGATTTGCGTTCCACATCAAAAATGTGATTTACAAGCAATTTGCATTAATTGGCCACTTTGAAAAAATGTTTCACTATTTGAATTTCATTTAATTACCTTTACGTCTTCACCAACATTCAGGTTTCTTTTTTGATTCTTAATTCTTAATTAGGCTGAAATTTCTCAAAACCTCATCATTATCATAAAAAAAAGATTTTTTAAAGTCAGTAGGTTCTCAGGACTAAGTAGTTATTACATTTTATGTAGGTACTTGTCCAGATTAGGGCCCAAGCTAAACTCGACTTTGTGTTGGTAGTTTCCGGATATTTATGTAGATGGTCAGAAAATGCTGAAGCGCTTATCTAATCAGAATGCGAGAAAATAAGTAGACGACAAGTTAACATTTTAATTGATAGAATCGCGAAATTAACTAATTGGAAATAATCATTGATCAAAGCGATAATGAATTTTAACAAACCCTTACTCTAACACTGTCTTAACAATTGTTCAATGAAAAAACAAACTTTTTCATGCAGAAAAAAAACATTTTATGACCCTAACATCAGTTTAACACTTGTTAAGTGAAATTTTTCTTAAAAAACAATTTTACGTGTTAAAAAAAACATTTTTTTTCAGTTGTACATCCAGCCTCGTTTTGAATATTTTGGACACAGGCAATCGACTTTTCATTTGGCTTTTTCCGGCCGTCTACGTAAACATCTGGAAAGTACCAATGCTAAGTCGATTTTAGCTTGGTTCCTAATCTGGACAAGTACCTTTATGTTTTGTAATAAATAAAAAAAACAAACTATTTTTTAACCATTTCTTTTTGGGTGGTAAAAAGTCAATTCATATGAATTAGTATGGTACGTTTTTTTTTTTGGGGGGGGGGGCATCTTGATTCTGCTGTTGGCATTGGTTTCCTCAATTCTTTCTAAAAATCAGGTACTTACAGAAGGGACCGCGTGAAGATTGCATTAAGTGAAAGTTGTGATATGAAACCGACGGCATTCGAACTTGGTACACCCAGGGTTTTTATGTATTACATTCTTAATTCTGTTCACATTTCTCAAAAGCTCATCATTACCATAATTAAAACAAAAAAAGGTTTATGAATTATTTGTAACTCTTAGGTCGACAGTTCAAACCACTCTCACTTCATCTCATTTTTATCTACAGCAGAAGTGATTCTTTGTCATTTATTTCGGGGGGGGGGGCGACTTTGCCCATTACAGATCCAAACAGAGTAACGGGTGATAAGTGCCATACTAACCCAGAATTAAGGAGAATATTTACATTAAAATCAGCTATGTGGGCTTTAAACACTGTTGTTTCCCACCATTACATAGGGAGACTATATATTCTTTCTTTGTCAAAATGATTGTCTTTCTAACAAGACCACCATAACCTTTTGCAAATGTAAAGCCAATTTTGAAAGATGTTTGACTTTCTTTACAAATATGTACAAGAGTAAAAGGAATGACATTACTACTCTCATATAATCAGCATTAAATTACAGAGTTTCTAGAATGGAGATATCATTAATCTAGTATATAAAGTAAAGTCAGTCTCTTTATCGTTTCTTTGCCATCGATAGCTTGCTTTCTAAAAAATCAACATTTAATTCTGGTTTGTCAGTTTTCCTTGTCGATCGTTGCAGCATGTTGTTAAAAATAATAAAATGTAATTCGATTTAATTCCTTCCAGAAAATATTGTCTGGGTCGGAATTATTTTCAAATGGCTGCCATCTTTAAAAAAGGGATGTAACTCTGTATTCATCCATACAGTTACTTTCGTCTGATTGGAACAAAAAAAATATTGGAATAAATCCATAGAAGATATTGCTAAGGCTGCTGCAAATAAGGTGGGCTCTCTCGACCCGGCTATAATACCTCTCACACCTGCAAGTATCCACCATTTGCCCATGCATAGAGTATTGCTGCCACATCTGGGCTGGTGCTCAAACCACTAGTCTCTCTTCCTTGGACAGAGTAGATAAAAAGCGTCTCTAAGCTAATAGGTACCACACTGTCTACCACACTCCAGCCCCTAATCACATGGCCACAATGTGGCATCCCTGTGCTTTTTTTACAAGCACTTCCATGTAATGTGCTCTGATGAACTTACTGCACTTGTACCCTTTCAACATACATATCCTTGATCAACCAGACTAGCAGCAAAATCCCACCTCTTCACTTTACAGATCGCTAGATGTCGGAAAACTTTCTACTCTAATAGCTTCTTTCGTCAGACTGCTTGCCTTTGGAATTCCTTCCCTGTTCCCTATTTCTCCGACTGTACCAACATGCATACATTTAAATGTAAACAAATATCTTGTTACACAACTCCCCACCTCGGATGTTCCTTATCAATTTAGCCCCTAATCAAAGTAGCTTCTTACATCTCAGTAGCAAAATGCCTTGTTTTGGGTGAACAAAAATAAAGTAAAAAATAAAAATGAAATGATTAAAAACAACAAAAAGAAAGCAGTATGCAACTTTTTACATTTTACATATTTGCCTTGTTGCAGCTTACCCCCACAAGCACTGGTCTAGCTATACTGTGAGACATTCCCACAAAATGTCTTAACTAGAATGTGCTATTTTTTTCAAGAGATCAAATATTTGAACATTTCCCTAACCTACCAATACATGTGAGTGCACCTATCTTCAATTCTTCTGGGATGTACACAAAAACTTATTTAAGTAGAAACTTAATGTCTGTGTATTTCTTTCTTTTTCTTTTTCTCTCTTACAAAGCAGGGGCATAAAAATACCTGGTATAGTACCCAAGTGCAGGAATACCCCACTCGATGAGATGGACCCGTAGATCTTGTAAAGTCATCCATTTAGGAGTTAGAAACTGTTATAAAACCTGCAACACCGGTTAACACCAGGTATGCACAGCTAGTAAATAATATAGACAAATCCTTTCTGCAATCCAACCATATGTGGTACACATAAACTTCAGTCTATGACTTGTCCAACAAGTTTCAGTAATGAATGTTCCACAGTCTTTATTTTTGTTTGTTCAATGATATGAGGGACACTTCGTGATCGTCTCATCACTAGGAGGTTTGAACCTGAATTGGCTTCACACTTTTATCTGGTGGATAAAACGTACTAAAAAGCAAATGTCAAAAAGTGGCAATTTTCATGTGGAACAACCTAACGGTGCTGGATTTTGTTAGAATTCAATTATTGAAGATTTCATGTGGAACAACCTAACGGTGCTGGATTTTGTTAGAATTCAATTATTGAAGATTTCATGTGGGACAACCTAACGGTGCTGGATTTTGTTAGAATTCAATTATTGAAGATTTCATGTGGGACAACCTAACGGTGCTGGATTTTGTTAGAATTCAATTATTGAAGATTTCATGTGGGACAACCTAACGGTGCTGGATTTTGTTAGAATTCAATTTTTGAAGATTTCATGTGGAACAACCTAATGGTGCTGGATTTTGTTAGAATTCAATTATTGAAGATTTCATGTGGGACAACCTAACGGTGCTGGATTTTGTTAGAATTCAATTTTTGAAGATTTCATGTGGGACAACCTAACGGTGCTGGATTTTGTTAGAATTCAATTTTTGAAGATTTCATGTGGAACAACCTAATGGTGCTGGATTTTGTTAGAATTCAATTATTGAAGATTTCATGTGGGACAACCTAACGGTGCTGGATTTTGTTAGAATTCAATTTTTGAAGATTTCATGTGGGACAACCTAACGGTGCTGGATTTTGTTAGAATTCAATTTTTGAAGATTTCATGTGGAACAACCTAATGGTGCTGGATTTTGTAAGAATTCAATTATTGAAGATTTCATGTGGGACAACCTAACGGTGCTGGATTTTGTTAGAATTCAATTTTTGAAGATTTCATGTGGGACAACCTAACGGTGCTGGATTTTGTTAGAATTCAATTTTTGAAGATTTCATGTGGGACAACCTAACGGTGCTGGATTTTGTTAGAATTCAATTTTTGAAGATTTCATGTGGGACAACCTAATGGTGCTGGATTTTGCTGGAATTCAATTATTGAAGATTTCATGTGGGACAACCTAACGGTGCTGGATTTTGTTAGAATTCAATTTTTGAAGATTTCATGTGGAACAACCTAATGGTGCTGGATTTTGTTAGAATTCAATTATTGAAGATTTCATGTGGAACAACCTAACGGTGCAAGATTTTGTAAGAATTCAATTTTTGAAGATTTCATGTGGGACAACCTAACGGTGCTGGATTTTGTTAGAATTCAATTTTTGAAGATTTCATGTGGGACAACCTAATGGTGCTGGATTTTGTTAGAATTCAATTTTTGAAGATTTCATGTGGAACAACCTAATGGTGCTGGATTTTGTTAGAATTCAATTTTTGAAGATTTCATGTGGGACAACCTAACGGTGCTGGATTTTGTTAGAATTCAATTTTTGAAGATTTCATGTGGAACAACCTAATGGTGCTGGATTTTGTTAGAATTCAATTATTGAAGATTTCATGTGGGACAACCTAATGGTGCTGGATTTTGTTAGAATTCAATTTTTGAAGATTTCATGTGGGACAACCTAACGGTGCTGGATTTTGTTAGAATTCAATTTTTGAAGATTTCATGTGGGACAACCTAACGGTGCTGGATTTTGTTAGAATTCAATTTTTGAAGATTTCATGTGGGACAACCTAACGGTGCTGGATTTTGTTAGAATTCAATTTTTGAAGATTTCATGTGGGACAACCTAATGGTGCTGGATTTTGCTGGAATTCAATTATTGAAGATTTCATGTGGGACAACCTAACGGTGCTGGATTTTGTTAGAATTCAATTTTTGAAGATTTCATGTGGAACAACCTAATGGTGCTGGATTTTGTTAGAATTCAATTATTGAAGATTTCATGTGGAACAACCTAACGGTGCAAGATTTTGTAAGAATTCAATTTTTGAAGATTTCATGTGGGACAACCTAACGGTGCTGGATTTTGTTAGAATTCAATTTTTGAAGATTTCATGTGGGACAACCTAACGGTGCTGGATTTTGTTAGAATTCAATTATTGAAGATTTCATGTGGGACAACCTAACGGTGCTGGATTTTGTTAGAATTCAATTTTTGAAGATTTCATGTGGGACAACCTAACGGTGCTGGATTTTGTTAGAATTCAATTTTTGAAGATTTCATGTGGAACAACCTAACGGTGCTGGATTTTGTTAGAATTATTGAAGATTTCATGTGGGACAACCTAACGGTGCTGGATTTTGTTAGAATTCAATTTTTGAAGATTTCATGTGGGACAACCTAACGGTGCTGGATTTTGTTAGAATTCAATTTTTGAAGATTTCATGTGGGACAACCTAACGGTGCTGGATTTTGTTAGAATTCAATTTTTGAAGATTTCATGTGGGACAACCTAACGGTGCTGGATTTTGTTAGAATTCAATTTTTGAAGATTTCATGTGGAACAACCTAATGGTGCTGGATTTTGTTAGAATTATTGAAGATTTCATGTGGGACAACCTAACGGTGCTGGATTTTGTTAGAATTCAATTTTTGAAGATTTCATGTGGGACAACCTAACGGTGCTGGATTTTGTTAGAATTCAATTTTTGAAGATTTCATGTGGGACAACCTAACGGTGCTGGATTTTGTTAGAATTCAATTATTGAAGATTTCATGTGGGACAACCTAACGGTGCTGGATTTTGTTAGAATTCAATTATTGAAGATTTCATGTGGGACAACCTAACGGTGCTGGATTTTGTTAGAATTCAATTATTGAAGATTTCATGTGGGACAACCTAACGGTGCTGGATTTTGTTAGAATTCAATTATTGAAGATTTCATGTGGGACAACCTAACGGTGCTAGATTTTGTTAGAATTCAATTTTTGAAGATTTCATGTGGGACAACCTAACGGTGCTGGATTTTGTTAGAATTCAATTATTGAAGATTTCATGTGGGACAACCTAACGGTGCTAGATTTTGTTAGAATTCAATTATTGAAGATTTCATGTGGGACAACCTAACGGTGCTAGATTTTGTTAGAATTAAATTATTGAAGATTTCATGTGGGACAACCTAATGGTGCTGGATTTTGTTAGAATTCCATGATTGAAGATTTCTGACTCCTGTTCTCTAATTGGTTAAAAAAAAATTCCACTCCATCGATCATTGCAAAATAACATCCTTCATATTTTGAAACTCACGGAACATAATTTTTTTGACAAATATTCTTGATTGTTTGTCTCAGCTTACCCCCAAGATTTTTTTGATTTGATAGCGATTTGATATTTGAAGACGATTTTGACGTCCATTTTAAATATTAACTCTGGAGTCATATTTCGAAAATCACCATTGGATTATTTGCTTGTTTACAGTTCCGTCTCAAAACCATCTTCAAGTATGCCGCTTCAATTTAACTCACACAAACAAGTCTAAATTGAGCGACCAAAGAATATTTCTTGTTTTAGAAAGAGAAAAGAAAATTAAATTGATAGAAAAGATAGATTTACAAGAACGAACAACAGACTTTATGACAGACTAGCTTGATCGTATAATATGATGTGGTTCAATAAAATAACTTAGAGATACGCATGGATGGATTCAGGGTGAGCCCCCCCCCAAAAAAAATGCTGTAGTGCCAATTTACATTGAAACAATGCCCTGAAAAATAAGTCTGTGTGTAATGTTATTAGGTGGGGTGCAGGTTTTTACTCAGGTCGTCTACAGACAGATTTGAGGTCAAAATAAACAGAACAAAAAAAGACAAAGAATTGTTTCGGAAAGAAGTGACAAAGTGAAACATTCCTTGTCCATGGTATCAGTAAGTGGAAAGGCACAATCGACAAATAAATGGTATTGGCCAAGAAAGCTGTGATTGGGAATCAGGTCACAGACATTTATGACAGAGCTGACATGGAATGACGTAAACAAAAGCTTTTTTAACAGAGTGCTTTTCGGATGCCCCACGAAGAGTTTTACAGACGTGGAAAAGAAGTCAGTGTGTCAAAATCGGCACAGGTTCGAGGCCCGTTTGTTCATTTGCAAATGAATTTAACTAAGAAATAAAAGCATTCTGTTTATGATAAAAAATGTTTTTCACTTATACCAAGGGAAGCAACTATTGCATCGAGGGGAGCTGGACAGACTTGTCCCCCTTACATTTGATTCAAGTGATAACACTACATGTGTTTTAATAATATATATATATATATATATATATAGCACATCATTATCGAACCACTATTGGAAACCTAAGGGGAGATGTCGATCGTTGATAGTTCAATAGAAAATATTAAGATGGGTTCAGACATGCAGATATTTAGATGAACAATGTAATTTATGCTTGAGAGAATAAATTAAAACGTGTAAAGATAGATAAAAGAATTACTTAATGATAGAAGCGAAATAGTCATTAACTGTAGATGCAGAATGAACTGTTATTCGAGATAAAAAAAGTTAATTGATGATTTGAAAAAAAAAAGCAGATGGAAAAAACTATCTTGCTAATAATAATATAAATCATGAATCTTATATATTAAAAAAAATTACAATAGTTGAACAAGGAAATAATGTGACCGCAATAATTAACTTCGTTGAAGGGAATGAATAGGTAAGGACTGATTAGTTAGAATTTGGAATGGGCACATCTTAACTATAAAAACGCTTTTAGAATGTAAATTGACACAATTAGCCTGATGAGTTCCCTGTTAAAAACATAAGTATTATATTATTTTATAATGCAAGTGTATATATATAGATTAAATAGTAATAAATATGGCATAGGGATTATAAGCACGACTGTCATCGAGACAGTTGAGTTTCACTTCCAGCTTGAGGCAGTTGCTTGTCTAACCGCACTGAAAAGCTGTGATACAGCGAAACAGTATGTCTGTAGATGACTAAAATATACTCCCTTTCTTGTAAGTGAAATAAAAAAGTGCCACTAGTGTATAAATGCAACGCTCTTTGACAATATTTATAATTGTGATTTCATCTATCTCATCAGCAGCCAGATGGCGTAGGGGTTATAGACGGTCGAGTTTCGATCCCGGCTTGAGGCGGTTGCTTGTCTAACCACATTGAAGAGCTGTGATACAGCGAAAACGTAAGTTTGTGGATTACTATATATATATAGTATTTCATGTATCCACATAAAATTTTATAAAGAGACAATTTTTTATGTATCAATTTTCAGTATTTACTTTAACAGTGCTCGATACGTAAGTAGAGCTGGGTAGTAAGCTATAAAAATATATTTATGGCAATTAAGCTACACAGAGGCTCCCGCGTTTCATCGGTTTCTAGCCTGAAGATTCCGTCCGAGGATGAAACACGGGAGCCTCCGTGCAGCTTAATTGCCATAAATATATTTTCATAGCTTACTATCTATCTATCTATATATATATATATATTAATATACATACATACATACATACAAACACACTGCAATATACCCAGTAGTCCTTTTGGGGGACACTTTTGGCTCGTAGCAAAGTGCAGTAGTATCTGTTCTGATATTGCGCTGTTTTTCTGTCCTCTGCCTGTGAAGGAGAAATCCTTCTAGACTGAGGTAACTATTTTATTTTTGTCCCAATCCAAAGTGCCCCTTTTTGGGAAGCTGGATTTTCTCTACATTAAAAACGACCTTGTGTCTAACTCTGCCCTCGTGAGGAAGCAAGTAAATAGGGACACATGAAAATGGGGTAAAAATATAATAAAATCCGTAATCTTTACTGATACGAAATCGAATAAATAATTCACATACGGTGGATAAAATACTGTTGGAAAAAAAGTTAATTTAAATTGAAATGGCAGAAGTTATTAAAGAATATTTTTCTTCGCTGCACCCTCTCTCTCAGACATGATGTTGTTAGTCTCAGTCTTTTTTATGAATACTATTATGGCATGTGTTCTTCAGAACTATCCGATCTATTCCCTGCTTCCTTTGTTCCAGCTTGTTTGGCTCGTTGGTCTAGTAGTCTTCACTAATTCGCCGTTTTTATACCTAATTATAATACAGCTTTCTATTCCAGTAATTTTCTTTCCAAGAACTACAGCCATGTGGAACTTTATTCCTGCTGACTGTTTTCCTCCTAACTCTTCCCATGGTTTTTTTTTTCAAGACTACAGTCAACAGGCATCGCCTGTCTTTTGGATAATCATTTTTCAGCTCCTTACATCAAGTGGCTTCATGCCTTGTCTGGAGCGATTTCCATTAATATATATATTTATAAAATTCTACTGACTGACTTCCAATACCTGAAAAATAGCCAACTCCTGACTCATTACTTCAGCAGTGAAGAGTCGGCTGAAAAGATCCGACTCCACAAACGACTCCTGCAAATATTAATAAATTCTTGGCCTTTTGGCTAAGATCAAAGTGTAGTATCTGTTCCGATGGATACTGCACCCCATAGACTGGTATTGTCTTGGCCTTCGGGGCTTGATTTACGCCGGTCTATGGGTCTGTCCTGTGCAGTTCTAGGAGGTCCACCCTCCCAGGCTTCGCCTCTCCTCTTTGGGGAGGAGTAAGTTTATTGCTTACTGCCTGAGGCGCCCCTACCGGGGAATGCCGACGGGGCTGCCCAGGCAATTTTTAAACCCCACTTTCCCGACCCGACCTTGGGTCACATCTTACTTGTGGGAGTAACATAAAAACTGGCCTTGTGCCTAACTCCTGGAGAGGAGTAAATCAATACTCACCTCCGGTTATAATATTTCTTTTTACCCCACCCTTCAATGACAAACAAATTGCAAACAAGAATTTTCTATTTTGTCGCATGAACTGAATCTAAAATAATAATTAAAAAAAAAAATAGAATAACATTTTTTAGATTAAGGCCAATTTTCTTTCCTCATTTTTTTTTTCTCACTTTAATGATACAAAGTGGTAAAAAAAAAAAAAGGAATTTAAAAATATGGAAATTTAATTTCATGGGGACATGGCCCCTAGCAGATCTGTCATAATTTGGTTAACTAATTAACGAAACTAATTCATTTGAAGATCAAAAGCAAAAAGTCGACAGTGCTCCGAGTTACCCCATTGTATGAGGGAAGAGCCTCAAGGTTAATTTAAGCAACTAAAAGTTGGAAAATCGATTCTCCTCGCATCTTTACTGCAATAGATATTCCGTTAATAGTAATGATTACCAATATTCCCATAGCCACGCTTTCGATAAAATAAATGAACCTCTCTGAATAAAAACAAGTTTTAAAAATAAAGTTATTCATAGGAAAACGATTCGGTACTTTGACAAATTGATTTTGTTACCGGCGTGAAGCTCCCCTTCGTTCTTCAAATTAAGTTTTTAAGATTTTAGTTTTGCTTTGTTATATTTGAAATCGAAGTTATTTCAGGACTTGAAGATAAGGTTTTAATTTTGCCAGCAAATATTTTAAATGTGTCGAGTGTAGAATAAAATTGGTATTTACCGGTATAAAAGCCTCCAATAGTTGATATATAAATATTGCTTAATCTAAGCAAGATTTTCATAATAGATTATCCATTCAAGGACTAGCAGCCTATCAGAACTCGGAGAATGGACTTACTCATCTGAGCATAATGGAACATTCCAGCCTTCTTATAAACCAGCTTTCTAGTGTTCTCTTTAGTTTATTAATTCGTGAGCCAACTGGTCAGACAGTTGAGGACTGACAGAAAGTCAGTGATCAAATCATCATCATCATCATCATATTCCGTTTAACGTTCGTTTTACATGCTGGCATGTGTTGGACGGCCTTTAAAAATTTACTCTCATACCAACCGATCTCAGCTACATCTTTATCTCTCTTCTTCTCAAATCTATCCTTATCATTTCCCTGTGTTTTCGTTGACTTTCTCCTGCCAAGTGATCCTGCTGCCTCAACTGTCCTACATCTACGAACCCAAGCACTATCATCCATTCTTTCATAATCATCAGATTTGGTGTAACGTCTGTTTTACATGATGGCATATGTTGGACGGCTTTTAGAAATAAACTTCCAAACTCACCTATCTCTGTAGTGTTGGAAATCCCCCGGAAACAGAAAAATTCCCATGCTCAATGTGTGGTAAGGGAGTCTGGTGTAACTCAATTTTCCATGGTACATGCACGCATTGGGTACACAATGGTGCAGCGGAATTATGTTGAAAGAGGAATAGGGTATCCAGTTTGTGTGCAAGAAGTGTAAGACAGTGGAGATGAATGAGAACTCAGTTGTGGAAAAAGTGTAATTTGGATGGCAAAGCTATTGAGGTTGTCGAGAAATAGTGTTACTTTGGTGATACCATTGGAGCACAGGGTGGAGCAGGTTCTAGTGCAATTGCAAGAGTTAGGAGCAAATAGCAGAAGTTCAGGGAACTTCTGCCATTACTAACCAGCAGAGCGTTACCACTATCAACCAAGGAAACAGTCTATCAGGCATGTGTACACAGTGTGATGATGTATGGGAGTTAAACGTGGTCAGTGAGGGTTGAGGACATGCGTTGCATGGAGAGAAGTGATATGAGAATGATATGATGACTGTGTAATGTGAGTCTTAAGACAGGCTTAGATCTGATGACCTCAGAGGAAGATTAAATTTGGACAGTGCAAGGAGATGCCTGTAAAAAAGGAGACTTTGATGGTATGAACACGTTGAAAGAATGGATGAGAGTTCATGGGTTAGTAGAGTAGAACAGTTGCGGTTTTTTTTTTTTTTTAAATTAAATTAAACAGAAACCACCACTTTATCAAGGCCGAGGCCACCCGTGGACAAGTGTTGAAGTTCCAGGTTCAATTCACAGGGGAAAGCCAAGCAAAACAGGAGAAAGTTATAAAACTGGACCCGAGGGAAAGAGGGGCTCATAAGGACATGGCCAGAGATCGGTTAGTTTGAAAGTAAATTTCTAAAAGCCAACACATGCCAGCTTGTAAATTGGACAAGAAGAACCACAACTACTACTACTCAAACAACTACTACTACTACTTCCTAATAATATATCCCCAGAAACACCTGGAGGTTCTTGAAGATCGGCCGATTAACAAGTACGGTTTTGCTAGATCCTTGCCAAAAATGTTCACAGGGGAACGAAGGCCAAGAAAAACATAGGAGAAAGTTATAAAACTGGACCTGAGAGAAAGAGTGACACAAAGACATGGCCAGAGCTCGGTCAGTTTAGAAGTTAATTTCTTAAAGAATTCCAACATATGCCAGTATGTAAAATGGTGGTGGTGGTGGTGGTGACAGCAATGATGATGATGATGATGATGAACAACTATCCCCAGAAACACCTGGAGGTGCTTTAATATCGGATGATTTACAAGTACGGTTTTCTGCAACTCATGTATGGACGCCTCATGTTTACGACTAGACACATATGAACGAAGACGACAGTTGTTGCAGACAACATCAGCCATTGTTTTCCTTCGTTTTTGTTTTCTGAAGCATGCTCTTCATTTTGTCTTTATTTATTTATTTTTTTGTTTTTTTACTTTCGGTTACACTGTCTTCTAACTTATTTAAAAAACAAAACAAGTTGCGAATTAAACATCCACTATAAGTCCGGGTGTCCCCTACCCACCCCGAATAAACGATTTTACATTTACATCATGGAGTCTGCCTTCTTGCTGGACAACCAGAAAGAAAACAAATAAAAAAACAAATTAATTTTCTTATCGATTTATTTTTTCGTTCTTCTTTTTCTGCTTGGCAAAATTGACTTTTAACGACCCGTGGGTTTTAAGCAAAAAATTCTTTTCATTAAGTCTAACACTAACCTTTAGCCCGGGTTAGCAATTAAACTTCCCCAAATGTTTTACATTCATTTTGTGGGGTCTGCAGTTATGCCGGACAACCATAAGCAGAAAATAATTCAACGAACACAATTTTCCTGCAAATATATGTGAACTTACACAAAATAACAAATTTATTTCCATATTCTATCGATTATGACGAAGCATGAAAACATAAAATATCTCATGTATGCAAACTTGTCCATTTTATTTTTTTTTTTCGAATTTTTTTTTTTTTTGCTGGAGATGGGGCATTCTACCAGATCCCAGAGATTCACCCGCTATTTCAGAAACTCCAACTGAGGGATCTATTTAGGATTCTAACCGTCCCTTTAAGCACTATTGTTTGGATCTCCTTGCACTTGGGTCGCCGGGTAGTTTTTGCAATTCTATTTCATAAGTCCTGTTGCTTCTATAATTACTGGAATGATGTAGATCTTCCTAAGATTCTAGTTTTTTTTTTTCACGTTGTACATAAGACCATGGCATTTTTATTTATATTATCCCTCTCAGCTCAGACTTCAACGAGGGTTGCTACTTTTTCTCTTGTCACATATCACTATGTCCAGTTTTCTAAGTATGTAGCTGTAGGAACTGCATAGTCATAGTGGACAGTGTACGAGTTATTTCCAACAGTTCTTTCTGGTACATGTTCCCAGGACTTGCTGCTACACTGGATATTTAATTTTTTTTACACATGGTTCAATGGAGATATTTACACACTCCATGGTGTCGCATTCTATAGTCGTCGTCTCCCAGCAGAATCTTACAAGTAGATGTGACAGTGTGGCTATCAATGTGCAATTGCTCACCAATGTGGCCGGTATATACAGCGTTTTTAGATTTTATGTCATTTCATCTTGTCAATAGATCATTATAAAATACATTAATAAATAAGCAATGACAATTTAAGTTTGGAAATAGGACATTTGTTCCTAATCACATGCATTCCTATGGGGAGCACAGTCAGAGACATCGGTTCAAGTAATAAATGACTTGTAACATTGTGTGGGGAGGTCTTGTTGGCCCCCAGTTTAATTAATTCTAATTAGCTGTAATTTGAAATTGACTCACTAAGTTTCTATCTCTTACTTTCTTCCTCTCTTACTGGATGTTGCTTGACGCCTTCCCTTGCCCCGACTCTTATATTTATACTGTTTCTATCACTCTCGCTTCCATGACACTCTCTCTATATCTGTTTATTAACAGTCAGTAGTAATAAAGAAACGAATAAAAACATTGGAATAGTTAATTATAAACAAGAAAGAATGACACCATTATTAACCCACAGTCAAGATGGAGAGATATAGAGAGAGGAGGGGAGATATAGCAAGCAGAAAGAGACTAATTTGGGATTTTGTTTTTACTTTTTTAATATTTAACTCACTTTGCAAACTCACTTTCTTTTGATTCAAACAATCTAATCCGATCTCAATAGATGACTCAACGGGTCACATTTATTTAGTCATAAATTTAACCAGCTCTTGTTATAACTGTAATGGCATTCACCCAGGGTGAGTTGAGCCGACTCCATATGAGTTCATCTCATTTCACGTCAAGGCGGTCCATCCTCGCCGATCGGCAGCTAAGTCCTTGGCATACTTCAGTCATTTCTGGTCCCAGCGTCAAACACAAAAATCGCGGGGGCTAACCACCAGCTTTATGTCTGTCTTCACTATTCCTATCCAAGTCTTCAGTTGGCCACCTCTGCGCTTCTTCCAGCCTGCAGGTGCGATTGGGGCTACCAACTTGCAGATAAATTCGTCCTCAGGGCTTCTTCAGTCTACTCTTGTGCTAATCAAATATTACTTAGCTGAACATGAACTGGAAACTTGTCTGTTCAGAAAGTAACAAGACTGATTTGGTGGCATATTTAATGCATCAGTGTCTCCAATTATATCCCAAACTGCATCAAAGAGACCCTTCTGAAAAGGAGACTTTGTTTTTTGTTTTTTTTGTTTTGTTTTGTTTTTTTATTTTTTTTGTTTTGTTTTTTTTTAGGGGGGGGGGAAGCACTCATCATCATCATCGCAACTAACTAAAGGCAGAAGACTGAAGACATTGATGGAACAGTGAAGACAGACACCCCTTCACTGTCGAGGCCCCCAGATGCCAGAAAGCTTTCTACTCTTATACCTCTTTCCTCGAACTGCTTGCCTTTGGAATTCCCTCTCTGTTCCCTGTTTCCCCAACTGTATCAACATGCAGAAATGTAAACAAACATCTCGCTGCACAACTCCCCACTTAGGATGCTCCTATAAATATGGCCCCTAATTCACAATAGCCCCTTACGTCTCAGTGGCAATATGCCCCCTTGTTTGGGGTGGATAAAAGTAAAAACAGAAAAAGACATGTAGACGTGGCTGGCCCCTGCGGGTTTGGGGTTAGTCACTAGAACCAGGAATGGATGAAGTATGCTGAGAACTCGGCTGCTGATCGGCGTAGGCGGACTGCTGCGTTGACACAATGAACTTATTTGGAACCAGTTCAACCCCTCCCCCACCCATGTGCTGAATGCTGTTACAGTTATATTTAACCAAATACTTGTAATAAAATGTTTAGTCAGCTGAACATGAACTGAATGCTTTTTATGTCATCATAGTTATCATCGTTTGACCTACTTAAAATCAAGGTTTCTAACAACATCCGAAAATAATAAAAAAAAAAAATAATAGTCTCATTATTTTTTGATCACACCTCATCTGCTTTTTAAAAAGTTAATTGCTTCCATCATCATTTTCTAAAACAGGGTTTTTTTGTTTTTTTTAAATTTAATGATTGTATTTCTTTACAATTTCCTTTCAAGGCAATTATATTCTGCGGATCCCAGAGGACGTGTGGCTTCCAATTGAAAACTCACTTTCCAGCTGATTTGATCTCAACAGTATTTGCTTATTCTTCATCTTACGGGCTTGAGAAGGGCGAGGAGGATGCTCTCATCCTCATAGCATCTAATTAGAGGCAGCCACCCAAAATTCCCAAACGGGAACAAAGTCCCCTTCCGCCTAGAGGCAGCATGTTGTTGCTGCCAATCAAACCTAACAGCACGGCAATCATATGCCATTAATTCACCACCGCTAATTCCGATGGCCTCGCTTGTTGATGACACAGCTTGTGCAGCGACAACGTAGAACAGGTCAGACTCTCATTGTAATACCTTCTTTGGATATTTCAAAGAAATTATTTCCATTGCTTCAATCTTCGTTAACTCAAGGTGAATGTGTGGAGGCTGAATTGCAACAAACTTTATTTCTTGCAATCTTCTACTCAGAAGTATGATTTCCTGACTTCGTAATCTCGATATTAATTAAATAACCCACCATAATGGGATGGGGTCGAAAAAGGCCGACAGAGTTCACATTGAAATTGCATTTGGATTGAACTTAGGTCATAAAACCTTTAGAAATTTAGCCCTATGTTTATCTTATATATATATATATATATATATATATATATATGATTTTTATTTACACAGACATGTACAAAATGTGCGACACTGGTATGTCGATGTTATCGATCAGCAGCTATTATAAACTGAGATCTCATTAAGCAGAGTTAGAATCCGATCTTAACCTTAGATCATATTTGGAAAAGCTCTATTTGATAGAGCACTTTTTATAAACACGGTTGAAATTCTTTAGATTACTACCCTGTGGATGTTTTACCTGGATTATATATATATATATATATATATATATATATATATATATATATATATACACACACTAGCAGGGGTACTCGGCGTTGCCCGGTGCTCTCTCTCTCTCTCTCTTCCCTGGTCACCTCATTTCATCGCCCCGCTCCCCGTTGACTTGGGTGAAAGCTGTCTCTTCCCTGGTCATCTCCCTCACCTCCACCCCCTCTCCCCGCAGCAAAAGCTGTCTCTTCCTCGGTCGCCGTCTCTCTACTGCCCTCCTCCTCCCTGCCATTCCTTTTTCTGTTGCAAAAGTGTGACATATTTCTATTAAAAGTGCCATCTCTATCTTTGCCCTCACCTCCTCCTTCGATGTAATATTTAAGTTATTGTTAAAAAAAAAATTCTTATGGGTCAGTTGGATTCTAACGCTCGACCTCCATTATCATTCTTTATCTGTAACCATTATTCTACCGAGGCAGAGAACAAAATCTATAGGAAAATAGGTATCTTTAACATAGTTTTTTTTTTTTTTGTCAAACCGCACAACGTACAGATGACTGGAAAACGAAGAAATTTGGTACCACCCTCCCCTGAAAAGTTTCATGTCGGAACGTTTTTTTTTCCCGAATTTTTCGATATTTCTGTCCAGTATCTCGTCAGCCTTTTGCAGACATACAAACATAAGCACGCACACACACACACCTCCTTTATATAGCAAAAATATCCTTCCTACAGTTGTATACTTTTGCTAAGCTACCGCATCAACCAAGAAGGAATGTAACATGACGAATGAAAATATACTACACAGAATAACAGACCTGATTAAATCGAGTTATAGGAAATTAGAACATGGCCGCCAGCGACTGAGGCATTGCATTAAAGTTTGATTTTCAAGTTTAAAAAAATAAATTAGAATTTAATTTCAGGATAAAAAATACAATTTCATCTAAAATGTGTGCGAAAATGAAACGAAAAAAAGCGAACGAACACTCCCCTCACCCTAAAAAGTAGGAGTTAATGCCTGGGATATGATGACAACAGAATATTTAGTACACTACTCCTCGATAAAGAAAAGAGAAAGTAATCCTGGGAAGAATGGTATCGTGAGAAACGAACGTCTATTATAATGTCCCCCTTCCACGAAAAGGGTAGGTAATGTCTAGGAGGAAAGTATCATGACGAATGAACATATACTTCACAGAATAAATAGACCGAATTAAATAGAGTTATTTTTTAATGAAACAAGTAGAAGTTAATGCCTGGGAGCATGATAGAGTCGACAGTTTACGGCGGCGCCTCTATTGTACACAAGAGTCGACAGCGCCTCTATTGTACAAAAGAGTCGAAATTTATATATAAGTATTGGGTAAGGTACACGATAATTCATGAAAATGAAGTGTCGTGATGGACAAAATGTGTGAAAAGATGCCAAACGGAAAACAAGTCAAAGTGCAGGAATAAAACAAAAACAAGAGATTTTTTGACCGGTTTCGTTCGTGGAGACGTTCTCCACGAACGAAACCGGTCAAAAAATCTCTTGTTTTTGTTTTTCTCCTGCACTTTGACTTGTTTTCCGTTTGGCATCTTTTCACACATATATAAGTATTGTACTATTTTTATTAATTTTTTTCATACGTACATAAAAGTAACCAATGGAAATGTGTTTCTGGCTATAAGCTGTCATCAGCAATGGCTAACTTGGACAAGTTTAAGTTATGTATTTTTGTAATTGTTTTTATTGGCGATAGTAGCAATCAGTTTATTAGTTTTCTATTTTTCACTTCCTAAGTAATAAAAAGTAATGCAGAAGATTGCAGATTTAGTCGCCCTTAACTTTATGGACGTATTTTCCATTGATATATTTTTTATTAATTGTTCATACATTTTATATATATATATATATATATATATATATATATATATATATATATATATATATATAAGTAATCCAACAAAAGATATAAGCGTCAACTAATATCTTATAATTAGTGAAAACATCCGAATAAAAACTGAAGCTCAATATACTGGATAGAGCTTTAATATTATAATATAAAATGAAATAATAAAATAAGGTGTCAATCAAATTTTATTAAAATTCAAAGTTCAAGCAAAGTATCTTAACGTGAAGATACTTTGCTTGAACTTTGAATTTTAATAAAATTTGATTGACACCTTATTTTATTATTTCATTTTATATTATAATATATATATATATAAACGGATCATTATGAATTTTGGTATACAGTGGAGCCCCCTCCCCCCCTATTCACGAACTCACCATTCGCAGTTTCAGAAATTCATGGATTTTCAGCATGAGCATTGACTGAACATTTTCTTCATAAATTCGCTAGAACTTACAAATATGAAAATCATAAGTCCATCTAAGGCCAATATGACAAAAAAAAAAACGCAATTAAGAACACTAACTATTCCATAAGATTCATATTAAATGCGGCTCATACAAAAGCATTGGTATTCCAAATTTTCGCGATTTTTAATACGAAACTGAAATATAAAAAAAAATAATCAATCAACTTGGTTAATTTGGTGGCTAACACATGCTAATATACAAAAATTTGATTTTTAATGAACTTTGAGGCATCAAAATCTATTCACAGATTTTCGCGGGTGTGTCTGGAACGTAACCCCCATGAACAGCAGGGGCCTACCTATATATATATTTTTCGGCAACATGGTGAGTAACATGGGCACATTTAATGTTTTCACAAATTTTAACATTATAGGGATGTATGTATATACAGTTAGGTATGTGTATATATTTATATCAGGGATGTGAGTGGCCAATGGCAAGAAAATTTGAAATCGAGATTAATTTCCCAACCTGAGGGTACACCTCCACCAACTCCACCACCACCAATTTCGCAACCTGGGGGTCCATGCCTTTTCACCCCCCCCCTCCTCCCCCAAACATGAAATTTAATGTAAAATTATCCACCCTGTTTCCGGGCGATTCTAGCTTGCTGAAAAGTTAGTAAAAAATTTAAAAAATTACTTACACTATCACTAACCCTAAGTTCGAGTGCCCCTCCCCCCAAAAAAACTTCCTTAACCTCATTAATAATCCTAAGTCCAAGTGGCAAGCATCTCCTCCCCCCCCCCCACAAAAAAAACTTGTAAAACCGCATGTAATCTAAAAACGTACACCCTCCACCAAAAAATGCACAGAATTTATCTCCCATAGCAAAAAAAATTGGTTAACTTACCCTACGATATTAGTGTACTTCCACCTTCTTTTATCAAAAAAAAATATACTTATCCAATCTATTTATCTAAGTACTCTGGATAATGTAGTTTCAGAATATATATGTTAACTGAGGTCTATCTCCAAAACCCTAAGAGGAGTTCATGAACAAACAGGCAGTACAACTTTACATAAAAGTAAAAAAGAAAAGTTTGTTTACATTTTTTTTGTTATGGAAATCGCTCCAGACAAGGCATAAAGCCACTTGATGTAAGGAACTAACAAGAACGAAAGATGATTATCGCAAAGACAAAGGATGCCTATTGACCTTAGTCTTGATAAGACCAAAACTATAGGTAGGAGGAAAACAGTCAGCAGGAAAAGAGTTCCACAAGCCTGCAGTTCTCTGAAAGAAGCTACTGGAATAGGAAGCTATATTATAACAAGGTATCTGAACATTGAATTGATGAAGACCACTAGACCAACGAGATGGAACAAAGGAAGCAAGGGATAGATCAGACAATTCTGAAGAACATGTGCCATAGTAGTATTTATAGAAAAGACTAGCAACATTACGTCTGTGAGAGAGAGAGGGTGTAGAGAAGAAAAAGGTGGGGGCAACCAAATTATAAATACGCTTCTGAACCTTAATTTAGCTCCTGCAACAGGCTGTTGGTCATCGGTATAGTCAAAAACATGATTTCCATATTTCAATGTTGTGGGTTTTGATCACGTACATAGTCACAGTTTGGTAATTTGTAAAATTTGTTAACTAATAAAATAAAAACGAGATCTCTTTGAATATTTCAAAGTTTTAGATTGATTACTTACCGGTAGCAAGATTTAACAAAAGATTAGTAGGTTAGATGAAAATAGAATTTCCACTTCAATGAGAGTGGGTGAGAAGGAAGTGACATAATAAGCAGGTAGTGACGTAAGAGAAGCAGTGTAGTGTGTGGTGAAAAGAGCAGAGGAGTCACTCTCAGGTTTTGTCTGCAGAACTGAGCAGACGTTATTTTGGAGATCTTCTTCCCTCCCCTTTATGGGAGATTTACTGGGTAGTAGACTATGCTAATACTGTAAAAAAAATCTAAAAAATAAAACTACAAAATGAAAACTCAGTGATAATGAGTATTATTATTCTCGTTGCTGCTACAACTATCACAACTATTACTAAAGAGAAAAAGAGAGGCAGAAATCTCTACACACAACTACTACATCAGAGACACAGATGCTGCCACTTCTATCAAAGAAAAGAAACAAGCAACTCTACAGTCATTACTATGAGACGCACGGCTATTTCTTAGTTATAAGACACAACCACTATGTATATCTTTGTAATTTAGAGAAAAAACAAAAAGAAACTCGATTTGTATGGTCCACTTACATAATTCAACGTTGTAGAGTTTGCTATGTATATACATAATCAGATGAAGATAGTTTAAAGATTTTGGTGGGTGGGGCATTAATATATCCCACATTTTGAAAGATAAACAAAAAACTGATTAAATAAGGTGTGCCTCAAAAATTGATATCATTTCATTGTTCACTTCAGAATTTGCTTGACTCAAAAGTTTAATAATTCGACGGTTTGTGTTTCAGGAATAAAAAGTGGGTACTTGTTCAGTTTGTCACCCATGCTAAAACTGAATTTGCATCAGAACCTTTCGGTTGTTTATGGAAAAGGCCAAATGGAAACGACACTGCATGAAAATAAAAACAAGGAGGTGCTATCAAATAGGAAAAAATAATTAACAATTTAAAGCAAGAAAACAACTGTCACCGTATGTTAAATTTTCTGAAAAAATATTTTTATTTGACAAAGAAAATTTCATGCAATAACTGTCATTTTTTTTTTAACAAGTTTTTTTTTTGTGTGTGAGAAAGTTCGTTTGTTCAATTATTATTTCTTTGTTTCGATAAATTAATTTTTGTTTTTGTACTGATACAGCTTTTGAACTAGACCGGTTCGGTTAGGTTAGAGTTAGTTTAGAGTTAGTTTAGAGTTAGTTTAGAGTTAGTTTAGGGTTAGGGTTAGTTTAGGGTTAGGGTTAGTTTAGGGTTAGAGTTAGTTTAGGGTTAGAGTTAGTTTAGGGTTGGGTTAGGGTTAGTTTAGGATTAGGGATAGTTTAGGGTTAGGGTTAGTTTAGGGTTAGGGTTAGTTTAGAGTTAGGGTTAGTTTAGAGTTAGGGTTAGTTTAGAGTTAGGGTTAGTTTAGAGTTAGGGTTAGTTTAGAGTTAGGGTTAGTTTAGAGTTAGGGTTAGTTTAGGGTTAGGGTTAGTTTAGGGTTAGGGTTAGTTTAGAGTTGGGTTAGGGTTAGTTTAGAGTTAGGTTAGGGTTAGTTTAGAGTTAGTTTAGGGTTAGGGGTAGTTTAGGGTTAGGGTTAGTTTAAACTGCCCTAAAATGCTGAAATTCATTCATCAATTGTCTTAGCTTAATGAATTTTACAATTTACTCAATTTGCAATTGAAAATTGTCGTCTGCTGCAATCTGATTGGCTAAGTGCTTCGAAAAGTCGATTTTAGCAAGGGTCACAAACTGTACCAGTATCAAAAAGTGTAGGTTTAGAATCAGAGAAAATTGTGAATCTTATTCACTACTGCATTACCAGAAACTGTTTCATTGCCGCTTTCTCAATCAGGATTCCCAGACCTAGGAATGGACTTCCAGGAGATGTAGTAAATGCACCAACAACGCAGCAATTCAAAGTAAAAATGCACAGGTGCTGAGCCACTGTATCCGTTACTGTATAAATGTCTACCACCCTTTCATAGCAACTAGAGCAGGTTTGTTTTATTTGTTTTTTGCCAATTGAATTGAATTATGTTTATTTGAGACAATTATCTTTACAGCAAAATCTATGGCGAGAATTGTGGCGTTATAAATTGATGATTCAACAGGCTTTTTATTGACTTGAAATTTATTTAGAATGGTGGCACATGTTACCTTGTCTTTCAGATCAAGGTTTATAAATGCAAACATAGTTTGAATGTGTGTGTTGAATAATTCGTACTTATTATAAGTTGGTACATTGGCTGGTTTGGGTTAGGTTACTATTTTCAGCGACAGGCGATTTTAAATTTTTATGCAAAAATATTTTTTTAGTCTTCTTTCAATTTTGGTGCGTGTAATATTGTGCATCTTAATACATATGAAGATAATCTTAAAGAAAAAAGGGAACTAGACAATATGGTGGGCGTAATAGAAGATTTAAAGTTTTCTTTCACAAAAACAACCCAAGTTGAAAACTTTAGTAAATGAAATACCAAAAAATGTTTACCCCATTATCAAATTGTGTTTCCATCTGTCCATATGGTCCAACTCTGTTTTTTTTCTTTTGATTTACTATTAAAAGAAGAATCTAGCTTGATCTCTTATGCACCATATTATGAATATTCAATCTGTTAGCTGTTGAAATCAATCTTAGGTGAGCCATCATGGTTTCGCTTGTCTCATTTTTGTATATTTTTTTTCATGGGGTAATAGAATTTTGCCAAATTTTTTGACCAGTTTGATATAATAATTATTGCTTCTATTATGATTAATTTTCATTTACCACAAGATGACATCATATTTGTAAGGATTTTTCACTAAGTTCAAAGCCTGCATTTTTAGTTATACATTGTGAAAATTGGCTTCTGGACCAATAGCACACAAGACAGCACATTTTCGAATTTCTAACAAACTTTGAATTTTTTAATTGAGCTATAAAAATAAATTTGGTAACATTGTTTAATTTTTGCAAAAATCGATGCGGCCACATTAAGACTTTAGATATAACATTTTTTTACAAAAATCGATGAGACCACATTAAGACTTTAGATATAACATTTTTTTGCAAAAATTGATGCAGCCACATTAAAACTTTAGATATAACATTTTTTTTGCAAAAATCGATGCGGCCACATTAAGACTTTAGATATAATAACATTTTTTGCTTGCGGTAGTTACATTAAGACATTTGGTTGATTGCATAACAAAAAGGGTGATTTTGAAATGATGTGATGCTTGGGTAGATTTAAGCTTGGAGAAGAATGGCAAAAATTGTCCGCTTAATAAAGGCAATGAGAGCTATTGCCAAAGGGACATTTTTTTAGCATTTGCATTTTTTTAAAAACTGATATTGATTTAAATCTTGAAAATTGATAAAAATAAGGAAAATTTTAAAATCAACTTTTTATTGACTAAGAGGAATACGATTATAATTTTACAAACCAAATGCATGTTTCACAGCAAAAACATGTAAAGACTCCCCCCCCCCCCCCCCCGCCACAATAAAATTCCAATTTGAACCTAAATATCTCCGGTCTTATTGGGATTTCTTTTCTTTTTTTCCTTTTTTTTTTCTATTAATGATTCATCACTTACAAAGGCCAAAAGTCACTCGAGGATTAGGGTTAATGAGACAGTTCAGGTATGTTGAAGAAAGCCGGGCGTCCTAAGAAGACATGGAAAAAAAACATCAGGCAAGACCGCAAACAGTGGCAAATGGTCACAATCTCCACAATCGTGATCACTGGAGACTTAGCATAAGGACAGCCAGAAAGGAACATAGACTATAAACCTGGATAGTCAATGGTTAATGGAATGGACAAAATTTGATTAATTATGGGGTGGTTTATGAAAAATATTTGTTGACATTGGATTCAAAATGTGAATTATTGTTGTTCTTAGTTTAGGAAGGATCTTCAAAAAAGAATTTGGGAGTTCCTGGACTATTGTTGGCCTCGCCCATCTCCTGTTACTGTTCTGAGATCATGAGACCATCCTTCCAGACATTACCTCTTTTTTTAGGAGGGAGTGTAGTATCTGTTCTGTTGTCATGAGACCATCCTCTCGGGCATTACCTCCTCCTTTGGGGCGAGGGGTGTAGCGTATGCCAACAAGAAATTGTCACGATCGCCTTTTCATTAGCAAACTCAACACTTATATATATATATATATATATAATGAAAATGTACTCCCACTCTTGAAGCATTGTTGAAATTTGAATATATTTAGAAGTTTATAGAGCAAAATAAACAAGCCGCGTGTGCGTGGTCCCCCTCTGTATGTGACTCGATGTGGCGAGTGTAAAATGCAATAAATTTGGGCAATTTGGGGCATTTTTGCCTCCCCCCCTCTTTTGACACTCTGGGGGCGCGAACCAGAATTTTTCTGAGGTCAAGGATGCTCATTTTATATCTAGAACAATTGCCTCTACATTTTGGCTAACCAGATTTTTTTTTCAAAAATCGGAAAATGTCACTTTTTAACCTGACCAAAGTTACAACTTCATGCAAAATTTCAGAGAAATTGAATGGATGGTTGCGGAGAAAAATCCGGACGGACGGACATACCTCAAAACATAAGTCCCTCGATTTTATAAATCGGGATACCAACAATGCAGGTATATTTTTTTTCAAAATAAATCATTATTTTAAAGACTTGAATTTTCGATGCAAAGCGTCCTATTTGTAATAGACAGTTTTTCTTTATTTTTTCACTTCTTACGAGTGGCCTATTGGTAATAGAAGCCTGCTCAATGTTGTTGGTGGTTATATATATATATATAAAATATAATGTTATCTTGTCAGGTTTTTAAAGTCAGACTGAAATAGTATTAAAACTAGCAAATCCTACTTTGCTTTTGACTAGCCATTTTTCATTTGTTATTGATTTACTGTGTTATTGGCAATATAACAACATACTCTGCTGTAACCTATTAAAAAAATTATTTAGTCCGACCCAGATAATTGCTCATGAGAAACATTTTTAAATAATCACCTAAAAATAAAAATCAGCAAGAGGATAATACATGTTTTAGATTGAAGAATATAATGAGTTGTCTACTTATCATTAGATTAAGTAATATAAAAGAATTTTCCATGAGAGGGTAGTTAAAGATCAGGTTGATGTGTACAGGATGCTGTGTCCTGGCAGGAAGTCAACGAAGCAAAGAAGCCAAATGGATCCTGCCTTTTGAGTATCAAACGTCGAAGTGAATGGACACATTTTTTGATTGCTTTTATTACCCTTATAGGGGATGGCTGGGAATATTCAATCACCTAAATGAACTTGCTGTAAAAAAAAAACCCTCAATAGATCCACAAGAAAATAATATGCAGCTCAGAGGAAATAATGGAGTTGCTGTTTTTTTAAAAATTGTTTTAATTATTATAGTTACAAAGAAAAAGATCAGTATCACTAAGATAACTACTACCATCACTACTACGGAGAGACGCCACTACTCATTGAGCCGACCACCTACAAAGTGTTAACAAGACTACAGTTGATTTTTTTGTCGATAAGACAGCAACGGTCAGCCTGCTGAGATCAAAAGAATGTTCTGTCCGTAACACTACACAGTCACCAAGAATGATTGAAATTTTTCTTTAATTTCTTTTTTCTATGAAATCATGATGGCAAAAATTGTATTTGTGTATTTAGGGCACTGAGAACTACACCATTTTTTTTACTTAATCTTATTCTCTCACTGTATATATATATATATATATATATATATATATATAAAAATTGACAAATCAAATTTATGTCTTACCATGGTTCCAAAAGAAAGAAAAAAACATTCAAATGTAAAACTAATTCTATATTTATTACTAATACCTGCTCTAGGACGATTATTCTACTAGTATATATATATATATATATATATATATATATATATATAATAAACATTTTTTTTTCAAAAAGTCTTATATTGTATCATGTTTTGTTTGAAATCATCAAATGGTTCTTTCTAGTCTTTACAGTTTTTTTTTTTGTTTTGTATTTTTAAATTAATAAAAAAATCGATTTCATGAAAAATAAAACTTGATAAACAAAATATACAAAAAACACGTTAAAAACAAGGAATAAAAAGAGAAGGAAAAACTCTTGGAAATGTGAAATAGATTGCAGCATGACTAAAATAAGTTTTTTTTTTTTAATGTGTGGAGACAACGAAATTGGAAACGTTTTGGGAAGAAAAAAAAACAGTTGTCAAAAGAAAGTTGGAAACATTAAAAATGAAACCGCATAAAAGTAAGTTTAAAAAACAAAACAGAAAAAATCCCCAAAATAAACATCAAACAATTGCGAAGACATGATAGAATTTGGAATCGTCTTTGGTGAAAATATTCTAAAAATGATATAATTGGTATTTACAGCATTACCACTGTCGACCAAGGGAAGAGTCTATCAGGCATGTGTGCACATTGTGATGATGTATGGAAGTGAAACATAGCCAGTGAGGTTGAGGACATGCGTTGCATGGAAAGAAATGATATAGAAATGTTACAATGGATGTGTAATGCGAATCTTAAAGACGGTCTTCAATCTGATGACCTCAGAGGAAGATTAAATCTAGACAGTATAGGGAGATGTGTTAAGAACAGGAGACTACACACTTGCGTTTACATGGGGAAGGCCAAGGAAAACATGGAAGTGAAATGAACTTGAGAAAGAGGGATAAAGACCTGGCCAGAGATAGTACATTTTCTAAAAGCTGTCCAACACATGCCACCATGTAAAACAGAAATTAAAGCAAATATGATGATGATATTAGATATTTTCGGTTATTTAACAATAAATTTGTGTGTGTGTGTGTGTGTGTGTGTCTGTGTCTATATATATATATATATAAACAATAGAATGCTAAATTCCAATGACCACTTCTTACTTAATTTTTCTAAAAAACCTATATTACTTTATTCACCATTTCGTCCATACATGAACAACCAAATATATATATATATATATGTATATCGAAGCAGCATTTTTTCTTTAAGACACGTATTATTAAAAATAACCGACAATTTTTGTCTGGTTATTTTAGTATTGATCCTTTCAATTTTCCGGATTAAAATCTTAATCTCGGAAGAAAATTGGCTGATGAAACTGCCGTAATGTACATGTTGGTCCAGAGTACTTTCTGACCCGTCTGGGTCCATCGTCAGTGGAATAATTACAAACAGGTAAAGACCTGGAGTGAGATTTATAATTAATTATGGCGGGAAAATTTAAATATGAAATTATGTTTATTAGGTATTATACGGCAGTTTCATCAGCCAATTTTCTTCCGAGATTAAGATTTTAATCCGGAAAATTGAAAGGATCAATACTAAATTAACTAGACAAAAATTGTCGGTTATTTTTAATTATATATATATATATATATATATATATATATCCTGAATTTTTTATATGTGCGATTCTTCAGAAGTACAAAGATCGTGTGCAGATACATCAGAAAGAAACAAGACAAAAAAACAGTTCCAAAGAGGAATGTGAGTCTCTTAATAGTTGCTAAAAAATTAACATCCATCGAACTTTAGCCTTGAGAGTTTGACTATCATTAAATAAATAATTTAATATTATTTATTTTTAAAAAAATTATAAAAAAAAAAATTGATATTATTTATTTAAAATTAATATTGTTTGTTGTGTATATATATATATATATATATATATAATCCAGGTAAATATCCACAGGATAGTAATCTAATGAATTTCAACCGGGTTTATAAAAAGTGCTCAATATTAAATAGAGCTTTTATATATGATTATTTTTATTTACACAGACATGTACAAAATCTGCGACACTGGCATATCGATGTTATCGATCAACAGCTGTTATAAACTGAGATCTCATCAGGCAGAGTTAAAATCCGATCTTAACCGTAGATCATATTTGGAAAGGAAGATCGGATTTTAACTCTGCCTGCTGAGATCTCAGCTTATAACAGCTGTTGATCGATAACATCGACATGCCAGTGTCGCAGATTTTGTACATGTCTGTAAATAAAAATTTAAAAATATATATATATATATATATATATATATATATATAAGAGAAAGAGAGAAAGGGAGAGAGAGAGAGATAACAGTTATATTAATTATTATATTCATAGGAAAGAGTGCTTAATGTCTATGATAGAGCTTATGTAGATCTAAATTTGTAGACATGATGTGGTCAACAGCATACAGTAACTAGTTCTTCAGACCATGTGATTATCAACAAGATGAGTGCTCTATTTACATAAAGATGTATTAAAGAAAGGAAAGAATAAAAATCATTGGGCAAGTCCATTATGAATAAAAGAGAATACCACCACATGTAGTAATATTATTTAACCTGTAGCTGGAGAGAGCGAGAGCGTTAGTTAGGTATGTGTATGTTTCTATATTTCTTTGTATAGGATTCATTCCTAAACTAATTTACTGATCATTATGAATTTTGGAACACAGCTGCTAGGTGGAAGAGTAGGTAATGTGGACTATATTTAGTTTAATTTAGTTTCATGCAAAGGGATAAAGACGGAGGTTGATGCACTTGCTGAAAATTCAGATACCCATAATTTGTGAAATTTTAATATAAATATTCCCCAAATGTCAGTTTCTTTGAAGTATTTTAAAGGTTTTTTAGGGTTCATAATATGAGCACAACCTCCCATTTAAAATTTAAATATTTCAGATTTGCATTAAATTTGATCCATAGTCATTAGACACAAATTAAACAAAATTCATTGAATTTTAATTTAATAGATGGTAACATTTAATGCTGCTAAGACAAAGCTCCTTTTCTTCAACAACTATAAGAAACCTCTACAACAACCGATGGTCATGGCAAATAACACCCTACCTGAGAGTCAAACGTTCAAACTCCTCGGCCTAACATTTGCAGGTAACATGCATTGGAACAAATATATATAAGACATTGCAAAGGCTGCTGCAAAGAAAGTCGGCTCCCTCTACCGAGATAGAAAACTTCTCACATATTACAGTATCCTATATCTCTACAAATCCACCATCCACCCATGCATCAAGTATTGTTGTCACATCTGGGCTGGTGCACCATCCACTAGTCTCTTCCTCTTAAACAAGGTCCCAAAACGAGTTGTTAATCTAATACGTCCCTCACTATCAACCAAGCTCCAGCCCCTGCCCCATCGCCGCAATGTCGCATCTTTGCGCTTGTTTTAGAACTACAAGTACTTCAATGGGATGTGCTCCGATGAACTTGCTACTCTGGTGCTCCCTCGACGTAAATACCCTCGAACAACTCGACAATCAGCTAAATCCCATCCATTCACTGTTGAGATCCCCAGATGCTGGATAGCCTTCTACTTCAATAGCTTATTTCCTCGAGCTGCCAGCCTTTGGAATTCCTAACTTGCTGCCAGTTTCCCTGACTGTACTGACATGCACAGCTCCCAATTTAAGATGACTCCCACAACTTTCAGCCTAATTCTCAGTAGCCCCTTACATCTACAGTGGCAACTTGCCTTGTTTGGGGCGAACTAAGAATAACATCAATATCACATAATTGATTTTGATCGAAATTGGAATAAAGATTTTAGACATAGGTTTACTAGTATTCTATGTTCATTGTAATCTTCGTAAGGGGACATAAAAGTGGTGCAAAACTGTTCTGTTTGAGAAATTCTTTTTACACATCCCGAGACGGGTATTCTTCTAGTATGTATATATAAGACAAAAAACGATTATCTGTTCGCTTACTGTGTTTCCCATCCAATGCAGATCGATGTATCCTGTTGTCCTGGGAACAATAAAATATTCATCAAGGTTTTTTCATGCTCCGTAATACTTTCATAGTACAGAACCTTTTTTTATAGTTAAATGCGACCGACTCTTAATAAATTTTGACATTTGAACACTTTTTTTATTAAACTTAATCTATGAAAACATTTTTTAAAATTATTATTTTAATACAGTGGGGCAAGCAACTATGAATAGTCCCTACCCTGGTTAGCTGGAAGATTTAATAAAAAATTTTTTTTAAAAATCGCCTTGTTATTCAGTATTTAGTTATCCTATCTTACAACCTGGTATATTATCGCATTGTTATAGCCACAATGCTTCAAGCAAACTATAACATCCTATTAGCACTTGAAATGATTTTTGTTTTTTTTACTTTTTTTACAAAATATATCTCAGATTCGATTGGTATCGCGATTATAAAAAGAAAGTGTTTTAATTTTACGAGTTGTATTCAGTTAAATATATTTTAAATGTTACATTGATTATAAAGTGTTTATTCTTTTTAACCAGTGAAACAGTTAAAAAAATATCTATCATCATCATCATCGATTTAATGTTGATTTTACATGCTGTCATGTGTAGGATGGCGTTTAGAAATTGACTTCAATCTAACCTATCTCTGACCAGGTTTTTATTTATCTCCCTTTCTCTCAAATCCATCCTTATCATTTCCTATTTTTTTTTGGGCTTTCCTGTGTAAACTGAACCTACTACCTCAACTGTTCTACATCTACTACTTCAAGAACACTCATCCATTCTTTCAACGTGACCATACCATCGAAGCCTCCTGTTCTCCCTATACTGTCCAGATTTAATCTTTTGAGCTCATCCGAACTAAGCCTGTCTTTAAGACTCACCTTACACAGCCATCGTATGAATCTCATATCATCTCTCTCCATGCAACGCATGTCCTCAACCCTAAAGAGCCAGGTTGAACTTACATACATCACACAGCGTGTACATGTAATCTTCCTTTGGTCGACTTTGGTTTGGTTTACAGCATATTAACCATCTATGGGTTATTTAATGCCGAATAAATTTATCAAATACAATTCTATAGGTAGGATAATTATTTACATTCCTAGCATACATTGTTCTCAATTTATTTTTTTATCTTTAAGAGTAATGTCTCTTAAAGATGAAATAAAAAAATTTGAAATCAAATTTTTTGGAACAGTCCAACTTCTTTGATAAAGTCTAAGATTTTGGTCGGATTTGTGTCTTTAAACAGCAATTTAGATTTTTCGAGTTGTAGTATTTTCTTTCGGTTTTGTTGCATATCCTGACAGTCTATTAATACATGTTTGACTGTATAAGATTATTGATATAATATACACATTGGAGACTCTTTACCTTTCAATAGATGTTTGTGGGTAATATATGTCTGTCCGATACGGAGTCTGGCTACTACAACCTCTTCTCTTCTTGCCTTTCTGTAGCCTAATGGCCACTCAGCAATAGTTGGCCAAATCTTCTAGAATTTATTATTTTGGCACTCATCCCAAGATCTTTGCCATTTTTCTTTGATTATCCTGTTTATAGAAGGTCGAAGATCAGTGTATGGGAATCCTAGTATTGGTAAGTATTATGTTCAGTGATTCTTTTGCTGCGCGATCTGTGGTCGGCAGTGGTAATGCTCTGCTTGGTTAATAATGGCAGAAGTTCCCTGAAATTACTCCGTCCACTTATAACTCTTGCAATCACACGAGCACCAGCTCCTCTCTATGGCCCAAAAGAATCACCAATATAAGCAAAACTTCTGGACAATTTCTTTTTATAATCCTCATTTAGGATACCTAATAGATAGCAATCACATCTAAGATATTTTTTTGTATACGATAGGACATTTTCTCATTAGATCACCAAAGTTAAGCTATGTTGAATCTGGTCAGTATCAAGTGGGTGACCATTTTGAAATGCTAGGTGCAGGACAGCAACACCTCCCTGCAAAAAGCTGAAAAAAAAAAAAACTAACATCGCCAAAACCATCTCCGATGACCAGGATATACTAGTGACTGGAGACCAGGTGTGAATTTAATATTCTCTGAAAACTTTCTTCTTCGAAGGAATCCGGCTCAACCCGTCCAAAATGAATGTCATACCAGGAAGAGGAAGAAAGTGTCTATTCTAAGAGTTCCAGGAAATTCCGATAAACATGCTTCAAAAATGAGGAAGAATTGCTGTTTTCTGGGTATGAATCTATCTATAAAACACTAGTTTTTGACCTTAAGGTATTTTATTTTTAGATCCTTACATCAAGTGGCTTCATACCTTGTTTGGAGCGATTTCTATAAAAAAAATATATAGTAAAATTTTCTTAAATTTCAAGTTACAATATCTTGTTTTGGGGTATTTTGATAAAATTGGATGTAAACATCATGTTTTCTCTTTATAAATGTACGATTCTTTCTCTTGCGTCATTTTTCAAAGGCTACTACAAGTTAGGTTACTATTTTCAGCGACAGGCGATTTTAAATTTTTATGCAAAAATATTTTTTTAGTCTTCTTTCAATTTTGGTGCGTGTAATATTGTGCATCTTAATACATATGAAGATAATCTTAAAGAAAAAAGGGAACTAGACAATATGGGGGGCGTAATAGAAGATTTAAAGTTTTCTTTCACAAAAAAAAATCCAAGTTGAAAACTTTAGCCCTATTATGAAATTGTGTTTCCATCTGTTTTTTTATGGTCCAATTCTGTTTTTTTTTTCTTTTTTAAAAGAAGAATCTAGCTTGATCTCTTATGTGCCATATTACGAATATTCAATCTGTTAGCTGTTGAAATCAATCTTAGGTGAGCCATCATGGTTTCGCTTGTCTCATTTTTGTATATTTTTTTCAGCTGGGTAATGGAATTTTGCCCAATATTTAGACTAGATTGATATAATAATTATTGCTTCTATTATGGTCCAATTCTGTGTTTTTTTTTATTTACTATTAAAAGAAAAATCTAGCTAGATCTCTAATGTGCCATGAATCATTTAACGAATATTCAATCTGTTAGCTGTTCAAATGAATCTTATATAAATAATTACTATTAAAAATAATCTAGCTAGATCTCTAATGTGCCATGAATAATATTACGAATATTCAATATGTTAGCTGTTCAAATGAATCTTATATAAATAATTACTATTTTATTTTAATTACTATTAAATGATTACTATTAAATGATTACTATTAAAAGAAATCTAGCTAGATCTCTAATGTGCCATGAATCATATTACGAATATTCAATCTGTTAGCTGTTCAAATGAATCTTATATAAATAGTTACTATTAAAAAAATCTAGCTAGATCTCTAATGTGCCATGAATCATATTACAAATATTCAATATGTTAGCTGTTCAAATGAATCTTATATAAATAATTACTGTTAAAAATAAGCTAGCTTGAGCTCTTATGTGCTATAAATCATATTACGATGATTTAATGTGTTAGCTGTTGAAATCAATCCATTAACAAAAAAGTAAAATAAATATTGAAATAATTTTTTAAGATGTTTTTTGTTGCTCTTTGACGTAATAAATACCAATTATGTAAACAAACTGGTGAGACAGCCAATTGATATCTTGTTGGAAAAATATCCCATCGAGAGGAAAAAAGTCTGCGAATACTAATGAAGATGCATTCAGTTTGAAATTTAAATGATTGTCAAAAATATTTTATTAGGAAAAAAAAAATTCTAACAAAATTGGAATCTGTTTTCTTCATTAGTGTTTCAAAAAAGTTCTTTGAAATATCTTTGTCAGATTTGGGTATTCAGTTTCATTAGACTTCTGGTCTCATGATTGGTTTCAATTCAAAGATGGTTCATATATTTTCTGATTTCTCAATTATTTCATGTCATCATTATCACATTCGGTTTAATTTTCATTTCAGATCCTGGCACGTGTTGGGCGGCTTACAGAAATTGACTCCCAAACTAACCTATCTCTGTCCAGGTCTTTATTTATTCTTCTTTCTCTCAAGTTCATTTTTATCACTTCCTCCCATGTTTTCCACGGCCTTCACCTGTGAACCGGACTTGTTCTATTGACTGTTCTACATCTACTAACCCAAGAATTCTCATCCATTGTTTCAATGAGCCAATGGCCATGTTACCAATGAAGTCTCCTGTTCTGCACAGATCTTCCTATACTGTCCAGATTTAATCTTCCGTTGAGCTCATCAGATCTATATTTAAGACTTACATTAAACATCTATCCTATCATTCTCATATTATTTATCTCCATGTAACACATGTCCTCAACCCTCACTGTGGTAATTGTATATATCTAATACTGTTCGAATTGGTTTGGAAGGCACTGAATATGTTGGATAAGATTTGGAAACCAAAACTAAGCCTCAAATTCAGTTTTTCAGATCAGCAGTCGAGAATGTTTAGTTACAAGTGTTGTGAAAAGCAGACTCGAATGCCAAGAGCAATCTTTGGTCATACTTAAGATAAACAAAGAGCTGTATAAAAAAGTGAGTTTGTAAAACCAGTTTTGGGTTTGTTTTTTTTAATAACAAGACAAAATTCAAAATTAATTTCTTTCAGTAGAAAATAATTGTACAAAAAACTTACTGTTTTTTGTACAATTATTTTCCAATTATTTATACCAATCTTTACAGCTAGACACATTTCTTTCAGGACAAGGTCTTTTCGGCTAGTGTTCGCTCCGTCATCTTGCATGGCAGTGAGACATATGCCACAAACACTCCTGGTTTGCAACGGCTTCAGCATAATGAGGAAGCCATGATCAGGTGGATGTGCAGTAGCAAACTAGAGGACCTCTCAGCTTTTTGATATTGGTGGGATTTGGGATGCCTTATGCGCTCGGCGTCTCAGGTGGTTTGGCCATGTACAGCGTGCCACCTCCTGCATCAACTAAATAACATGTACGGATACCCCAGGCATGAGGAAGACGAAGTAAAACCTGATTTGTGTTTGTACGAAGTGATTTGACTGCTTGCAACCCTATGAATCGGACTATGGAGAGCAGGCGTGAGACGTTGCCTGTGTTGACCACCTCAAGTCTGGGACACCTGCAGCACCTTAAATACCAAAACCGGATGATGATGATGATGATGATGATGATGATGAAATGTAGATTTCATTGTTTTTATCAAGATTTCTTACCGTTTTTTCCCCCCAAATAACGGGAGCCCCCTCCCCCTCGAATACTTGTGTAGAAAAAAGTAATATATCTTAAAATAGCTTTAATTAATTTACTGCAAACATAGTTTAGTGGGTAGAATAGTAGGGTTGACTAAACTCTCAAGCCTCAGTAGAGCAACTAATATAGAAAAAAAAACAGCAAAATAATAACTGCAACCAAGTTGATATATATATGGCATACTGTGCACCTGTAATCACTTGTCTGATGGAGAGAGCGGGTCCTGTTCTGCACAATGCATCATTTATTTTTCTAATCAAAATTCATCGGTAGTTTGATGCGTACTCATTTGTTGAAAGCATTCCATTTGATAGCAACATTAGTTCAATGCAATTAAGGTCTGAAATGCATTGCGAAAGATCTTTAACTCTATAATAAAGAGCATGTAATGCATATATATATATATATATATATATATATATATATATGCAGTTCCTATTTACTTGCCTCCCCATGAGGGTTAGGGTTAGTCAAAATGGATCAATTTTTAAGTATGTATAAAACTTGCAGTTGCAGCTTTTCTGCCACTGACCACTAAACAACAGCTATCCTTAAAGCAAGTAAGAAAAATCATAGGGAATGCAGCTGACATCCATCATATAAGAAATTCGGTTTACACACAGAAGCGTAATGTCCAATAGCTGAAAGGGATATAATGCTCGTATTTAAATAGCGCATAGGCATCCATCTTTCTTGAAAGATAATGGTAGCACCCAGGTCATTCGGTGATACTTTAAAGTGACCGCTGGGAAATTGCATATAGAGATCTTTGCTCCTTTCTCACAATGCACCCCCTCGCCTCCATCTCAGCAAAAACAGATATGAACCAAAAGAATGTACGAGGTTATCTCTGGGAGAGGCAGAGTTATTGACTGTAGAAATTTCCTGAGAAAACCAATATTGACCGTTAACACTTTTCAAAGAATCGATACGGAAAACCGTAACCAGTCGTGCCCGAAAAGATAACACGCTCTCACGGATATCCACCTGAAAAATCGCTCTTTCACACATTTGAAACAACGATTGATGATTGAGCAAAAAATAAAGAAGAAAAGAAATTATTTGCACAATCAGCAAAACAAAAAAAAAATGTGTTGTTTTTTAGCAATGAACAGATGATAGACATCCTTTTCTTGAAGTCAGGTATTTTTTTTACAGATACCAACTTTACGAGAAGAACAGAGTAAAGCCAGTAAAGTCATGTATGACTGATCACATATGGAGAGAAAAGGAAAACCATCTGCCCTTGTGGAACAAGGTACAAATAATAGACAAAAAAGAACAGTTGAGAGTTAGACGTCTCCAAGAAGCAGCGCATATACTGGGTGACAATGACCTCCTAAGTAGACCTAGTATAGAAGTTAATGCAATATGGGAACCATTAATTATAGATAATAGTAGGGGTGGGACGTAATGGGTGAAAATTTCAGATTCATGCGAGTAGTATTTTTTTGTGTTCATTTATACATAAATAACACTAAGCAATCAAACATTTTGAAAATTTTGCAAAATTCAGAAGGTGCAGGCCAAAAATAGCCGTTATGGCTCCACGGGATTCAAAATCCATCATTTTTCGGTGAAAAAGTGGTTTCATGCAACATTGCAGGTCCTAAAACATCCTCAAAAGCTATGAATGGATATAGATGGTTAAATCTGATATAGTACTTTAATTTAGGACCATTTTCAGGCTGTGAAAGGATTTTCATGAATGTAAAATAGCTAAAAACAAGTGCACCTGCACCTTCTAAATTTTGCAAAATTTTCAAAATGTTTGATTGTTTAGTGTTATTTATGTATAAATAAACACAAAAAAATACTCGCATGAATCTGAAATTTCCACCCATTATGTCCCACCCCTAATAATAGATTAGAACATCATTAAAACTGTTATATATATATATATATATATATAAATGTATGCATATAATAGGTTAATGTTGTGAGCTTGAAGCATTGTTTAGTGTGTATATAAAGGTAATTTATAGAAGGCAATACAATGCAGAGATGTAATGAATAAATTGTTTTTTAATATTAAAATGTTAATTGCCGTCAGTGCTGTTTGATGGAGGTTCCGTATAACATAATATTTTTGGGAAAAAATTCCCTTCATCAGATATGCGTTCAACACACATTTGAGGAGTTATGTCCAGTTTTCCTTTGTTATTATATCAATGTCTTAATTTGCTTAAGTTCGTGTTTATCCGTTACACCTCTATATTGCCTTCTATAAATTGCCTTTATATATATATATATCTATATATTAAATGGCATGATGTAATAATTCGGATGGTAGGGAGGGGGAGCTTAATTTTGGACTTTATGAGATGAATTTTGAGGAATCTAAGGCATTTAGCTATAGGTACCTTTGTATAAAGAGATTTGATATATACTAACGTACCTAAAATTATATATATATATATATATATAATAAAATGACGTAAGAAGCCCTTTTTAACAATGCGTGAAAGAATTTATTTCTTTTTTTTCTTTTTCCAATCAATTTCGAAGTCTACAAACTTCATCTTCAGGGGTGTATTTTTTTTTTTTTTATAAAATAAACAAACTTTTGTTTATAAGTAGCATCGAGGTGGTGTGACGCTCTCCGCCAAGATGGAAAAGGGCGGAAGTGAAAAATATTAAGAACGATTATGCAAGGGGCATGCCGGGAGTTATAAAGATATTGTTCGTTCTTTTTTTTTTTTTTTTTAAAGCATTGAATAAAATGTAATAAAATGACGTAAGAAGCCCTTTTTAACAATGCGTGAAAGAATTTATTTCTTTTTTTTCTTTTTCCAATCAATTTCGAAGTCTACAAACTTCATCTTCAGGGGTGTATTTTTTTTTTTTTTATAAAATAAACAAACTTTTGTTTATAAGTAGCATCGAGGTGGTGTGACGCTCTCCGCCAAGATGGAAAAGGGCGGAAGTGAAAAATATTAAGAACGATTATGCAAGGGGCATGCCGGGAGTTATAAAGATATTGTTCGTTCTTTTTTTTTTTTTTTTTTAAGCATTGAATAAAATGTAATAAAATGACGTAAGAAGCCCTTTTTAACAATGCGTGAAAGAATTTATTTCTTTTTTTTCTTTTTCCAATCAATTTCGAAGTCTACAAACTTCATCTTCAGGGGTGTATTTTTTTTTTTTTTTAATAAAATAAACAAACTTTTGTTTATAAGTAGCATCGAGGTGGTGTGAAAAAAAAAAATACACCCCTGAAGATGAAGTTTGTAGACTTCGAAATTGATTGGAAAAAGAAAAAAAAGAAATAAATTCTTTCACGCATTGTTAAAAAGGGCTTCTTACGTCATTTTATTACATTTTATTCAATGCTTAAAAAAAAAAAAAAAAAAAAAGAACGAACAATATCTTTATATATATATATATATATATATATAAAAACAGCTTCTTGGTACATCAGAAATGTAGGATTAACTTTAGAGGAAACATATTTAGCAATGAAAAGTGTGATAATGTATAGAAGTGAAACCTGGCCTGTTAAGGTTGATGACATGCGTTGCATGAAGAAAAATGATACGAGAATGAAACGATTGCTGTGTAAGTCTTGGACAGGCTTAGATCTGATGACCACAGTGGAAGATTAAAACTGGACAGTAAAGGGAGATGTGTGCAAAAGAGGGGACTTTGATGATATGGTCACGGGTTCTTGGGTTAGTAGGTTTAGTTCACGAGGAAGGCCAAAGAAAACATGGAAGAAAATGATAATGATGAAGTTAAGAGAAAGACGGATAAATAAAGACCTGGTCAGATATATATAAAGACCGTCACATTTTACCTATTGCTATAAAATCTGCTGAATGTGCAAAGGAAGTTGCAGAAATATGCTGAATCAATTTGTAGAATTATTTTGATTTGCTGACCATTACTTTCTTTATTCTTAAAAAGTCACAATTATTTTTTTGAACATTGACAGCTGTTTTTGTGCAAGATTATGTTATGGTAAACGAATGCTCAAAAGAGACTTCATTGTGCAACAGTGCAATTTGAAATTTTTGTTCACATCATATTCATTTTAACGGCCATTTTACATGCTAGGAGACAGAATCGTTTGGAATCCCAGGAGTCAGAGTCGGACTCGTTTGGAATCCCAGGAGTCAGAGTCGGACTCGTTTGGAATCCCAGGAGTCAGAGTCGGACTCGTTTGGAATCCCAGGAGTCAGAGTCGGACTCGTTTGGAATCCCAGGAGTCAGAGTCGGACTCGTTTGGAATCCCAGGAGTCAGAGTCGGACTCGTTTGGAATCCCAGGAGTCAGAGTCGGACTCGTTTGGAATCCCAGGAGTCAGAGTCGGACTCGTTTGGAATCCCAGGAGTCAGAGTCGGACTCGTTTGGAATCCCAGGAGTCAGAGTCGGACTCGTTTGGAATCCCAGGAGTCAGAGTCGGACTCGTTTGGAATCCCAGGAGTCAGAGTCGGACTCGTTTGGAATCTCAGGAGTCAGAGTCAGACTCGTTTGGAATCCCAGGAGTCAGAGTCAGACTCGTTTGGAATCCCAGGAGTCAGAGTCAGACTCGTTTGGAATCCCAGGAGTCAGACTCGTTTGGAATCCCAGGAGTCAGACTCGTTTGGAATCCCAGGAGTCAGACTCGTTTGGAATCCCAGGAGTCAGACTCGTTTGGAATCCCAGGAGTCAGACTCGTTTGGAATCCCAGGAGTCAGACTCGTTTGGAATCCCAGGAGTCAGAGTCAGAATCTTTTGGAATCATAGGAGTCAGAGTTGAACTTTATACACAACATAAAAAAATAAATTGCTTGTCACCGAATATAGTAACCTAACTTCGAGAAATCTGGAAGAATAAACTACAAGATGACACAAGAGAAAGAAGTGTACATTTATAAAGAAAACAGATTAAATCTTGTTTGTATTCGAAATTTTATCAAAATAAACCTAAACATAAATAAGTTATCACAAGTTCAAATTGAAAGGAATTTCATTATATTTACCTTTTTTCACACACTAAACTCTAAGCTGGTTTTTGGTACATACTCATAGTTTGGTCAGTCTGGTTCTAATTTTCTACTCTTGTCCCTTTAAGTGCAACATAAATTGGCAAAAGGTAATACAGTGGACCTCTGCTATTCACGGGCTCACCATTCGCGGTTTCACAACTTCGTGGATGTTCAGCATAAGCATTGACTTAACATTTTCTTCATAAATTCGGTAGAACTTACAAATATGATATTCATTTAAGTTCAACTAAGGCCAATATCACAAAAAGACGCAATTAAAAAGGCTAATTATTCCGTAGGATTTATATTAAATGCGGCTCATACAAAAGCATTGGTATTCCAAACTTTTGCAAACTTTATACGAAACACTAAAAAAAAAAGAAAAAATCAACCAACTTGGAAGCAGAAAGGTCTAATTTACGCTAATCTGGTGGCTTTCATGCAATAAAAACACATGCTAATATACAAAAATCTGATTTTTAGTGAACTTTTAGGCATCAACATCTATTCACAGATTTTCGCGGGTGTGTCTGGAACGTAACCTCGGCGAATAGCAGAGGCCTACTGTACACCAATCACGGCTCCCTTAGGGGTCACGTGAGCCAACCTGTATAAACTTACGTTTAGGGCTCCCGTCTTTTTTTCACCCCGTCCTCACTACTACTACTATGGTTGACTGCATAACAACACAAGCAGAGAAAATAGTCGCAAGCAAAGCAAATCGCCCCACGATGGAAAATGCCAGCAACGATTGAGGCCGAAGAGTAGGCACTTATTACCAGAACACTTTATGGTACTTCTACTTTTGTTTACCCTAACCCAAAGCTAAGTTTAGGTTTAGTTCGACAAATGTCGGTTTGGTTCGGTTCAGATTTTGTAGAAGCACCCACTTTTTCACATGAGATAAGTTCACGCAAACACACGTATTCGCAAACTTATTCTGCATATTTAACTTTTCCTGTGTGTACATCATTCTTTATTACTTGCCTAAATTAAATTGTGTAATTAATATACACAGTTGTTTTTCCTTTTCTTCAAAAGCTGTCGCTCCCATTCAAACTTTCAGCACTTATCTTCAGCTATAATACTTATTTTCTCTCAAGGGAGGATTAAACTTTCTTCAAGGGATCGAAATCCCCAATCAAATAAGAGGGTAACTATACACTTCCCAAATCCCTCAAATTGGGGTCTCATCACAGGTCATACCCAGGTTGCGGGTTGTGTTAGAGAATGAGTAGTTGATAGGCAGGATGTAAAATTTTAAAGAATTTTTCTAAATAAAAAACATACAAAGGTTTGAGACAGTTGCATTTCTGGGTAGTGGCACAAACACCTTGCCCAAGAGTATCCGAGACAGGATTAAAAAAATAGTTTGCACTTACTTACTGCACTAAAACCTGGTAATCCAAGAACTGATACATGCGATGCTGAAAGGCAGCCTGTAAAGACAAAAAAGAAAAAGAGCGTGAAAATATGGTAGAAAAGAGCGTAAAAATATGGTAGAAAAAGAGCGTAGATCATATAGTAGAAAGGAGCGTAGAAATATGGTAGAAAAGAGCGTAGAAATATGGTAGAAAGGAGCGTAGAAATATGGTAGAAAGGAGCGTAGAAATATGGTAGAAAAGAGCGTAGAAAATATGGTAGAAAAGAGCGTAGAAAAGAGCGTAGAAAATATGGTAGAAAAGAGCGTAGAAATATGGTAGAAAAGAGCGTAGAAATATGGTAAAAAGGAGCGTAGAAATATGGTAAAAAGGAGCGTAGAAATATGGTAAAAAGGAGCGTAAAAATATGGTAGAAAGGAGCGTAGAAATATGGTAAAAAGGAGCGTAGAAATATGGTAGAAAGGAGCGTAAAAATATGGTAGAAAGGAGCGTAAAAATATGGTAGAAAGGAGCGTAAAAATATGGTAGAAAAGAGCGTAAAAATATGGTAGAAAGGAGCATAAAAATATGGTAGAATGATCAAAAGTTTGTTTCGGATTTTTTTTTTTTTTAGATGAGGATTGATAATTTGTATTATTTGGATTATTGTTCTCATCTTGAATGTTATTCTCACAACGTTTCAGCCGATGTAACCTACCTCCTCCAGGTACATCCTGTCGAACTCAGGAATTTTTATCCCGCAATGACTTTTTGCACAACGGAGAAAAGTGTTTAGTAATAATCTGTTCTAAATAATAGTCCTCAATACAGGAAATACTAAGAATACAATTAGGAATTATTCAAGATGTCTACCTGGTCATGGCTGACGGGACGAGAACAAGCTACCCTCTGTGGAATAAATAAAGGGGTCCATTCAAAATTCCATAATGATTTCCGAGCGTGACAAGATGCACCTGAAGAAGGTCGGAGGTTACATCAGCAGAAACGTAAGAATTATATCTAAGATGAGAACAGAAATTAAATAAATAGTAATTATTTCACAATTCAAATTACATATTTGAACAAACGCAGACTTAATGAGCACAACTTTAATCTACGAAATCGAAAATTAAATTATACAGAAATGCAACGATTTTTTTTTAAACGATATTCAGCATCAGTAATGAATCAAGATGGTGAAGAAGAAAAAAAGAAAAATTGAGAAATGCTTAAAGTGGCTCACAGGAATTAATCTAACGAGTATTAGGTAAAAATCGGTACTGATACAGTTTTTGAACAAGACAACAACCAACGTTTTGTTCGGCATCTTCCGCCGGACGATGCCGAAGCGCTGAGCCAATCAGAGGACTCGAGAAGCAGACGACAACTCTGGGTCTTCGGAGGATATGATCCCGCAGGCAAGGAGAGTTTTCTGGTGACAGTACCAAAAGAAACGCTGAAACCCTAACCCTTCCTACGTCTGCACTTACTTCAAATAAAATTCTGCAAAATTTTCGAAATTACAAAAAAAAAAGGTTATCACAAAGACAAAAGCCTGTACAACCGGATAAAAACCGAACTGTTTCTTTTTAGCCTTAACTTTTAACTAATCCTGACCTAGCCATAACCTAGCCTTGTCAGTTTTTTTCCGTTTCAAATGTTGCACCAGTACCAAAAAACAATGTGTAAAAGTCGTTCTTTCATTGATTATGTTCTTTACAATATTTACTTTATTCATAAAACAATTTTTCGAAAAAAAAAAAAAAAATTTGTTTTCTTCATCAAAAAAGAAATTGCCATAAAAATAAACACACGGTGAGTGTTTTTTTTTTTAATCACCTAGTTTTGATTTGTTTTTTTGGCCATATACGTATTTCTGCGTCGCAAAAGTTAGTTTTGTCTGGTTCAAAAGCTGTACCAGTACCTAAAAATCTAATATATAACGATCAATTCCCTGTGTGTCCACCTGAAAGTCAGAAACTATACAAGACACACCCATGAATATGATATATTCGTTTTCAGCATTGCCTCAGATGGAATATGGACACATTTTGTTTTGGTAATATTCATTCTTCTGGGAGTCAACAGGAAAAAAAAAATCAGTCGGGTGGGGGGACATTTAGAGAGATTTTTTTTCTATCGACCTTTGATGTGAAATGGTACTTGTGATAGAGAAAGAAGGGGAGAAAGAAAGAGTTTTAAAAGATAAACGTTATGCACACATTTTTTCAATTATTCTATTTTGTTGTCCATGTTCCCGAACAACGCGGGGTAACCATGCTAATCTAGAATAAAATACAGGTGCAGCACCGATTTTCCAGCAACCTGACTGCTGATCACAGTTGCAACTTATCTAACGATCGGGTTTAGAATATTAGCAAGAAAACACTTACCACGTCTAGCCACACTGAAGAGCCACAATACGGCGAACAGAGATGGGTGTGGATACTAAAACTGGATCTTGTACTCATAAGGAATGAAAGGCAGTTGACAAAAGCAGTGTTACGTCACACAAAGATGATTCATCTTCTATGACGTCACACTGCTTTTTGCAACTGCCATATATTCTTTGTGATGTCCATCTTCTAATGTTTGGTGGTTGAGAAGTGCAAATCAAGTTGACTTCACAGAAACCAATTGTACAAAACAGTAAATCCCTTATTCGTCACTTGGACATTGTTTAGTTCAATATCGAGAACTCCCGATTCCTTATATATATATATATATATATATATATATATATATATATATATATATATATATATATATATATTAAATAATTGTATCACAGTCCATAGTTTTCTTCTAATGTCCGGGTGTCTTGGCAGGCCGAGAGCAGACTCAAGGCGTTTCCATATATATTTTGATACGTAAATGTAAGGTTTTCAATTAAGAGGAAACAAGTAGTAAGTTTAATGAAAATAATCGGAAAAGTTTAGCGACGCTGAAATTGAAAAAAAAAGATACGAAGAAGCAATAAACGACGCCAAATTGGACCTGCAAAATGGATATGTTCGATAATGTATTCCTACATTCTGGAACGAAATATACTTATTCAAATAAAGAAATTTAATTACAAAAGATTTATTTTGTCTACATCCAAAATCTCTTTGGGTCACTAAGTGGGAAACTAAAAATTGAAATGCGGATAACTCATATTTTAGAAAGAAATGAACCAGTAATACCTGGTTTGGTATTAGTCCTGCGTCGGAGGAGGAAGTTTCTAGGGAATATCAAATTCACAAGCGGTCCTCAGCGTAGATCATATATCCCTGTCATGGGAAGATGACATACAGCGTCTAAAATTCCCAAATGGTCACCCATCTGGTACTGGCCAGGCTCTATGTCGCTTAACTTCGGTGATCTAACGAGAACCGATGTGTCAACACATTATTAGGTATTTAGAAGGTTTGAAAAATTGCCGCATGAGAAAAAGGCAGTTAGATTAAGATGTGCAACAAATGCTTTCAGAGAGGACACGAATGTCGACAGACAGGTGTATAACAAGAGTTCTCCTCCTGAAGATAACCGCCAGCTCACACAACTTGGTATGCTATTACGTTGGGAGAATCTTTTTCAAGAAAAAATATCTCATTCTCTTATTTGATATTGTGTCGAGAGCATCGCTTCCAGATCACAAACTGAGAAGGAACTTTTTATTTTGGGACTTTTTGGGTGGAATTTGAGACGTTTTTTGGACAAATGTTGAAAGTGTTCTTTTGTAAGGCACTTATGAAAATTCTGATTTGAAAAGTTACGTTTTAAAGAGAGTCAGCGTTTATAATTTTTATTATTCATTGTCTGAACTAAAAACAAACACCGTCTTGAAACAGCTGTAAACCATCTAATACATTTGTGCATGCTTGTTTATTTGAAAAATGTTTTGAATCATCAAAATCTCATATATATATATATATATATATATATATATATACACAAATTGATATATTAATAGATGAACATTTTTCTCTTGATAATGAATTGATATATGTATTTATAACTTGTGTAATTGCTTTCTTCATCTTCCCTCCATCCTAACAATATTTATCAGATATGATTTAGTCACGTCAAAAGATGATCAAATCAATTTCTCATCTGTCTCCCTTGACTCTTAAACACATTTCTTCCCGCCTTCGCAAGAAAACAGACAGATTTTCCGACACGTTTGAAAAGATGTGTTAGACACTCGCTTTTAAATGGAAACTTCAACCGCCTTTTTCTTCGGGGGGGGGGGGGGGGAGAGAACAAAAATAACAGACAAGCCAGTTAGTTTTTGTAAGAATTGTTTTGCCAATTAAAAGAAATTAATCATTTTCATCCGACTTTCGAGCTAGGATCAAAGTGAAGTATCTATTCAGTCTCAGGACGCTATCATCCAAGACGTTACTTCCCCTTTTTTAGAGATGAGGATGGAATTATTGTCTGTCGACTCAGATACCCTCATTGATAAGAGTACAGACAGGTATTTTGGTTACAATTCAAAGTGCCTTTTAAATGCAGCTGGATTGTCTCCATATAAAAACCGACCTTGTATCTAACTTTGTTCTCGTTGGGAGGCAAGTATGTAGAGACAATTTTTTGTTGTTGTTTAACTTCTAACATAGGAGTCAGAGGAATTTTCACTTTCACACTCAGATCTACTACCACTGCCAGCCACTTACTCTGTGAAGTCTTTTTCATAAGATAACTATTCTGTCATAGCCCCGTAATTATTTCATACTTTCCAATCTCTTGCTATTGTCTGTTAGGTACTTTATATTTTCAATCTAAATACAGAACGCTCCATTAAACGGTACTTTTTTACAGTAAAAGTCCCCAGCAGTTTACGTTAAACTCCGGAAAGCCCAAAAAAGAGACGAATAAGCAGACGACAGCTAAACTTTAAACTGAATGAAACGCTGAACTTGCAAACTGATAGAAACGCGATTTCAACATGAATTTTTACATGGTATCACTGGCTGTTGAAACTTTTGAAGGAACAATAACCCTAACCCTGCCCTTACCCTAATTCCTAACCATGCCCTTAACCTTAACGAAATCAACAAAAATGAGTTAAAGAAAGAGTTTAAAAACATAATAAAAAATTTCGTAAAAACTGTAAAAACACACTTACTTGATTAACTTTTCACTGTTATTATCATTTATTTATTTATTATATTATGTTTAATAAGAAAAAAAACGTAAAAAAACGAACATTTTAATTTAAACGCTTATTTGAATCTTCGTTAAAAAAATAAATATTTATTTCATACAAAATTTTTTTTGCTTGTTTTGTCTCGCTTGTAAATCCAGTCTCTTTTGTGTTTTTTAGACGCGGGTAAGTCAACAGATTTTTCATTCGACACTGTCCGGCGTTTAACGCAAACATCCGAAAATCACCGATGTCAAGGCACTTTTAGCACAAGTTCTACTGTACAAAAAGTACCCATTAAACTAGTGATGAAATAATGTGTTAGCAGATTAGTAAAATGGCCTTACTGTTCGCTTAACAGTCACTTCATTATTCTTACATTTTAATGTTAATTTACTTGACGCATTTCAGATTAACATTTTCAAAAGCAACGGATTTCCATTAAAGAAATCTTCCCAGGTCATGCACGGATCATTTAATGTAGTTCCTTTTATACCGAATTTCAGAGGCTTACAGATATCTTGGAATGCCAGATTACATTTCTGGTCTCAGGTATGGTCCTGTGCAACTCCGGGAGGTCCACCTTCCCTAGCTTTACCTTCTCACTCTTTGAGAAGATATTAGTTTATTGTTAATTAGCAGAGGTGACCTCACCAGGGAATGCCGACGGCGCTGCTGAATCAATTTTTGCTTAGCCAGAGTGCTCTTCCTCTAAAGCGCTGGCTTTCCGAATCCCACTTTCCTGACTTTGTGTCTAATCTTCCACGTGCGAGGGAGATTTTAAAAAATAAACATTCGTAATTTCTTCACATTTATTCCTTGTTTTTCCATTCATCATCATCATATTCAGTTTTAGATGCTGGCATGTGTTGGACAGCTTTTATAAATTAACTTCCAAACTAACCTATCTCTGTCCAGGCCTTTAATATTTATCCCTCTTTTCTCAAGTCCATAATTATAACTTCCTTCCATTTTTTATGTCAGGCCAAGTACTTATTGAGTGATGTGTTACACATATAAACGTCTTACGAGGCAGAAAATAAAGAAGAAATATTTCAAAGAGAAACCGTCGGGATCATTATAAAAATGGTTGATAAACATGTTTTTCCTTAGAATTAAGTCGATCTTTTGTTCTTTATTTTGAACCCTTTGGTGTAAAACCGTCGGATAAACAACTCCAAGAAACCAATGTGCACCGATTCCTTTAAATCTCATTAAAAATCAGAGGTAAACAGATTTTCGGGGTGGGTAGAGGAAAATACTGCCCCGGGGTCTGATTTACAAGCAAACAAAATGAAGCTGATTCCATTATTTGCACAGATAAAATATCATTCTTACCAAATTTAAAGGTTGGAGATCTGAGAGCTTAAAAGAAGTGGGTTGACTAATAGACAAACATATCAGATATAGATATATACATATATATAGAGAGAGATAGAAGAAAAAAGAGTGATAAATATACGACGATTTTCCAAATTTATTTCAAATTTCAATTGTTCAATGCAAGGTGTATTCAGTAATAAACTAGTGTTTATTATTCTTTCCTTAAGCCAAGGCTTTTCAAAGATCGAGATCTTATCATCAGAGGAGAAATACACATAGATAAGTTGGCTTTCGAAAAAAAGCAAAGTTCAAATATTTGAAAAATATATGAAAATATTATTAAAAAAACGCAGTGAAAGAAAAGTTCCGTAAAAAAGATATGTGGTTTGTCCTCGTGGTAAATTTCCGTTGAATAGATGTCCGATGAATTCTACGCTTTCTACAATTCAAACTAATATAATAACTGTAAAAATTAAATTGACTTACATGAGTGATTTTCCACTGAACGACTTCGGACTTACGTTTTTTTTTTCCTTATATAGTTTTAATGGTTGAGATACTTCCGAGACATATATATATATATATATATATATATATATATATATATATACTTTAACATTTTATGGCCCATCATTTACTTATGTTTTAGAAAAAGTCCACAACGCCACCCACGTTACTAACCTCTTTAGGTGTGAAGATGCGGACGGACGCATACAAATCACATGTAAACATTTTTCGCCCTGCTACCATCACCCACCACACACACACACGCCTCTCAATATACCGAGGAAGGCCGAAGGAAAAGGCCGAAAATTCTATTCTTTAAAAAAAAAAGATTTTTAAAAAGGTTTTGTATTCCTATACCTCAACAAATAAGAAATAATTAAAAAAGATATAAATATTTATATATTTTTCATATTAATTTTTTATACACACATATATATATATATAAATATATATATTCTGATGCTGTTTTAAGCGATCGAAAGTTGAAATAGAACATAAAAATAAATTTAAAAAACAGCCATGAACGAATGATGAAAAAAAAAACAGCCGTTAGAGACGAGGTGAAGAACTTCAAACAGTCCTTTCTGATGTTTTTTGTGTTGGTAAGTGTAAAATAAACGTCCATTGGAATCACTGATGAAAACTGGTGAAAATTAAGACTTTTTGTTGTTGCACAAGTGAACGAATAAGGAAGATAAAAGAAATCTATTAAAACGGATACATACATTTTCAGATATACATATAGAAAATTGTTTTTTAACACTAAAAACTTTCAAAGATTTAAATCTATCGAAAGAGACAAAAATAGAAATCATCCTGATCGTTGTAAAAATACAATGGTTGATAAACATGTTTTTTTTCCTTAAAATAAAATAGATTTTTTTTTACCCTCAGGTGTAAAAACATCTAATAAACAACATTATGGTGAGAAACCAATATTATCAGATTGTTGCCGAGAAACAGAAAGCACCAGTCAAAACATGTTGAGAATAAAAAAGTACTCCACCCTTCTTCACTTCCCAGAATCAGTAAATAATTATACTTATGTTTGGTGAAGGCTGCCTCCAAGGAATACGTAGAGAAAATATCTTGAAGTAAATCTTTACTGTTTTACATGAGAATACAAAACTTTTACAGTTATTAGAAAAAAATCAATTGTCTGGAGAGGAAACAAAACTTTTGAATAGAAATAAAAGGAAAAATAAACAATAAAAGTTATGAGGGATATCAAGAAAAATGCAGACAATTCACTTGTGTGTAGAAGCCTGAAAAGAACTGGTATACTTGAGACGAATCCATACAATCTGTGCATTATGTGATAGAAGTGTGAGACAGACTAACAAAAGTTCTATTTCAGACTCGAGCGAGACAAGACGCCAAGAGCTCTATTTCAGACTCGAGCGAGACAGACCGACAAACGTTCTATTTCAGACTCGAGTGAGACAAGACACCAAAAGTTCTATTTCAGAATCGAGCGAGACAAGACGCCAAAAGCACCATTTTAGACTCGAGCTTGACAGAACGCTAAAAGTGCTATTTAAGACTCGAGGGAGACAAGGCGCCAAGAGTTCTATTTCAGACTCGAGCAAGACAGAACGACAGAAGCACCATTACAGACTTCAGTGAGACAGGATGCAAAAAGTGCTATTTAAGACTACATTAAGACAGAACGCTAAAAGTGCTATTTAAGACTCCCGCAGGACAGGACGACAAAAGTGACATTTTAGATTCCAGCAAGATAGGACGCTAAAAGTGCTATTTCAGACTCGAGCGAGACAGGACGCCAAAAGTGCCATTTCAGACTCTAGCAGGACAGGACGACAAAAGTGACATTTTAGATTCCAGCAAGATAGGACGCTAAAAGTGCTATTTCAGACTCGAGCGAGACAGGACGCCAAAAGTGCCATTTCAGACTCCAGTGAGACAGGACGCCAAAAGTGCCATTTCAGACTCGAGCGAGACAGGACGACAATAGTGCTATTTCAGACTAAAGTGAGACATGACGCCAAAAGTGCCATTTCAGACTCGAGTGAGACAGGATGACGGTAAATTTTCTAATTTTCTAACAAACTTTGAACAGTCATAATTCGGTTGCTAATTGAGCTACCAAAATAAATTTGGTATTATTTTTTATGTTTTGCAAAGTTTTATACATTAAATGTTTTCTGATATAATGAAAATAAAAGTTTGGTTTGGGATACTAATACCGACAACATACAATTGAAAAGTGCCGAAATAAGAGAGAATATTTTCAAACTATTAAAACTAAGATTTAACGTTAATATTTGCTTTTACAAAAAAACAAAAAAACATACATTTTGAAAATTCTTTAAAAAAAAAGTATTTGCCCTGCCTCATTTACATGCCATCATTTTAGGGTGTTTAAGAGGGCAATATCTACTTGCCCTACTCAGAGCCTAAATCCACCTATATATATATATTATCATCATTTCATGTATCAACATAAAATGTTATAAAGAATATAATCTTTTATGTATCGACAGGCCAGTACATGTTGAAATTTAGATGACCCATGTAGATTGTCTGAATGAGAAATTTCAATTTTAAATCCTAAACCTATTAAACTGTAGAAGTGAAATAGCAAACAACTGCTTACACAGAATAACATTTACTAGGTTAACAATGCATAATAAATAAATAAATAAATGAAAAAATAAATAAATGAACAAATGAATAAATAAAAAACTAAATTAAACCTAAAAATAGAAACACAATTCTATAGGGATAGGTCACCCTATACAAAACAGAACAATACAATAGGAAGTAAAATCAATCGAACCTTTGTTTGTGAGAAGTCTAACGATTGACTAATGAAAACATTAACTCGTGAGAGGGAATAACAAAGAATCTGATTGGTACTAGCATGAGTAAACTATATTTCTATACTACTCGCTGGCTTAGCCCGCTAGCTCACGATTCACATTTATTATATATTATGTAAATCATCCTTATTTAATATGTATTAAATAAGGTATACATTTCATTGAAATTGGACTTATTTGAATTTTCGGTGAACCTATGGTTTAGATTTCAGTGTGTGCGTTGGGGTACTTGTGTTCCCGGGATCCTCTTGATATCAAAATTTGTTGACATTTGGGAAATAGTCATCATTTTTGGTCATTTACCTATGGTTTAAATTTCATTTGAATCTAAGGGAAAACAGTTTTTAGTGGTGGTGGGGGGGGAGATTCCACCCGGAGACCCCCAGCGTTGAAGTGATATACTTCTTATATAGCCTATGACCTTCACTGAGGTCAGTAGTTCACATGCCGATTTTCAAGCAATTCTGTCTAGCGGTTTGGGTGAACATAAAACACAAAGATCAGGCAGACACATATACACAGAGTTATAATTTAATACATGTAAAAATAGAATTTGGGATGCCTATTAATTTAAATGAATAAATACAAATGTTGGACCCATTTTTCAAACTAATGGTAAAGTTAAAAAGGCCTATTTCAACTTTACACAATAGACACACCATCTGCTGCTTATGTATATGCGATATCATTCATAAGATTAACTAATTTGCATATTGGTTTCAAAACGGACATTTTATTAATTAACAATTATTTTTTTATTGTTTTTTTTTAATTCAATGATTGTTTTGATTTTAATATAACAAATAATTCTGCTTTGAAATATTGTTTTATTTCCTGGATCAATAATGAGGGACCAACTCGATTTTCAACAAGTTGTGATCGATTTCTAAATTGGAAGTAAACAGGCAAATTGATTTCTTTGTTCTTTTCCTTTCTGTACGGTCACATTTAAAAGATAAATAAAATTTGCATCGAAATTACCAAAATGTTAACCGCAGATCTATCTATATGAATAAATGAGACAGATTTTGTTTCGCGTTTACAACAAAGTCATGAAGGAAATGTTTATTATTTTACATTAACGTTTTACTTCATTTCAAGTCGGAACCATGAATTCTAATTAAATCTTCATAAGAACCGTGTTGAAACAAGAAACAAAAAGGTGACAAAAAGAGGAATCAATTGAATTTGAAAAGGCTCTCAAAGGGGCAAATAATAATTAATGCACCGATGTAGGTCATTTGGTACAATTTTGTTCGTTTTGGTCATTCAGAGCATGACGTAGATGGTATTATTTGTGAACTCTTCAATGGAATCGATTCTCTTGTCATAACTTGTTTGTTGCAATGGTAACAAGCTGTTTATACCACAAACATCTTCGACTCTCAAATAAAACGCAACATTACATTATACGAGCTTCATTATGGCTTCCTTGGCTTTTTTGGCTAGAAGCGAAATCTCCAACGATGCCGAAGAGATCCTCCAAGATGCTCACTCCCCACTTTTATCTTTTGCCCCCGGTCTCACCCATAATTGTATTAATCTTGGAAAGACACCAGCTACTCTCTAAAACTCTAAGCTGCTCCTTTTTTTTCTCCCACTTAGATCCCACTCCCATTTAGACATTAGCCTGCTTGTTTTCGGCTCTGAACAAACCGGAAAACAGTAGGTGGTCTATTATTTAGAAAGTGTTGGGAGGATCTTACAAAGCGATTTTTGTTTTACCCCCACTCCCCATTTTTACTTCGATGAATTTTTTGTATATAAATATATTTATGAAAAATAAAATTTTCAACAAATTTGGGGATTTTAAGTAGGATAACCCCCGAGAGTAAATGTGGTATTGTGGTGACTGAGACGATTCTAGTTAAGAGTAGGATAAACATTTTTATCACTTTTAACCAAGGATGACTAACGACCCCCATTTATCCCCACACTTTTGATGGCCTTGTACCTAATCTGTTGCAACATAAATGTTTTTACCTTACAGAAAATAAATAATGCTAAGCGTAGTATCTGTTCTGATACTACATTTCATCTTTTCTGTCCTCGACCTGTGAAGGAGAAATCTTTCTAGACTGAGGCAATTTTCATTTTCATCACAATCCAGAGTGACCCTTTTTTGGGGAGCTGGAATTTCCCCACATTAAAAATCGACCTTGTGTCAAACTAAGCACTCGTCGGCAGGCAACTAAATAGGGACAATGGGGTGCAGAGGCGGAGGGTGACCTACAGCGTTCAAATTGGGGAGGAGGAGCATCCAATCATATTCAAACTGTTTTTTTTTCCTATTATGTCACCTTATCAAGGCCCAAAGACCACTCGAGGATAAGGATTATTCAGATTGTCGGTTGGCGATGTACAACACTTTGGGTGGATTGGAAACAATGTGGTAGTCAGCTGGGAAGAAGCTCTGCGGTATTGTGTTCCAACGATGAGAGATTCTTTGGAAGAAACTTTGTTCATGAGACTTTCGTTTAGTTTTAGGTTTCTCATAATATTTCTCAGTACTAGGACTTACTTGAGTATTTGGGGCATGCAATCAAGGAGTTGACCCCCGGGCAGCAACAGACCCCTGCAAGTCACTGCTGACAGTGTTAATATTTAGTTATGAAAAAATCTTTTGTTTTTAATCAACAATAATCCCAGATTTATCTCTCAAAGCAAAAATGTGTCTGTATCTATCTATGCATCACTTGTCAATGGTGTATATCTGAGCAAAACAAATAGCATATTTGGAATCAGCAGGTTACTGCGGATGTTTCAGCCTGCTTTTAAATAGTTACATATTTATTTTTCTAGTATATAATCATTATATTCGGTTTAACTCACACTGCTACCTCAACATCTAACCCAAGCACTCTCATCCATTCTTTCATCATCATATTGGTTTAACGTCTGTTTTACATGCTGGCATGTGTTGGACGGCGTTTAGAAATTGACTTCCAAACAAACCTATCTCTGACCAAGTCTTTATTCATCCCTCTTTCTCTGAAATCACTCCCTATCACTTCCATGGCCTTCACTTGCCAACTGACTCTAATATCTCAACTGTTCTACTAATGCAAGAACTCGGCAGCCTCGTAACTTTCGCTTCTCTTATTCTGTCCTCACATTCTACGAGCGATGTTTCTGACTAAAGGGGAAGAATTGCTGTCTTATGGATCGGAATCTGTCAATATAACATTTAAGGTGGGCTATTTTTTTTTTTTAGTTGCTTACATCAAGTGGCTTCATGCCTTGTCTGGAGCGATTTCCATAAAAAAAAACAAAAAAAAACTCATATCCATTCTTTCAACGTGACGATACCATCAAAGTCTTGTTCTGCACACATCTTTCTATATGTGTGCAGATTTAATCTTCCTCTGAGGTCATCAGATCTAGGCCTTTCTTTAACACTCACATTACACATGATTTCATTCAGGCAACACTGTATAAACTTGCTAGTAATCTAATTCTGTACATTGTTTCTTCAGCTCTCCTCAATACTAGCCAAGTCTAATAATGCTAAACCAGCAATAACTGTAGCATATATGCATACTGTAAATATTATATCCTGGTGTTTTTCACTTGTTCCTTTTCACATTGGTTTTCTCTTTATTCCTTCTTGTGCTAGCTTCTTAATACTGTTTTTCATTTATGAACATTTGAACATAGAGAAGAAATTATATATATATATATATATATATTTCTTCTCTAAGAATATATGAAAATAAAAATGAGATAAAATGCAATATTTATTAAATCATCAATTTGTTTAAACAAGGGTTATATAAACAAAAACTTATATAAACAAAAACTTATATAAAAAAACTTATTTGCTGCTTCATCTTTTTTATCTTTTGGTGAATTGTTAGTTTAGTTGACTTTGTCGAGGTCTCTTTGACCTTCAAGTTTTCTACTTTCCTTCTTCTAATTTGAAGCCTTCGATTATATAGATCATATGCTAAAATCTGAAATCCTGGAATTCTGGAAACATCCGCAATTCTTCCATCACTGAATGTGAAATTAAAACAAATAATTCTTCTCCGTAATTCAGGATAAATTCTTTGCAATTCAAGTTCTTTATTATCTACTTAAATATTTCAAGAGTAAGTTCAGAGAACGTTTGCCATTATTAATCGGCAGAACCATTGTGAACCAGGGGAAGAGTCTATCAGGCAAATGTATGCAGCCTGATGATTGGAAGTGAAACCTGGCAAGTGAGGATTGAGGATACGTGCTGCATAGAGAAAAATGATATGAGAATGATACAATGGATAAGTAATTTGAGTCTTAAAGATACTCTGAGGTCATGAGATCTAAGTCTAAGATGAAATTTGGATAGTACAGAGAGATGTGTGCAGAACAGGCGTCTTCGTTGGTTTGATCAGATTGACAGAATGAATGAAAATGCTTGGGTTAGTAAATATAGAACAGTTGAGGTAGCAGGATCAATTGCCAAGGAAAACATTGGGGGGGGGGGTGATAAGGATGGATTGGAGAGAAAAAGGGATAAATTAAGACCTGGATAGGTTAGTTTGTACGGCAATTTCTAAAAACCATACAACACATGCCAGCATGTAAAACTGAAATTAAACCGAATATGATGAGGCGGATAAAGATGAAGGATATGATGAAGATGATGAACATCAAGATAAAAAAAAATGATGGACCTTGATAAATGGATATGAATTGCATACAAGTCCGTTTCTGAAATTGGTCATTATTTTCCGAACAATCTATCAGAACGTGTTGTTTAACCCATTTTTTTTTTATTCAAACTGTTTACTGCCGATGATGAACATGATGAAAATGATGAAGATTACGAACATGATGAAGATGACGATGAACATGATGAAAATGATGATGATGATGACGATGAAGATGACGATGATGAAAATGATGAAAATGATGAAGATGAAGATGACGATGATGAAGATGACGATGAAAATGATGAAGATGAACATGATGAAAATGATGAAGATGAACATGATGAAGATGAAAATGATGATGATGAACATGATGATGAAGATCTGGTTCAATTATTGCTGTTAAGATTCCTCATTTCCAGGAAGAAAACATAAAAATAGGTTTCTCAAAAAGCGAAGAAAAAGAAACACATTTATTGATGTCAACTTAAAAGCGAATCATTATTGGCAAAATGTCTGCAAGCAAAATATGGCAGGGTAAGCAAACAAGTTGAAACGGACGCAGTTCAGCATTTGGTCGAGATTTTAGATGACCTTAAAAGAGTAGAGAAATCTATTTACTTAGAGATTTATACTAAGTTACATGCACCAGCAAGATATTACTTTTATATATTTCTCTCGCTCTAACATATACTAAACTAATGAATATATCATGAATTTTGGAATATATATTCTCGGCAACCCAATGAGTAATATGGGCACATTATTTCTTTTTGTAAACTTTACCACTTAGGGGGTGCGCCCCCGCTCCCCAAAAAACTTTTTAAATAAATTAGATCAAATAAATTTAATAGGGAAAAGAATTGCTCTACATCAAATTTTGATTTATATCAAGTTTTGGCTTTTAAAACTTACAAATTCAAATTACTCAATGCTTACATCGAGGAACAATCTCTAATTTATGTTATGCGCGCCAGCGCGATCTTCCTGATTAAAACATTAGAAAAAAAGAGATCATTGTTGAAAGACCATACAAACTTTTCTAGTGACAACATGCCACATGGAAGAAAAAAGAAAAAACACAAAATGTTTCTAGTCCTGAAGAAGACATTATACCGTCGAAACAAAGTCGCTTTTAAATAAATAAATATTTATTTATTTAAAAAAATATATTTGCATTGTTTTGGCTTCTAAAACTTACAAATTCAAATTACCCAACACTTACATTGAGGAACAATCTCTAATATATATATATATATATATAGCTTGTTATATGGGATTTTTTTTTTGTTTGCTGCCTTATATATTTTTCTGGAAGCAAACTTTGGATATCTGGAGAGCACATGGTCGAAAAGTTCCGAAATTAACATTCATTTTGGTTGTTCGTCTATAGGCGAAACGGTCCGTCAAAATGTACCAAAGTTTTTGGATTTAGAAATAATGAACAGAAGAATAAATAAAAACTTGGTCACTGGAGTTTAGTTTAATTTCGTTATATATATATATATATATATATTAGGCTAAAAAAAGGTCATAGTTATTTTTAATTAAGCATGATGAATTAAAAAAATTAAAGGACCGAAAGGGCTAGCTAACCGGTTCTGAATCTGATACTTATGGAACTTTAATGAGCAAAGTTTCTTCCCTAGAAGAGAGTACCACGGGGCTGCTTCCCAGCTGACTACAACATTGCTGTCTTCAAGTCCAATGTAAACAAATTCTTGTTGCGTCGTCCTCTTAAATAATGAAATTCTGACCAGTTACAACCATTGTTACTAATCCTCACGGTGGTGTCTCACTGTCCACCTGACACTCATTCCCCCTTATCCTCGAGTGGCCTTTAGACCTTGATAAGCAGTGACTCGTCAGTAAAAAAAAAAGTATAAACACATTTCTCAGTCTTTCAAAATGTCTTTATCAATCATATATATATATATATATATATATCAGGACCGGCGTGACAGTTATAAAAGGGGGGGAGTCTCCTAAAAAGTGGAGAGGCCCGGCCCACATTGCGTCCAGAATGCCAAATATGGGAATAAATTCAATATCTTGACTAAAAATGATCGCCGATAGTGGTTGAGAGCTCGCTAGAAGCGGAATGGAATTCTCTTTTTTGACATAATTTAGACATGAAATAATCTTCTGATAGTGGTTTGAGGTCTTGTTGGAAGCATATTAGCAAGCCGCTTCTGGTGAAAAAAGAACATATAGAAATTTCAATTTTGGGAGGTCTGGGCCCAAATGACCATATTTGGTCATTTTGGGTCAAATACAGCTTTTTGGACTTAATCTAGACATAAAATGATTTTCTGACACTGCTTGATGGCTCATTTGAAACATATCAGCAAGTCGCTTCTAGTAAAAATTAAAAAATTCAAGAATCAATTGGTTTATCAAATATAGAGAATACATAAAGTTAAAAGTATTAACTGACAAGGTACGTATAAAAGTACAAAAGTAAAAAGTATAAAAGTTTATATGTATTAAGTATAAAAGTATAAATTTATGTATTGGAATTGGAATAGCTCGTTGGAAGCGTATTAACAAGGCAGACTTGCATTGTTTCTCTGTTCTTCACTTCAAATTGCGTTCATTGGACTTTGCTCAAAAGATACTGTATCGGTTGTTCTGTGGACAGAAGGACTTGAGGGAGGATGAAATGAATAACTTTGGATATTATGCGGATCCTCAACAATGCGAAAAAAATATATCGATGCAATCCGAAAAACCACTGGTATGTTAATGAATGCACCATGTGCGAATGGAGGAAATACAAATAATGGTCCGCTTTGCAACAGATTTTTCAGCCCTCAAAATCGCTTTTACGGATGTTCTCTCATCCGTAACAGCGTCGATCGCGAAAATTTTGAAACGTTCATGAGTAACACAAACATCATCCTGCTATCACCCAGTCTGTCACAAACAAATGTGTGCATGTTGAAGCATTGAAAACCTTGGGCATCGAGATAATGCTTCATCTCAGAATTACCTTCGTCGATGAGAAGGCTAAACCATGGATTTTGATAATCAGGAGCTACCATCAAATTTGTGCTCATAGTTTAAGTGGAATAATGGTAACTCGATAGTAAAATGGAGTGAGAGTCCAGTAGAGTCTTGGAACAAGCACGTTCGGTCTTTCCTAAGTGGTCCAGCTGCATTGTCTCGGCAACTGTCCATCAAGGACAATATTCATGATACACTTCGACGAATGTTAATGTCTCACCCTGAAATCGCTTCACGACGCCCCCGACCTCACTGTAATATTTGTGATGAAACTGAACACACAGCAAGGTCAATCAGACATACCAAGTCGACTGCTTCAACTATAGAACAAGCTCAAATAGATTCATTGTATTATTAACAAGTTTACTTTTGTTTGTTCGTTCATTGAACATTTTCAGCAAAATTTTACTTAAATACCGGAAAATTTCAATTTTCCTTGAAAAATAAAGAATTTGAGAAAATACTGTGTTTGACTCCTTAATAGCTTTTGATTGGTCTCTTTTAAATGATAATGTATATAAAATCTATTTTGTAGTACACCAGGTCCCCACAGTGAGAAATTATGAGAACGTTTTCAAAAATGGGCCAAATGTAATATTTAGTGTTTGTTGATGAAAAATAATGAAAATTTACTATAACACGCTCGAGTTAATAAGTGTAATGAATTGGTGAGTTTAGTAGCCTGTGATGGATGAGGTTATTTTCCTATTAAGCAAATATGTACAGGGGAAAAATCCTCTCTACTTTATATATAATAAAAAAAAAAAAGGATTTTGTATAAAAACTCCTAATTCTGTTATTCCAGTTGATTGTCTGCCGCTGTCTTCACAAAAGGAAAGCATGCCAAAATCAGTTTAATTCAAGTTTCACGTGTTTTGCTTCGGGGTGTCGATTTTTTGGAGAAGAAAATAAAAGTCCGTAAATATACCTATAGAATAGAGACCTTTAACAAAAACTCACCGATTTCGCTTGGTTTTTGCCAAATTTTAGATAAAATTGATTGGTCTTATATTATAATGATGACAATATAAGACCAACAATCAATTAATAGATAAGCTAATTAGATAAAATTAAACACATGCATATCAACTTAATTATTGATGACCGTAAAGTGGGGGCGCCCAAGTCAAAAAGTGAGGGGGCTTGATCCCCCCCCCCCTCCGGTGCCGCCGTCCATGTATATATATGCTGATGAGTCCCGATTATAAAGGACGAAACGTATATGTACATAGATAATAAACAAAACAAATATTTATTATATATGTATGTGTGTGTGTGTGTGTGTGTGTGTGTGTGTGTGTGTGTGTGTGTGTAAAGGGGTAAGGCTACCAACATTGCTAAAAAAAAATTTTTCAAAATTTATTTATCATTTTATCATGCATTTCGCGTGTGGTGCGCTCTTTAAATACGTGAATATATTGTGTATTTAGGCAACGTATTTTCATTTAAACAAACATTTTAAAGAAGTAACAGAATTCTTCTTCAGCTTAATTATACCATTTTTTTTTTCAAATTATCCTTTTTCTGTTAAAATCAAAAAAAATAATTAATGTTTGTTCCATAATTTAAATTACGCGATGCCAGAATAAGCATCGCAGGATAAAATTGTATTACGCTAAGCATTTTAAAACGCTGTTACTGGTTTCATACATAATCTTATTAATTGTGAGTTTTAATAAAGATAGCTTTGAGTAATTTATATTTTTTTTAAATTGGTTTTGGAATGTATTATTTTAGTGTCATTAACTAAAATGAATGTGTTATTTTAGTGTCATTAACTAAAATTTATCTTGAATCAGAGATGGGGCAGTTATGTTTTTTGTAAATGTTGGTAAATTGAGTAAGAGTTTACAAGGTGCATGGTGAGGCGGCAGGATAGGGTAGAGGTTGTGAAACCAATGTAGCTATTAGCTTTATTATTATCATGTGATTTAAATATATATATACAGGGTGTCCCAAAATAATGTATACACCCTTTGAATTGTTATAAGTCGTTCAATTTACTGATTTTTATTTGCAAGATTGATAAACAAGATTGAGTAAGAATATTCATTTAAAAATACTGACAGTAAAATTAACAAAAACATAGAAAATTAACTTTTAACAAAGATAAAGGCTACTTAGGGTAATTTCAGAATGTTCATAAAATGAACCCTCATCCTAACCCCAACCCGTTCTGCTCAATACACTTTCCATATAGTGAAGACGTGAAGAATTGTACCTACAAACGTCCTGTGACATTTACTCCGGTATTTGAGCACATTCTACTACAATTACTACTCCCATTTGTTTGCAATTACTTCAGGTTTCTTGCTTTAAACATTGTAGCCTTTACGTTTATTAAAAGTTAATTTTCTATGTTTTTGTTAATTTTACTTTCAGTATTTTTAAATGTGTATCTTACTGTTCTACTCTTTTATCAATTTTGTTTGCAAATCAAACTCAGTAAATTGAACGAGTTATAACGATTCAAAGGGTGTATACATTATTTTGGGACACCCTGTATATATATATATATATTTTTATATATGTAATTACAGATGATTAAGACAACATCAGTACCGTCGGTTTCAAATCCAAACAAAGGGGACCTCCTATATTGTTTGGATTTGAAATCGACGTTACCGATGGTGTCTAAATCTTCTGTAATTACATATATAAATAAACATTACACTCTTATTTTTGGATTTGTTTCTTAATAATCGACCACACTGTTGGGGTTGTCTGCCACTAATCTTACATATATATAATATATATATCTATGGCACACAGAAACATTGACATATATACATACATATGCATACTTGAGATAAAACCAATTGAAGATTTGTAAAATATGAAAAAACTAAAAATAATTTTTAAATAAAAATAAAAAAGAGAAAAATAAAAATAAAATCCTTCAGTTTTGTCCAATATCAATATGAATGAGAAAAATATTTTTTTGTTTCTTTTCTGAGCGCTTATGTTGTGAATATTTACCAGAAAAATGATTTCTTTTTATTTGTGTTCATGCGATTCTCTGACATTTTAGAAAGTGGCCATTCATCATAAAAAGAAGAAAAGGTTTTGTTTTCAAGCTTCAACAAACGCAAACATTAAATGAAAATCTGAACAGAAATGGCGGAAACCATTCTGGAATTTTTATAGAATTTCCTTTCAGATTCGTTGGAATACAAGACGTCACAAGCCCAAAACACAAGACCCGATACTTGGGGTTTCTTTTAAGTTCAAAATGGTGGAAGCGAGATATTCAGAAGTGTCCATTCAATATGCATATTTAGCAATGAAAATGATATTTCAAACTTAAGCGTGACAGACTGACGAAAATTATATTTGAAACATATGCTTGACAGACTGGCGAATATGATATCTAAAACATAGCAGACTGGTGAAAATGCTATTTCAAACTTAAGCGTGACAGACTGGCGAAAATGATATTTTAAACTGGTCCAACCAGAGATGCATTCAAACATGTCCATACCACGGCAAGCAGTTGCAATGCAGAGCTTACTCCAGTCTGGTCACCTTTAGACTCGACAACAAAGAATCAGAACTCGGTTCTGTCAAGATGGACACCACAAACTCACCGAATCATAGCCGGCATTGCTTTGCATCCCCAGAACGACCATATTAGTGGGAGTCTAGCATTCACTCATATGTAACACTGGACTACAGACAGTTGCGCTGTTGTAAATTCGCCCCAGAGTAACAAGTGAAAGTAAACAACAGGTTCAAACCGGAAGAAGCTCACAAAACTTGCCCCATGCAGTCCGTATATTGGTGATCAAACTTAATTCATATCTTCCCTCAGCACAGGTCACACCAACACAACGAGTCTAAAACTTCTGCAAACAGTCCACAGAGAACTTAGTACGAGCAGTATCAGCACATCTTTCGCATAAATAGTCTTGAATAGCAATCAATCTTTCTCGCAACCCACTGCATTCCTTGTGAACCCAATGACAACAATCTGTGCAGAATACAAGGTTGCTGCCAAGACCAGATCTGCAAACATAAGGAAACTTGCCAGAATCTTTCAGAATATGCAGGTTAGAGCTAATCGATTTGATAGTCTGCACAAAATCATTTATTGCTTATACTAGTCCTGGGTATTTTTCAAGTATATATATATATATATATATATATATATATATATTGCAAAAATATGTTCCAACCGGTCGCATAATTTTGCTAGGCTGGGAGGATGTCATGATGAACGAATTACATACATTGCCACTCAAAGGAGGAGATAATGCCTGGTAGGATTATATCATTACAACAGAACACTGAGAGGATCTTTCACATAAAAGGAGAAGAAACAAGAGAAAAGATACTACTCCCCCTTCTCAAATGAGGAGGTAATACCCGAGAGGATTACCCCAACCCCTTAAAAAGGAGGAGGAAATTTCTTGCGATGATGGTCTTATGACAACAGAACCGAATAAAATGATTAAATCAGTTTTTTTTTTACTCATTAGTAAAAAGTAAATTCGTATGAATCAGAATGGTACAACTTTGTTGACCATTCTGATTCTGTTGTCGGCATTCTTGCAGAAGGGGGCCACGTAATGGTTGCCAAGTCTATTTATCTTCCTCCCACAAGGTCGGGAAAGTGAGAAAGAACCAGCGCTCGAGAATTTGAGCACTTTGGCTGTTTAAAAATTGCCTGGGCAGCTCCGTCGCCATTCCCCGGTAGGGGCGCCTCAGGCAGTAAGCAATAAACTTGCTCCTCCCCAAAGAGGGGAGGCAAAGCCTGGGAGGGTGCACCTCCTAGAACTGCACAGGACCGACAACCAATAGACCGGCGTAAATCCAGTCCCGAAGGCCCGGATCACTAAGTGAAGGTGATATTATAGAATCAGCTGAATTCGAACTTGGCACACACAGGTCGTCAGTCAACGTCGTTATCACTTAACCACTGTCACGTTTACGTTCAAACTCCTCGGCCTAAAATCACAGGTCACATGAATTGGAACAAATACATAGAAGACATTGCCAAGGCTGTTGCAAAGAAAGTGGGCTCCCTCTACTGAGCTAGAAAACTTCTCACACCTGACATTATCCTATATCTCTACAAAGCCACCATGCATGGAGTATTGTTGTCACATCTGGGCTGGTACATCATCAACTAGTCTCTCCCTCTTTGACAATGTCCAAAAAAGAGTCACTAATCTAATAGGTCCCTCACAATCCACCAAACTCCAGCCCGTGTCCAACTGCCACAATGTTGCATCCTTGTGCTTATTTTACAAGTACTTCAATGGAATGTTCTGATGAACATGCTGCTCTGGTCTGATGCCTCAACGTAAATACACTAGACCAACTCGACAATCAGCTAAATCTCATCCATTCACTGTGGAGGTCCCTAGATGCCAGAGAGTCTTCTACTCCAATAGCTTCTTTCCTTGAGCTGCTGGCTTTTGGAACTCCCTCCCCGCTCCCTGTTTCTCTGACTGTACCGATATGCAGAAATCTAAAACTAATTTGAACAAGCATCCCAACTTAGAAAGAGACCCAAAACGTTTACCCTAATTCTCAGTCGCCCCATACATCTACAGTGGAAACTTGCCTAGTTTGGGGTGAACTAAGTTAACAAAAATGTGTTTAAATGTTATTATCTAGTGACGACGTTCCATAACAATGGATGGTTTGTTATACCTATTATCATGCAGTAAGTTGCAAAGTGCTACCAAAATAGTTGAACATTTAAATACAAGGGGAGGACGGGTGGTACTAGTTTTTTTTTAATGGAAATCGCTCCAGACAAGGCATGAAGCCACTTGATGTAAGAAGCTAAAGAAAGAAAAAACTACCCCAAGGTCAAAAACTAGTCAACGATAAGTGTTATATGAATAGATTTCGGCCCAGAAAACAGCAATTCTTCCCCCTTTGTCAGAAACATCGTTCATGGAATGTGAAGACTAAAAGACAAAATAAGGGAAGCGAGAGTTACGAGGCTGCCGGAAGTACACCCAAGTTAGTCACTTTCTACTCTCCTACTACTACGGCAAAGATGTAGTAGTGGTGTTAACAGCAGAGAAAGCAAAAACAAAATATAGAACAAATAACTGTTACCAAACACAAAAAAAATTAATTTACTATCTACCTGCAGAGCTTTTATTTTCTGAAAGTGTTTTAAACTTTTTATTATTTTTCAATATAAGATTGCGTCAATATCTATCTCTTTAACGTATCCGATATCATTTCCGTCAGATGTGGCCTTTTACTTCCATGTCTCAGAGATAACAACAGAGAAATTGAAAATTTTAAAGAATTACAACCATTAAAATGTAATTTTCCACCGATCTGTATATTTTTAACTTACTGAAACTGTTTTAAAGTTTTTGGGGTTTTTTTTTCAAAATAAGTTGCAGCATCTCAAAGCTTTTGGTTTTACGTGGTCAGCCATTTTTTATTTATTTTAATTTTTTTTTTTTTTTTTTACAAGCGTTCCATATACCGATACAAATTCTGAAATAAAAAAACCCAAAACACCTTGTAGCAGTTACCTCCTCCTTTCAAAACATAACTACACCGGTTTGCCGGTAGGTGGCGCTTTTTCACCGACAGGTGGCGCCGTAAAGCGACACCAGAGTTATCTGCCCTTCGGACTATAAGAGCCGGTGCAAAACGGAAATTCTCTCTTTTCCACCGACCTGCCTCGGCAGGCAGACGCTGACACTAGCGTTCCGTTTCACTCTTCTCTGGTCGGCAGAACGACGCTAATACACTAGCGTTTCGTCTCACGCTTTTCTTCTCAACCAGCATAACAACTACCAACACACGTGGGCAAACAACGGTAAGAGTTCTCAACTCGTTTTCTTTGTGGACGGCTTTCAAAGACTTTTCCTACGCCGGATTCATTTCTTCTTATACCTTTTCAAGAACTGTTTTTTCCATCGACACACATGCATACATCACACACTTCATCATTCCACGTACACACACGTTCAATAAACCTTATTTGAACTACTTCATTTTTGTTTATTAATTATTACTCTGTCTTTGCATGCAACAATTGCTTGATTCAACTTTACACGTTTATAATCGGCGGAACACCACTCGGTCCCGTAACAATTGGTGACCCGACGTGCAAGCTTTGTTGTATCTGACGGAGTAATTAATTTCGTACTAGAACAAAAAAAAAAAATATATATATATATATATACATATATATATACATATATATATATATATCATTTCTCGTTTTTTCTTTCGTGGTGAAACGAATTACGCATCCATCTTTTTCCTTTTTTTTTCTACCCACGTGGTAGAAATATACAAACAAACAAAAAAAAAAAGAAGCCACCGTCTCCATTTTTCCTGGCCACGCGGAAATATCCAAACAAAGAAAGACAAACATTTCTCGGCTCTTCCCGAGTATAAAACAAATTACAATTTCATTTTTTCTTCTCTTTCTCCACATGTCGGAAAAATATATACAAAGAAAAAGACAAACTTTTGCCAATCCTTTTTTTCTTCTTTTTCGACGAACAAAAGGACCTTACAAGACGCCACTTCCTTTGTTTTGAACACGTGGAGATAAAAAGAAAACAAAAGAAAACAAACGCTCACACGCTGCCCATCTTTTTCATAACCACGTGTTGACAAAAAAACAAACAAACAAAAAAAAAAAAATTCAAAAAAATGCCGCCACTCTTTGCCATGACCACGTGTTGATAAAAAATTTTTAAAAAAAAAACGCCATTTTTATCTCTCGGACCACGCGGAAATGAAAATTCAAAAAAAAAAAAAAATACGAATTTTTTTTTTTTCTTTCTTTTCGACAACAAAGAAAAGAGAAGCCGCCATTCTTTCTCTACGTGGAAACTAACATTCAAAAAAACTAAAACGAAAACAAAAAACGTCATTCCTCGTGTGAAACAAATTACGACTCCATTTTTTTTTCTTTTTCCTTTCTACCCACATGTTGGTAATATATATATAAAGGAAAAGAAAACGACCAACACATGATGACAAACACGACCAACATCACCCTTCAAGGCCTACCAACAATCTTCAACACAACTTGAACAACCACATTTTCCCGGACATTCATCAAGCACGAAACATTTCCGGACATCACTGACGACACTATGGAAGAAATCACACCAGTTCAAAATGAGTACAACTGCACAAGCACAACTAAATACTCAACAACTAGACGTTCGTTGATCAACTGGGGGACACATCAACTCGAACGACGCGCACCAACACCAGTACAGACCCACTTGTACCTGGACCTGCTAACTCACTTGCAGACATTTGTGCATCTGATTTTGACCATAGTGTACCACCAATCTCAACAACTAGATGTTTGTTCATCAGTTCCACAACACGGACTAATTAACATGAACAAACTCAACAACTGCACAGACTAACTTGTGCTCATTCATCAACAACTGCACAGACTAACTTGTGCTCATTCATCAACAACTGCACAGACTCACTTGTGCTCATTCATCCACAACTGCACAGACTCACTTGTGCTCATTCATCAACAATTGCACAGACTCACTTGTGCTCATTCATCAACACCTGCACAGACTCACTTGTGCTCATTCATCAACACCTGCACAGACTCACTTGTGCTCATTCATCAACACCGCACAGACTCACTTGTGCTCATTCATCAACAACTGCACAGACTCACTTGTGCTCATTCATCAACAACTGCACAGATTCACTTGTGCTCATTCATCAGCAACTGCACAGACTCACTTGTGCTCATTCATCAACACTGCACAGACTCACTTGTGCTCACTCATCAACACTGCACAGATTCACTTGTGCTCGCTCATCAACACCGCACAGACCCACTTGTGCTCACTCATCAACAACCGCGCAGACCCAAGCACCAAACATTCCCAGACAACACTGACAATTCAACGTTCGTTCATCAGCTCCGCATCACGCAGACTAATCAACATGAACAACGCCACCAACAAGTGCAAATTCGCTTGCACTCAACATTTTTCGACCGCAAACTCACTTGCACTCAAACTTGATGCAGACCCAATTGCATGCAAACAACACGCAGATCCACATGCGTTACAAACACTCAATTCCGCAGACACACTTGCGATCAATCATTCAATACAGATGCAGAAACAGAAATAAGTAGCGTGCACACTACTTTTTCTAATCTTCAACAGAAAAACAGACATACCCACAAAGAATGCTTTTCATCTACAACTGTACATATTGAATAATATTTTCATATTTTTCAATCTGGGGGGGAGTCCTTGTAGCAGTTACCTCCTCCTTTCAAAACATAACTACACCGGTTTGCCGGTAGGTGGCGCTTTTTCACCGACAGGTGGCGCCGTAAAGCGACACCAGAGTTATCTGCCCTTCGGACTATAAGAGCCGGTGCAAAACGGAAATTCTCTCTTTTCCACCGACCTGCCTCGGCAGGCAGACGCTGACACTAGCGTTCCGTTTCACTCTTCTCTGGTCGGCAGAACGACGCTAATACACTAGCGTTTCGTCTCACGCTTTTCTTCTCAACCAGCATAACAACTACCAACACACGTGGGCAAACAACGGTAAGAGTTCTCAACTCGTTTTCTTTGTGGACGGCTTTCAAAGACTTTTCCTACGCCGGATTCATTTCTTCTTATACCTTTTCAAGAACTGTTTTTTCCATCGACACACATGCATACATCACACACTTCATCATTCCACGTACACACACGTTCAATAAACCTTATTTGAACTACTTCATTTTTGTTTATTAATTATTACTCTGTCTTTGCATGCAACAATTGCTTGATTTACTGAACACGTCTATAATCGGGGGAACACGACCCTCGATCCTAACAACCTACAAAAAGTTTTAGAACTGAAACTATGCAGGTCGATAGAAAATTAAATTGTCTTGCGTTTGGTAGAAATGTTTTATTGTATCTTTTGTTTGTTTTCGATTTCTCGACTGTTAACTATACCATGTGATTGATACTACTACTACTACTACTACTACTACTACCACCACCATCACCTAGAAATGATGATGATGGAGGAGGAGTTATGATTGAATTACTGAGTCGTCCATCGAGACTCGATTACTGAGTTAGTAAATTGTGCTTACTCGCTCATTGAGAACTCACCGTCGGACATTGGCGTGTGATGTGTACACGAGAGACATTTTTATTCACTTGTCTTTCAAATAATTCATAATAGCTATTTCAGATAGTGGCTGCTAATTTGAAAGTATCTCAGTAATCTAATAAAGATGCAGTTTATTTGGGCGGGCGTTTTTATTTATTTATTTATTTTTTTTTGTAATACCAAATTATTACTGATAGTTTATGAAACTTTTTGATGCAGAAAAAAAGAAAATAAATTCTTATTGTTTTGACAGACGCCGCCGCCGACGACGACAACGGCACCAGTTTGAAATAAATTCACAATTTTTATTTTATGGGAAAAAACCCTTTAAAAAAAAAAAGAAAGAAAAACGTTCGTTCGTTTTCACTAAAACTTTGAGAGGTAGTTGTGTTGCGGTCGATAATGACGTAGGGGCTGACAAAATTTGGGCCAAGCTTGGGCAGACGAAGAGGTTTTATAAGGAATGAACAGTGGTTTCAACAAAACCGGACAACTCCCCATACATTAAATGACCTGTTGGAATGGCTTCAGGGACACTTTGATCATCGTCTCATCAGTAGGAAGCATGATCTTCAATAGGTTCACACTAACCGGACTTTAACTTCCACCCCAGATTCTTATCTGTAAGAGGTACTACTACTATTACTATGGCAAATTAAATAAACAAATAACTCTTACCAAATGCAAGAAAATGTTATTTCCTACCTACTTGCAGAGTTGTAATCTTCTGAAAGTGTTTTAAAATATTTCTTTTTCAATATAATATTGCGTCTATATTTGCCTCTTTAAAGTATAACAATCCAATATGGCTGCCATAATAAAATAATCATGGACGGCGGCACCGGGGGGGGGGGGGGCTCAAGCCCCCCCCCCCTTTTTGACTTAGCCTCCCCCCACTTTACGGTCATCAATAATGAAGTTATATATGCATGTGTTTAACCGGCCCCCCCCCACACACACACACTTTTATAACTGTTCCGTCGGTCCTGATGATGTCTATCAAAATCAATCCTCAGACTATTCCTCAACTGAAGATGGCCATCACAGTCAAAATGATGGCAATATCAAGAGAAGAGTAATCGACAATTTTGCACGTTGTATCTAAGTGGGTTTATTATTGAATGGTGATAAAAAAAAGACTGTTGGACATCTATGACAGAAACTTGGTGGATGATTATAATTAGAAGAAGAACAAAAGACAAACATTTTCAATAAAAGAAACAAAAAATAATAATAATGTTCTTACCAGTCAGTCGAAAATTTCTTAAAACTCACCTGCAATGAAAAAAAAAAAAGGATTTATTTGTAGAAAAAATTTATACAGACAAATTTAAAAAAAAAAAAAAAAAAAAGGATTTGTTATTTGTAGAAAAAATTTATACAGAAAAATTAATTTAAAAAAAAATTTAAATAAAAAAATTAAAAACTAATTTCATTTGGCCTCTATGGACATCTTGATAAAAAAAAACATACAAGAGCAAAAGAATTACTAAGTTTTTGCATGCCTAGGAGGAGGTAATGCCTAGAAGGATAGTCTCATGACAACAGAACAGATACTACACTACCCCCCCCCCCCCCATCACAGCCAAAATCAAGGAAATGCCAAGAGACGAGGATGTAAGAGTTGGTAACAATTTTGTGCATTGTATACAAGTGTGTTAACCCTTAAATGCTTTATTTTTATATTGCTTTGAAAAAAAGTGTTATCATCGAAGATACCGATTACTTATTTAGCGGGTGTGCTGATGCAACATCATAATACCTACTCACACTTGCTAACAGGCTCGTTGCAGATGTGAAACAAGTTGCAGTTTGACACATGAATATTACATTAAATAGGCATTTTGTTGGAATGTGTCATATTTGAAACAACATGCATTTACGGGTTAAGAATTAGTTTTTCTAAGTGATAGTTTTCTGGGGGTTCAATCCTCACTAAAGGCGATGATAACTAAGAATAAAATAAAAATTACTTAAGACTTCGACCCGGTTGTTGCTGATAGAACGAAAACAAAATACGACCATGAATTTAATAATTGGTTTAGTTCGAAATCCTGTAGAGATTTGAGTTCGACAAGACTTATCTGAAAAATGTCAGCGGTTACAATTGGACAAAATATGAAAATAACATAAAAGATGAAAAAAGTAGTCTGAATAATCCAAATATAAAGTACCAATCCTCATCTCAAAATGACATATTAGGTTGATGCAAAAATATACTCCTTCTAAAAGTACCCATTCTTCTTTCTAAAAGTACTCTCTAAAAGTTCTTATTATTCTTTCTAAAAGTACTCATTTTCAAAGTACTCTTTTTTAACGAACTCCTTTTAAAAACTTTTAAAATGTGTTTCATAGAAGTTGCAGCATTAACATAATTATATTCAACATAATTATATTCCGATCCAGCCACTCACAAATTTCAAATATGAAAAGATTTGTTTTAAAAGAGGTTTATTTTCAACTAATATTCTGATTGTGCAAATTAGCATTCATCTAAAATTCTGATTGTACATTCATCTATCCATGTATATACTCCGAAGAGCTTCTCCACATGGTTGAGAACAGAAATCACACCAACAAGTTAATTGTTCTGTAGAGTCATCACACGAGTGGTTTAGCAAAGTACATTCTAAACATCATCAGGGCTGTAGTTTTTGGCAGGGAGGGTCACCTTCCTCCCACATACAGCGCCAGGTATTTCCAAATGGTCACCTATCTAGTACCGGCCAGGATCAACATTGTGTAATTTCAAAGATCTAATGAGAGCCGATATGTCAATGTGATTATACCAAATGTTATATGAAAATTAACGACACCCGATAAATATTAAATTTAAACCTTTCTTTTAATCTGGGGGAAGGTCAGTGTAATCTATGTATATTTTTGTTACTCTTGATGTTTATACGTTTCAATTCAATTACAACTAAGAAAAATGAAGGAAGTACAAAGTAGAACCGTTAACAGATTTGTTTCATAAACACACTGATTAATTTAAAATGTAGAAAAAAAAACGCTGAACGCAAGATGCTTGTTTGACCGTTTTGTTTACTTTTCCACTGTTCGGCAGACAACTCTTTAATTCAAAGGGCGATAACTTTTACTTTTTATCCAAGGGAAATAACTCGATTTTGTTTTGTTAGGTTTCCCTAACAATTTTTTTTATTAAACGTTTTCTCAGATACCTGCAGAATGTGCACTAACATGGCCGAGTGTCCTCCAAGCCTTACGATCTTGGGTCAAAGTGTTTGCTTGGTTTATGCTCATGTTCATTGTCTCATCCATCTTTCCTTTTGTCTACCTTTCGACCGTCTTCCTTGTATTATGCCTTCAACGCATATTTTGCATAGCCCTACACTAGAACGCTTAACATGACCAAACAATTTCAGAATTTTACATTTGATAACAGAGGATATTGATGGGATGCCAGCGAGTTTTCACAACTCTGCAATACTGATCTGATCAGATAGTTTATGATCAGTAATGACACGCATAATATGGCTCTGGAAAGTTTCTACTTTGTGATGTAATATTTTACAATCAAGTCCGTATAAGACATATGCCTTACAGATTTTCGCAGTGATTTTGCATGGTATGCGTTTAGAAGTTAGGGCAGTTTTGTTTCTTATGAAGGCGGCCCAACCTAAGCCAATTGTGTGATTTACAGCTGTTTGGCTGGTTGTTAGATGAAAACAGCTTGTGCCCAATGTAAATAAACTCTGTAACTTATTCGATTTGTCAGTGTCTGTGTGTCCCTAAAGGTTAGAGAATCTATATAAAAACTAAAAGTGCATACATGTCAAATTTTCCGAGGAAGACAATGGAAGTGGTTCCGAGTCTGTAAGTGCCTCCCTAAAAGACTACGATGGCAGAAGCCCCCCTAAAACTCTAAATATATCTTATTTTAATGAAATTTAAATCATATCTATAACATTTTTCGATGAAGGCAATAAAATTCATCAGAGAAGACAATGGAAGGGATCCTGAATCTCTACATGCCTCTGTGTGTGCATCCCCCCCCCAAGCAAGCTATGAGGGCAGGACCCCCTTTTAACTTATAATATGTATATCTGATCTTAATAAAATTTAAACCACATGTATAAGACATTAATTCAGGGAATTTTCCAAAATTTCAGTTTCTTCTTAAAATATTAGGGGCCGAAATGGGGTGGGGACAGTAAAAATTTTAAAAAGTAATATGGTGTTATCGCTTAAGCCTGAAATAAGCGACCACCTTAAAAAAGGGCATGGTAGTGTTCCTCATTCAATGCCGAGTCTTCCTGTTAGTAGGTTATAATGTGCGTACTAACGAAAGAAAAACTAGCTGTTCCTACCCGGCATTGTCTGGTAGTGATTTTACTTGCATTGTTTAAAAAACAAAAAATGCAAGTATTTGTTTTTTGTTTTTTCAAAAGTTTTTTTGTTCCAAACAAAGAGATGTAACTGTATAGATTAATACAGTTAATACGTCCCTTGTTTAGAAACTGTATGAAAATAATTCCGGTTCAGTCAAAGTATTTTCTGAAAGGAATTAAATTGAATTATATTTTATTGTTCTTAACAACATGCTGCAAGGATCCACTGAAAGAATTGACAAACCAGAATCAAATATTGATTTTGTAGGAAGAACACTATCAACGACTAAACAAAAATTGAGAAAGAGACTGACTTTACTGTATACATTAGATTAAAATAATTTGTAAAAGATTAACACGGACAAAGGGAAGTAACTCTGTACCAATACAGCAGTACATATTTTTTGTAAGAAGAAACCTATAAACGACAAAACAAAAATTGAAAAAGAGACCGACTTTACTTTATATTAAATTTTCAGACTGGTTTCCTTCTCTTGGTTTTTATCAGGTTTCAAAAATTCGACCTTCTTCAGGTGTGTCTCGTCGAACACGGAAAATCTGTACAACATTTTGAATGGAAACCCTTTATTTAATCCACAGGGGTGGCTTGCTCTCGTTCTGTCAGCCATTACCGGGTAGAAGTCTTAATAAATTTGTAATTGTATTCTTTATATCGGCCATAGTGAGGATTGAACCTTCAACCTTCAGAAAACTCACTTAGAACTAATTATTACTTTGTACTTATATACATTGCACCATGGGTCCTTGCAGAAAAGTTTATCGTGATTTGTAAGTAAATCTTTTTGTTAGAGCGGTGACCGAGACCACATGATTGACACTACGACAACATTGTTAAAAATCAAGCACCGAATTCGGATGAAGACGATGAGCGGATGATCACGACCTGTGCAGTAAATGCACACAAATGTACGTTCACATTCGCAAGTTATGACAGATTACAATTTGCTTAAAGCTCATTCAATTCCGTTACTCTGTAAACACCTTGTATAGAGGTGGGCACGTGAAATTTGATAAAATGATTTCATGCATATGCAGATTGTCGTAATGAGAGCATATAATTTTTTTTTTGTATGAATTAGCATGAAATTCTACTGAAAATATATCTTTTGTAAATTTCGGATCTAGTTGAGATACATCCTCGACAATCAGTCTGACAGAGTCCGGGTGACCTTTTTTTCTTTCGGGTCGGGGTATGGTTCTGTGCAGTTTTAGGAGGTCAAGTCTCCTAGGCTTTACCTTCTTGCACTTTGAGAAAGGGTTAGTTTATTGCTGAATGCCCGAGGCGTGCCTACCAGGGAATTGCGACGAGGTTGCTTAGAGATTTTTTTGTGAGCCACATTGCACTTTCTGTTGTGCTCTCTCTTATCAATTCCCACCTTCTGACCTTGTATCAAATCTTTTTTTTTTTGCGGTGGGAAGGAGATAAATACTGGCTATAGATAACAACATAAAAGCAAACAGATTGTCAAAATGTCAGATTTGATCATTCTAAGCCCCTGGAAAGGGGGCTTAACTACAAAAAAGAAAAAAAATGCAAGAGATTAAATGGCGATTTCCTTTGTCATGCCTCTGCCAGAACATAATTCAGACGAGACGGATGCACAAGAAACAATCAAAAACATTAAAAAAACACCAAATACCTTCTGAAGAGAGGAACAACACAACAAACTTGTTAAAGTGATACCCTCAAAGACAACATAAACGTAGCAATAGTTAGATGCGAGTGTGTAAAAATAATGATAAAAACAGTACTTTCCACATATGGTTAAATTAAGCAAAGAAATAGAAAAGTCCGCTGGGAGTTAAAAATTAGAGTTCGAGCTACGTGTCAAGATATGACGTCACGGACAGAATTATTTGCAGGTGGTTGAATCATAAGAGCGAGAGGGGGCGAGAGAAATACATAGATAGCTAAGTGAGAGATTTAATTACAAATTACATTCAATTCGAACAATTAAAACAGAATCTTTTTACGCATAACTCAATGCCAGAACTAAGGTATATTTTAGTATGTATTTTGTGTGATTAAAGTAGGAAAAAAGGTCCAAGGAAAACAAACGTTGATTGACTCAGCTTTGGTATAATAGTAGATATACACAATACATAGAACGAGATGAATAGCCGTACCAGAACAGGTGAAATAATTTCACCAAACAAAACAGTTTTGCACCAGTTTTATGCCTCCTCACAAAGATTAAAATCAAGATACAACGATACTAAATCTTATGTCTAGAATCCTTATTCCAATTTAAATCAAAATCCATTACATGATTTTGATTCTAGTAAATTTTGCAAATTACAGGCTAAAGCTTCAGGATTCTTAGGAAGAAATTTAAATTCAGGGAATTTTGCTTAATTGGTGTCTAATGACTATGGATCAAATTTAATGCAAATCTGAAATATTTGAATTTTCAAATGGGAGGTTATGTCCATATTATTCTCCCTAAAAACCCTTGAAAATACTCCAAAGAAACTGAAATTGGAGGAATATTTATGAATTTATGTCTAAGACCTATCGGTAAAATTTCACAAAAATTAGAGGTATTTGAATTTTTACGAAAGAGTTTCCATGCCTTCATTGCATAAAACTAAATATAACCTACATTAACCAACCTTACACCTAGAAGTTGTGTTCCAAAATTGATAATGATCGGTTACTTAGTTTAGGAGTGAATCTTGTACATTGAAATATGTGAACATATACACATATCTAACTGTATATATATATATGCATCCCCTAAATGTTAAAATTTACAAAAGAATATGTGCCAAAGTTACTCACCATGTTGCCTACACTATATGTTCCAAAATTTATAATGAGGAAGTTATCCTACATAAAGAAATATATATATATATATATATATATATATATATATATATATATATATATATATATATATAGTAATCCAGGTTAAGTTTGTATCTACAGGGTAAAAATCCGGAGAATCTGTTTATAAAATAATCCTCAACAATAAATAGAGCTTTTTATTTTATTCATAATAACAGTGTTATTTATATAAACATAGCATGGCTACATATCCGGCACATGTTTCAATGGTATCTTTAATTAGACTTGCATTTGGCCAAATCTCCTCAAGCCAAAAATATGTCCGATCTTCATATTTTCATATTGAAAAATGAATATGAAAATATAGAGAACAGACATTTTTTTTGTTCGAGCTGAGGAGGTCGTTACTTATTAAAGTTACGACTGAAACATGTCCCGGATGTGTAGCCATGCTATGTTTGTATAAATAAAACTTTGATTCTCTCTAATATAAAAGGCAGTTGTCTGTGTGTGTATGTCTGTGTGTGAATGTCCACCTAAAAGTAAAAATCTACCAAAGAAACAACCACAAAGTTGGTATATTCTTGATTGGCGTTGCCCCGGATATATATAATCTACAATTTAGAAAAAAATGTCCATTTATTTTTGTGGGTATGGGTGGGGTCAATTGGACCAGGTTTTGTCAGGAGGGGGGGGGGGTCAGCCATTTCCAATGTTATCTATTAGATAAAGGAGAGATGAATGACTTACATCATCAGTATTTTCAATACATTAAAATAAAAGAGAGGAATGAACTGGACGAAGGTGAAAGAGAGGTGGGGAAGAGGGATGTGAAAAAACGGGGAAGAGGGATAGAGAGAAAGATAGAGAGACGGATTGAAAGAGGTGGAGAGATAGAAGTTTTAATATAAAGATGTTACACACTTTTTCACCTCTTCTATTCTTTATGCTCCCGATCAACGCCGGGTAGCTCTGCTAGTATATATACACAACTTATATATATATATATATATATATATATGAAAAGAGAGAGAGAAGGAGGGGGGAATGTTGGTTTTCCTTTTTATATTTAAAAAAATAAATTAATTAAAAAAAATGTAAGTTGGAGGATAGAAAAGTAGGGGATAGTTTTTAGATGCATAAATCCAATCCACACATTGAGCAATAAAAATGTTATTTTAACTCGAGCATGACAGACAGACAGAACCTCTTAAAGAGATATATTGACGCATCTAAAAATGTTATTTCAAATTTAAGTAGAGCAGACCAAAGAAATTGCGGCATTCATACAGTATAGGTAACAGCCAAAAAATCAAAAACAACCAAAATATACAACAAATAACTTTTATGAAACATTAAAATTTAATTTTCTGTAGAGTTTTAAAGTTCTGAAACTATAAGTTTCGTTATTTCAAAATGTGTTTCCTTACATTCACTTGGTAAAACACGAGTCAATCAAAAATGGCAGTCCTAATTTCAGTCTTAAAAGATTTAAAAAAAAAAAACGCTTATCCTAATCCCAGACTTAAGGTTCGTCGTACTGTAAGCCTTTTTTTTACTATCTTTTAAACCTGAAATAAGCGACCTCCTCCAAAAATACATTTGACCGTCATCTTTGATTGACTTGCATTTTGCCAAGTAAAAGTAACGAAACAAATTTTGAAATAAAACTTAGTTTCAGAACTTAAAAAATATTCAGGTCGACAGAAAAATTAAATTTTAATGCATTTGCTAACAGTTATTTATTGTATATTTTGATTTTTTCCCCCCGATTTCTGCTCTGTTAACAATATTACATGATCGCCGAAAATGTTAATTCAAACTTGAGCCGACCAACAAACTGACAGAGCCACTTTAAGAAATGCTTGGACGCAACTAAAAAGAAATAAAGAAAACAAATACTTGAATGGCGAATGATAACATTTGAAAGAAAATCATACAATTCTTATCTTTTCTGAAATTATGAAGCGGGTGATGTTTAGACAATCATTTGTGGTTTAAAAGGACAACAAAATACACAGGTGGGAATTTTCCCAAGAGTTTTAGCAAGTGATTAAAACCCGATAACAAAAGATGGGTATCTAAAAACAATAAATTAATAAATACGTAAAAAGGAATTAAAAAAAACGTAAAAAGGAATTAAAAAAAAACATGAAAAGGAATAAAAATAAAAAAAACGTAAAAAGAAAAATGACATAAAAAAAATAGCATTCAAATAAAAATATTTTCTTACAAAATTTAAAGAAAAACAAACGTTAAAAATCCATTTCCCCTGTCTGAAGACCGCAGATAAAGATATATATTAATAATAAGCTGTGCCACTTCATGTTTGTACGTACGTTATCACCTTTCACACACATTAAAAAATAGGATTGCTCGATGATTATTGATGATTAATCTACAGTACATAACATTAGAACTAAGGGAAAATTATTACAAACCCTTTTGTTCAAGATAATAATAAAATGGGAAATTGTGGTTCGGGTCTTCCATACTTGTCAATTTAATGTAGACATTTTTTTTCATAACCTAACAAAATAAAGAAATTAAGGTCTAATCATTTTTCAATTTCTATAAACAATTACAACCATAACTGCCATATAAAATAAAAAAATAAATATTACTGCAGTTCGAGTCTTCTATACCTTGAGATTTAGAAGCCATATTTTATGTTTACAATTACGCAAATGTCGAAACGACGTTTTGAGCGTAACTTACACTTTCCATTTGATAATTAAGCAATTTTTAGTAAAAAAAAAAGGTACATTTTTTTTAAATTCACTCTTAAGAACTTAATTTAATAATTATCTTTTAAACAGTTGCAGAAAACTGTTATTTATTTTTCCAGCGATTTTAAAACATGTTTTATTGAATCTGCATCTGATTTTTTGTTTTTTTTAACCGATGTGATAACATTTTTCATTCTAATTTTTTCACACGTAAATATACATTTGTTTCCTTTTAGATATTAACTTCATTCGTTTATCTTTCAAACACAATCAAAATTTAAACGGAAACTACTTTCAAAAATTAAGAAAAGACACTTTTACACGGTCATTTTTTGCACGTATCTAAAGAATATTTAGTTGACAATTATTTTTACAGTAAGAAGACAGAACATTTATTGTTTTAAAAAGAATTAAATTGCTACAATTTTAAACAAAGAATAAACATATTCGTTTTATTTATTTGAAGAATATTTAGTTGACAATGACAATTATTTTATGGAAGAAAGCGTTATTTCTTTTCTAAATAGTATTTACCCGAGAGACATTATTTCAAAACGAATATTATTATTAACAGTAAATTGGCGAATGATGAGGCGATAAAAATGGCTTTACGTTTTTATTTTTTATTTTATTAAATGGAGAACCATTTTGAGTTTAAAATTTTTTATTTAGTATTAAAATTTATTTAGTATTACGCATATAATGTGAAGAAAATGTGAAGAAAAACACGTTTAAAATGTGTTATAGGATTGACATCCTCGAATATTTTATCAACAAATGACGTAAGCAGAAAAACAAACAAATCTCGAATTCACAAAAGTTAAAAACTGGGGCCATAAGCATCGGCCCAACGACCAATCTCACAATAAGGCGCAAAAAATAAAAATAGCTGTCATATGACCTGCCGTCAACTACGTCATCAAACAATATAAAAGCACACCGTCACTACAAAATCGCTCTCTTTCTACGCATTTCCAGCAAGAAGGCCACAGCGACACTTCGTTCCAGCTTGACTCTTTAAACTTACGCACGCACACACACATGCATGCATGCATACAACTAGTGTCACGCACACACCTTATCTATTGCACGCAGCCATACACTCATACACTGTTGACAAAGGCACACACACACACAAATGCCTACACAAAATCTCAACTCATTCGTACAACTACGCACACACATATGCACTCATAAATGACAAGCATAAACATCTATCGCTTGTCTAACGGAACAATTTCAAATGACCAACAATCAATTCCTGTATTTTGTAGACATTTATAAATAACGTTTGTTTAAATATTCTTTCTTCTTCCATTCATGCTTTATTCATGCATGTTTTTCCTTGTTTTTATGGTTTTTTTTTATCGTTTTAAACATCTGTTTAACAATTCAAATGTAAGCATGGATCTTAGCATTTTCTCGAAGACACAATATCTTACTAAACTAAGGTCCACGCTGTTACATAAATGGGGCCACGTCTCTACAGTGTAAATATGTTAGAATAATCGAGATTTTAACAAAAACGAACCGGAAGTAGTACATTTAGCTGATGTCACCATGTTTTTTTTTGTATCGCTCAAGGCAAAAAAAAAGTATTAAAACGTCTTTTTTTCCGTATTACTATGTAATACAAAATTGATTTTAACTTTTAAAACAATATGTCATAACCTTTAAAAACACACACACACGCACACACATACACATTATCGCTTATACACTAATTTTGTTCGAATTTTTGAAGAAACTGAGCATTTTTAAGTGTAGTTAACAGAAGTACACTTGAAAATGGCCGAAACTGTTAACACCTCAGAACTCATCATTAACCCAGTAAGTTACAGAGATCGATATAAAAACGCACTATGGAATTTCCACGGGGGTTCCGCTAGTCAATATATAATATCCGAAACGGATTTTTAAAGACCAACCCGCTACTTTTTAGCAGAGAACAAAAATACGGCCTTTCTGTATGGCGGTTAAAAAAGATATTGAACCACAAGGGGGAAAAGAAAGTGTCTCTTTCAACAAGAGATTCGCAGGTAATCCACACAATGCTATAGAAATCAGATACTTAGCAGCGGAACAAAAAAAGAAACAGACAAATGCTTACATAACACCAACATGTATTATCAATTACGAAGATGGGAATCCTAACAAAACATTGATGCACGGTTTAACTTTAATCAGACACCAGAAAACACGGTGACAAATCCTACCACAAAACATACATGATTATAGAAAGAATGCTTTCTCGGTAAGCAAACTCAAAAGTAAGAAGCGCAAAAACAAAACTCTGATGTTCAAACCTTGCTAGGCTGCTGATGATTGGCCAATGAACCAGCCAATCAATGCACATTGCTCGTTTTTTTTTTTTTTTTTTTTTTAAACTGAATCCAGGAATGGCTTATATATACCTCCCTTCCACCGCAGAAAGATGTGACACAAGGTCGGAAAGTGGGATTTGTTGGGCCAGCGCACTAGAAGTAGCGCACTCCGCAAAAATGCTTCAGCGGACTCGTTGGCATCCCCTAATCGGGGCGCTTCAGGCAGTTAGCAATAAACTACCTCCGTTCCAAAGAGGGGAAGCGAGGCCTGGGAAGGTGGACCCCCTAGGACTACCCAGAACCATACCTCAGACCGATAGAATAAACGCCAACATCAGTCATAATGGCCAACCTCCGTTGGACTGATTGTCGAGAACAAATCCTTGACATAGTAAGAATGGCGTCTCTGACTTTCAAAGTATAGCTATTTCTTTTCCAAAGAATGACACCTGTTTATTCGCTGGAAGAAAAAAGATACACGCCACCAAGACTCTCTTAAACTTCCGAGCGTTTTATTCACTACACATACAGGTATAGCAGACGTAAATCGACACCCTTATTATCATGAATAACGAACTCTGCCGTCAGAGAGTCCTGATCGACATAGGCGATACGAGGTTGAATATTTTCAACTTCTCGGATTAATTGGGAAATCACTGTTAACAGTGAAAAGTGGAATGTCAAATTTTGCGGCGATTTGATGCAGATTGACCTATAATATGGCTCCTGATGACACTTTGACAATTCTAATATTTCTCTGGCCTTGTGTCACATTTAAATGGTGATATATGATGGATATATTGAAATCTGAAACAAGAAAAACTGTCAATTAGTGAAAAATATCGATGTTTCAAACTTTTACTGCTACTTTGTATGGCTTAAAGTGCTGGCCATCGAAGACGGCAGCAGAAACTTTAAACATGTACAATTTATTTTTGTGGGGTGTCTATTTCTGACGTGTCTGTGTACATACATAGGTCTCCTCCTGTCTCCAGAGACATTGCATACCCTCTGAATGGATAAATTTGTAGTGAAACAAGTTTTGCACAATCTCCACCCACACTTCTCGCAACAACATTTCTTAAATTCAATAGCAACGAGAAATCCAAAAGGATCAGGAGCAATTCTAGATTAAGTGAAAAACTGGTGTCATTACAGTTTTCTCTTTCCAAGACGAGTTGCTCTACTAAAGCTTGAGAGTCTAGTCTACTGTTAAATGGAACAGATTCTATCTACGAAATAATAATACTTTTAAAAGGGAAGTAACTCTTTGCCTTTTGTTATCTTCCTTGATCAAAACAGCATTTTAGAAAACAGAATTATCTATCCATATATTTTGCCAGCCGAGAACAGGGAAACATTCAATGGACATTCGCTCAGTGACAGACAAATATGTCTGCATTTTCAGAGTAATTCTTTTTCAGTTGTTATTTATGTAATAGATAATTATTATTGTTGATCTACAAAATCGTTTTCACCCAATTTATTTCTTCACATTTGTGTCTTACCACTCAGAAAATACCACTTTATTTCATCATATTTTGTCTATAGCTTGGAGAAAGAAATGGATTTATGTTTTATGAAAGGTATTAGAAAAAGATTTTTTAGTGTTAGTTGTATTTTGAGAGTAAAGGCACTAGGTATTCATTCAAGCAACACATCTTTATCTACAAAAAAAATAGTACACCTGAAGTGTGTTAAACGGTTGGCAATCAGTATGGTGACAGGACTCTTAACGCTTACCTATAAAGAATGGCTCCAAAAACGAAATCTGTTTTTACTTGAACAGAAGAGGACGCGAGGAGACTTGATTCTGGTGTACATCATCAACAGGAACTTAAAGTTGCAGTCTCCACGAGCACCCGCAAAAGGTTATCAATGTTGCTTTCAGCTTAATAGAAGAACAGCAGCATACTCTGTTCATCTTTCTGCTCGAGGAGGTCGTGACGATGACTACCATATCCAGGTTTAAAGCGGCCTTGGACAAACATTCAGACTATATGCGGATGAAAATATCTTTTACCCGTCTCTTTACATAGCTTATTGCACTTTTGATATTTTTTTGCCAAATAAATTTGACTTGATTTATTTCTAAACGGGCACCCATCTAAGTACTGACTGGGCTAAATGTTTCTTAACTTAATCCGATGTGAATTGGCATTTCAATGAGATTTAGCTTTAACGTATATACATGAATACATTGTGTATTTAGACAACAACAATTCGAGAAAAATTAATTAAGATTTTTGTCCTGTTGCAGTGAAGTCTTCGATGATTTGGGCATACAGCTTGTCACCCAGAGGAAAGATTAATTTGTAGTGTTATCCTGTCTGCCTGGGTGACGCAAGTGTATTGGTGGACAGCTGAGGATGTGGACGACAACCATCAAGGATTTGGCTGAGATCTCACGTCACAAGGTGGTCGGCCTTCAATGGTGGAATCGCAATTGGTTAGCCATCTCATGCGAACTTGCTCAGGACTAAGTCGGCTCAACCCGACCAGGGTGAATGCCGTTACAACAATAATAAAGATTCTCCAAATGTCAAATTTCATCTGATTTTTTTAACTGGCTGTAAGAATGAATAACGCAAGCACAGGCTTTCATTTGAAAATGCAAATATTTTCGATATATCTAGACACAAATTGTACAATTTCTGTCATGCAAACAGCATTTTCGGGGGATGGGGGCTCACGCATAAGCTACAGACAGCATTTTCGGAGGGGGGGGGGCTCACGCATAAGCTACAGACAGCATTTTCAGGGGTGGGGGGGGCCTCACGCATAAGCTACAGACAGCAATTTCGGGGTGGGGAGCCTCACGCATAAGCTACAGACAGCAATTTCAGGGGTGGGGGGGCCTCACGCATAAGCTACAGACAGCAATTTCGGGGTGGGGGGGCCTCACGCATGAGCTACAGACAGCAATTTCAGGGGTGGGGGGGCCTCACGCATGAGCTACAGACAGCAATTTCGGGGTGGGGGGGGGCCTCACGCATAAGCTACAGACAGCAATTTCGGGGTGGGGGGGGCCTCACGCATAAGCTACAGACAGCAATTTCAGGGGTGGGGGGGCCTCACACATAAGCTACAGACAGCAATTTAAGGGGTGGGGGGCCTCACACATAAGCTACAGACAGCAATTTAAGGGGTGGGGGGTCTCACGCGTAAGCAGCATCTATGTATTTCTGCTATGCTGGAAATAGCAATTTCATAGCCAAATACATAGGTTGAAGAACATCAAGACTATGCCTTCTGACTTTGTTTAAAAAAAGACGATACATCAAGTGTAATAATAAATGTGGCCAGCCTCTTCAGTAATTATATCATCTTCATACCGTTGGAGGGGGGAGCGAGGTACTGATTAGAATAATGGATTTGGGAGTATGAACTCCTACACTTTAGGGTCATATTTCTTTTGATAAAGTCAGATATGTTTTACTTTTTCCTCTCATTTACTCGAACATGTATCTTGTGGGGAGGGTATAGATAAATAATGCATTAACGGAGAGTTTATAGGTGAGTGGAAACGTTTGAGAACTAATACCAAATACATTTGTTGGGTTAAGAGAGGAAGGGTAGGGGGACCAGGATAAGACAAATTTAAAAAGTAATTAAGAACAAACTCTAATTAGCAAGAATTGTTATTGCGGCTTTGAGGCTGTCAAACAATTTCTTGCGACGAAATCGTGGAAAAAGGCCAAAAACTTAAAATAAGGGAGAAATGTATATATATATATATATGTATATATATATAATCTCATATATAAAGGGGTAATGTTTTTTTGTTTAATTTTACTTCAGTCGAAGTGATCTCTACATGAGATACATAGGTATTCGCATGTTGCAATTAAGTACTCCTTTAGCTCTCAAGCGTTGAGTTAGTGAAGAAGTTAAGAACATGAATTTTCCTCTCTCTAATTGACCAGTTGATTATGTTATAGTATATCTTTCTTTTGGTCTTACTGAATTCCAGGACAAGAATTCATCTAGTCTGGTGGAGTATCCTAGTGAGGTTACCTCAAGTAACAACTTGAGGTAACCTCACTAGGAGAAGGTTCACCATTCCTCGTATAAGCTGATGTGTAATATATATATATATATATATATATATGCTAAATATAAGATATCTTATTTAGGCTTCGAATACTATGTTATTTTGAATATTTGGTCAGAGTTTAGTTGTAGGGTAAAGTATCCTCATGTCAGGTTTTCCTGACAAACCCTTTTTCAGAGAGACTGAAGACAATTGAGGATGGTGTCTAGTAGCTATGTATGTGTGTATGTCCAGCTAAAACTAAGCTGACGTGTCTGTGTACATACGCAACAGATACCCATAAAGTTGATATTTTCTAAATTGCACATCTTTCTGATGCCTAATATCGGAAAATTGGAACAAAACATTAATTTCTTGCTGTAGAACAGACACAAAATCTATCATGGGGGTGGTTAAATTTGTTCATCTTTAGCACACCACGCATGCATAGACAAACTGAAACTTAGCATTTCTTTATAGCATACTTCACCGCCCACCAAAAGAGAATGGCAAGGTGGATAAGTGGTTAACAACAGGGACTGAGGACTGAGGTGTGCCGGGTTCGAATCAAGTTCGTTCCACAGTAACACTTTCAATCAATTCGCTGCATTTTTATGATCAGTAAATAAAATAAAAAATCTACCTTTACATCTTAACGGTTCCTTTTCTTAAATTTTCCATTTTATTTTTTTAACAGGAAATACTGACTTTTCTTTATCCATAAAACGTTTTTTACTTTTATATTCAAAACGTATTCATTAAAAAATATAAGTTCGATAATCGCTGGTATAAAGTAATCATTTTGTTTTAATTAATAAACAAATATAAACTTTCACCAACATAGTTTTTTTTAACTAAATTCGCTAACAATAAAAAAGAATATATCATGGGGGATCATTTTTACATATAAAATTAATAACCCATTACCGGGCCAGATAGCGTTTTTAAGGACATATACCCAAATATATTTTTTTAAGGAAAATAAATTGTGCGTGTGTATTTTTTATTTTTAGTTGGAGATGAGAGGGGGAAGGGATAACAAATCTTGGGCATTTTTTATGCTACAAAATTAACATGTCATCAAAAAATTACTTTTCATCACTTAAAAAATCAGATGTTATGGTGATATTAAAGCCTTGCTGTTGCACCATTAAGATTCTATTTTCTTTAGGCGTGTTAGGGTCGAGGGTCGTGTTCCCCCGATTATAGACGTGTTCAGTTGAATCAAGCAGTGTTGCATGCAAAGGCAGAGTAATAATTAACAAACAAAAATGAGGTAGTTCAAATAACGTTTATTGAACGTGTGTGTACGTGGAATGGTGAAGTGTGTGATGTATGCATGTGTGTCGATGGAAAAACAGTTCTTGAAAAGGTATAAGAAGAAATGAGTCCGGCGTAGGAAAAGTCTTTGAAAGCCGTAACACAAAGAAAACGAGTTGAGAACTCTTACCGTTGTTTGCCCACGTGTTGACGGAAGAAAAGTGTGTTGGTTGTTGTTTTTCCGATTGAGAAGAAAAGCGTGAGACGAAACGCTAGTGTATTAGCGTCGTTCTGCCAAGGCCAATTGACCAGAAGAAAAGAGTGAAACGGAACGCTAGTGTCAGCGTCGTCCTGTCGAGGCCAAAAGGCGAATGAAACGGAGCGCTGGTTGTTCTCCGATGCTGGTCGGTGAAAGAGAGAGAGAATTTGGTTTTGCACCGGCTCTTATAGTCCGAAGGGCAGATAACTCTGGTGTCGCTTTACGGCGCCACCTGTCGGTGAAAAAGCGCCACCTACCGGCAAACCGGTGTAGTTATGTTTTGAAAGGAGGAGGTAACTGCTACAAGGACTCCCCCCCCAGATTGAAAAATATGAAAATATTATTCAATATGTACAGTTGTAGATGAAAAGCATTCTTTGTGGGTATGTCTGTTTTGCTGTTGAAGATTAGAAAAAGTAGTGTGCACGCTACTTATTTCTGCATCTGTATTGAATGATTGATCGCAAGTGCGTCTGCGGAATTGAGTGTTTGTAACGCATGTGGATCTGCATGTTGTTTGGGTCCGCATCAAGTTTGAGCGCAAGTGAGTTTGCGGTCGAAAAATGTTGAGTGCAAGTGAATTTGCACTTGTTGGTGGCGTTGTTCATGTTGATTAGTCTGCGTGATGCAGAGCTGATGAACGAACGTTGAATTGTCAGTGTTGTCCGGGAATGTTTGGTGCTTGGGTCTGCGCGGTTGTTGATGAGTGAGCACAAGTGAATCTGTGCGGTATTGATGAGTGAGCACAAGTGAGTCTGTGCAATTGTTGATGAATGAGCACAAGTGAGTCTGTGCAGTTGTTGATGAATGAGCACAAGTGAATCTGTGCAGTTGTTGATGAATGAGCACAAGTGAATCTGTGCAGTTGTTGATGAATGAGCACAAGTGAGTCTGTGCGATGTTGATGAATGAGCACAAGTGAGTCTGTGCAGGTGTTGATGAATAAGCACAAGTGGGTCTGTGCAATTGATTGATGAATGAGCACAAGTGAATCTGTGCAGTTGATGAATGAGCACAAGTGAGTCTGTGCAGTTGATGAATGAGCACAAGTGAGTCTGTGCAGTTGATGAATGAGCACAAGTGAGTCTGTGCAGTTGTTGATGAATGGGCACAAGTGAGTCTGTGCAGTTGTTGATGAATGGGCACAAGTGAATCTGTGCAGTTGTTGATGAATGGGCACAAGTGAGTCTGTGCAGTTGTTGATGAATGAGCACAAGTGAGTCTGTGCAGTTGTTGATGAATGAGCACAAGTGAGTCTGTGCAATTGTTGAGTTTGTTCATGTTAATTAGTCCGTGTTGTGGAACTGATGAACAAACATCTAGTTGTTGAGATTGGTGGTACGCTATGGTCAAAATCAGATGCACAAATGTCTGCAAGTGAGTTAGCAGGTCCAGGTACAAGTGGGTCTGTACTGGTGTTGGTGCGCGTCGTTCGAGTTGATGTGTCCCCAGTTGATCAACGAACGTCCAGTTGTTGAGTATTTAGTCGTGCTTGTGCAGTTGTACTCATCTTTGAACTGGTGTGATTTCTTCCGTAGTGTCGTCAGTGATGTCTGGTAATGTTTGGTGCTTGATGAATATCCGGGAAAAATGTGGTTGTTCAAGTTGTGTTGAAGATTGTTGGTAGGCCTTGAAGGGTGATGTTGTTCGTGTTTGTCGTCGTGTGTTGGTCGTTTTGTAGTTTTCTTTTCCTTTATATATATATTTCCAACACGTGGGTAGAAAGGAAAAAGAAAAAAAAAAAAAAAATAGGGCCGTAATTTGTTTCACACACGGAATGACGTTTTTTGTTTTCGTTTTAGTTTGTTTGAATGTTCGTTTCCACGTAGAGAAAGAATGGTGGCTTCTCTTTCCTTTGTTGTTAAAAAGAAAGAAGAAAAAAAATTCGTATTTTCTCTTTTTTTCTTTGTTTGAATTTTCATTTCCACGTGGTCCGAGAGATAAAAAATGGCGTTATTTTAAAAAAAATTTTTTATCAACACGTTGTCCGGAAAAAGATGGCGGCATTTTTGAATGTATTTTATCAACACGTGGCCACGAAAAAGAATGGCAGCGTGAGCGTTTGTTTTCTTTTGTTTTCTTTTTATCTCCACGTGTTCAAAACAAAGGAAGTGGCGTCTTGTAAGGTCCTTTTGTTCGTCGAAAAAGAAAAAAAAAAGGATTGGCAAAAGTTTGTCTTTTTCTTTGCATATAATTTTCCGACACGTAGGTAAAGAAAGAGAAGAAAAAATGAAATTGTAATTTGTTTTATACTCGGAGAAGCCGAGAAATGTTTTTGTTTTGTTTTGTTTGGGTATTTCCGCGTGGCCAGGAAAAAAAAATAAAGATGGCGGCTTCTTTTCTTTTGTTTGTTTGTATATTTCTACCACGTGGGTAGAAAAAAAAAGGAAAAAGATGGGTGCGTAATTCGTTTCACCACGGAAGAAAAAACGAGAAATGTTTTTTTTTTTTTTTTTTGTTCTAGTACGAAATTATTACCGTGCCCCATACAACAAAGCTTGCACGTTGGGTCACCAATTGTTCGGATCAAGGGTCGTGTTCCCCCGATTATAGACGTGTTCAGTTGAATCAAGCAGTGTTGCATGCAAAGGCAGAGTAATAATTAACAAACAAAAATGAGGTAGTTCAAATAACGTTTATTGAACGTGTGTGTACGTGGAATGGTGAAGTGTGTGATGTATGCATGTGTGCCGATGGAAAAACAGTTCTTGAAAAGGTATAAGAAGAAATGAGTCCGGCGTAGGAAAAGTCTTTGAAAGCCGTAACACAAAGAAAACGAGTTGAGAACTCTTACCGTTGTTTGCCCACGTGTTGACGGAAGAAAAGTGTGTTGGTTGTTGTTTTTCCGATTGAGAAGAAAAGCGTGAGACGAAACGCTAGTGTATTAGCGTCGTTCTGCCAAGGCCAATTGACCAGAAGAAAAGAGTGAAACGGAACGCTAGTGTCAGCGTCGTCCTGTCGAGGCCAAAAGGCGAATGAAACGGAGCGCTGGTTGTTCTCCGATGCTGGTCGGTGAAAGAGAGAGAGAATTTGGTTTTGCACCGGCTCTTATAGTCCGAAGGGCAGATAACTCTGGTGTCGCTTTACGGCGCCACCTGTCGGTGAAAAAGCGCCACCTACCGGCAAACCGGTGTAGTTATGTTTTGAAAGGAGGAGGTAACTGCTACAGGCGATTACATGTACAGACTGAGAAAATTGATGGTAAAAAAAAAAAAATTTTAGATGACGGAACCGTTTCGTACTCAAAGCTACCAAAGGTACTTCTAACCCACGTCCTAATTGGATATCGGGGTGTGGTGGTGGGGGGAGGAGGAAAGTGGAACAAAGGGGAAGAGACAAAGATAGAGGTACGGATTGAGAGGGGTAGCGAGAGGTTTTAATATAAAGATATTACACAACACCGGGTAGCCCTTTCAATGTTCTTTAAGTACTCATTTGGAAATAAAATGTCGACTTATTCCTCAAGGAGAGTTGTCTGTGTGTATGTCCAGAGACAGGAAATAAGCTAGACTGCAGCGAGAGAGAGGAGGATGGGCGATCCCGAGCAACGCCGGGTACTCCTAAATGCGAAATATTTTTCTATTTATCCTAACTATGTTTATATCAAAACACGTTACCCCTATTTAATTCAATAATACATTTATGTTTATTTACTCCTCTGCAGGAGTTAGGCACAAGGCCAGTTTTATCTTACTCCCACAAGTAAGATGTGACCACAGGTCGGGTCGAGTAAGTGGGGTTTGAAAAGCCAGCGCCCGAGAAAGTGAGCACTCTGGCCATTAAAAATTGCCTGGGCAGCCCCCGTCGGCATTCCCCGGTAGGGGCGCCTCAGGCAGTAAGCAATAAACTTACTCCTCCCCAAAGAGGGGAGGCGAAGCCTGGGAGGGTGGACCTCCTAGAACTGCACAGGACAATCCCATAGACCGGCGTAAATCAAGTCCCGAAGGACAAGACAATACAAGTCTATGGGGGGCCTAGCAACATTTATGTTTTATTTACTCCTCCCCAGGAGTTAGGCACAAGGCCAGTTTTATCTTACTCCCACAAGCAAAATGTGACCCAAGATCGGGTCGAGAAAGTGGGGTTTGAAAAGCCAGCGCTCGAGAGGTGAGCACTCTGGCCATTTAAAAATTGCCTGGGCAGCCCCGTCGGCATTCCCCGGTAGGGGCACCTCAGACAGTAAGCAATAAACTTACTCCTCCCCAAAGAGGGGAGGCAAAGCCTGGGAGGGTGGACCTCCTAGAACTGCACAGGACAGGCGTGCAGTATCCATCAGAACAGATACTACACTTTGATCTTAGCCAAAAGGCCAAGAATCAGCCTAGCAACATTTATGTATTTTCAAATAAATTATATATAGCCAACAGAACACTGCGTAAACACATTTATCCCGATGCGTAATTAGCATAATAATTTTATAAACACATTCTAATAAATTAATATTCTGAACAATTCATTTCTGTTTTCGTTTTACAGTTTTCTTATATATATTTAAAAGTTTTAATATTAATGTTATAATTATTATTAGTGATATTAATTCCAACGATTTTATGAAAAACGTTGAACGTTCAAAAATGGTTATTTTGAAATTCGAATAATTTCCGATCACATTTTAAGCATGCGTGTGTTTATACGAACCAACAACTAAGATTACCTAGAATAATTTTTTTTTTAATTACACACCGCATTGAACGCAATAACAAAGTTTTTCTTAGATATATACTTTATCTTTAAAACTAAATTTGTTTTTTTTCGACGACTATTGAATATGATTATATTTGCTATAATAAAGAAAAAAGAAAAGTTCCCCACCCCTCTCAGCTTTTTAAATAATAATAAAAATAATAGATTCATATTTTTTTAACTTAATTTTTTTCTGTCTTCTAAATGAATAAATGTGAAGGTGTTTTTTTTCTCCATCTATCCAAACTATATTTACATCAGAACACCAATTGGGGATGGGTATAGCTAAAACAATGTTTTTACTCAGAGACTTCCATAATTTTAAAAACAAACTTTGATAAATTTGTAGATTAACACCCTCAGCTAAGTTTAAACAATGTGATTTTACATTTTAGCGTCATTCTAACTTAAGACAGTTAAGTAATATATTTTTTAACAGTAACCATAAATCCGACTGGCAAGGTCGTAAAACCACACTTAATCGGCGAAAAAAGTGGACCTCTGACTCCCAAAACAACGCACAGAATTTATCTCCAATAGCAAAAAAAAAAATGGTTAATGCTATAAAACCCTACAATGGCCCGAATATGGGGGATCATTTTAAGTTAAATTTATATGCAACACTGATGCCTAACTCTAAATTCTAAAATAAGTTTTTTATTATTTTCAACTGCCGCCAAGATTTTCTGGATATCTACAAGTAATCGCCTAAAAAAGTAGAATCGTATTTTAGTGTTAGCTGAGGGTGTTGATCTACAATAATACCAAAACTTTTAATATTTTTTTTATTTATACATGAAAAATAAGATATTTAATTATTTAGATAATTTTAAAGCTATTTAATTTTCATGCGAAAAAATTACACAACTTAAACTCAATTGCTTAAAATTAAAATAAAAAAAGGGACGTACAGTTAAAAAATATACGATTTAAAAAATAAAATATGGATAAATTTGCAGATTAACACACTTCGCTACCCACCCCCCATAAATGTTCTGCTTTTTTAGGCGATTACGTGTGAACACCGTGGAAAATAGAAAGAAGGAAAACATATTTTAGAAGTTAGAATGATGGATCAGTTTCATATATATTTAACGTAAATTGTGTGTTATTATTTTTCGTGGGAGAGGGGTCCACTCTTTTAGGTGATTACGTGACAGTCGGACTTAGGGTTAGTGTTACAAATATATTAGTTAACTATACCCTCTCCGAATTAATTGCTGCCCAAAAGGCGGGTAGGTTTTGCTAGTATATAATGAAAGTCTCTTTTATCGCTTTCTTCCTACAAAATCAATATTTGATTCTGGTTGGATCAGTTTTTCTTATGGATCATATTAAGAAACGCATTTTGTCTGGGTCGGAATTATTTTCAAATGGCTGCCATTTTAACAAAAGAGACATAACTCAGTATTTGTCCGTACAGAGTTACTTTCAATTAATTGGAAAAAGAAAACATCTTTGGGGAAAAACTCGGTATAGTTTAAAGAGAGAAATGCAAACCAAATTGCAAGTAAATATACTACTGGGAAATGCCGGGTCGGGACAGCTAGTTTATATAGAGTAGTATATATCAGAAAGAAAGTGAGAGAGTAGTATGAAAAGGAAATTGCAGAGAAACGTTTGTGTTTAATCTAGAATTAAATCATAAAGGAGTGTATTAAACAATACGGCTACTTCGCGTTGAGTTGACATCCCGGTTCTTGTTAGATCATCAAAGTTAAGCAACGTCTAGTCCAGGGGTGGGCAAACTACGGCCCGGGCCGCATGCGGCCTGGCAATGTAATTCATGCGGCCCTTTCAAATGCTAGTAAATGAAAAATGAGTGCATTTTCGTTATATTTTCGTTATATGCAATCCATATATTTCGGTTATTTCAGATATCATTTATATTGGAAAATATACTATGCGGCCCAGTAAAATATGTTTTTTTTAATGTGGCCCTTGCTATGAAAAGTTTGCCCACCCCTGGTCTAGTCAGTACCAGATGGGTGACCATATGTGGGCGGACGTCGACACCTCCTTGCAAGAACTGCAAAACCTAATGTCGCCATTTCCCCTGACCGAGATATACATGCGACTGAGGATCGCTTTTGAATTTGATATTCCCTAGAAACTTCCCCTGAAGGAGGAAGCTGGCTCAACTCGCCTAAGGTGAAGGCTGCTCTGTTTAGTTTTTTTTTTTTTTTTTCCTTTTCGTATTAAACACAACTTGTGGACAATAAAACATTGATGCCAATTTTGTCGACATTGACTGCAACATCCAAGATGGCCGTTGTGTTGAAACCAATAACATTTGGGAGAAAAAAAGTCTTGTTATTTTTCATTATTTCTTATTTATAGCATAAAAAAAATCAATTGGCTGGTTCAAAAAGTACTGCAAGCTTTTTACAAGCTCAAACCACAAATCAATTACACTCAGGGAGAACCTGATGAGATTTGCAGTCACCTGCGGAGAGGAAGAAATTTGAGAAATTTGTGTAGTTGATATGCCAATACACTAGTGCATCAGAAAAGCACAAAACTAAATCAATGGTCACACTCAAGGGAGAAGTGACAATTTCTCTCTCTCTCTCAGACCTTTACTTTCTATAGCGTTCCTCCAAATTCTTAACTTGAAAAGTACATCTTCCACTGTTTCACGGGCAAGTTCTAAATCATCAGCATAAAGCATTTGTTCCAGACACCCGTACGAAACTCCCTAAACAATGTTAGAAGCAAATGAAAAGCAACAGACTCAGTACAGAACCCTGATGTACTCCTACTTTAACATTAAAGCTGTCACTAATAGTGCTGTTAATTCGAACATGACTTTAAGCATTTCTGTAAATTGCTTGAACAACCTTCACGAACCACTCGTTTGCCTCTAGTTTACACAATATCCACCAGACATCTCTTGGTAATCTGTCAAAAGATTTCTTCAGATCCACAAAAGAAAAATACAGGTTTTTCTTCTTACCAAAGTATTTTTCTTGCAATTGTTTTAAGATAAATATAGCACCAGTGGTACTTTGCCCATGAGTTTTTTGAAAATGTCTCAAATTTTAAGCTTAAGGAATCTTAGGAAGAAATCGAAATTCAGAGAATCTTGGTGTCTAATGACTATGGATCAAATTCAATGCAAATCTGAAATATTTGAATTTTTAAATGGGACGTTGTGCCAATATTATTCTCCTTAAAAACCCTTTTAAAATACTCCAAAGAAATTGAAATTTGAGAAATATCTACTAATTGATGTCTAATACCTACTGATAAAATTTCACAAATATCGCAGGGATCTAAATTTTACAAAGAACTTCCACCCTCTTTTCAAGCCTCGCTTTGAATAAAAACGAATTAAACTAAATATAGCCCACATTTGGACGCCTTATGCATAGCAGCTGTGTTCCGAATGTCAATGATCAGTCAATTAGTTTAGGAGTGAATCCTGTACATACAAATATAAAAACATACCTAACTTTATTTGAATAGAAATATGTGCGTGTGGTGATTACCACATCTTAATCAGATGAGAGCCCTCTCCCCCCCCCCTTATTAGTGGTAATGGCATGTTTCGTTTCAACGTCAACGATTCTTGGAATGACTCTTGAGACTAACATTTGATTTCATATCTGATGAATGAATGAGGAATCCAGGATTTGCTCGTCTGAATCTGCATCTGATCTATCTTCAAATTATCGTGTTTTAGAAAAAGGCTAAAAATTAGTTGGACTAAAAGCATCACAAATAAGCATGTTCTTATTTCGGAATTTTTTTTGATGAGGATTGATAATTTGTATTATTCGGACTACTATTCTCATCTTGGATGTTATTCTCACGTTTTGCAAGGACCTGTGGTGTAACGGATATAAGTGCTAAATAATAATCAGTTCTAAGAAACAGTATTCTGGAGGTTGAAGGTTCAATCCTCAGTGCGGGCGATACTAAGAATACAATTACAAACTACTTCTACATGGTCATGGTTGATGGAACGAGTGCAAGGTAGCTCCGTGGATTAAATAAAAGGTTCCGTTCGAAATTCCGTACAGATTCTGGGGTTCGACAAGATCCACGTGAAGAAGGTCGGAGATTACATCGACCGAAACGTCGTGAGAATAACGTCTAAGATCAGAACATTCATCCGAATAATCCAAAAAGAGGTTCTTGACGATAAAAAAAAAACAAAAAAAAAACGATACTCCTTCACCAGGTGATAAAACACTTCGCATCCACTGTCTGGGTCATACTATTCATGGTGATAACATCTTAATGCACCTGCTGATGGGAAGAATTGCGGATAAAAGAACAAAGGGAAGACAGGGAGATCCTTGGCTAGAGAGTTTCAATTTGCCGCAAGAGAACAAACTGGTCATCCCAGGCACGATTTAAACTGACTGACCTTATAATATATATATATATATCTATATATACACACAGATACATCCACAGACATGTGTTTCATCTTTTCAAGACTCATCAGTGTAGTTAAATCCAACTAACGCATCAATCTCCAGGCTTAAACATTCAGTCATCACTGACTGTGAAAGTCCGACATATTAGCTGTCTCAATTGGCTTTCTAGTTGTTATAACCTAGAAGAAATGTTACCTTATTTAATTATGCTAATGAGGCCCAGTAAAAGAATTCAAGTAAAAATCATCCTTTTCCTTTGTAACTCCTAAACTAATTAATCGATCATTATGAATTTTGGAACACAGCTGATAGGCTAGGTATAAGTCGTAATGTGGGCTACATTTAGTTTTATGCAAAGGAGGTAAAAAGTGGGTGGAAGACCTTTGTAAAAATTCAAATACTTCCGAATTTTGTGAAATTTTAATAGAATATGATGATGATGATGATGATGATGATGATGATATTCTATACAACAACAAGCTGTCTGCAATTAAATATTTGGAAGCATTTGGGACAGTCCCAAAGTGGGTTTAAAATGTGCTTAATTTTTCTTCAACCGTCTGAGAGTTGAGGAGGGAATTTATTATTCATGAAAACAGCACAACTAATGCTAAAAGCCACTGCATTATTTATCAAGACACACACACACACACACGATTCAACTTTCTTATAAGGAACAAATTGATAGGGGAGAGAAGAGAGGAGGACAGAGAGAGAGAGAAAGGAGAGGGGGGACACAGAGGGAGAGGAGAGAGGGAGACACAGAGGGAGAGGAGAGAGGGAGACACAGAGAGAGAGAGGAGAGAGGGGGACACAGAGAGAGAGGAGAGAGGGAGACACAGAGAGAGAGGGACACAGAGAGAGAGGGGGACAGAGAGAGAGAGGGGGACACAGAGAGAGAGGGGGACACAGAGAGAGAGGGGGACACAGAGAGAGAGGGGGACACAGAGAGAGAGGGGGACACAGAGAGAGAGGGGGACACAGAGAGAGAGAGGGGGACACAGAGAGAGAGGGGGGGACACAGAGAGAGAGGAGGACACAGAGAGAGAGGAGGACACAGAGAGAGAGGGGGACACAGAGAGAGAGGGGGACACAGAGAGAGAGGAGAGAGGGGGACACAGAGAGAGGAGAGAGGGGGACACAGAGAGAGGAGAGAGGGGGACACAGAGAGAGGAGAGAGGGGGACACAGAGAGAGAGGAGAGAGGGGGACACAGAGAGAGAGGAGAGAGGGGGACACAGAGAGAGAGGAGAGAGGGGGACACAGAGAGAGGAGAGAGGGGGACACAGAGAGGTGGACAGAGAGAGGGAGAGAGGGGGACAGAGAGAGGGAGAGAGGGGAACAGAGAGAGGGAGAGAGGGGGACAGAGAGAGGGAGAGAGGGGGACAGAGAGAGAGAGGGGGACAGAGAGAGAGAGGAGGACAGAGAGAGAGGAGGACAGAGAGAGAGGAGGACAGAGAGAGAGGAGGACAGAGAGAGAGGAGGACAGAGAGAGAGGAGGACAGAGAGAGAGGAGGACAGAGAGAGAGAGGGGGACAGAGAGAGAGAGGGGGACAGAGAGAGAGGGGGACAGAGAGAGAGAGGGGGAACATTGAGACAAGAGAAAGGGGACATAGAGAGTAGAAAAATAGAATGAGACAGAGAGAGAATGGATGATAAGAATTTAAAGATAGAGAGATGGAATAAGTGGAGAGAGACTAACAGTTATTTGAAGATGTTTTCAAACAAAAAAAATGAAAAGATGCAAATATAAATCATGAATTTTGGAAAAGCAATCAATTTTTGTAAATAAACATTTTGGAAGAAAAAAATTTAAAAACGAATTAAAATCCTGTTTTTTTTTATGAATTTTATCTTTCCATTTTTTTTTACGACAACGAAACAAAAAAAACTACAAATTTAATTTGGAGAAAAAAAAAGCCAAAACATTAAAATATTTTTTTGATAATAAAAAGAGAAGAAAAAAACAAGAAAGAAACGATTTAGTTTAACATAAAATTAAACGGAGGAAAATCCTGTCGGATATTGATCACGACATTAACTGCCTTTTCATTTCTACCTGTAATAAACGCAAATTGCTTGTTGGGAATTCATTTTTAATGGAAATCGGAATGTTTGGAGCCACTTAAAAAAAAAATATTTAAAAGTAAATAACTATTATAAAAATAGTTTTTTCATCTAGTTCTTAAGCAAAGAATAAGAAAAAATAATAAAAACCTTTTTATTTTTTCTCCATTGACTAAACATAAAAGCAGTTCAAGATTTCTTCAGGCAGATCAGCTTTTTTGTTTGGTTCTTTTAATGCACATTCGGATTGAATTTTCAAAATCTCTTTTGAGCCAGTTCCTTTGCAGATTTCAGAATCGATAACCAATGAATAATAAAACTCATTTATTGATCAATAATCAATGGAAATTCGAATGAATCAGATAATTCCTGGATTTTTGTTATTTAAATCCAACACGCGTCTTCTACATGATGACTCTCCCAAAAATGCCACCCATGGAATCGGTAATAAAATTCACAATCTTGCCTGCAATCAAACCATATTTAGTACAAACAAACTTTAGTCTATATCTGACTTGTCCACCGAGATTCAGCCATGAATGTCCAACAGTTTTTGTTTTATCGGTGTCTAATGATATGCACACGTGGGTACAACATGCAAAATTATTTATAATTGACACGGTCCTCTCTTAGGATTGCTCCGATTTTAACTAATGACCCTCTTCAATTCAGCAATAATCTAAAAATTATTTTGATAAAAAATAGCTTTGAGATAACCTTACTGATACAAATATGGGAGATTATGATCCGGTGAATGTAAAACCTATTCAGGATCACATTCCTACTGATGAGATGATCAACAAAGTGTCCCCACATATGATTAAAAAGCAGTACAGGTGTATGGTGTGTCACATATCTACCTAGACACAGATGGCATTTACAAATTTTCCTTCTAGACTGGTTGTCCTATCCAGCGCCGATAGTCACTGGCACAGACTGCGGCCTCAGTGTAATGAGATTAACCCAGAGTGATCAGAAGAGCAGGTTAATAAATAAGAATTATAATCTAGATGGTCAGGTGTGTAGGTAGACGTTGCGCTTGGAATGCGACTGTGATTGTTATAATTTAAAGGGTGAGACGGAAATGAAAAACATTTTTGTTTGCATTTTGAGGAATGTGTTAAGAAAAACAATTTTCAGAATTACGTCACTAATCGAGAGAGAATCAAAGAAAACGGGAGAGTGGCACATGAAGTCAAAGTGAGCAGATGTTCCGCTTTTTGCTCCCTTCAGTGGGGGTTAAGGAGTTGACTGTATATGTAAAGCACAGTGTGCTAAGAGGATCTCTGCATTCTACCACAATAAAATGTAAATTTCGCATTTTAGGACCAGTAAAGAAGGGAGTATATAATGCAACATCAGCAACCTGGGTTCTGCAAGGAATATTGCATCCCTTTCACCAATATTCTTGGGATAGGTATGAATCCATCTCTCCTCTACTAAGCTATGGGTTAAATAGTAGGACTGAAGTGACATAGGCCTGTGTAAGGCAACTACTATTATAGATAGACAAAGATGGATAACTAGAATGTTTTTAGTTAAGAAATTAGTTTTACTAGACAAGGTTAGTAGGAAAGAACCTCAGCAGAGTGCTCGATTATAAGGAAAAAATAAGAGCATGATGTTTATTTATATATGTAATTACAGGAGATCAGAACAACATTGGTACCGTCGGTTTCAAATTCTAACAAAGGAGACCAATAACGGCCAGTTTATCGGACTCTCTTCAGCCTCTGTTAATGTCTGCCGGTTGTTCTGACCTTCTGCAATACAAAAATCAATACATACATATACACATATATACATATATATATATATATATATATATATATATATACACATAAACACTTTAGATTTTTTCCACTTAGCAATGAAAAATATTTTATAACCATCTGTGGAGCTTGAACCTTAAACTCCTTGGTTAAACAGTATCAGAGCTTATTTATGACTAATGAAAAATGAAATAGTAACCAAGACTAAATATTATAATTGTTGAAAATAAAATTTTTTTTTAATAACACGCACCAATATTTGCTTTATCTGACTAGCAAAACAGATGTTTTATCTAACTTTTGTTAATAAACTTATCAATGTCAATGAAAATAATTGCCTTTACTTTATACAATAGCTCGAGAGGGAGTAACAAAACTAACGAATCTGATTGGTTAGTTAGCTAGAGTAAACACTACTTAAATATAAAAGCAATCGCAAAAAATACATCCACGCATTTAGCCTGATTATTTCCTGCAGGAATGAAACATGAACGTTTCTGTGTAGTTTACTTTATATTTTCATACTACAAGATATATATATATATATATTTATTTATTTATTTATTTATGAAAATAACTCCAGACAAGGCAGGAAGCCACCTGATCTAAGGAGCTAATAAAAAAATACTACTTCAAAGTAAAAAAACTAGCCAACGATAATTATTATATAGATTCCTACCCAGAAAACAGCAATTATTCCCCCTTTGTCAGAAAAATCGCTCATGGAATGTAAGGACTAAAGGACAAAAAGACAAATTAAAGGAAGTGAGAGTTACGAGGCTGCCAAAAGTTAAACCAAGGTCTACTTTCTACTCTCATTATATATAGTTAGGTATGTGTGTGTATATAGTTAGATATGTGAATATATATATATTTGTATGTACAGGATTTACTCCTAAACTAATTAACTTAAACACAAGCAGTCTTACATGTTCCTCAATAGTTCACAGAGAAATAATTTGCTATTCATAACCTTAAGAATCTGATTCTTCACCCTGATTGAGATAAGAATGAAAGAAAATGGCAGCTCAGATTGTTTGGACATGTGCTGAAGGCCACAGACGACGTCACCGTCGCGAAACTCACTTTTAAATTAGAAGTCACCGGAAAGCGACTGAGAGGACGGCTGATGATGAGATGGGCAGACGTCCTGCACACTGATCTCTGCGTAAAACCGGCCTTCACCTGGACCAAGCCTGTGATCATGATAAGCGGAGACAAAAATCTATTATTTCTGACCCCGCTGAAGCTCGGAACTAATGCAAAAGAAAAAGAAGAACCCCAACCCTAAAAAATCTAATTTTGATGAATATTAGTTCCCACATTCGGGGAGTGTTATTATGTCTCCTCCCCACCTCCCACCACCACTACACTCAAAACCTCATGATAAAGACATTTACATTCTCCCTCAGTTCACACAGATTGACACTTGTCAAGATATACATTGACACCTATGTAAATAGGTGTCAATGTGAACATAAGATAAAAAGTGCGGCTATCCAAACATTCCTTTCAAAACGATGAGACTAAATGGAGAAAAGTGAAAAGGAGAAATAATATAAAGGAAATACAACATTTAAATCGACCATGCAGAATTCAAATCTTACCGTAGATCTATTAGAGTTATTTATGTACTAATACTATTGGAAAATGCCTCAAATATTGAACAGGTAGATCCTCTACTATATAATTTAGCTAGTTGAGAATAACAGGAAATGGAACAGCTGAGGGGTCAGCAGAGGTCAACTTACTGTATCTGGGTTAAAAATTAACTTAGGCTGTGGAAATGTATTAAAAACATATGACATCACATGGCTCAAAGCGGCAGTCTATTTTGGAAGCATGCAGGGTGTCGGACATATTACATGGGCTGACAAGATATAATTAATTAGTGATTTCGTTCTGTCTGGTGAAAGCGATTCTATAGAACCGACTGGATTCGAACTTGGCACCCCCAGGTCGTCAGAACACGTCGTTATCCCTTTAACCACCTTCATCTCCCTTCAGTGTATACAATAAACAAATTATTGTGTTTGGACATTAAATAATTCCAATAAAAAGGGTTGACATGTCATAAAATAGATAGACCTTTGATATTCTTTATACTTAGAATTCGTAATATAGAATACACACACACACACACATATATATATATATATATATATATATATATGTATACAAAATCGCAAACAAAACAATTCATCAACCAGCCTTCTACTAAATAGACATGTAGCTTTACCGACTAAGTCAGATTAACAAACCCATTTACACAGAACTTAATGAACAGGGTAAATAACCTCATCAACTATTATGAATATAATCAGAAAATCTAAAGTCGACACTACACTCAGTCAAAGCTGGCATATATTCCATCCCTTGTCTGAATTGTGATAAGGTCTACATTGGGGAGATGCAGCACAACCTAGACAAGAGAATTTACATGCACAAAATAGCAATCAAAATCAACAACATGCTTAACGCCAGATGTGCTCATTCTATAGAATATGATCATCGTTTTGACTTTTATAACTCCACCTTAATTAAAACAATACATAACAAATCTACGTGTTGATTAATCGAATCAGTTCTTATAGCCAATTCCACAAATACAATAAAAAAAAAAATGGGCTTCTATTATGTCTCCCCCAACCTATCTAAAGCTATTATTAATGAAAATAAGTTATATTCAGACACGGGATCATTCCCTGCTTTTAAATTAGTTTCCTTTGAATCCCCTTTTTGCTCTTTAATTTCTTCTTTCCTGCTGCAAATACAACATCTATGTACATTTTGTATATATGTTTCAAGCACATTTATGCGTGTGTATTTTTTGTGTGTATACATATATATATATATATATGTGCATATCTTCCCCTCTCTAAATGAAATGAAATTTTATTAACACTATCACTATATATATTCCCAAAATGACAGATTGTCTCGTTCTTTGCCACTTTTAGCTCTTGAAAAAGCCGACGCAACAGCTGGGCGAAACGTTGAGTCTTTGGTCTTCTGCTGTTCCTTTTTAATTCATACTGCTTATATATATATATATATATATATATATATATATATATATATTAGTCACGAGGTTAACTAATTTGCATGTTTGTTTGAAAGATATTTTATTAACTATAACTTTTTAATTCAATGACTTGATTCTAATATAACAATTGTTCTATTTCACAAAATCGTTTTATTTTACTTAAGAAATATTTAGCATTTATGATCAAATGTTCCTTTCTCGATTTTCAACAAGTTGCAATCTATTTCTAAATTGCAAGTGAAAAGACAAATAAATTTATCTCTGAATAAATGAGAAAGATTTTGCTTCGCGTTTACAAATTTATGAAGGAAATGTTTATTATTTTTAATTAATGTTTTATTTCAAATCGCAGAATTTTGAGAAGATAGCGAACTGGCAAAGTCAGTATATATATATATATATTTGACCGAAACATTAGATGAACAATTCGGAAAATTGAAAAAATAAAAAAAAGTCGCATCAAACAAAACCACTCCGTGTTATTTAATAATGTTTGCCTAAATGAAAATATGCTGCCTAAATACACACAATATATATATATATATATATATATATATATATATATATATATATCATTAAATATTACAGATAAGTTGTGTTTGCATTTCTTTTCTAAATTTCTAGAACTCGAAAAGTATTCAGGGATTTAGAAAGGATCCAAGAAAAGATATGCAGACACAAGTTACTTGTAATATTTAATGAAATATGTCTCCAAGGAAAAATACTTTTCAGTTATATATGTATATGTATATGTATGTATCTGTAAAGGTCAGCCGAACCTTTGTTTGAGAGAAGCTCAACAATTGGGCCATGAAAACATCAACTTGTGGAAGAGAACAACAAAGAATCTGATTAGTTTACTAGTTACACTAAACACCACGTGGACATTAAAAAAAATCTCAGTAACACAAATTCCATGCACTTTAGCCTAACGATTCCCTACAGGGATGAAACGCGGACGCCCCTGTGTAGCTTAATTGCCATCAATATATTTTCATAACTTAATACCAAGCTTTAATCACGTATAGAGCACTGTCGAAGTAAATACTTAAAAATCGATACATAATATATCTCCTTATAATATTAGATGTGGATGCTTGAAATAATTACACTTGAGGATGATTCGACGAAGAATCGAAAACGTTCGTGAAACCTATGGAACATTTATTAATCTTTTTGATTTTAATACAAAAAAGACCAGAAAAATTGAAAAATAAAAAAAGGTATTATTGAACAGACGAATTCTAGTATTTTTAACAGTGTTTGCATATATATATATATATATATATATATATAATAAAGATAAATATTATATCTTTATATTAGCTCCTATCGTGATAAGCAAATGCTAGATATACTAAATTGGATAAAATACAATATTTCTTAATTCATCAAGTATTCAAACAAGGAATATAAAAAGAATCTTTTTTCTTTCCAGAGGAAAATCAGGAAAAATTGTTTTACTGGTTAGCATAAATTTGAAAATATAAAAAGTCATTAGCAAAAAAAAACAAAAACATTTTCACTGAAAATATAATATGCCCATGTAAATATCCATATAAATATCCAAGGGATCGGAAAGCGGAAGCAGATATAAGGTGAACATTGAGACCAAATGGTAAAATTTCAAAATCCAAAATATGAAAGGAATCAGAGAATCCAAAATAAAAGTCAGTTGATATATATATATATATATATATATATATATATATTACTGCCCTTAGACCGATTGACAAGCTGTCAAGACCGGATCCGGGTTAAATCTTAGTTTAAATTCCTTTTGGATTGACTTAAAGTCCTTTAATCCAGGCCTTCAATTTTAATTTAATGTGTGTTTTTTTAACATTTTTATTTTTTCGTAAGTATAATCCTTAAACCCATTTCTCTACTTAACATTCTCTAGAAGACACATAATCAACCCTCAAAACAGTAACGGCCAAATATACGCTCCTTATAAACATTGACTCACGGGAATTGCATAGAGATATTTTAAAATTGTTATATTTTTAAATGTTTTTTTAATTTTAAATCTCAACTGTTACATTTCACCCCTTTTTTTTCAAACCTTATTAAACCTCCCTAACACTAATTTCAAACAAATATACATAACACTCTAAAGCAAATAACGTACCCAAACGAGAGTGACACGTGAATTCACATTTCTGAAACAGATGACAACATAAGTTGAAGAGTGCCGGATGGTTAAGTCCTTCTGAGCTTGAAACCGACGGTACTAATGTTGTACTAATTTTTCTGTACCAATAAATAAATAAATATATATATATATATATATATATATATATATATATATATATATATATATATATATACAATAGCGGGACCCGTTGCCCGGGGAAAATATAACTGACTAATTTTAATTCAAAATAATGTTTGTTTTGTGTATTAATTGAGCAAATATAGTGTTCAGTAATTACTATTTTAGTCACGTAAATTCTATTTTCGTATGGAGCTTGAAAATCACAACAAATCTGATGTGTTGGTAGTAAATACTGTTTTAGTCAAGCGTGAGTGTAAAAATATGTATTCAATGTAGCCAATGAAGGTGGTTAATAATAAATATTTTAGTCACTTGAATTATATTTTAGAAAAAAAATGAAACAAATGCTGATCTGATACATATATGGTGTTAAAAGTGCAAAGTAAATGTTAATTTAGAAGAAAGTGTATTTAATATAATGTTTGTGATGTGTATTGATTTAGCAAATGAAGGTGTTCATTCATTACTATTTTAGTCACGTAATTTCTCTTTTCGTATGGAGCTTGAAAATCAGAACAAATCTGATGTGTTGGTTAGTAAATACTGTTTTAGTCAAGTATGGGTGTAAAAAGATGAAACTATGATTATTTGGTATTGACCACATATATAATATCTATTTTGAAAAGTCTTCAATGAGAAATAGTATTTTCGCTTAATATGTATGGTTATTAATTAATGTATTAAGTCACAATTACGAAGTTACTGTCTGTTAATGGAAAAATGTGTAAGGAATATGCAATAATCAATCATTTTAAAACACCGAAATTACTTACGTTTGAAAGAATGATGATCTGTGTAAAGTGGCAACGTGTTTGTTTATAATTCAAGCGATCTTGAAACAGTAATGAAAACAAAGACATAACGCGTAGAATATTTAATCCGAAACAAATCTATTTTTAATGCTGACTAGTGAAACATGTATTACTTGGTCTAAATAAAATGTTATTAAATTAATAAGTGTACTTACTACACGTGGAAGTGGTTTTGTTATGCTGCGCACGATATGTTTGTTTTGATGTCATCTGTTATTCTGTAATGTGTAGATGTTATGTGTTCGGAATAGCGGAATGATATTCCCATAATCTGTACTTGGTGATGTTTCTGTTTAACAGTTCCGAAATGAAATAAAAGTTTGTGGTGTTAGGAGTGGCAGGTACAGTAGATAATGTGCAGTGAGTAAGTATAGTGACCACTGTCTATGTGGATGTTGTAGGTGAGCGAATGAATGATCTAAGAAAAAATGTAATTATTAATATATGTTGATGAAATTATGCGAAAGTTTAAGCAAACACGCTTAAGTGAATAAGAATATTGCAGTGGGTATTTTAGTAGTGTAGGATGCATGTGGTTATTTTCTTACTCTCGCCAAAGGTACAGGAGGGGGGGGAACAAGTTGACTTTATATAGTAGATTACACACATATATATATATATATATATATATATATATATAGCAAGACAGCTACATTTGTCAAGAAAAGGAAATATATAAAATCATTATAACCTTGCCCAGCCCCCAAGAAAAGGCTTTTCTCCCAAGCCAAATTGCTGCGGAAAAGAAAGAATCTGCCTGAGAAGAGGAGGCAGAGGTGATCTGCAATGGAGATGTGCCCAACCTTGGCAAGACTGGACAGTCAGAAAATTTAGAATGATTTGTGATTCCATCAATGCAAACATCGGGGATTAAAATTAATCATCTTTCAACCAAGATCCAATACTTTGTCATCCGAGGACATCAGGCTTAGAAAAGAGGCTGCTTAACATTCCTTGGTCAGCCAACTCTTGTCTCCTCTCTCTCTTCCTGTCCCTCTCTCTTTCATGGCATTCAGAAAAGATTTTATGAGCATCCTCTTTTCTTTTATAACATCCCCTCCCTCTCACAGTGAGGTTACATAACATCTCTCTCTCTCTCTCTCATATATATATATATATATATATATATATATATATTTATCTCTCTCATTTTTCTCTCCCTCCTATGAACATCAAATGAGAGAGGTATAACATATGTACTTTCTCTTTCACATGACAGTTACAACAGATTAGACATCTTTTTCACTCACTCACTCACTCTCTCATAAAAGGTCAGAAGAGGTCATATAACATCCTTCTTTTTCTCTCTGATGGCACTTGAAAGAGGCTTTATTACCCTTCAATCCTCCCTCCACGCCCATGAATGTCAGAAAAGCCTGACCAGCATCTATCCTCCTCCTCATCACCCCCACTTCCTTTCTCACCATCCAAATAGACTTTGGTTCACCCCACCCTACTCCTCATGTTAGAAGTTCTTCAAGCAACATTTAAACTAATAGAAAAGATACATCAATAAGTCTGTAGAATAACGATAAATAAAACCTCACATCGTTACACAGTGGATATTGATTTTCTCAATATAATCCTGCTTCCTTGTCAACCATGCACTTAATTCATCAATAAATATGTACATATTTATATAAAGTTATACAATACTTAAATTAAATGTGTTTTAGTAGGACATAACCACGGTGTCATGCTGTCAGCGATCATCAGATGGCCAGGGACAAAGATCGCACTGAGAAACTTGGTTTATTTTTCTCACAGTCCATCCTGTGGCTATTCAGCAGCTGTTCTTGCTGCTGGTTGGGACTCCCCAGTCGGTTAAAAATAGCTGATATATATATCTATATATATATATATATAGATATATCTATATATATATATAGATATATCTATATATATATATATAATCCTGGAAATCCCTACATGATGCCACTGTGATGGAAGTGTTAGGCTTATCAATATATAAGCATCAGGATTGGTTCGACGATCAGTATGTTGAAGCGCAAGATCAAATCCAGAAAATACACTGAGCCCACAAAGCATGGATTGATGACAAAAACTTATCAACGAAAAAAAAGGCTTACAAGACTTGTAAAGTACAAGTGCAAAAAGTAATGCGGCAGATGAAAGAGAAATGGTGGCCGGATCATGCAGAATCTATTCAATAGGAAAGACACAAAGGCCTTTTATGAGTTAATCGGAAGCTTCACCTATTTCCGCAGAAGATGAGATCTTGTTGACTGATAGTATAAACCCCACACGTGTCTGCACCGTGGGGATCGTGGTCAACACAGGTGTATGTTATTCTGGTCGCGGTTCCAAATTGTGAACCCCACTCACGCGCACTGTCTTGCCAGAACGTGAACACACTTCAGCCGATCATTATAGTGGCAATAAAAAAATATATCGATCAAAATTCCTCTAGGCCGGGATGGTGACGATGATGATGATGACGTCATGTTGCCGATCTTGTCGTCTCGTCCAGCTACAAATACACTCACGCTGAAACTTTAAATCAGTGAGTGATCACTGGGCGAGCGATCACTGGGCGAACAGCAATCGGTTGTCTCTGTGAGGGCGAAAAATTATTCAAAGCAGAACAACTCGGTCGGTTTTTTTGTATAGAAGAGTAATTACTAATAAAATAAAAGAATTGATTTTACAAATTAGATTAATGTCTACCGTACTCGTAAAAGTTGGTTTCTCTAAGTTATCTCGTTGGTTCTGTGTGTGTGTGTAAATTCGTTCACAAATTAACTGGCAAATAAACGATGGGGAGTTCGTTCGGTTTTCTTCTCTTCATCGCGCGTCGTCGAGCGCGTCCGACCCTAATGACAATTCAACTCCGTCTGTCCTGTGTACTTGTGTCTACTCTTCTCATCTCTATTCCTATTATTGAAGATGTCTATCGCCATAAACCCCTTTCTCTGCCATATTTGTCTCTGCGTCTCTTTCTCTCTCAGGGGGGGGGGGACTCACTTCGCGTTTCCTTAAAATAAATGGAATTTTCGTTATCTCTAACTTCCCATCTGGACACTGTCTCTTCGTTGTAGTGGCGATCGGTGCTGACTACCAAGCACGACCAATCGAGACAATCCGGCGCCTTTTTCCGTTGTTTGAATAAGCTCATTTCCACGTCAAATATATACTAGTTTTATATCTCCACTTCGTCTCTACACAGGGCCTAACATCACAACCAAGATGCATACTAGTGCGTAACCAGGGTACCCGATCCCCATGGGGCCCCCGGATACTTTGTCACAATAGAAGTGATATTTTGAACCGCTGAGAAGAACATTTTCAGACAGTATTGAACACTTCCTCTGTTACGGATTACAATGTTATTGGGTCAATTCATCAGCTTCCTAAAAAAACGGAAATGTCATCAAGCAATGGGTAAGGCATCTGGTAACGATGCTATATCACCGGAAGTGTTTAAGTATGGTGGCCAAAAGTTGACTAAAAAATTACATGCTCTTTTGGTGTCCATTTAGTTAACTGGAAGGGTTCCCCAAGATTTCAAGGATACCTCCATCCTTCATCTTTACAAAAACAAAGGTCTTCCAAGTGTCTGTGATAATCATCACGGTATATCCCTTCTTTAAATTGATGGTAAAATTCTAGCCAGACTTATACTCAACAGATTACTAAGGCATGTTGTTGATGAAATCTATCCCGAATTGCAGTGTGGTTTTCATGCTATTCGGGGAACAATTGATATATTTTCTTTGCGTCAGGTATTTGAGAAAGCACGTGAGAAAAACCAAGAGTTGTACATGGTGTTCATTGACCTTACCAAGGCATTTGATACTGTGAACCGTACAGCTCTTTGGAAGCTATTGAAGAAACTTGGCATCCCAGATAACATGATAAAAGTTTATCTTTTCATGAAGGTATAAAAGCATCAGTCGTGTCGAATGGGAACTATTCTGAACAGTTCAATGTAACCAATGCCACCAAACAAGGATGTGTTATGGCTCCGGTTCTGTTTGCTCTATTCTTTTCTGTTATGTTAAAACACGCATTTTCAGATGTTGATACAGAAGTAAAATTTCTGTTCCGTACAAGTGGTGGAATATTCAATCATCAGCGCTTCAAAGCACAAACGCTCCTTTGTAGAACAATCATCATGGATTTGCTATTTGTAAATGATGCTGCACTGGTTGCAACCTCCCTCGTACTTGTTGTTGATCGGTTTTCTGCTGCATGTAAAGCCTTTGGCCTAACCATCAGCATGAAGAAAACCCAAGTCATTCACCAACCCCAACCTACACCAAAGCAAGTCTATGGAGTGAAACAAAATCAGCCAGTCCACAAGTTTCCAGTAACGCCTATCCAAGTCGATGGAAGTAATTTGAAATATGTGAAAAACTTCACATATCTTGGTAGCGTTGTGAATTCAAGTGCATCACTCGATAATGAAATAGTGAATAGAATCTCTCGTGCTAGTAGTGCGTTTGGAAAATTGAGTACCCGATTATGGAAAGACCGAGGAATAAGTCTGAAAACAAAGATAGCAGTGTATAAGGCCATCATACTTACCACGCTACTGCATGCATCAGAGACATTGACACCTTATCGTAACCAAATTGAGCAACTAGACGTCTTCCACAAGAGATGTCGTCATACTATTTGTGGTTTTACTCTTAAAGACCGGGTATCCAATGCAGACTTGTTTACACTTTGTGGTATCAGTGGAATAGAAAGTTTCCTGATCCAATCACAACTTCGCTGGGCAGGTCATGTTGTTCGCATGGACGATAGTAGGATATCAAAGCAACTCATGTACAGTCAGCTTGATGGTGGTAACCAGAATGTTGGACGCACTTGGCTTCGCTACAAAGACAAATTGAAAGCTAACCTTGCAGCTGTCCAAATCAATAGCTGAAATTTTGAGCTCAATGCTAATGATAGAGACGCTTGGAAGAGTATGTGTCACCAGCGAATCGAACATTTCTCCACGGCAAATTAAAGGAAACTAGGCTTAGAACAAAAGCAAATGTTTTATATGATCTGTGATTGGATGAAAATCAACCAATCACAGGCCACCTTTCCCCACCACTGCCGAACTGACGTCAGTGTTTTTTTAAAACTAATTACCTCTTTTTTCAATGTCAGCCGACAGAAGTGGTTCGTGTCTCCCTTCTTGCGGCGATCTGTCAATAAAGATACAGACCTCTGTGTATATACATACCATGCTTGATCAAACAAGCATGTATGTATACTGCATGTATTTTGCACACTTGAATGAAGAAAATCTCCCTTATTCAAAAGTACTTTTACTATACCTTTTCATCAAAGACCACACGAAACGAGGAGACCATGTTAACAAGATGAAACTACAAAGTTTAGTCCGCAAACACTACCTTATTTTGCAACCAACACCTTTCTTCCTTTTTCTTTAGTTCTATAAAATCTCTATATTAACTAAACCGTTATCTTTTTTGTCTTGTCACGTTGTAAGCCTTTGTATTTTCTACACAGTGGGCCGGAGGTTTCATCCCTCGTTTGAATGGGGAAAATCCCAACAGAGGAGGAGAAACCAGACTTGTTTTCATGTTTCTGTTTCAAAGTTGGGGCGAAAAGTATGAACGGGGGGGGGGGGGGGGGGGATGCACATAAAAAAATAACTTTGCAATTCAATCAACAAAAGGAAAGTAAGAACGAAATAATAGATCGTCTTCATCGAACAAGGGGGGGGGGGTATAGGAAATTTCCCCAGTGCAACTACCTCACGTTTTTTTCCCCTCTCCCACAATTTTAAACTAACCGTAAAGACGGTTGACCAACTCACCGTTTTCTTTGTAACTCAACAATGTAAGGATCGGTGAAATACATTTTAATATTTTCTTTGAAAACAGAATCGAATACAAGGTGGGTGTTGGATAACATTTTGAACAATAGGAGTGCAAGATGCAAAATAGTTCCCCGGGGTGCATTAAAATCAAATCCGTGGGTCCTAGGACTTGATAAATTTAAAAGGTATCAGACTAGAGAGTAAAATCTGAACTTGTAGTCCTCCTGGGGGGGGGGGGGGGAGAAACCAGACTTGTTTTCATTTTCATGTTTTTGTTTCAAAGTGGAGACGAAAAGTATGAGAGGGGTGGGGGCGTAAGTCGACACATTCAAAAAGATTAACTTTACAATTCAATTGGCGAAAGGAAAGAAGAACAGAGCGGCTTGTTTGTTCAATCAAGCTCAAATAAAAGAATGGTATTTGTGCGTTTGTTGCCGGCGACGGCGGCGGCAGGGAATAAATCTCCCAAAAGAAAATAAAATAACTTATTTTTGGATACACATTTTTATAAATGCAGACAGAATCACTAAAACTTAATCTGGGAAAAGATAAAAGTTACATGTATAAGTGTGGGATGATTTATAATGGCTACTTTTCACCACCCCCCCCCCCCCGCTAAAAAAAATCATAGATACCATGTGCGCGCGCATACAGAAACAATAGAACAATTTTGGCAAACATTATATAGTATTATTTCATGTATCCACATAATAAAAGGAGATATATAATATATTAGGTAAAAATTGTCGTTTCCTTAATCAAAATGGCGGACAATAATTTATCTGCAGTTTTCCGACCTCACACATGAGTAAGTAAACCCAAATAATTTTTTTGTACTCATTTGAAATTTACCGTAAATTATTTAAAAGGAAATACAGTTCGGAAATTAGTCCGAAACAATTTATTTGGATTTACTTACTCATTTGTATGGTTGAAAAAAAATCAGAAAACTGTAGACGATTTATTGTCCACAATTCTGGTTGGGAAAGGATAATTTTACCATATATTATGTATCGATTTTCAGTATTTAGTTGAACAGTGCTCAATACGTGAGTAGAGCTAGGTAGTAAGTTATGAAAAAGATCGCCAAAAAGACGCCTCTGTGTAGTTAAATTGCCATAAATATTTTCATAACTTATTTATTTTTCAGTTTTTGTTTTTTTCGCATAGTTCACCCCAAACAAGGTAAGCCGTCACTGTAGCCGTAAGGGGCTACTGAGAAAAAGGGTGAAAGCTTTTTTTTTATTGGGGGGGAGGGGGGGGTCAACCTAAATTTGGAGCTGTGCAGCGAGATGTCTGTTTACATTAGTTTTAAATTTCTGCATGTCAGTACCGTCAGGAAAACAGGGAGCAGGGAGGGAGTTCCAGAGTCCAGCAGCATAAGGAAAGAAGCTTTTGGAGTAGAAAGCTCTTCGGCATCTGGGGACCTCCACAGTGAATGGATAGGATTGGGCAGATTGTCGGGTTGGTCTAGTGAATTTACATCAAGAAGGCACCAGAGCAGCATGTTCATCAGAGCACAATCCACTGAAGTACTTGTAAAACAAGCACAAGGATGCAACATTGTGGCGATGGGACAGGGGCTGGAGCTTGGTGGATAGTGAAGGACCTATTAAGTTAACGACTTTTTTTTTTGGACCTTGTCTAAGAGAGAGAGACTAGTGGATAATGCCCCAGCCCAGATGTGGCAACAATACACCATGCATGGGCGGATCGTGGCTTTGTAGAGATATAGGATAATGTCAGATGAGAAATTTACTAGCATGGTAGAGGGAGCCCACCTTCTTTGCAGCAACCCTGGCAATGTCTTTAATGTATTTATTCCAATTCATGTTATCTGTGAAAGTTAGGCCAAGGAGTTTGAATGATGAACTCTCAGGTAGGGTGTTATTTGCCATGACAATCGGTGGTTGAAGAGGTTTCTTGTAGTTATTGAAGGAAAGTAGCTTTGTTTTTGCGACATTAAAGTTACCATCCATTTTTTACCCCAATCCACGATAGATTGGAGGTCATTTTCTTAGGATTCAGCCATTGCCTCAGATATGTGCGCGTCGGTTTTGCCAACATGACGAGAGTAGAGTGTGGTGTCGTCAGCAAATATACCTATATCAGTCTTAATTACATCAGGGAGGTCATTTATGAAAATCAGGAACAGTAGAGGTCCATTGATGGATCCCTAGGGTACACCAGCATTTATGTCATGTTGGTTAGATGAACGGCCATCGAGGACAACCTTATTTATATATATATATATATTATATATATAATAATGTGTGTGTGTATGAGAGAGAGAAAGATTAGTTTGGTATTCCACATATGCTTCTAGATATATATTTTGATAATGATGAGTGAGTGGTGGTTGAAACATTAGTACTGTCTTGTGTTGGAGAAAAATGTGTGAGATTAAAAAGCTTAATAAAGTCAAAAAAATGTGATAACACAAAAATTAGACGATACTAATTAAACCCTTCAAAGCAAATAACGTATCTGATGGTGGCTTATACGAAACTCTCCATTCTCTCTACCAAGTGACAACAAAGCTGAAGATAGCCGGGAGGTCAACACCTTCTGAGCTTGAAACCAATGGTACTGATGTTGTACTGATTTTCTGAACCGAATAATAAATATACATTACACTCTTAATTTTGATTTTCTCAATTAACTGAGCACTCTGCTGGGATTTTTCCTACCATCTTGCAAAAGAAGTTTATATATATATTATACTAATATTTTTAAACAAATTATTAAATTATATTTGACCTACAGACGTCGTCGTTTCGATCTTATTGCCCTCTTCAGTGTAGGGAAGTGATAAATTCAGACAATCATAAGGCATGAACCCGGTTCACAGAGCCATGTTTGGATCTGCACGCTTTTACCCTACCTTCATGGGCATTTCAAATCACCATGGAGAATTTAAGTTATATTTATGTCATTATATCGTAAACATTAAGACAGGCTAGAGGACTCAACGACCTTACTCGGAGTCTTGCTTTGTAGGTAAATGAATGTCTATTGTAAATATATATTAAAACTGTCAGATCAACCAATGCCTTTGAGAGAAGTCGCTCCCCATTGCAGTTAAAAAAGAAAAAAAAAGATAATTGTTCACAAAATGCGATTGAAAACAAATATTTGTAATTCGTTTGAAGAAAAAAACAAAAATCACTGTTTTTTTAGAAAACAAAGTATTTTTTTTTTTTTTAGAAAATAAGAAATTTTTTTCTAAAAATCTTTAAAATGTTGATCAAAAAATAGATTTTTTTTTTTTAGAAAAGATTTTTTTCAAAAGTCTTTAAAATGTTAACCAAAAAATAGATTTTTTTACAGTACAAATTTGAGATTTTTTTTTTTTAGAAAATAAGATTTTTTTCAAAAATCTTTAAAATGTTGACCAAAAAATAGATTTTTTTTACAGTACAAATTTGAGATTTTTTTTTTTCGTTACCGTACAGCATAGCAGTACTTGGTGCATTATTTAATGCAAAGTTGAAAAGCCACACTCTGCACAAACTTTTAAGCTAGCTTCCTTGAAGGTGACTTTGGAAGTCAACACATAACTGTTTGAAATAATAATAATAATAAGTAGATAATAAAAAGAAATCATTTTAATAAGTAGATAATAAAAAGCCATACAAGTCATAAAAATAAAGAATTTGAACACAGATGACCCTAAAAATCTCGGGTCAGTTAGTGCATGGATGCCCACCTACTAATAAGGTCAAGCTGAGGGGCCTGGCAAATTCTCTCTCACAGTTGGAAGTGAGAGACACAGTGGCAAGGATGGATGGAGACAACTTAAACCTGCTCAAGTACAATTACAAATTATTGAAAATGACTCATGTGAGAACTCCATGTAAATTCTTCTGTTATGGAAATCGCTCTAGACAAGACATGAAGCCACTTGTTGTAAGGAGCTAACAAGAACAAATATGATTATCGCAAAGACAGGGGATTCCTATTGGCCTTAGTCTTGAAAAGACCAAGGCTATATAGGTTGGGGGGAAACAGTCATCAGGAAGAGAGTTCCACAAGACTGTAATTCTTGAAAAGAAGCTACTGGAATAGGAAGCTGTATTACAATGAGGTACCAAAACAGCGAATTGATGGAGACCACTAAATTAATGAGTCAAACGAGCTGGAACAAAGGAAGCAGGTAATAGATCACAATTCTGAAGAACACATGCCATAATAGTATTTATAGAAAAGACTGAGACTAGCAACATCGTGTCTGTGAGAGAGGGTGTGCAGAGAAGAAGAAAGGGTGAGGGCCAATCAAATTATAGATTCTTTCTGCACCTTATCAAGAACCCTCAAATGCGACAAAGATTCACTAGCTCAAATATGACAACCGTACTCCATACATGGTTTGATAGTAGGAGCAGAAAGAGCAATGGATCTAATGTATGAACTCCAAGAAAGATTTGATGAGAAAGAAAAACCAAGAAGTTTCAGAATCGATTTCTCTTCAAGAGCAGAGCCATCCATGAGAATTTCAGGAAGAAAAGGGACACCCCTACAATTGAAAGACACAAGCTGAGTCTTAGCAAGAGTAAACAAAACAAGGCATTTCGTACCCCAATTCACAACTGAACCCAGGTCAACTTCTAGATCAGCTACATATTTTAACTGATCCCAGGGAGATGGGCGAGAAGCAACACTAGAATAAAGAGTGGTATCATCAGCATAGATGTTAATCTTCTGAACAATATTCTCTGGAAGATCATTGATATAGAGAAGAAACAGTGTTGGGCCTTGAATAAAGCCCTGAGGAACACCAGCATCGAGAGAGAATGGAGAGATAAAATCCAGAGTTCCTCACAAGCTTCGATCAGAAAGAAAAAAAACTAATAATAATAATGGAAGGCATAGAACTGCTCAATCGAGGGGTGATGAGGTCATCTGGTGAACGAGATACCTATAAATAACTAGGCATTCTGGGAGTGGACAGCATCAAATCGACAAATATTAAAGGAGGTCCCCCTCTGTATGTGACTCGATGTGGCGAGTGTAAAATGCAATAAATTTGGGCAATTTGGGGCATTTTTTACCCCACTTTGACCCTCTGAGGGCACGAACCAGAATTTTTCTGAGGTCAAGGATGCTCATTTTATATCCAGAACAATTGCCTCTACATTTTGGCCAAGTTTCAGAAAATTGAATGGATGGATCAAATGTTATGGGAGAAAAGGGTCAGTTTTTGCCATTCTGGGGGCTTTTGACCCCCTGGGGGCGCGAACCAGATTTTTTCCAAGGTCAGTGATACTTATTTTCTATTAGGAACAATTGCCTCCACATTTTGGCCAAGTTTCAGAGAAATTGAATAGATGGATAAAAAGTTATGGGGCAAAAAATGTCATTTTTTGACATTTCGGGGCCTTTTGACCCCCTGGGGGGCTAACCAGATTTTTTTTCAAAAATCGGAGAATGTCACTTTCTAACCTGACCAAAGTTACAACTTCATGCAAAATTTCAGAGAAATTCAATGGATGGTTGCGGAGAAAAATCTGGACGGACGAACATGCCTCAAAACATAAGTCCCCCGATTTTATAAATCGGGGGACCAATTAAGCTTCTTGCAAATCTTTATCAAGTTAGGTATGTACAGGATTCACTCCTAAACTAATTAACCGATCATTATAAATTTTGGAGCACATCTGCTAGACGTAAGAGGTTTGTAATGTGGGCTATATTTAGTTTAATTTCGTTTCAAGCAAAGTGTGTAAAAAGGGAGTGGAAGGGCTTCATGAAAATTCAGATATCTCGAAATGTGAAATTAAAAAAATAATAGGGATTAGACATGAAGAAATATTCCAAAAATTTAAGTTCTTTGGAGTATTTTAAGGGTTTTTTAGGGGCTACAATATGGGCCCAACCTCCTATTTGAAAATTCATATATTTCAGATTTGTATTAAATTTGATCCTTAGTCATGAGACACCAATTAAGCAAGATTCTCTGAATTTCAATTTCTTAAGACCCCATTAGCTTAAGTCTTAAATTTCAGACATTTTCTATAATCAAAACTATGTAATGGATTTTGATCAAAATTCAAATAAGGATTCTAGACATAAGGTTTAGTAGCATTATATCTTTATTTTTATCTTTGTAAGGAGACATGAAAATGGTGCAAAACTGTTCTGTTCAAAGAATTAATTTTACCAATCCTGGGACGGGTATTCTTCTAGTAAATTATATAGAAAAAATCTTATAAAAGGAATAAATACTTGAACATTACCCCTTGTAAGTTATTCTGAACCCTCTATAAACTGGACAAAAGAACTCTGTTCCTTTTTGTTCTAGGTTTCTATGACCATGCACAACACACTACACTCAAATAATGATATGGATAGACTATATGTAAAAAGGAAAGATGAGAAATAAAAAATGAAGAGTGCATGGGCGATGTAATAAAATAACTAGTAAAATACATAACACGAATACAGAGAGGCTGATTACCGCCGCCAAAAGAAGCACCAAGGTGAACAATATGGAGAGCAGAGAAACAAAAATATAAGAGATGAAGCTACATGGACGATTTATAAGAGTGACCAAAGAAATAGAGATCAAAAACATGGCTACAGAATGGACATTTGACTAGTTTTCTTTCCAAGCAAAATCGACCATATTGTAGACACTAACTAGAGATAATTTCTGCCTAAACATTGTGTTTGGTCGGTTTTTGAGTTTCACGCCGTGAAAACCATCGTTGGGTCATTTTATTCTGCAACCGTAAATAGTTTTGTATACGATTGATTTGGAGATGAATTTAAATTTTAAGAGGTTTTTGTCACATTGCACAATAGTGCAGCCACTCGTCACCTCACGTACAAGACTCCTGGCCATGCTTATAGCTCCTATAGCCACAGTGCAAAGCACTATGCAAGTGAGACCTGCAACAATTGGAGCACAACAACAGGGCAATGATTAGACAGATTTGCAATGTGAAGACAGAAGATGTTGCAACTGTACGGTCGGTCGCAAGATCTGCTGGAACACCTTGGCCTTGTGGACATTGATAAAAGACTTTGTTAGTATGAACACGTGGAACACTCGAGTGGTGCCATCAAGAAAGCTTGAGATTTAGAAGTCCTCGGTAGACGGGAGAGAGACTGACCGAGGTTGCCTTTGAAAGAACTGCTGCAGAGAGATCGCATAACGTGGAATCTCTCTGCAGTTGATCTTCATGATAGACTTTCTTGATAGTGTGAAGCGACATCTGCCATGCCTATAGCAGGCCAGCTACCTGGAAAAGGGCTCACCAGTGTAAATAATGCTTCTCAGCCTGCACAAAGCCATATGCAAAAAGAACGAAAAGAAAAAAAATCTAAGTATTTAGGATGGTTGTCTATTATATAAAGGGTAGTTGTTTGTGTGTCCAGCTAAAATTACAAAAACAGCCACAAAGTTGGTATTTTCTTGATCAATGTTGCCCTGGGTGAGTAATATCTAAAATTTAGAAAAAAGTATTTATTCTTTGACCCTTAAATGGCACAGATTTCATGGGGGGGGGGGGGGGGCAGTTTTTACTTTTTACGGTTTTGTACTAAAGGGAAGTAACTGATTTTTTATCAAAGAATTACTTCCCTTATGCCGACTCATTTCTCAAGGAATCGATATAAAGGAGAGTTATCTGTGTGTATGTCTAGAAAGAAAAAAGTGGGCTGGGCGGATGAGAAAAAGGGAGTGGGGAAAACGGGAGAGGTGGAAAGAGAGAAAGAGAAAGAGAGATAGAAGTTTTAATAGAAATATTTTACACTTTTGTCCGAAGCAGTTTAATGTTGTGAGCAAGACCCACAAATTAGCGTGTCCAACTTATTTAACACTATATAAACATTTTCATACACAATCTGATTCTAAAAGTTTTATAGCACAATAGAATGGAATCCCGATTGATATTGAAAACAGTATGAAGAAATGCACTATTGTAGAAACAAAATGACACTTACTGGTGTCCAGTTGACAAACTCTTCCTTTAATGAAACAACATTTATAAACTAGAATGTTCAACTCATCAGAACACAGAAAATAGACTTGCCTATTTAAGGACAATAGAACATCCTAGCCTGCTTATAACCGGGATGTGAGTTGCCAATGGCAAAAAAATCTGAAATCGAGATGAAATTCTCAACCTGGGAGGCCATGGCCCCCAAAGCGGAATCTCATTCTCATTGGAGGGGGATTTAGCGAATGGTGTTAATTCATGGTACCTTTTTTTTATACTGAAAGTATCGACCGATATGCTTTAAAAGAGGCAGGAAAACATTCCTTGATAAAACAAAAGTCTTCTATCTCCTCTACACATGAATCGTTTGAAGTATGGCAAAATTTAAATTTTCAGAGAGTAACAAATAGCGAAGCAAGGAAATAAAAGCAAACCAAATGGGGAAAAATAAGGACATAAAGCTCTAGCCATTTGATTTGTTCTTATAAAAATTTTTTTTAAAAAGGTGGAATTCTGCTAAAAAGCAAACTTATATGCCTGTTATATACCAACTCCCTGGTTTCAATCTCTAATTCTACCATAACTGGTCACAGAGTTGAGTACTGGCTACTAATTTCAATATGGTGCTACGAACAGTAAATTCAATAAGTATATCAAAATGTTTTGAGGTTATGAGTAGTGTTGGGACGATTAAGCAAAAAAATCGGAATTTTTGAGGTATCGGAATCGGAAAAAATTGAGCCAAATTTCCGATTCCAAAAACGATTATTGAAAACTTCATTTTCCATTGCTGGTACTAATGATCAAATAATAAATATTTATTGTTTTTAAACTACTAGTAAAATCATAACTAATTAAGATAAAATGGCACAGGAAAAATGGTCGCAGTAGATAAATGGAAAAAAAAAATGGCACAAGTGAAAAATATAGATGACAATTTCACAATGAGTTTATGAAATCACTATTTTCAATCAATTTTTTCTTTTTTATGGAAATCGCTCTAGACAAGGCATGAAGCCACTTGATGTAAGGAGTTAAACAAAAAATACCACTTCAAGGTCAAAAACCAGCCAACGATGAGTGTTATATGGATAGATTTTGATCCAGAAAACAGCAATTCTTCTCCCTTTGTCAGAAACATCGCTCATGGAATGTGAGGACTAAAAGACAAAATAAGGGAAGTAAGTTACAAGGCTGTCGAAAGTAAACCCAATTACGAGAAAAAAATAATTAGAAAGATATATTTCTGTAATATACGTCCTCCTCCTCAAATTGTACTTTTACGAAAATATATGCACACGGTTTTTATGGTAATCCGAAAATTAAAAAAGCCAAAACTCTATAACTAAATATTTAGAAACTTTAAAAGAATCGGAATCAATAATTGTATCGGAATTGGGAAAAATATTGGAATCGTTCTATCACTAGGTAAATAAATAATAGGAAAAAAACAAAGATGTTATTTTGAGAAATAAAACTAATTTTTAAAATGTCCAGGAATAGAAACATTTTGCTATGTTAAAATGTCCGTCATTTGTAGAAAAAGAGCGTCTTCAGATGTTGATTGCAATCAGTTGGTGTCAAAAGTTAATCCAATTTTGTTATCTAAAATTTAAGGTTACTAAAAACAGTATCAAACCAGACAGGGAAAAGAAAAATGGCTAGAGTTTAATGTCGGATAGCAAATGGATAAAGCCTGTTCAAAAATATTTCCAGAAAAAAACTATTCTCATCCGGAGTGGACATGATGTGCACTCAAGTTTTAATGAAAAGTATTGCATATTGGATCCAGGTATAATAAAATTCAACAGAGAAATAAAAAAATAAATAAATGAAGAATTCGATTTGGGATTTGGTTTTGTGGATACATTTATAGCTTAGATTTGGTTTCGAGGATACATTTATAGCTAAGATTTGGTTTCGAGGATACATTTATAGCTAAGATTTGGTTTCGAGGATACATTTATAGCTAAGATTTGGTTTCGAGGATACATTTATAGCTAAGAATCTTTGTTTTGTTTATTGTATTGAAGGCAAATGGAATAACTGAATGAATTTCATGTTTTAAAATTTTTGAGATGAGGATTGATAATTTTTTAATTTTTACTTACTCCAAACAAGATACATTGCAACTGAGACGTTAAGGGCTACTGTAATTGGGGGTCAGATTTATAGGTGGGGGGTATCCTACGTGAAGAGTTGTGCAACAAGATGTTTGTTCACATTACATTTAAATGTCTGCATGCTAGTACAGTTTTGAAAACAAGGAGCAGGAAGGGAATTCCAAAGACAAGCGGTCCGAGGAAAGAAGCTCTTAAAGCAGAAAGTTTCCGGCATCTGGGGACTTCCACAGTGAAACGGTAGGTTTTGCTGCTAGTCAGTTTTGTCGAGGGTATTTATGTTAAGGGGTTATAAGTGTAGTGAGTTTCCATGGAATTGGAAGTACTTCGAAAACAAGCACAGGGATGCAACATGGTGGAGATGGGACAGAGACTGGAGTTTGGTAGACGGTGCGGGACCTATTACGTTACAGACTCTTTTGTCCCTTGTCCAAGAGAGAGAGAGGGAGAGAGAAAGAGAGACTAGTGGTTGGTGCACCAGCCCAGATGTGACAATACTCCATGCATGGGCGAATGGTGGCTTTGTAGAGATATAAGATACTGGCATGTGTGAAAAGTTTACTAACCCGGTTTTGGACTACTATTCCCACCCCAAATGTTATTTTCACAACATTTAGGCCGATGTAACCTCTGACATTCAGGTGCATCACATGGACATGTGGCGTAACGGATAAAGGTGTTGAGTTACAACCAATTCTCAATAACATTCTTCCAGATACTAGCTAAGAATAAAATAAGACTTACTTAAGAATTCTACCTGGTCATGGTTGATGGGACAAGAACAATCTACTGCCATGGAATAAATACAAAGTTCAGTTCGAAATTCCTGAATGCCCTTGAAGCAGGTTGTGGATTACATAAGTTGAAACGTTATGAGAATAGCATTCAAGATGAGACTAGTAATTTAAATAATCCAAACTGAATGGATGGTAAAAAAATATTATTTCAAGGTAGTGAAACCTGACCAGTGAGAGTTGAGAACATGTGTTGCATGGAGTGAAATGATATGAGAATGATATGATGAATGTGAGTCTTACAGAGAGGCTTAGGTCTGATGAGCTGAGAGGAAGATTAAATCTGGACACTATGGGAGATGTATGCAGAACAGAAGACTTTCATGATATGTCTATGTTCAAAAAATGGATGAGAATTCTTGGGTTAGTAAATGTAGAACAGTTGAGGTAATAGGTCCTGTTCACAGAAAGGCTCAGATCTGATGAGGCCAAAGGAAGATTAAATCTGGACAGTATAGGGAGATGTGTGCAGAAGAGGAGACTTCGATGGTATGGTCACGTTGAAAGAATGAATTAGAGTTCTTGGGTTAGTGGATGTAGAACAGTTGAGGTAGCAGGTTCAGCTCAAAGTGGAAGACCCATGGGAAGAAGTCATAAAAATGGACCTGAGGGAAAGAGGGATAAATTAAAAACCTGTCCAGAGATAGGTTACTTTGGAAGACGATTTCTTAAAGCCGTCCAACACATGCCAGCATATAAAAATGGACGTTAAACCGAATATGATGATAATTATTTTTACAGAAAAAAAAAAAAGTAATTTAAAAAAAATAATATCGACCCTGACAGACATGATTTCAAAAGTAACATTATATTAACAGTAAATTCTACAGATTGATCTATAAAGCACCATGGAATTTCCACGGGTCTCACTAGTATTAATAATATCATTTATAATGGTGAACACCTTATAATTATTCATTTTTGTGTCGCAATCTATAATTGCCTTATAAATAATTGGCACCTGATAAGGAAGGGTTGATTAACCAGTAATCGACCAATTTACGCTTATCGGTGCAGTCCGAGGATAAAGTCATCAGTTATTGCTTTCCCTCAGATGCTAAGATAAAATAGTACAATAGGCTGGCCTATTAATCTTTATAGAATAATCATAAAGTAATTAACCTCTTTTCTGATTATCTTGAGTTTTCGTGTTATAAGTAGTGTTGGGACGATTAATCAGAATTGGGAATCAGAAAAATCGGAACATTTTGTGAATCAGTAAATTTTTAAGCCTAATTCCTTATTCCAAAAACGATTCTTTTACTTATTTTTTGTTTGGTTTAAAACTTTAGTTTCTATTGCGAGCACAAGTGAAAAATATAGATGAAAATCTCACAGTTTATCAAAAGTTTAGATACGATACATAAAGGGAAAACATTAAGTTTTTCAAATTAAAAAGAAACTTCTATCTACATTTAAAATAGATGAGGACTATCCGCTACCCCCCACCCCCAAATGAAATTCTACTTTTTCTTTTTAGGCGATTTTAAAATCGGAATCGGTAATTTTATCGGAATCAGGAATATAGAACATAATCAGCAATAAGGAGAGTAGAAAGTGAACTTTCGGCAGTCTCGTAACTCTCGCTTTCCTTAATTTGTCCTTTAGTCCTCACATTTCATGAATGATGTTTATGACAAAGGGGGAAGAATTGCTGTTTTCTGGGTCAGAATCTATCCATCTAACACTTATCGTTAGCTAGTTTTTGACCTTGAAGTAGTATTTTTTCTAGCTCCTTACATCAAACGGCTTCATTACCTTGTCTCGAGCGATGTCAATAAATAAAAAAAAAAAATAAAATAAATAAAAGATTTGTATCGGAATCGTGAAAGATATCGGAATCGTCCCATTACTAGCATTCTGAACATTTTTTGCAATCGCGGGTATTTGTGTTCTATCACAGAAACTTAATTTCGTGTTTTCTAGGAGTCTCGAGTACTTTTAGTTCTTTTTTTCAGTTTGATAAGTCTTGCTCGTTTTTTTCTTATTTGTAAATACAAGTCACTAACATATATTTCTTTTTAGGAATTGTTTTTTTAGCTACTATTTTCAAAATATAAATTGAGATAAAATTTTTTTAAATTGCCTCTGTCTCGAAAGATTTCTACTCCACTGACCGAGGACAGAAAATATGAAGTATAACATCAGAACAGAGACTACACTTTGCTCCTAAAAGAAACCCTCACCTTTGACTAGAAAATTATGAACGTGAGTTATGTGCCCTTGTAGCAGACGCTACTACCGGCCAAGTGGATATTTATAGCGACTTCTTTTCTTTCTCTGTGTGATCAACCCTTCTTCGTCTCTGAGATAGAGAAGAGGTTATCTCATGAAAACACGTTGGCCGAAGATTCCGGCCAATCAGGGACCAACAGTCCAGCTTGATCACGCGTGACTTGATCCCTATAAAAAGAGGTGCAACAAGTCGCACACTCTTTCTCTTTTCTTTTCCGCTTTCCGGCCGAACGCACACAGAGAAGATCGTCGTCCACTCTCCTCCCCACCCGCTCGACCGAGGAGGGGGGGAGGCATAAGTCAAAGAAATGGTAACATCTTCCATTTCTCATCATTGAACAAAGAACTTTACTCACACACACATTACAAATGCCACAAAATACATCACTTTACATCAAACACGCTCGCATATACGCATTCATACAAACAAGAACTTAAACAAACCGAACATTTCACTCGTGTAACAAACGAAACTTTTCACTCCTTAAAAATGAACTCAAGCATTCTCTGTAACTGATAGCTCTACAAAATGTCTTATCCAAATAAATTGTTTTGTTTAATATGAATGTTTTACTCTAATTGTTGATTTTACTAAATATTATTCTTGTGTGTAACTTCATTATTTCTTTGTTTTCTTTCCAATATAATGATAATGTTTTATTTTTTCCTTTTGTTTGTTTTATTCTGTTAATTTTATCCACACATGGTCGGGCTACCTCGAATAACGGGAATGACATGCCGCCATAAAGGCATCCCCCATAACCATTTGTCCGGTAATCCATCACCACATTGGTTTAATCCTTTGTTCGAACCTCCGGCCATTGACTTGTTTATAAGAAAAGACTATATTCTTCCGGCCAATTCTTCATTTCGTGTAAGATGAAACTCGCTATAAATTACTGTCAATTTAATTTTAGGTATTCATGCAGTATACTTAACAGCCGAGAAATCGAAAACATACAAAATATAAAACAAATAAGTTTTACTAAAAGCATCAGAATTTTGTTTTCTACCGACCTGTATAATTTTTAAAGTGTGGAAACTGATTTTAAGATTTATTACCTCCGAATTTGTCATCGTCACTTTCACTTAGCCAAACATTAGTAAATAAAAAAAATGGGGGTCGACTTTGTTTGGATATGGTCGCTGATTTCAGGCTTAAAAGATAGAAAAGAAAACACTTGTGTGTGTGTGGGGGGAGGGGGGGGGTCGAACTTAGTATGTGGTCAGCTAAGTCATTTTTTAAATTTTACTATTTAATTTTTATCCGTCTGAACTCCTTCGAGAAGGGAGGGGGTATTGCTGATCGCCCCTACCGGGGAATGCCGACATGTCTGAACTAGACTAATTTTGTAGCGTAATTTGTTATCAGCAACGAATACCCTTGCGTTCAGTAGTGGGCACACACCACATTAAACTTGACCTTGTGTCAGTCACACCCAGCTCCCATAAAATGCTTTATACTAAAACGTTTAGTAAAAAAGAAAAAAAAAATAGTTGTTTAGAAGTAAAGCCGAAATGCATTTCATACTAGGAATTAAACCTCTCCTCCTCCGACCGGGGACAGAACAGATACTACACTTTCAACTATTTATTTGCAAAATATATATAAAAAAAAATTAAATTTAAAACAAATTAGGCACAAGGCCATCAATTTCGTCTAAAGTAATAAAAATGTCTATCCTACTCTTAACTAGAATCATCTCAGTCACCACAATACCACATTTACACTAGGGACCGTCCTAATCAATATAACCCAAAATTTGTTGGGAAATTTTTTCATGAATATATTTATATACAAAGATTTCGATTGGTATAAAACGGGGAGTGGGGGCAGAACAAAAAGCAAAAAGTTCGGTTAGTAAAACCCTCCCAACCCTTTCTAAATAATAGACTGCCCGCTGTTTTCCGGTTTGTTCAGAACCGAAAACAAGCAGGTCGTTCTCTAAATGGGAGTGGGATCTAAGTGGAAGAAAACAGAAAACGGGGGATGGAATGGGAGAATGGGTGGTGTCATATCAAGATAAATACAATTTTGGGGAGGCCGAGGACAGATACTACACTTTGATCCCAGCCTGAAGTTTGATAAACATGTTCAACCTATTTTGATGACAAAGAAACGCTGTGGAAACCTGGTACTGTTTAACAAAAGTCTGTGTCCCATAAATCATTTTCCAGGCCATTATTATTATTATTAATGATAATAAAAATTAATTTTATTATTATTATTATTAAAATCATTTATTTATTGGAAAACCAATGTAAACAAGGTTCTCTTTTCCTCACCTATGGAAACAGGTGGTTGTAAAGAAAAAAAAGTTTACTAAATTACTTGATCATGTACCAATCAGTCCGACACTCGACTTGTTGTTGAGGTATGGTTCTGTTCAGTCTTGTTAATCGCCTGAGGCGCCTCTACCATGAAATGCTGACAGGGCTGCTCAGGCATTTTTTGTAGGTCTGAGCGCGCTTATTCTAGTGCCCTGGCTTCTCAAACCCCACACCTGACCGTGAGGTAAATGATACGTAGTATGGTTATTCACAAAGCAAAAATTCAGGGGGAGGGGGACACACACACACACAAAATAAACAACAAATAATTGTTACCAAACATAATGAAATTTAATTTTCTACCGCCCTGCATAGTTTTAAACTTCTGAAAGTGTGTAGAATTTGGTATATTCGGACTACTGTTCTCATCTTAGGTCCGAATATACCAAATTCTACAAATTATCAACCCTCATCCAAAAAATTCTGAAAGTGTTTTAACGCTTTTATTAATCCCATATATATATATATATATATATATATATATATATATATAACTCAATATCTGTGTGTATGTGTGTGTGTTTTCTATAGATAAGAAGGTTCGAGAATCTACATAAAATCTAAAAGTGTATTCTTGTGTCAAATTTAGAGGGAAAGACAATGGAAGTGTTCCCGAATCTCTAAGTGCATCTATAACCCAAGGGAGCTTTGGGGACTGAACCTCCTTTAAAATTTCAAACATGTCCTATTTTGATGAAATTTTTATCATGTGTATAAAATTCTCCGGTGAAGACAATGGAAGTGGTCCCAAATGTATACGTTACCCTCTACATGCTGAATATCTACCTCTAAGGGATAGAATCCCCTTAAGACTTCAAATACGTATATCCGAGTTTAATGAAATTTGAACCATATTTCTAAGAGACTAATTCAGAGAGTTTTCCAAAATTTCAGCTACTTCAGACTTTAAGGGCGAAACGGGACGAGGGTTGAAGTAAAATCAAAGAAAGGAATATTCCTGCTAGTTTCAATGAGATTTCGTCAATATCCCGTCTTTTGGAGACAGTAAAAAATTCAAAATGGCCGACTATGTCTTATTTATAAAAAAAAAAAAAATAAATAAAAAATTAAATGACTTATCTTACTACTAACCTTAAGTCTGACCCCCCCTCCCGACTTAGAGGTAGCCTTTATTATGTTTTAAGCTTGAAATTAGCGACCATGTCCAAACAAAATAGACTGCCAGTTTTTAATATTATTTACTCGTGTTTGTCTAAGTAAAAGTGACAATAACAAATCCAGAGATAAATCTTACAATCAAGTGCCACACTTTAAAATTATACAGATTGGTAGAAAATTAAATTTTCTTGCGTTTGGTACAAGTTATTTGTTCTATATTTTGGGTGTTTTCGATGTCTGCTCTACATGATTGCCAATTATTTACATATTTCAGAGCGCCATTTTCACCAAGAGTTATATTCAAGACGTTTCAACTGCCATACTCTCCGGCCTTCTTCACGCGCGTGTGCCCTTCCTACAGAAGTCAGCAAAGTGAACCCATTTCACTTTTTATAAACATAAAAGTTCCAGTTCAACATATCCAAAAGAAAGGTTAGGAGCCTAACGACTTTGACAGAAAAACATCTGACGAAAACCAGAGGATACAACGTCTGAAACATTGTTAGGTAATCATTACTATTAGCGACATTAATTATTTTACAGTTGGGATATCATTCGAAAACAATTTGTTTCGCTTTATCTACACATCTTTGACCTATTTACGATAAAAAAATAAAAGCCACTTGTGCATTTTAACATCCCCAAATTTAGAAAGCCATTCTTAACATGGGTAGGGGAGGTTGTTAACTATTCCCCTGCCGCAGACAGAACTCTCCTAAAATAAAAACAATTTGCCGGGGGTTAAACTGCACAAGTGGTAAAATAAATATTTAATATAAGTTATAAGCTTTTAAAGTTTCGTAAATATCGAATCTGAGCAAAATAGGCATTTTTTGTTTAGTCACTAAAGGCGTATAACTTATATTAAATACGAGCAAAAATATACTCCCTCCGGTTGCATATTTTTGCGAGTTTGGGAGGAGGATGATATGCTGAACAAACACATTCTACACTGACACCCAAAGGGGGGGTGGGAGGTAGTAACTGAAAGAATATTATCATTACAAACGCCCCCAAAGGAGGAGTTAATCTCTGGGAGGATGATATCATGATAACAGAACAGATTGTACACTACCCCCCCCCCCCCATGGTATCATGCGGAACGAAAATATACTATCCTGCCCCCAATAAAAAGAGACAATACTTGGGAGAATCGCACCCATAAAAGGAGTATTGATTTACTCCCCTCCAGGAGTTAGGCACAAGGCCAGTTTTTATCTTACTCCCACAAGTAAGATGTGACCCAAGGTCGGGTCGGGAAAGTGGGGTTTAAAAATTGCCTGGGCAGTCCCGTCGGCATTCCCCGGTAGGGGCGCCTCAGACAGTAAGCAATAAACTTACTCCTCCCCAAAGAGGGGAGGCAAAGCCTGGGAGGGTGGACCTCCTAAAACTGCACAGGACACACCCATTGACCGGCGTAAGTCAAGCCCCGAAGGACAAGACAATACCAGTATGGGGTGCAGTATCCATCGGAACAGATACTATGGAAACAGAACAGATACAACACTACTCCCAATCGTCCCCACACAAAAAAAATATAGAAGGTAGTCATGAGAAGATGGTCTCATCATAGAAAAGATATTACATTATCCCCTCCCCCAAAAGTGGGTATAATACCTGGGAGAATTACTTCATCCCCTTAAAAGGAGGGGGTAATTCCTGGGAGGATTATCTTATGACAACAGAACCGATACTACACTACCAACCCTATTAAAAGATAATACAATAGATTAAATCAGTTTGTTTTTTCATTCATTTAACAAATTCCTAGCCATAAAAAAAACATTTTTCTGGTTACTTGGCCTTTTGGCTACGATCAAAGTGTAGTACCTGTTCTCAGACTCTCGACAACCTCAGACGTTTTACTATCGACGAAAATATTCCGTATATATAAAAAAAAATATGACAATGAAAAGTTACAACTGTATATAACAGAAAATTAATTTATTAAAAGTTTTTCTAAAATATTTGCAAATTAAAAAGCTCCAAATGTGTTCGAGGATATTTGCAAAGTACACAGTATATATACTGTATTTCAATCCTATATGTTGTATCAGAGAATTAAATAAGTCTAACCTGCTTTGATGTTAGGATAGATAGAAAAATCTTTCACATATATTCATTAAGAGGTATTAAGGGTTCTGGCTAAGGTGCAGAAACGTGTCTGTAATTTGATTGGCCCTACCCTTTCTTCTTCTTTGCACCCTTTCTCTCAAAGACATGATATTGCTAGTCTCAGTCTTTTCTATAAATACTATCATGGCATGTGTTCCTAAGAATTATGTGATGTTCCAGCTCGTTTGACTCGTTAGTCTAGTGGTCTTTATCAATTCGCTGTTTTGATACCTCATTGTAATACAGCTTCCTATTCCAGTAGCTTCTTTCCAAGAACCGCAGGCTTGTGGAACTCTATTCTTGCTGACTGTTTTCCTCCTACCTATAACCTTGGTCTTTTTAAGACTAAAGCCAATAGGCATCGCCTGTCTTTGCTCTTTACATCAAGTGGCTTCATGCCTTGTCTACAGCGATTTCCATAAAAAAAATAAAACACATAAGTCACAAATGAGTAGGTAAAGCAAAAAAAATGTTTTTGACTAATTTCACAACTGTATTTTCTTTTAAAATAATTTATGTCGGTAATAGTAATGATTAGCCGTTAACAACAAAGAAAGGATAATAAAATAACACTCTTCAGAAATAACAGGTTTCTGGTTTTCAAAAAAATATATATGTCTATTCAAATCTGCAGTGTATGTCTATGGAAATGGTAAGTTACCATTTCCATAGACATATGCTGGACATGATGGAATGTGAATGAAACGTAGAGAAATCTTTATTTCTTATCGTTAAGAATTTCTCTTAAAGGAACCCAGTGGTTTTCTATTAATACTTGGTTTTAGCATTTCATTTCGATCCGTTTTATACGTATGTTATTTTTTATCTATTGATTTATTCTGAATCACAATTGGGTGAAAAGTGAAAAAAAATATAACTTTTACCAAACACAAGAACATTTAATTTTCTATCGACCTGCATAGTTTTTCAGCTTTTAAACTTTTGTAAGTTCTTTTTTTCCCCGGAATTTGTTTTGTAGCCTCGAAGGCTAAAGGCTTCGATGTACTGCAACTTACTTTGAAATAAAGAACTTTAAAACAGTTTCAGTAAGTTAAAAATATATAAATCGGCCGAAATGTAATCTTAATGGGTTTGATAACAGTTATTAGTTGTATTTTTTTCTTTCGATTTTTCAGTTGTGAAACAGAACAGAGAAGCTAAAAATAAAGAAATTGCCAGCGACCATATTGGATCCATTTTTTTTACAAGACTCCGAGGCTACAATATAAATTCTGAAAAAAAAAAAAAAAAAAAAAAAAAAGCTTACAAAAAAGTTTCAGAACTGAAAAACTGCAGGTCGATAGTCAATTAAATGTTCTTGCGTTTGGTAAAAGTTATTTGTGCATGTTTTTTTTTACTCCCTTTTTGCGTCGTTAATTATAATATACTTTTGCCCACAACTGTATTTGTTTCTGGTGGAGTTTTTTTTTTTTTAAAGTTAGATATGAGTGGATAAATTTAGGACAAAATGCCACAAGTGTAAATAAATGGGGGGAAAAATGGCACAATATATGGAAGACAAAAATGTAATAATTTATAATTTTTAACTTTATAAAAATGGTTTTGTAATAGTTTATAGAGATTGAAAAATGATTATCCATTAATTTCTTTTTAAGGTCATAAAGAAAATTAATTAATTTAAGTACTCTTATTTCGTTGTAATAAAAAAATAAAATGCTTATTTAATTAAAATATTTGTGAATATACGCAATTAAGATTTTATTTATTTTTATCTAAAAACATTCATATTTAACTTGGTATTAGTTTTTAATTCAGTAATACTCTGAAATTATTGATGACGTCTATTTACCAATGTTTTTCCTTAGAATTTGAAATAAAACTATTTTAAAATGTTAAAATCTATTTTTACGTTACGAACTGCGTCAATTTAATCAATTTTCTTTACATGATGATGAAAAACTTTAGTTACTCGATTTATTCTTAACGTGTCGTAACGATAAATTACATTAATTCTTTTTAAAATAAAGCTAAAAGTGTATTTTTTATTTTAAGTGTGAAGAAGTAAATTAAAGTCAATGATTACACTGACAATTTATTCATTGAAAAAAAAAAGTTAGAACAATTATTTATTAATAAACATATAGAATTCAATTTTGAAAGAAAATATCATTTTAATTCTATGCGACGTGACTTAAAACTTATTTTCACTTTGAAATAGTCTCATTTATTTTTAATTGACAAATAATATTAAGTCATTAACAACCTGCAATGCTTTTAAAGTTTTCATTTTTAATTTGATTTTTATTATAAAATTTAAGCCAACCACAAACAAAACAAAATAGCAAAAATCGTTACTTCCATTTGTCCTTTTAAACTATTTTTTATTTTTATTTTGATTTTGATGAAATTCAAACATTTTCCCTTAGAACTGTTCACTTCAGTTATATATTTTTTAGTTATTATAAGTGTAGTATTAAATTAAAGTAATTTGTTTCCCTTTTGCCTATCCATACATATTTAACATGATTGATGACGTCATTTTATGGTGCACTTTGGAGGTCCCTACTGCTTATAGTGAGTATTTTTCTATTTGGCTAGGAGTGCACAATTTCCGCATGTTGCAGTTTATTGATTACTATTTGTTGTTATGTTACTGTTGTAGTTTTCTTTACTTGTTATTAGGAATGAATTAGGGAGTTGGGTGGAAGAGTACATTGTAGGTAAATCTTCACTTCCGCTAGCATTTATATATTTTTCTAACTAAAACGATTTTATTACTACTACTATTAATATTAGTTTAAAGAGAGATAACATAACTGCCCGTTTTCACAGGATATTAAAAGTGTAAAATCAAAAAGAGGCCGAAACGAAATGTTTCTCCTTTTACATCAACTACAAAAACAAGCAACGCGTGCGCGTGCACTCGAAAAACCGACGACATTGAAACCAAGAAATCAGCCAACAAAGTTGTTCAAAGTTTGAACAAAGTTCATTCAAATATTTATATAATATTTTGGTGTTTATATAGATCAGCCACCATGGCTACAGATATTGGCACGGTATAATCCGGTATTGAGTTACAACAGCCAAAAGAAGCATACAAAATGAAACCCGGGTTGTTGAAACGGAAAACGCAAAAACACTTCCGATTTCTTACATTGTATTTTTGACTTGTAAATTTACAACAAAAAATAAATACATGTTATGTTTTATTATTTTTTATTTTTATTATTTTTAGTCGCGCGAACATTTTATTTGAATTTTTCTAAATTGTTGCATCTCATGGGGACAGTTTGTTTTTATTTTACCGTTATTGACGTGATTTATTGCAGCCTGTCTTAAGTCTACGGGTGAATTTGATAAATCACACCAAGCAAAAAAAAAAAAAAAAATTCGATACAACTTTTAAAAAGATTTTTTAAGGCGATTAAGTGTGCCCCCTTCCCATGAAAAACTTGGCAAAAAGGAGGGGGAAAAATCAATTAGAATGGGGAATCAGTTTCGTATATAAATTTAACGTAAAATTATCCATTTCCTAGTTAGTCCCGGAAATGTCCGAAGCCGTTTACGATTTGAAAGCCGCAAAAAAATGTAAGAAAGCAAATCACACAAAGAATGCGTAGGGTTATGGTTTTTTTTTTAATTAGCACCTAAAAAAATAAAGTTGAAAAAACTTTAAATAATTTTTTTAAACGGTTTCGGCCATTTCATGGACTGAGTCCGTAAGTACTGAAATTCTCTGGATCCGCATCCCTTACAAGGGTTAATCAACAGAAATCTAACAATAGTTCCGAAATTAATATTTATAGATGCTGTATTTACAAAATAAATCAGCTTCATAAAATTCCCTAAAATGGGTAAATAATAAAACAATTCTTCATTTTTCTTCCTGAGTGAATTCAAGACCTGGACCCCTTTTTTAATTATTATTATTTTCTGTCACGATGTCAGGATTTCTGTCTGTCCGTCGCCGAGAATTTTTGTAAACGTATGGATTTTTTATTTATTTTTTAACATAGTTCACCCCAAACAAGGCAGGCCGCCACTGTAGACGTAAAGGGCTACTGAGAAAAAGAAAAGGGGAGAAGGTAGGGGGTGGTCAATCTAGATTGGAATCAGCGCAGCGAGGTGTCTGTTTACATTAGTTTTAAACTTCTGCATGTCTGTACTGTTGGGGAAACAGGGGGCAGGGAGGGAGTTCCAGAGGCCAGCAGTACGAGGAAAGAAGCTATTTGAGTAGAAGGCTCTCCGACATCTGGGGATCTCCACAGTGAATGAATGAGATTTAGTTGATTGTCGGGTTAGTCTAGTGAATTTCCGTCGAGGGGGCACCAGAGTAGCCAATTCATCGGAGCATAATCCATTGAAGTATTTGTAAAACAAGCACAAGGATGCTACATTGCGGCGATGGGACAGAGGCTGGAGCTTGGCTGACAGTGAGAGACCTATTAGGTTGGCGATTCTTTTTTTTTTTTTTTTTTTTTACATTGGAGAAGCTCTTTTTAGATTAAATAATATATAAACAATCAACAAATATGACGCCGAGACTGAGATTCGAATCTCAACCTTGATGTCTTCAGGATGTCCGTCAGAAAAATCTTATCAAAATATTATTCTGGCAAGTCGTATATATAGTTCAAACAACATGCGTTTTTTTTTTCGAATTTACATAATTTATTAGAACTTTAAAACAAATTAATTAATATTCGGAAATATACAGTTATAACTAGTATTGTCAAATTTCCATATGGATGGGGCCATCATCATCGTTTATTTTTATTTCGCTTAACGCTTATTTAATTGTGTAGGTAAACTTTCGATTCTTTTGTACACCAGAGGCGCGTACGTAAACTTTCGTTGTCATGATATCATACTCCCAGACATTAACTCCTACTTTTTTTAGGATGGGGAAGTGTTCGTTCACTTATTTCGTATAATTTTTCGAACACATCTGGATGAAATTTATTAGTCTTAAATTGTATTTTTCCTCCGAAATAAAATTCTAATTTATTTTTTTAAAGACATGAAATTAATTTGGAAGACTGCAGACTCATTCCCCCGGAAATGACGTTAATTGTGAGAGGAAAGCAGTGGGGGGAGGGGGGCATCGTCATTGTTTACGCTAATCTAATTATGTAGGTAAACACTTTCTATTTTTTGTACACCAGAGGCGCGTCCGTAAAGTTTTGATTCTTTTGTACACCAGAGGCGCGTCCGTAAAGTTTTGATTCTTTTGTACACCAGAGGCGCGCCCGTAAAGTTTTGATTCTTTTGTACACCAGAGGCGCGTCCGTAAACTTTTGATTCTTTTGTACACCAGAGGCGCGTCCGTAAAGTTTTGATTCTTTTGTACACCAGAGGCGCGTCCGTAAAGTTTTGATTCTTTTGTACACCAGAGGTGCGTCCGTAAACTTTTGATTCTTTTGTACACCAGAGGCGCGTCCGTAAAGTTTTGATTCTTTTGTACACCAGAGGCGCGTCCGTAAACAGGTGGACACCAGGTGACGCGGTAGCCTAGCAAAAAATGCGACCGACAGGGAGCATTTATTTGCTAGTCATATATATATATATATATATATATATATATATATATATATATTATTATTAATGACAATATATGTATTAGCATATACTATCAGTGTCCTTTTACTTTGCAGTCTCCTTAAAAGATTCAGCTCGATGATTGTCAATTAGTGACAACAGATAATATAAGACTAATATGTATACATATGTTCTTTCCAAATATGATTTAAGGTTAAGATCGGATTCTAACTCTTCCTGATGAGATCTCAGTTTATAATATCTGTTGATCGATATCATCGACATGCCAGTCTTGCAGATTTTGTGCATGTTTGTAAATAAAAAAATAATCTAATATATATATATATATATATATATATATATATATATATATATATATATATATATTAGTTAACTGGTCAATTGGGGAGAGAAAAATTAATGTACTTCACTTCCTTACTAACTGAAAATTTGATAGGTAAAAGGATAACTTTAATTGAACACTGATACCTATGTATCTCATAGGGATCAAGTGTTAGCCCCAGGAAAGTACCCCCTTGATTTCTAAAACTTTACACTTAAGAAAAATAAATAAAAAAGGATCTAATTTTATTTTTATTACGTCAAGATTATTTATTTTTTTAAATTTGAATTACTAGTTGTCAAGTTTTTAAAATTGTTGCTGATTCATTCCATTTACGAAGGGCTGGAAAGAGACCCCCCCCCCCTCCAACTTTTTAAAAATGTCAGTGAACACTACTGATGTACTTCACTTTCAAAACAAAATCTAGAACGGAGTGACGAGTATCAAACTGAGTGGAGTCTAAAACATTCAAACACTTCGTTGCTTTTATTTTTTTGCTTCTTCTAGTAAGGTCGTGTTTTTCATACCAGCCACTGTTTGCTTTGACATCATTCATTCCGACTACCGAGGGACGAATGTCTTCTTGCCCCCTGGAAAGATCCTTCCTTGTAGGAATAGGGTAGGGTTCGATTCGAGGAGGAGGCCATCATCAATGCCGTTATACCCCCCCCCCCTTTCGATTGCAGATCGTCTGAGGTGCCCCGAACGAGGAATACCGACGGTACAGCCCGTTCTAGGTTAGTTTGTGCCCAACCAGAATGCCTCTTTGGCAGAGATGGTTTGCCCCACTTTTTTACGTTAATAATACAGTGGCTGTGTACCCAGTCGCAGAAGGGGGGGGGGGGTAAACGGAGACTTTTCGATTTTTTTTTTTTTTTTTTTTTTAAGATTATGACTATCATCTAATCTTCACGTTTGCCATTCGTGGTAATATTACATTTAAATTTTATTAAATTTAATAAGCAAATGATATTCTGAATTAAAAAAAAGTGCGGGAAGAGACGTCTAGAATTTATTTATTTTTTAAAGTTGCTGACTCGTCCATAATGTCTACCTGTTGTACCGAAAAGTTTCAGAATCGTTATGGATATTTATTTACTCCTCGCGGAGTTAGGCACAAGGCCAGTTTTATCTTATTCCCACAAGTAAGATGTGACCCAAGATCGGGTCGAGCAAGTGGGGTTAAAAGCCAGCGCTCGAGAGGTGAGCACTCTGGCCATTTAAAAATTGCCTGGGCAGCCCCGTCGGCATTCCCCGGTAGGGGCGCCTCAGACAGTAAGCAATAAACTTACTCCTCCCCAAAGAGGGGAGGCGAAGCCTGGGAGGGTGGACCTCCTAGAACTGCACAGAACAGGCGTGCAGTATCCATCGGAACAGATACTACACTTTGATCTTAGCCAAAAGGCCGAGATGATACACAGTCTAACATCAGTCTTTTCAATTCTAACACAGGACTCCGGAAGCGTTTAAACTGTTGAACAGGAAGACATTTCTGGGCTAAAAATTCTTAGCAAATCATCATTGAATTAAAAGATTAAAAGTTTTGCTACATCATATCATTTTATAAATAAAGATTAATGCAAAAGTTCATTATAGTTAACAACGAAAAAGAGATGAAAAAAAAAACAAAGCAAATAGACAAATAGCTGTAACCAAACGCAAAAAAAACTACGCTTCTACTTATCTGTATAGTTTTCACGTGTTTACTGATAATATTTATTATCTATGCATTTGTTATCGTCACTTTTACTTAGCCAAACACGTATTTTTCATCATGGCCACCGACTTTTCAGGCTTAAAAAACAGGGGTGGGGGTAGAGAAACCGTAAGTCTAAGTCCGAGTGCGCTTGCCAATCGGATTAGGGTAAGCTTCTTTTTTTTTTTTATCTTTTAAGCGAAAATATCGTCGACCATGATAGAAAATACGTGTTTGGCTAAGTATAAATCACAATAACAAATACATAGATAAATTTTACTATCAGTAAGCATATGTGAGAATTATACAGGTAAGTAGAAAATTATTTTTTTTTGCGTTTGATAAGTTATTTGTTGTTGATTTGCTTTTTTTTTCATCCCTTCTTTCATTGTTAACTTTTGCAAATATTAAAATAGTACCTTAAAAACATTTTATATAACGATTTGGTTCCATTGATAATTTAATGACCAACTTTCAAAATTCTATACAATAAAATAATAATTCCGTAAAAGAAAAACCAGCATAGTTTAAAAAAATAAATAAATAAATAAAGCGAAATGAAAAAAATACTCCCAGCCAACACCGGGTATGATGAAACCACAATTCGTAAAAATTATTATTTTTTTCTTTTGATAAAAGTATTAGTGCTTACGGATAAGTAATTGCAAAAAAAAAAAAGAAAAAAAAAAGAAAAAAAAGAAAGAGCTGAGACGAGGAATTGAACTCACGACCATTGGATATCAAACAACCACTTAAAATTAAACGCCTATCACAATTGAAACAATTCTTATGGGGGGGGGTTAAATAATATGAAAATGTGTCAAATTTTATTTTGTATTTTTTCAAGCTGACAAGTTTCCAGAAAAATAATAGATGAATAAATTGAATTTAAAGTCACAAAAAACAATTAAATAAATAAATGGTGTGAAGGGGGGGGGGGGGGCATATTTTTTCTTTCTTTTTAACATTTTTTTTATCGATATTCGATTTTATCGATGAAATTCAGTAATTCGCAAGTTGCACGAGTAAAAAATTAATTTTAAAAGTTGTTTTTACACCAAATTACGTTGAAAGTGTTCGATAATCAATAATTATGAAAAAGTATAGAAAAGAACGTTCCATTCAAGTGCCAGGGGCTTCTATCGGAGAAGACCCATATCGACCCGAATGTTTCCGATTGCGATTTGCGGAACAGATCGGAAATGGCCGATCCGTCGCCAAACAGTTAATTAGTACCGACATTTTATACACACACTTCCGCCGACTTAAGATTAGGGTCAATAACCCCCCCCCCCCCTAAAGCAATCCGTGTTAAGAATGGGTTTAATCATATTTTTTTTTAATCATTAAGTGAATTAAGAGTTCGGTAATGGAAACCAATTAGAAGTTCTCTTTGTTTGGATTTGAAACCGACGGTACTGATGTTCTGATCTTCTGTAATACGTGTATAATTTTTTTTTTTAATGAGCTAATTTTGTTTAGCCCTGACTTAAAAGGTGTCACTTGTCTTTTTATATATTTTTGTCGCGACAGCAGACGACATGGCAAAATTTTTTTTACAACAAATGCAAATGCACCATTTTGTGGTTAGATTAGGGTAAAACAAAAAGTTGTATTGAAGATTTCAGCTTCAAGATAACTGAAACAGCAATAATATCTCAACAAAATGGTCAAAACTATAACTAATTTACTTAAGAGCCATCTAAAAGCTGAAATCTTCAATATAACAAAAGAAGGAGGGGGGAGGTGTTCATTGACCCTAACCTTAAGTCGGGGGAAAAATCAAAAAGTTATTTTATTTAATGTTGGTACTAATTGACTGTTCGGCGAAGGTTCGGGCATTTCCGATCTGTTACGTAGATTGAGTTCAGCCTGATGTGGGTCATCTCCTATATACCTACCAAGAGTGAACTGTTTCATACAATGTTTTTTTTTTTAAAAGAGGAGATGCTGCGCCCCCCCCCCCTTCAAACAACAAGTTTTCTGTTTTGTTTTTTTGTTTCGCTTCAAACGACACACCGTGCATTTTCTAATTAACAATTGATGAAGTTATTTGTGGATCTGTTATGGCGATTAATCAGACTATGAACAATTGACAAAGTCGTTGTACACTCACTTGCCAAAACGACCGCGCGCGACACATTTGCCTTTGTTGGGTGGTGACGTCGATAGGTGTGACATTATACCTACCTACCATACCCCTCAACCCCAGTCAAGATGCGACACGCACCTTTTTCAAACGCGAAAAAGTAAAGGGCGACGATTCAGAATAGCGGCCATTCTGGTTTAGATTCTAGAAAACGTCTAAAATCTAAGGCTTAAGCTTAAGGGGTCTAGAGAAGAAATTGAAATTCAGTGAATCCTACTTAATTGGTGTCTATTGACTCTGGAACAAATTTAATGCAAATCTGAAATATTTAAATTTAAAAAAAATATGCCCACCAAAAATACTTTAAAATACTCCAAAGAAACTGAAATTTGGAATATACCTATTTTTAACAGTTCAGCGAGTTCACAAATCTGACATATGTTCACGAAGAACCCCCCCCCCTCTTATTTTTTTTTACCCCGTTTGCATGAAGCTAATCATTACTATTAGCGACATGAATTATTTTAAAGGAAATACCTTTGGAGAATTGGTCAAACGTAATTTATTTTGCTTTGCCTACTCATTTGTGACCTATTTGCGTTAAAAATTAATATTTATTATTTTAATAAAGTTTAAAGCAACTTACTTTACCGTAAATAGTGACTATGAGTAAAATAAACTAATAATCAAAGCGGATTATTTAACCCAGTCACTATTTACGGTAAAGTCAATTGCTTTAAACTTCTTTGAAATAATAAATATTAATTTTTAACGCAAATAGGTCACAAATGAGTAGGCAAAGCAAAATAAATTACGTTTGACTAACGTAAACTTCTTTCAAATATTAAAATGTTTTGAACGCAGATATGTCACAAATGACTAATTTCCCAACTATATCTCCTTTAAAATAATTGATGTCGCTAATAGTAATGATTACCTGCAAAAAAAAAAAAAAAAAAAATTAGTACGGTTTCGTAATCGTCAACCATAGATTTTACTGACGGAGTTTTAGAATCTATTCTTAACATGGGGAGGGCGGTTGAGGCTTCGGTAACATTTTGAACGACATACTTGCTTCGTCTTTCTCGATTTCGTAGCATTCGTTGTACATACGTCACGCCAGTAAAGTCTATGGTTGACGTTTCCGAAACAGAACAAAAAAAAACTAAATAGTAAATTTGTATGAAGCAACATGATATCTTGCCCTTGGCCTTTTGGCTAAGATCAAAGTGTAGTATCTGTTCCGATGGATACTGCACCCCATAGACTGGTATTGTCTTGGCCTTCGGGGCTTGATTTACGCCAGTCTATGGATCTGTCCTGTGCAGTTTTAGGAGGTACAGCCTCCCAGGCTTCGCCTCCCCTCTGTGGGGAGGAGTAAGTTTATTGCTTACTGCCTGAGACGTCCCTACCGGGGAATGCCGACGGGGTTGCCCAGGCAATTTTTAAACCCCACTTTCCCGACCCGACCCGACCTTGGGTCACATCTTACTTGTGGGAGTAAGATAAAAACTGGCCTTGTGCCTAACTCCTGGAGAGGAGTAAATCAATATCCTTCCTTGGCGTTTTGGCTAGGAACAAAGTGTAATATCTTAAGTAGGACGGTCTCCTAGGGTAAATGTGGTATTGTGGTGACTGAGATGATTCTAAGAGTAGAATAGACATTTTTATCACTTCAGACCAAGGATCACCAACGATACTCAATCTTTTCACACTTTTAATGGCCTTGTGCCTAATTTGTTTTCAATATATATATATATATATATATATGTATATATATATATAAATAAATTTACAAATAAATAATTCAAAGTGTAGTATCTGTTTTGATGGTACTGCACTTAATTTTTTCATTCCTCGATCAATGAAGGAGCTGAATTTCTCCACATTAAAACCGGCCTTGTGTCTAACTGTCCTCGTGGGGAGGCAAGTAAATAGGAACATGGTACAACTTTCTTGACCGGCTTGATTCTGTAGTTGTTGACATTCTTGCAGGGGGGGGGGGGGGCACGTGAAGGTTGCAAACATCTCGAAGTGAAAGTGGGGGCTATTGAACCGATAGGATTTGAACTTAGCACATACAGGTCGTCAGTTCGTGTCGTTATCAACTTCATCACCGCCCCTTAAACTAAATATATCCCACATTACAACCCCTTACGCATAGTAACTGCGTTCCAAAATGTATCATGATCGATCACTTAATTAGTTTAGAGGTGAATCCTGTACATACAAATATATAAACCCGAGAGATTCTTCTTTTCTTTTTTTTAAATACGTGATGTGGTGATAGGAGTAATATCAACTAGGGTGCAAAGGTTAGTGACGTACCTGTGCGCTCTTTGGCTAACCTATCCTACCAACTTAAGAATGAATGCCGGGTCCTATTTACTTACTGTACTTGTTTTTCCACCAAAAGTGAATATGACCCAAGGTCGGGGTTGTTTTTTTTTTAACGTGTGTATCCAGTTTGTATTTACCTCCCCAAACAAACACTGGATGTCTGAAAAAAATCCCGTCAGGATACCACAGTGAAGGGAAGGTACATCTCGGGTTACGGGCAATAAATAGATCCCCACTCCCAAAGGAGGGGGGGGGGTAACACATGGGGGATTGGCCTCCCGAGACCGAACTCCACCTTCACATAAACAAGAGTGTTTGCGCCACCGAAAACTTGTAGTTGAGTAAAGTAGGTTTTAAACAACCTGCTACCCCCCCCCCCACCTCGGACATTCGAATCATCAAGGAGAGTGCGATACATCATATTTTATTATTATTCACTTGAGTCGTTTAAACTGATTTATTTTTGCTATTTTAAGGGCATCGAAAGAAAAAGAAAAGAAAGCTGCATTCGTTGTCCTTAAAATAAAGAGAGGGAAAATAAACGAGAGAGAAACTAGAAAACATGCCACCGCCCTCTTCTCTAAGCTGTGACAACCTCAAACAAAGCAACTGTAGACTCGCGTTTACAATGCCCTTTCACCTTCTACCAGAGGAAATAAATAAATATATATATATATATATATATATATATATATATATATACACACACACACACACACATACATATATATGACATACTAGAAAAATGAGGACAACGTGGGGGGGAGGACATTGGGCTCCCTGAACAAACAATATTAAAAAAAGGTTTACAAGGTAAAGAGGAAAAAGTAGGTTTCGTTTAAAAAAAAGAAACAAATGTGCTTCTATAGAATTTGAACCGAGCCAAACTGATGTGTGTCGAATTAAAACTTAGGTTAAGTAAAAAAACAAAAAAAAACAACATATTTCTATATCGAGTGCTCAATGCGACAATATTTAACTAATCCGACGATAAAAAAAAAATTCTTAAAATGACAACTGCCATATGTAACTCCTATCGTGATTTAGTTTTTATTTGATTTAACGACAACAGAAACAGAATCTGACCATTTGTCTCTTAGGGCATAAAACCCGGTGTAATGTTGAGAACTGTTAAGCGAGTTGTAACCCTCCCCCCATGTGTCATTTTTTTTCATAACAGTTGGATGAACAATTCTATGAATCTTAATGCGTTTATATAATTGTGCTTAATAAAAGTAGAGCCGTATATTTATTTGGTATACATTTTTGAAAATTAGTTACAAACAGGTCTGACTACATAAATGAACGCATGTTTCGACTGTAGCACAAATGACTGTCTCGTTAGACCCAGAATTCAATCCAAATCTCCCCCTTTCTCTCATATATATATATATATATATATATATATATTACAGAATATCATAACAACATCGGTACCGTCG
>OY744515.1:108857521-108885021 GCA_963556195.1 Sepiola atlantica
GATAGAATTTATAACCTAACAGGTCTCACACTGTCTGCCAAGCTCAAGCCCAGTCGCATCACTGCAGTGTTGTTTCCTTGTGCTTGTGTTAATAATACTTACACAGAATACGCTCGGATTAAATTATTGTACCTGTACACTCTCAACGTAAATATCCCAACCCACCCGACGAGCTGCAAAATCCCACCCCTTCACTGTATAAACCCCTAGATGCTGGAAGATTTTCTACTCTAATAGCTTCTTTCCTTGGATTGCTTAACTTTGGAATTCCCTTCCTGCTGCCTGTTTCCCCGACCGTGCGAACATGCAAAAATTTAAATGTAATGTGAACAACCATCTTGATGACCAACTCCCCATCCAGTCGCACACCCTTTAAATCTGACCCCTATAACAGTAGCACCACCGTTGAGTCACCTATTGGGATCGGGTTAGATTGTTTCTAATCAGGAAAAAGTGAGTTTGCAAAGCCAGTTATATTAAAAAATTATCTTTTTCAGTTCGCTATATCTCCCCCTCTCTTTGTCCTTCCAGCTATGAATTAAAAAAAATATTAATACTTGTGTTAATATTCGCTTTTGTTTATAATGGACTTTTTTCTTTTCTTTTTACCATAGTTCACCCCAAACAAGGCAAGCTGCTACTGTAGACGTAAGGGGCTACTGAGAATTAGGGTAAAAGTTTTAAGGGTCATCCTAAATTGGAAGCTGTGCAGTGAGATGCTTGTTCACATTATTTTAAATTTCTGTGTGTCTGTACCGTCGGGGAAACAGGGAGCAGGGATGGAGTTCCAAAGGCCAGCAGCACAAGGAAAGAAGCTATTGGAGGAAAAGGCTGATTGTCGGGTGGGTCGAGTGTATGTACGTCGAGCAAGTTCATTAAAGCACATTCCATTGAAGTACTTGTAGTTCTAAAACAAGCACAAGGATGAAACATTGCAGCGATGGGACAGGGGCTGTAGCTTGGTGGATAGTAAGGGACCTATCAGATTAGAGACTCTTTTAGGAGACCTTGTTTAAGAGGGAGAGATTAATGGATGGTGCACCAGCCCAGATGTAACAACAATACTCCATGCATGAGCGAATGGTGGCTTTGTAGAGATATAGGACACTGTCAGGTGTGATGAGTTTTCTAGCATGGTAGAGGGAGCCTACTTTTTTTGTAGCAGCCTTGGCAATGTCTTCTGTATATTCCAATCTTCTGTTATGTGTTTAGTTTTATTACTTTCGACCATTGATACACAGAGAGAGGGAGAGAGAGAGGAGTGAGGTGATAAAAATAGAGGCAGTCAAACAACATCCACTGAGAGAGGGTGAGAGTAATAGACAGTAAGAGATAAATCACTTTGTGAGGCAATTTCAAGTTGCGATATATTAGAACATTTAAAATAGATTTTATTTTCAAACATAACTCAATCCCTAAACCAGGGAATATTTTACCATGTATTTAGGGGAAAAAGCCTTAGAGAAACAAACGTTGATTAACTCAGCTTCATCAGATGAAGAATATAAGTTTCCTTCGAAAAGCAGTTTGTACCCCCCCTCCCCTCCCCTCCCCCACGAGCGAGGGCCAAGGTTATTGCCCTGTTGCCCCACCCCATCGGGAATGGTTGATCGCAGCAACATTAGGAGTGGAAGGGGTTGAGAAGCTCCTTATCTTAGATTTATTTTTGGTTTCCTTACTAGTACGACTTAAAATGCGGTCAGAAACTGGAACTGATATTATTCTTGAGATGCGTCCATTCAAACTGCGCGTTTAGCGATGAAAATGCCATGTAAAAGACAAGTGCGACTGACCGACAAAGGCTCTCATAGAAATGCGTGGACACATCTATAAATTATACTCATTCTATTACTGACATAAATTATTATTTTAAAGGAAACTGCTTGCGTTAAAAAATAAGTTATAAGCATTTTAAGTTCCGTAAATATCGATTCTGAGTAAAGTAGCTATGTGTGTTTAGTCAGTTAGTAGCATAAACCAAGATGGTTACTTTTCACAGGACCGATAATTATGGAACTTAAAATACTTATAATTCCTATTAAATATCTTTTTACACGAATAAGTCAGAAATGAGTAGGTAAAGCAAAATAAACTTCCTTTCAAATAATTTATGTCTCTAATAGTAACGATCACTAGAGTCTGCTTTTAACGGTAACAACATACTACAAAAAATATAAATGCCAGAATAAGGTATGGCCCGGCTCGGTTCTAGGCGGCACACTCTCCCAGGCATTACCTCTTCTTTCGAGAGTGGGGGTTGGTTTATGGACGGTAGCCTCAATCGCCTCGTGCGGAGAATGCCTACGGATCCGTCACCGGTTATTTTTTATCCGACCAGAGTGTCCATTGGAGGGGGGGGGGGATTCCCCCCACCGGCGTTATGTCACATCTTGCTTCAGTAGGAAAGAAGTAAATACAAACTCCCACTTTTCTTGCAAACTTATCTTTATCATAACATGATATCTAATCTTCTTTCATTAAAAATAATAAACAAATAAATAATATTAAAAAATAATAGAATAACACACTTAGTATATAGATTTACAGTTACCCCCCCCCCAAAAAAAAAAAATTGATTCAAATAAATGTAACGATAACCATATATTCGCTTGAATAGAATAAAGAAATTTCAATTGGATTTTATTCCGTTTGATGTGGGCCACATTGATATTTACTGTGGTATAACCATAAAACAACATTACCAGTCCACACGGATTTCAAGAGATTCGAAACATCTACTATTTGATAAAGAGGTCTTACCTTGAAATATACTATGGAACACGGTCACACACATTCGATCACTGTGTAGAAGTTTTGACTAATCAAGTAAGATTTACTATAAAAATCACTTCCTTCTCAACACCGACATATTCCATCTCTTGCATTGTGATAGCCTCCATATACTCATCTATAAAGTTAGGTATGTTTATATATTTGTATGTACAAGATTCACCCCCTAAATTAATTAACTGATCATTATGAATCTTCGAACACAGTTATTAGGCGTAAGGGGTCCAAATGTTTACTATATTTAGCTTAATTCAGTTTTATGAAAAGGGGTAAAAATTCGATTTTTTTGTGAAACGTTAACAATAGCTATTAAAACATCAATTAATAAACATTCCCCAAATTTCAGTTTCTTTGGAGTATTTTAAAGGGGTTTTTTTTTTTGGGGGGGGGGTATAATATCGGCACAACCTCCCATTTGAAAATCCAAATATTTCAGATTTGCATTGAATTCGTTCCATAGTCAATAGACACCAATTAAGCAAGCTTATCTGAAGTTCAATTTCTGCTCAAGACCCCTTAAGTTTAAGCCTTAAATTTTAGACATTTTCTATTTTGTATAAAAAAATGGATTTTGATTAAAATTAGAAAAAGGATTCTAAACATAAGGTTTAGTATCATTATACCTTGATTTTAATCTTCGTAATGTTCTATTCGGGGAATTAATTTTACCCGTCTTGGTTCGGGTATTCTTTTAGTATATATTGTTTGGAAATGTTCTTTTCTTCTCCATTAAGCAGTGGTGGAGGGGGGGGGGGTCAATGTTTCTGACGGGTGATGGGTCGACTCGCTGTCTTTTGCACTCCTTGACCTATTATTATCATCATCATTGTCGTTGTCATCAGCTAACCCTTTTGCGTGCCGCTTTTCCACCATGACGGTGGTGACATAGCAGTTCTGGAAAGAGGGGACACTTTGGAACAGTTTCCACTTCAAAATTTAAGCGCCATTTTTCGACAGTTCCATATTTGTCAAGCTAAGAGAAGGTCCTCTTAATCCTGGACTCCGTCTATATGAGATACAAACGTAAAAGTTTCCTTTTGAAGAAAGAAAAAACAGCAGGTTTTGTTTATTAACAGGAACTTTCAACCCTTTGTGGGTTTTATTTAAAAGGAGCTTTCAAACCTTTGTGTGTGTTTAGTTAAAAACCAGAGAATTTTAACCAAATTCATTAGGGTTGAGAAAAGTCCGAAGATTTGAAACTCGAAGCGGTTTTAAAAGAAAGGAAGAGAATCGTCTGAGTACTTTTCTAGAAGAATTCCCTTTTTGAAGGAATAAATACAAAAAAAAAAAACAGATTGTTTTTATATAACTCTTGGGCGAGAGAAACCAAGAACCTTTAAACTTTTGAAGGTTTTGTTAGGATCGAGGGTCGTGTTCCCCCGATTATAAACGTGTAAAGTTGAATCAAGCAATGTTGCATGCAAAGACAGAGTAATAATTAATAAACAAAAATGAAGTAGTTCAAATAACGTTTATTGAACGTGTGTGTACGTGGAATGGTGAAGTGTGTGATGTATGCATGTGTGTCGATGGAAAAACAGTTCTTGAAAAGGTATAAGAAGAAATGAGTCCGGCGTAGGAAAAGTCTTTGAAAGCCGTAACACAAAGAAAACGAGTTGAGAAACTCTTACCGTTGTTTGCCCACGTGTTGACGGAAGAAACGTGTGTTGGTAGTTGTTTTGCTGAGACAAGTTCAAGAGAAAAGCGTGTGACGAAACGCTAGTGTATTAGCGTCGTTCTGTCGACCAGAGAAGAGTGAAACGGAACGCTAGTGTCAGCGTCTGCCTGCCGAGGCAGGTCGGTGAGGAAGAGAGAGAATTTCCGTTTTGCACCGGCTCTTATAGTTCGAAGGGCAGATAACTCTGGTGTCGCTTTACGGCGCCACCTGTCGGTGAAAAAGCGCCACCTACCGGCAAACCGGTGTAGTTATGTTTTGAAAGGAGGAGGTAACTGCTACAGTTTAGTTTTTAAAAGATATCGGACTGAGAAGAACAAGACACTTAAGAAAGACAATTTTGGGCACATGTTCGTCTTTTCCCACAGTCCGTTTTTCACAACTTTTTACTGACCAGTTTTTTTTTTCTTTTTTCGGTGTACACTTACCTATCAGGCTGCTAGAGAATTCCGGGGTTTTTGGAGAAAAAAATTCAAATATTTTACATTTTAGGAGGGGGGATCAGTTTCCAATGTTAATTCAACGTAGACTGATCCCCTCTTTTTGACCATCTCAATTTAAAAAAAAATCTTTTTCGGTGTACAATTACCTATCATGTCAGTAGAGAATTCCGGAGTTTTTGGAAATAATTTTTTAAAAATTGAGATTTTAAGACGGGGGATCAGTTTTCAATGTAAATTCAACGTAGACTGATCCCCCTCTTTTTAACCATCTCAAATTTTTAAAATTATTCTTCTGCTTACAATTACCTATCATGTCGCGAGAGAATTCCGGGTTTTGGGGAAATAAATTTTTTAAAATTGAGATTTTAAGACGTAAAAAGTTGTGAAAAACGGACTATGGTAAAAGACGAACAAGACTGATCCCCCGTGTTAAAATCTCAATTAAAAAAAATTTCTTTCCAAAAACCCCGGAATTCTCTATTGACATGATAGGTAATTGTACACAGAAAAAGATTTTTTTTTAAATTGAGATGGTCAAAAAGAGGGGGATCAGTCTACGTTGAATTAACATTGGAAACTGCCCCCCCCTCCTAAAATGTAAAATATTTGAATTTTTTTTCCAAAAACCCCGGAATTCTCTAGCAGCCTGATAGGTAAGTGTACACTGAAAAAAGAAAAAAAAAACTGGTCAGTAAAAAGTTGTGAAAAACGGACTGTGGGAAAAGACGAACATGTGCCCAATTTTGATTGTGTGTTATTGCATCTCGCTTCTTTTTTCAGCTTTTTTTCAAGTAGGCCTGTCCTTTTATTTTGGGAGAAAAACGAGACTAGTTCACGTTTTTCTCCATTTTTTAATGCATTATGAATTATGTATCCTTTTGTGCTCAAACTGATCGTTTTATTGAGCATAATATTTCTTATTGTTACCTGTGGTTAACGAAGTTAACCGAGCTTTGGGAAACAAAAGCAACAACTTTTATTCCTTAATAGAAATAAAACTGTATTGAATTACATTTCTAGGTCTAATTTATTATTTGCTCCTTTTTAATGGCCTTGTTGTTTTCACCTTTTTCTTTATTTATTGTTACCCAAAAACGAATTTTGATGACCCTAAAAATACGTCAATATATATAAAAGACAATGTGTGTTACAGAAATCAATATGCTAACCTTTAAATGCTTTTTATTTCAAATATGACACATTCCATTCAACGAAAATGTGTCAACTGCAACTTGTTTCACATTTGCAACGAGCCTTTTCAGCAAGCGTGAGTAGGTATTAGTATGATGTTGCATCAACACATCCGTTAAATAGGTAATCAGTATCTTCGATATCAAACCAATATAAAAAATAAAGCATTTAAGGGTTGACAGAACATTCAAATAAGTTTCAATAAGGGTTAAATTTTTCAAGAAAGACACCATTGAAATTTTCCTTCGATTCCATTGGGGGTCGCTAGGGGCAATTATCGGTTAGGTCCATAAAATAACTGAAATATATTAGAACATAAAGAAACGAAATTCATTTTTTTAAATAGATTTTCTTCGTTTCATAAAACAAAAATAAAATTTAACAAAGAATATCTCAGTGAAGAATGTATTTAAAAATTAGAATTAGAAAAATTGAAAAATAAAAATTAGAATTAGAAAAATTGGAAAATAAAAATTAGAATTAGAAAAATTGGAAAATAAAAATTAGAATTAGAAAAATTGGAAAATAAAAATTAGAAGAATGTAATAAATCAGTGGTGCTACTTTGAAGCATCTTCAAGTGAGAATTAATATCGGATTAGATTTTAAACCAGGTTACGAGATGCAAGATTTTTTTATAATAATCATATATTTCGACATAAACATGTTATCTTCAGCGATTACAGGCATTTTTTTTCATTTTCGAGATTTCTCAATCGGCAAAACCGCCAAAAAATACCGACAACCAAAAGAATGTATTTAAATAATTATTTTTATTGGTATTTTTAAGATTTTAGATAATTAAATTCGTGTCGATTTGTTAACGCTATTTACCGTTTCACAGCCGTCTGTAAGAAACGCGGTGTCAACCAATAGTTTTTTTAAAGAAAACACCACCGCGTTAACAGTTTTTCTTTTATTACTTGATTTCATATTTCTAATGTTATTTTAAAATCTTATTTCAAGCTAAGAAATGTAAACATGACAATATTTAAAAGTATTTTCGACCAGCAATATATCTCCATACAGGCAATTTTACCGCTAGTTTATTTAATAAATATTGAAAAATTTGGCCAGATTGTATATATACTAGAAAAAATTATGACCCTTGTGTCACCCATTGAGCTAGGGTTATACTGTTTATTAAGTTTTTAAAGCCATATAAATATTTAAAAAAAAAAGACAAAATCCTGAATTAGCCTCTTTCTGCTTCTCTCTCTCTCACTCTCTCTCTCTCTCTCCGGCTAAAATAGTATTATTACAACTGGTGATACTCTATTTTATCTATAATAACCTATTCAAATGCATTCCTTATTTCCTTTTTTATTACCTCTACTGTTAATACAGATAGAGAGTGATGGAAACGAAAGTGATAGGTACGGTATAAATTAATAATGCGGGAAGAGGTTACACAACATCCATTCTTTCAACATCGAATTCTCCTCTTCTACACACATCTCCCTATCCTGTCCAGATTTAATCTTCCTCTGATGTCATCAGATCTAAGCCGGTCTTCAAGACTCACATTACTATCTATCGTATTATTCTCATATCATTTCTCTCTATGCAACGCATGTCCTCAACCCTCGTTGAGCCAGTTTCACTTCCATATATCATCACACTGTATACGCATGCCTGACAGACTCTTTCCTTGGTCAACAGTGGTAAAGCTCTGCTGGTGAGTTATTGCACACATCCCTGAACTTGCTCCATCAGTTCCTAATTCTTGCAATGACACTAACACCTGCTCCACCCAGTACTCAAATGGTATCACCAAGGTAACAAAACTTCTCGACAACCTCAATAGCTTCGCCATCCATATATACTTTCTCCAGATCTGAGTTCTCATCTATCCCCACTGTCTTACAGCTCTTGCACATAAATCGGTTATCCTCTCTCAACCTAGCAGTAATTCTACTGCATTTATTATTTAAAAGAAAATACGGTTGGGAAATTAACCAAAAACAATTCATTTTGGTTTACCTTCTCATGTGTGATTTATTTGCGTTAAAAAACGTAGTAGAAAATAGAAATATGAAATGACCGTAAATATTGGTTGTGAGTGGTCAGCCATCTTGTCAGACTTTATTTCCGAAACTAACATGGCACACCACTTTACTCACAACCAATATTTACGGTAACTTCACAGACTTATATTTTCTATTAATTTTTTTATTTAACGCAAATAGGTCACACATGCGTAGGTAGACCAAAATAAATTGTTTTGAACTAATTTCCAACTGCATTTCTTTTGAAATAATTTTCGTCGATAATAGTAACGTTTAACCAGATATGTAGCATTATACCAACGCTGAGTTAGTCAACGTTTGTTTCCCTAAGGCTTTTTTTTTCTTGGATATATTTTTTAAACACACAAACTACATGCTTAAATATTCGTCAGTTTTGGGGATTGATTTATATTTGAAATATATACCTGATTTTTTTGTAATTCAAAAAATCACAGACATATCGATCTGTTTATATTAGAAATAGAAGGGTTCTTATTTGGGGGAGGGGGCAGCGTATCATAGATTTGGGAGAAAGAGGCATATCCCCCCCCCCCCCGCTCTCATCGAGTACCGGCTTGGATTTGATGCCCCAATGGACACCACATAACCAACCGCACTAACTGAATTGTATAATCGTGTTCTGAGACCTGCAAGAATGCTTTCTTCCAAACTTATTGATTTCGGCTTCACAAACATCCATTTCCAGTTTATATTCTTCTTATTATTATTATTATCGTTGGTCGGATTCTTTCCGTTCTGTCTCTTTGCGATGTGTACAACAGACACGCACCGCGGGCACGAGCGGCGTGCGCTCGAGCGCACGCGCGTGTGTGTGTGTGCGCGCGATAGAGAATGAAAGCCCACATGGGGAGGGAGGAGGGTGGGAGATAGGTCGTATCGGTTGCACGTAGAAAGGGTTCCAATCCATAGCAGAGATCTTGGAATAAATGGGTGAATAGCACGAGCAGCATTCGAAGTAAAGGGGTAAAAATAAATAAATAAATAAATATATATATATATATATATATATATATATATATATATATATATATATATATATATATATATGTGTGTGTGTGTGTGTGTGTATGGGAGCGGAGGGTTATAAAAACGAGACCCAGAGGAATTGGGACGAAAAAAAACGAAACAAAGGGGAAAGAGAGAGAGAGACGAAAGAGAGAGAGAGAGAGTGCATATTACGTTTAAAATGAAAATATAAACTCAACTATCTCGGCCTTTTGGCTGAGATCAAAGTGTTGCAAACTAAGTAGGACAGCCTCAAGAGCAAATGTGGTATTGTGGTGACTGAGACGATTCTAGTTAAGAGTAGGATAAACATTTTTATCACTATAGACCAAGGATGACCAACGACACCCATTCTCCCCACACTTTTGATGGCCTTGTGCCTAATTTGTTTTGAATGCAAATCTTATATTTTTTGCAAATAAATAATTAAAAGTGTAGTATCTGTTCTGATGAATGCTACGCCCGTTAGACTGATACCGTCTTGGCCTTCGGGCCTTGATTCCACCCGTTTTAGGGTTTGTCCTGTGCAGTTCTAGGAGGTTCACCCTCCCAGGCTTTGCCTTCTCACCTTTTGAGAAGGGGGAAGTTTATTGCTAATCACCTGAGGCGCCCCTACGGGGCTGCCCAGACAATTTTTTGTAGGCCAGAGTGCCCAACCTCTAGGGCGCTGGCTTTTCAATCCGACCTTGTGTCACATCTTACCGCTGTGGGAGAGAGATTAAAAAAACAAGACAAAAAAAACTATCCTTTTTTCTTTTCAAATACTATCAAAAAGTGGTAAATTCCTATTTTAGTCACGTAAATTATTTCGATTGAAAGAGGTTTCAGTACTGGTCTCAAACAATTGACTTTGGCAGAGAGGTGGATTAACTACTACTACTACTAAAGCCAAAAAGAAACAAACACTTATGGGGTTCAAAACTACTCGACAGAATTGCAGCAAATTGTGCATGGAGAATCCTTGAGTTACCAGGTGTGTCATAGAGGAGGATGAAAATTATACTACTACTACTACTACTACTACTACAGTTAAGACTAATAAACACTTATAGGGTTCAAAACTACGCCACAAAATCGAACATTTGGCATGGAGCATCCTTAAATCGTCAGGCGTGTCATGAATGGTGAGCAATTAGTACTATTACTATTACTAGCGTTAAGACTAAAAAACAAGATTTTTGTTAATGAAATTTGGAACATTTGATAGTAGACGGAACAGGGACTCTAATGAGTTATGTTTAATTTATTTTTGAGGGAGCAAAAGGGGGCCAAACGCACCATCCCCTCGAAATTAAATGTACGCATGGATGAAAAAAAGCTACTAGAAAGATTTTTACCAAATTTGCGATACAAATAATAGGCATGGGGGAGAGTTTAATGAATTATGTTCGATTTATTTTTTAGGAGACCAATAGGGGAGGGGGGGGGCAAAACCGACGATTTACCTACTTCATCCTCATCTTACTGTTGCATGTTCTGTTATTCCCATCAACCGGGTGGAGAGTTGGACAGCAATATGTTTGTTCACATTGCATTTAAATTTCTTGCCGGGAATTCCAAGAAAAAAAGCTATCAAAGCAGAAAATCTTCCAACATCTGAGAACCTCGACAGTGAAGCGGTGCGATTTTGTTGCTAGTCAGGTGATTGGGGGTATTTTTGTTGAAGGGGTACAACATGGAGTATTGTTGCCACATTTGGGCTGGTGCACCAACCACTAGTCCGTCCATCTTGGGCAGGGTGTATAAAATAGTCTCTAGCCTAATAGTTTACGCACTGTCTACCAAGCTCAATCCCCAGTCCCATAGCCACAATATTGAATCCCTGTGCTTGTTTTACAAGTACTTCCACGGAATGTGCTCCGACAAATTTACTGCACTTGTGTACCCCCTCAATGTAAATACTCCCGACCAACCCGACTATCAGCAAAATCCCGCCCCTTCGCTGTATAGGCCTCCAGATTCCGGAAAACTTTATACTCTACTAGCTAGTTTTCTCGGACCGCTTGTATTTGGAATTCCCTCCCTGCTCCCTGTTTTCCCGACCGTACCAACATGCAGAAATTTAAATATAATGTGAACAAACATTTTGCTGCACAACTCCCCACGTAGGATGCTCCCTATTAATCACAGAAACCCCTTACGTTTCAGTAACAAATTACCTCGTTTGGGATGAATAAAACTTTTTAAAAAAATAATGTAGCTTCGAGCTCTTGTGTGTAAACTCCATTTTTTTTTTTTTGTATTTTTAACGTCTGTCAGCCATATTTGATTTGGAACTATAAAAGCAAAATTGCACCGATTTTCCCCGTGAAACTGTGATTGTACGGTAAAAATAAAATAAGAAAAATAATTGTCACGAATAGCGAAATCGATTAGCAGTTAATTTGGAGGAGGACACGTTCGTCAATTGATTCTCACTGGCATCCATACGCAGCCTCCGACCAATGACAACGACATCATGATATCGTGACGCTTAACAATGGTGTGTATGCACACTCTGTAATGAAGCACATATATTTGTAGATCACAACGATCCAGAGATTCATGTCAATTCCAACAACAGCTTCCTTTTCGGAGACACGCGAAAATAACATTGGAGCAGCAGTTGGAAACATCCGAGGCATTCAGATGTCCACGAAATAGTTTGGCGAAAATATTGTGATAATTATCTTTTGCATTTTATTCTGACCATAAAATCACAGTATAGTGTTTACAATCATTCAAAACATGTATGCGTCCGGAAATGCCATTAAACTGCCTCCTCGGATACCCTTAGGAAAGGTGCTCCCCCCCCCCTTCCTACCGAAACGCATCTTTTAAAACTTTTTCTACCATTTTCTGCTTTTCTTCTTCTGCTTACTCTACTTCCCAACCTCATCAATTTCTCAAACTCTGTCTACCCTTAACCCTAAACCTAACCCTAACCGGTTCTAACTGTGACCTTAATTAAACGTTTAGGGTCCTTTTTGCCATGTCGAACTGATAAAATTATAGGGAAGTGGTTTCCCGGAGTATGGTGAGTGATATACTTTTGTATAGCCAGAAAGTCTCTCTTTCTCTATCTCTCTCTCTCTCTTGCTCATCACCACGTCTGACCTTAGCAGCTGTGCCTCGCTGGTTCAGTGACACAACCTTTTTCAAACCTAATATGTCTTATATATCCAGAGAGATGTGGACAAAAATCAAATTTATTGGCAAAAAATAGAAAAGTGCAACAAGCCATGTAAAAGGACAGTTAGATGTATACATCTATATACAGTGTAAATGTTTGTCGAAGGCGACTTCAAACCTGGATATGGTAAGCATTATCACGACCTATTTAGTAGGTTGCTCCTTGGGGCAGAATCACAAACAGATGCTGCTACCTTTCTTCTATTGAGACGAAACAGCCTATGATACACCTTTTGCAAAGTCCCGGGAAGAGCACGACTTGGCGCTGGGATAAAAAAAAAAAAAACTCCTCGAAAGTTAGATTTAAATTCACGTTGATGATGTACATCAGAATGAGGTTCCCTCGCATCCTCCGCTGCTCAAGTGAGAGGCAATAATCCAAAGATCAGCAATCATGATGCATCCAAATGCTGCTTTGAACTGTTTGAAAAAAAAAAATCTATCCGCTAGGGCTCAATATTTATTTTGTGCTTCGAGATATGTCGAGTGACAGATTCGGGATCAATAACAGAAGTGGTGATATTACTAATGGAAAAAAAAGAGTCAGAACATGTGGTGTCTCAGTCATGGATTCTCATATGTTCAAACGGGAATACACCGTAATCCAGGTAACTTTCTATCACCCCCCATCCAAGTTGAAGGATTCTAAGGGGGTGGGTGAATTTTTATTTTAATCACGTAAATTATTTAAAGTGAAATAGGTTACGGCATTACTCGCAAACAACGTATTCTTTACTTAAGCACTGTTTTAATCTAGCATTACATACCCTTTTCTACACACTTACACATACATTCAGATCCGAATCATCTCCCATTTCGCGATGGTAGGTGGCACTACACTCTATGCTAGAAAAAGGGTCGCACAAGAAAATTCGCTCTCTTTCAGTCTCACTTCTGATGAACACTCACCAGCACATATGCACTACACACACACACATTTCACGGTATGTAAGACATCTCCATCAACTTACACACACACACCTTTTTAGACTTTATTGTACACATTTTTATGAATACAATCTCAAAGCGAACCCTGTCGGGTTTGCGAAGAATAAATGTTTTTTTCATACATTCGTTGTTTCATTCGTAAATGCTTGTATTTGAACATGTATAAGGGAGAGACGCTGCCCAAGCGTTGGCTAACCTCCATTATTCGTTTGAAAAAAGACATAAACAGAAAAAAAAACACATTAAAAACAATTAATTATAGAAAGTTACACCGTACATGTGAAATGCCGCAATGAAAACTAGGCCGGAAAAATAAGGTGTCCACTGAATAATTTGCACGACTCAAATCGGTCACAAATCGTCTGCGGTTAATACTACCAACGAAAAGATGAAGAAAGTCTCACCAACCTTAAAATGAACTGGTCTTGTTTAAGTTCTGGAAAAGAATAAAAAGATAAAATTAAGTCTGCTTAAATTAAAAACATGCAACGAAATAAAAGACAATTAAGTTCAATTGTATTATAGAGACCGTGAAAATATCTCACTTGGTATTGTCCTAAATATTCTGTCCTCGGTCGGAGAAGGAGAAGTCCTTCTAGACTGAGAAATTTATTTTATGTATGTTCCAATCCAGAGTGCCCCTTTTGGGAGAGCTGAATTTTCCCCACAGTAAAAACTGACTGTGTGTCTACGTTTGCCCTCGTGGGGAGGCAATTAAATAAGAACATTGATTCGCTTCGTTTGTAAATAGTACTTCTGTTTTCAGAAATAAAATTCTAATTCACTTGTAGCGTAGATCTTGGCTTGGCTAAGATATATACAACAGTCCACTGGTGTACACATTAGAGAGAGAGAGAGAGAGAGAAAGAGAGAGAGAGAGAGAGAGAGAGAAAGAGAGAGAGAGAGAGAGAGAGAGAGAGACAGAGGGGGGGGGGGGGCAGACAGATAGAATAATTGATTGATAGCTTGTCTCGTTATACCCGGCCACCCTGTTCACACTGCCTCAAATGGGGGCAACACCCAAACACGTCTTTTCTGCTTGAAGTCTCGCCAGCCAAAAGAGACAGAAAATCTCTGTTCGGAAATCACGTGGTTTCATCGATTTCCATTTTGAGGTCATCTCTGACCTTTAAGGTGTCACTCAACCCTTTCCACCTAAACATACTAATACAGATGCACTATAAAATGGCTATATCCAACACTCATCATCACCACCAAACTCTACAGGGTTATTATTGATGGTAACTGGAAGATTTTTTTCTAAGAATTTTGACAAATAACAACCACTGTATATGCAGCATTATCCTTGCAGATACCGTGACTGTATGTGTAAGTGGTGACATATAAAAAAAAAACGGTTCCAATTCTGTTTTGAGAACAAAGAACGTTTTTTTATAGTTTTGTTCGCCTGTTGAATGTGCAGCTGCAGTGAGGACAGATGTTCTTGAACTCCAGACAGAATTTCCTATTCATAATGACGACAGAAAATAAGCCACCCTCGCCAAATCGGAATTTTCATTCTTCTAGGTTCTTGCTTTAAGGAAAACGCTTGAGAATCGAAATTCTTTGATAAGATAGGTCCGCGTTTCTGGATTTTTGTAGAAAGGTAGCACCAAATAGAAAAAAAATATATATCCCCCCCCACCAAACCTGTTTAGAAACAACAAAAAAAAAGAACCATAATACTTGATGCTTGCTTTAATTCAATCTTTAAAAAAATACTTACTATTCAGCAGTTTAAAGGTTTTAAAAATTACATTGCAAATTCGACATATCAGTCATTTTGAAATACAGTAAATTTATTTTAAAATGGCTGACTAGTGTTTACTATCGTGAAGCTTTGGAATTCTAAGTAATTTTGAAACATTTAAATTACCAAATAAAAAGTAAGGATTTTTTGTAGAAAATCGCTGCCAGTAATGGAAAAATGGGTTTTGCAAAAAAGAAAAAAAAATAGCATGCCAGTCATATTCATGGTTAGGATTAGGTTATGGTTAAGTTAATCATAACCTAACACTAACCATGTTAACAATAGGATCAGTTTGTTTTTTTACAGACCTCTTCTACAAAAAATCCGAAAGTCATTTCTGGCTTGAATTAAAAAAAGAAGAATGTTAACTTTCGAGTCACCGCTTATCAAGGCTAAAAGCCACTCGAGGATAAAGGTTAATGAGATTGGAATGAATGCCAGACACGACACTATGGGATCAGTACTACCATTAATCGATGGTATGAACATGACAAAAAATTGTTCACATTGTGTTTGAAAACGACAAAGTTGTAACCAGTAGGGAAGCAGTCCCGCAGCATGGTTCCACAGGTGGGAGGCCGTTGTAAAGAAGCTCCGCCGATGAAAATTCCGCTTGACGCTAAGCACATAGGGGGGGGGGGGGGGAAGAAAAGTCTTTTTTCGTTCTGGTGGCATGACGACTTCTGGCTGTGAATATTTTATAAGGAGGAACCGAAAGACTGGAGCTCAGTCGAGCAATATCCATGGAAATAACGATAGAGTAGAGAGAAAATTTAAAGGCAAACTTTGAGGATTATTAGAATTCTATGTAACTGAAGGAAATCAAAGGAAACAAGCCGTGCGTGCGTGGTCCCCCTCTGTATGTGACTCAATGTAGCGAGTGTAAAATGCAATAAATTTGGGCAATTTGGGGCATTTTTGACCCCCCTTTTGACCCTCTGGGGGCGCGAACCAGAATTTTTCTGAGGTCATTGATGCTCATTTTATATCCAGAACAATTGCCTCTACATTTTGGCCAAGTTTCAGAAAAATTGAATGGATAGATCAAACATTATTGGAGAAAAGGGTCATTTTTTGCCATTTTGGGGGCTTTTGCCACCCTGGGGGCGCGAATCAGATTTTTTCCAAGGTCAGCGATATTTATTTTCTATTAGGAACAATTGCCTCCACATTTTGGCCAAGTTTCAGAGAAATTGAATAGATGGATGAAAAGTTATGGGTCAAAAAATGTCATTTTTTGCCATTTCGGTGCCTTTTGACCCCCCTGGGGGGCTAACCAGATGTTTTTTCAAAAATCGGAGAATGTCACTTTCTACCCTGACCAAAGTTACAACTTCATGCAAAATTTCAGAGAAATTCAATGGATGGTTGCAGAGAAAAATCCAGACGGACGGACGGACGGACGGACGGACATGCCTCAAAACATAAGTCCCCCGATTTTATAAATCGGGGGACCAAAAATAAACAGTAACTTCTGCAGGCGCTTCTGTTGTATAAAAGACACAGATTCTAGCTTAAGACTCAACTATAATCCCCTCCATCACCAAAACATGGAGGTTGAGAGAAAGTGAGATGGGTGCATATCTTTCCTCCTCGGGGAATTTGAACTCAACAACCATCACATGCTCAGCGCACCGAACCCAAATTACACACATGTAACCGCTTCCTGCATTTCCATGTGGACCACTTAAACATCGAATGAATTATCAATGTACGAGCTGTAGCTACCCGCCGTTGCCCGGGAGTCTTTTTACTTGCATTTTTTAAAAACTTTCCTGTTTTTGTAATTATGTCGTTTTTTGTTTTTTGTTACCAAATTATTATTATTTTTTAAATAGAGTTTCAAAAGTTTATGGCCCCGAGAAGGAAGTGCTAACATGCATGAATGGGGTTTCGGTGAATAAAAACTTAAGGAAAGTAAACATTATTTTGTACAGTGAATTAACAAGTGAAGGAAACGTTATTAATTAACTAACCATTTATTTTAGATAAAGCATTTGTAAAGCCATAAGGTTACATGGAATAAAAGAGTTCGTTTTAATGAGTGAAATGTTCTTTGTAAAGTTTATCAACTCGTGTTCTTTGTTAGAAATGTTTATTGTAAGGTAGACACGAGAAGGCTATTTGTTAGTGTGTGAGTCATAGAGCGTGTATGTGTGTAAGTGGCAATGTGATCTGTGTGTGTGTAGGTGAATGTGAGTGCAAGGCAAGCTTGTATGTAATTCTGAAGTATCCTTCTTCATCACCTCAAGCCGAGAGGCCGGTAAGGATGGAGGGGGGGGCGTCCTTCTTGTGTGTTCCTTCATGGTATGTCTGGGTTAAAAGAGGGTTCTGCGAACTCTCTTCATTCTTTTATAGGGGTTATCAAGTTCGCGACGCTTATCGACGTGCTAGTTTCTGATTGGCTGGACCATACTGAGCCAACATGTTTCTGTGAGAACTCCTTTGTTTGTTTTGGCATGTGAAAAGGAAATCGTATCCAAACAAAGCAGAGGAAGAAAGAGGGTAGCAATTCATGCTATTTGTTTCCCAGCGTTCGTACGGATGGATCGCGTCTCGGTTCACCACAAGTTAAATTTAATAATTATACTATTAGCGGGACTCCGTGAAAATTCCATGGTGCTTTCTACATCAATCTATATAATTTACTGTTAATACAAATATTCTTTCTGAAATAATAATAATGTCTGTCAGGGTCAATACTATTAAGAAACAAAGACTTTCTTCTTTTGTAAAAATAATTGTTATTGTCAGCTAAATATTATTTTAATAAATCAAACAAATGTGTATCTTCTTGTTTTTTTTTCTTTATGTATTTAAAATTGTAGCAATTTAATTCTTTTTAAAACAATTGTCAGCTAAATATTCTTCAAATTAATAAAACGAATGTCATTTTTTGAAATGTAATTTAAAATTGTAATATTTTAGTCGACGGGACGACATAATTTGATTTTAGAACAATTCATTTTAAAATGGGTAAAGTAGGAATGTTTTACCTTAGCGACATCAGATTGATCGGTCTCATTTTTTTTAAGATGATAACGTACATACGAACATGAAGTACCCTATCGTATTATTATAATATATATAGTTTTGTCATTAAATTATTAATTCAACCAAATTGCTATAAAACTATCAAACATTTTGTAAAGATAATGTTTTAATCTTTATTTATAAAATAAAATGATTCGATGTAAAAAGCTTCCAAAAGCTTCAATCTTAATTAGATGAGGATTTGCTCAGAATTTTAAAGTCAGTTTAAATGACTTCGTATTTGACAGTTTAAAGGCTTCTAAAATCCTTTCAAAATTCGAAGGGTCATGAAGTATTTCATTCTGGTGTCTTTCCGGTTACTTTTTCATAACTATTAACTAAAGATCAACATGGCTGACTTATTAACGAAGAAATCGAAATGCATTCTGGTAGATTTAATTTCGCTCTGAAATTATGGAACCATGGGAAGAAGTGATAAGGATGAACTGAAGAGAAAGAAGGATAAACAAATACTTGGCCAGAGATAGGAAGTCAGTCAACTTAAATTACATTTTATTGTTCTTAACAACATGGGCCAACGTTCACTGAAATAAAATGGCGATTAAGAATGAAATATTTATTTTGTAGTAAAGAACGTATTGATGAGAAAAATTGAGAATCTGACTATCTTTTTACTTTATTATATAGATGTATACAGACTGGCGACATTTGCAAGGGTAGATCACTCAGCTCAAGCGTTTCTAATTATTACATGGCTCACCCAGAAAATGAAACACTCTCAACATGGCTCAACCTTCAATAAAATAAAATGACTATTCAGAATGAAACATTCATTTTGTAGGAAGAAACGTATCGATGACATATATCGAGAATTCCACTGGCTTTACTTTATTATATAGATGTATACAGACTGGCAATGAAACTTTCGTACATATATGCACGTTTGAATATATCACATCTATCTCCGAACGCGTGACTATCACCCTTTCTTTTTTGTTTGTTTCTACAATTTCTCATTGAGATGTGATGCCTATTTAGCCACCGTCCCCCGGGGGGGGGGGGGGGGGCTTTTGGTACCCACGTCGACGAACACTTCCTAGTACTTAACTAAATTATACATAACGTCACATTCTCTTACCCACAAAATGAATGGTGTTAGAGTCAACTACTCCACCTCCCTCTCTCTTTCCACGGATTCTTCCTTCAACATCCTCATCTTCAGTCAATATTGTTTGCATTTTCTAGAATGAGTCTGGTTGCCTGTTTCTTCCTCTCTTCAGTAACATTTACAGTAACTGTTGTCATATTTGAGCTGGTGAATCTCTGTCCCATTTGAGGGTTCTTGATAAGGTGCAGAAACGTATCTGTTATTTGATTGGGCCGACTCTTTCTTCTTCTCTGCACCGTCTCTCTCACAGACGTGATGTTGCTAGTCTCAGTCTTTTCTATAAATACTATAATGGCATGTGTTCCTAAGAATTATGTGATCTATTCCCCGCTTCTTTTGTTCCAGCTCATTTGACTCTTGGTCTAGTGGTTTCCATCAATTCGCTGTTTTGATACCTCATTGTAATACAGCTTCCTATTCCAGTAGCTTCTTTCCAAGAACCGCAGGCTTGTGGAACTCTCTTCCTGCTTACTATTTCCTCCTTTTCAAGACTAAGGCCAATAGGCATCTCCTGTCTTAGCAATAATCATATTTCGTTCTTGTTAGCTCCGTACATCAAGTGGCTTCATGCCTTGTCTGGAGCGATTTTCATAAAAATAGAAATAAATAATGTCATTAAAAACGTAAAGACGACATGTCTGGAATAAAGTCGGTTCTCAGGTTCACTTAAGAAACGAATATTAATGGAGTCATTCACTTTTGTAAGTTAACAAACAAGAAATGTACAATGTAAGATGTACTCATTCTCCACTCTATAATAAAGAGCAAGGTGTATTTATCTGTAAATATATACCCTTTCCGTCACGTCACATAAAAGTCTGCCAAACAAATAAGGGAAGGGAGAATGCAAATCTATTTCTATAATGAGACGTTTTCTTTATTTTTTCCTTTCTGCTTTCTTTAGCGATTTGTACGTTTTTTTTTTGTAACTTTCCAGTTTGAGACGTCTTCTTTCTTATTTCTTTCTGTTTTAATTAAGTAGCATAAATGGAAAGTCAGTTTTCGGGATGAAAGCATTTAAAATGTTGATGTGAATGACGATTGTTCTCTTGCAATTTCATTTTTAACCGTTTCACTTCTGCTAACGTCTTTGATTTTATTTATCTACCTCCCACAAGGTAAGATGTGACACAAGGTCGGGAAAGTGGGATTAGATAAGCCAGCACTCGAGAGGTGAGCATTCTGGCCATTTAAAAATTGCCTGGGCAGCCCCGTCGGCATTCCCCGGTAGGGGCGCCTCAGACAGTAAGCAATAAACTTACTCCTCCCCAAAGAGGGGAGGCAAAGCCTGGGAGGGTGCACCTCCTAGAACTGCACAGGACCGGCAACCCCCAATAGACCGGCGTAAATCCAGACCCAAAGGCCCGGACAATACCGGTTTTATTAGGCGGAGTAAAAACGTCTTTGATGTTAAAAAGTTTGGTGTCATTTCTTTTTATGTCTAGCCACCCTCTACATTCCCAGAATCTAAGGAAGAAAATTAAATGAAGACAAATTCAAAGGTTGATGTTTTTTTTTCTTTAAGTCATCAGAATTGAATTTTAATTTCTTCAAAAACCCCTTAAGCTTAAGCCTTAAATTTGAAACATTTTCTAGAATCAAAGTCATGTAATCGATTTTGATCAAAATTAGAATAAGGATTCTAGATATAAGGCTTAGTAGCATTATATATTGATTTTAATATTCTAAGGGGATATAAAAGTGGTGCAAAACTGTTCATGAAATTAATTTTACTCGGTCTGGGATAATGTCTTTGGAATGAAATGAAATGTTTAAGAACCATCCTTGGAGAAAATTGGCAAGCTACACAAAGATGTGTTGAGATCAAAAAAAAGAATTAATATTAACAGATCCATCAACGACGTTATTCTGAAGAAAAAAAAAGATTAACGTTGTTTAGACATGTTTTCCGGTTACCAGACTCCAGCTATGTAAAGAAGATTTCATTCAAGAAAGACGAAAAGGACGACCACCAAAGATAAGGGTGGAGATTGGCATGCTGTGTTCCTAACAGCTGAAAGACTCGCCGCCTATGACTATAACTGGTGGAATTTTGTTTTCAAGCATGTGGTGGAGCTCTCTGGAGTATAAAAATAAGTCAAGTCCATAAGAATACCCATGCCAGGACTCCTGAGCACTGTTCGGAGATATTACAAACAAACTGTCACTTGGCTATAAAGCAACGTTCCGATTATGTTCGTAGAACCCTTTAGATCGTCTGATGGTGTATTTAGGTAGAAATATAACTTAATTTCTCTCGTATCGCATGATAATGTCCGATGGCCGCCAGGATAGAGCAAAAGCATACAGAGTCTTAGCTGACTCGGTGAACCAGGTTCACGCATTGTGAACGTCTGAAATCATCGCTTCCTACACTGATGAGAGCGTAAGCTCGAAACGCCGGCATATGTACGTATAAATGATTGAATATTTCTTTGTAAATATTTTTGTTAGTTGTTCTAAGTTACATATTACATACATTATACTTTAACTAAGTAAAAAGTAACCGCAAAGAAAAGTGTTTCGAAAACAAATATGTACGTATAAATGATTGAATATTTCTTTGTAAATATTTTTGTTAGTTGTTCTAAGTTACATATTACATACATTATATTTTAACTAAGTAAAAAGTAACCGCAAAGAAAAGTGTTTCGAAAACAAAATCTTTAAATTCTCTTCGATAAAAAGAAGAAAGTTGTTAACTGGAAGTTATTTTATTGTTTCAGAAGACGGCGTAACAAAATTTATATTCGGCGGACCTATAGATGACCCACCCTCTAGTCTAAATCTTGAATTTAATTGGACAAAAATAAATTAAAATAAATAATTAGATATTAAATCTGATCAACTATAATTTTTAATTTTATTTTCGCTAAAAAATAAAATCCATGATGAAACCATTTATCTTTCTGGAATTTACGTCATGTAAGTTCGCACTTAAGGATAATTCTGCAAGCCTATTGTTTACATTAGTTAGCATTTTAAACTAAATGCATTTTCGTATTAAACTTTTATATGAATTTGAAATTTTTCTAATTCATTATTTTTTAAATTAAACAATTTGATTTAATAAATTTGTGCTTTAAAACATAATTTTTAATAAGATTTAAAAACAAAAACAAACCCAAAACGTTTTAATAAAAAAATAAAAGTAAATATATCATTTTTGAGCCACTCGTATGATAAATCTCAGAGAATGTGTTGTTTACATGTTATTAATCAAATAGGCGTCCCTATCTTGTGTCCATCTCTCTCTATCTTTTTCTCTCTCTAATCGGATGTCATGTTAACACCTGTGGATTTCTTGAAATAGAACTTTATGTGCGTTCGAAATAGAACGTTATACTTAATAATCAGAGGACAGGTAACCAAATGTTGGAGTGGACGTCGGCTGTTTCATCATATTCCATTACAATCTAATTTAATTATGTAACTCAATTATATAAATTTAAAAAACACAATGTCTTAATTCTATTTATAATTTTTATTAAGATTATTATCGAGGAAAATATTTTAAATACATTTGGAAATCTGAAAAAAACCCAATCATGAGTGTATATTTGCGAATATTAATTTATTAGAGGCTATAAAAAAATAATTATGTAAATTTGAAAGACGCGTTATGTTTGAGGAAGTTGTGGAATGGGTATATATAAGAGCTGATCAGTAGATATAAAAAGATAGCGATCAAAACTAATTATATAGTTTCGGCTTCAGACAGACCGACAAACAAATACATAATCTCCATTTTTAATATATATATATATATATATATATATATATATATATATATATATATATATACTAGAAGAATACCCATCTCAGAAGTTGACTTATTATCAAACTCCAGTGACCTTCGTCATATGTGTGAAAATAAGATTCTGCCAGTTAATATATATATATATATATATATATATATATATATATATATATATATAAATTAATAAATGCAAAAGTTTTTTTCATTCATCACTCCTATATTACAATCAAAACGGGTTACTGTCATTTAAATCATTAATACAACAATTTATTTTGAAATACTGTATATATTGTAGAGACGAACGGCTCAAAGATAGAACTCATAGATAGATGGCTCATTTACATAACTATTTTTTAAACAGTTCATAATAAATGAATGTTTGGTGTCATTCATTCGTAATTTTATCGTTCTATGTGTTCCATATACATGCAATGTTTTTGTCGATATTAACAGTAATTAATAAAAGTGAATTTAAAAAAATATATGTAAATTATTGAACTTTTCTTAAAATATTTGCTGATTAATTCTCAGTGGGATAATTTAAATTAAAGTAACTACAAAGAAATATATACGAGGCCAGAGTTCAGAAAGAGGAAAAGGTGACTGACTATCTCTCTATCTCTCCCGTTAGGGAGATAACACAGATAATGGGTAGAGGGTGACACTGCCCCCCCCCTCTGTTAGTGACCAGGGACATTTTTTTTTATTGTTTTTAAATTCAATGAAAAAAGTGTAAGTTAAAAAAACGAGCACACACACCATCGTTCAGGCGAATTGATTTCCTCTTTCTTATAATTTCTTGACAGTGTTTTATTAAAGATATATAACTTTGTATCAAAATTACCAAAATGTTAGTAACTATTTATATAAATAAATGTTAATGTGTATCTAATTATATGAATAAATGCTAAAGTTTAGTCATATGTTTACAACAAACTTATGAATGAAATGTTTAATATTTAACATTTTGGTTTCAAGTATTTCAAGTAGCGAACTTTGCAAAGTGATGGCTAGGCTTTTCACTCTATTATATAAAGGGTAGTTGTCTGTATGTGTGTGTGTATGTGTATGTATGTGTGTATATATGTATGTGTGTATGTATGTGGGTATGTGTGTATGTATGTATGTATGTGTGTATATATGTGTATATGTGTATGTATGTATGTATGTATGTGTGTGTGTGTTCAGCTAGAAGTAAAACAATTACAGAACAAACACCAACAAAGTTGGCAATTTTTTTATCGGCGTTGCCATGGTTGAATAATATCTAAAATTTAAAAAAATATTTATTCTTTGGTGTTAACTGGGCCAGGTTTCGTGAATGGCTATTTATCAGCCATTTCCAATGTTATCTATTAGATGAAGACGAGGTGAATGGCTTACATTATTATTATGTTCAATACATTAAAACAAGTGAAAGGAATGGGCTGGGTGAAAGTGAAAGAGAAATAGGGGAGAGGGATATGGAAAAACGGGGAAGGAGAAAAGAGAGACGGATTGAGAAAGGTAGAGAGATAAAAGTTTTAATATAAAGGTATTACGCACACTCTTTAAGCTCTTCTATTTTGTTTTGTATGGCCTCGGGCAACGCCGGGTAGCCCTACTAATATATATATATATATATATATATATATATATATATATATATATATATATATATATCACTAGATAAAGTGAAAGAATAAAATAAGGTGCGAATCAAATTTTATTACAATTCAAAGTTCAAGCAAAGTACTTTAAAGTCCTTGACTCATGAGTTTTCAAAGAAAATCTTCTCCTCAGAGGACCATTACCGCAATGACATTACTGCAGGTAATAAAATTAAAATTCATAAGTTAAGGACTTTAAAGTACTTTGCTTGAACTTTGAATTGTAATAAAATTTGATTCGCACCTTATTTTATTCTTTCACTTTATCTAGTGCTATTAATGCTCTATTCAGTATATTGAGCTTAATTTTTATCCGGATGTTTACTAATTAAAGATATTAGTTGCCTCTTATATATATATATATATATATATATATATATATATATATATATATATATATATATAATCTTTGTTGTGTTAATTCATTCTTTCTTGCAAACTGTGTATTTAACAGAAGCAATAAAGATCAACGTGTAATGCCATTACTATTTGAGAAACTCAAAAACGCCAGGTGCTCTTCTTAATTGAACAAAAGCTTCTGTATCTGGTGTGTGTCGAGGAATTTCATTTCTATTCAAACGGACAAGCAGCAGATGCAGTTTTTGTTTGCTTTTTTTTTAATTATTAATATTTCATTTAGTTTTTCTCTTTATCCTTCAGAAATTTTCTAAAAAAGCAATTTCGTTCTTTGTCAGAAGAATTGGATTCCAAGAAACGATATAAAAGCAAGCATCTTCAGAAATCACTTAAGATGGTGGACCACAAAGATGGTGACGGTTGTTTATATATATATATATATATATATATATATATATATATATATATATAAATGAATATATATATATATATATATATATATATATATATATATATTCATTTATTTTTTGGTACAGAAAAATTACTACAACATTTGTACCGTCGGTTTCTAACTCAGAAGGACTTAACATCCGGCTCTCTTCAGCTTATGTTGGCACCTGTTTCAGAAATGTAAAGTTACATGTCACTCTCGTTTGGACGCGTTATTTGCTTAGAGTGTCATGTATATTTTTTTTAAATTAGTGTTAGGGAGGTTTAATAACGTTTGAAAAAAGGGGGGGGGGGTGAAATGTAACAGTTGAGATTTAAAAATGGAAAAGATTTAAAAATATAAAAAAAATTAAAAAATATGTCGATACAATTCCCATGAGTCAATGTTTATAAGGGGCGTATATTTTGCCGGTACTGTTTTGAGGATTAATTATGTGTCTTCTAGAGGATGTTAAAGAGAGAAAATGGGTTTAAGGATTATACTTATGAAAAAAAAAAATGCAAACATTATTAAGTAACACAGAGTGTTTTTGCTTGATAAGACTTCTGTATTTAAAAATTTTTCCAATGCTCCATTAGTGTTTCGATCAAATTGGCGTATGTAAGTTCCATGAGTTTCTTGTTCCATTTTATGTCCTTTTTTGCGAGTACTTTCGATTTGATTCGTCAAATCATCTTTAGGCGGTGTTAGTCTTGGTGTCTTTACAAATATGTCTTTACTGTTGAGTTTTTTTATTATAACGGCCAGTAATTTACAACTTAAAAAAGAGCTTCTATAATATTGAGATGTTACATGAGAGCGTGATTACGCTCGAAGAGCATGCAAGATGTATAATTGCTTCATAGTAACATTAATTACTATGCTAGAAATTTTAAAATGTTGTGACTTGTTTCGTAATTCACATTATTGATTGTGGGATGTTTAGTTTTTATGTAGAGGGCTTCAAGAATTTTGTATCTTTTGATGTTGGTATCGTGGTGTATTATTTGAGTATAATTAACTAGGATGTGTCTATATTAAGAAGGGGTAAGTCATGTTTTTTAGGTGTTGACAAATGGGGCTAGTGTCGGAGAGATGTAAGGTGAGTCTTCAGAAAAGTGTTGTGGTAGTGAAACCGATGTAAAAATAAGTTTTATTGTTATTGTCGGAGATACATTCTCCCATGTGGCATTGAAACTGATATATTACATTGGTTCTTCCTAATTTATTTTGGGTCTGAGAAGTGTTATTTTTAACTACATGTTTTCATTTTTTTGTAATAAATAATAAATATTATTTTATCATCAGAGTTGATGGAGGATATATAGCGATGTATTATATTTTTAAGAGCTTTTTCATCCAATTTAAAGTTCGGATTCATTTGGTTACAGTAGAATAGATTTATGTCGTGGGAATTATTTAGCTGATTATTAGTAGTATTGTCTTAGTTTCTAATCATTCATTTTTATTTGTTCGTCTACTATCTAATAGGGGAGTTGATTAGTAATTAGGACTTGCTAAATGTTTTTTTAATTCGTTAAGGAATATTTTTGGTTGAAGAGATTAACTTTACACGGTTCAATAAATTTTTAATCATTGCAATTTTATATCGATGTGAACATTCGCTTCTATAACTTAAAATGCATGTATTAACAGAAGTAGATTGCTTTCGTTCTTTTAAGCGCAGCAATACATCAATTGGTACACCCATGTTGAAAGAATGGATGAGAGTTGCTGCGTTAGTAGATGTAGAACAGTTGAGGTAACAGGGTAAGTTTCTCAATTTTTAAAAAATGGAAATCGCTTCAGACAAGGCATGAAGTCACTTGATGTAAGGAGCTAAAAGATACTACTTCAAGGTCAAAAACTAGCCAACAATAAGTGTTATATGGATAGATTTCGACCCAGAAAAACAGCAGTTCTTCCCCCTTTGTCAGAAACATCGCTCATGGAATGTGAGGACTAAAGGACAAAGCAAGGAAAGGCGAAAGAAAAACATGGGAGGAAGTGATAAGGATGGATTTCAGAGAAAGAGCGATAAATAACGACTTGGCCAGAGATAGGTTAGTTTGGAAGTCAATTTCATAAAGCCGTACAACATATGCCAGCAGTTAAAAGAAACGTTAAACCGAACAGGGTG
>OY744515.1:108887521-108992521 GCA_963556195.1 Sepiola atlantica
ATACTAGGGGGAGATTGACATATGAGATCAAAACGATATGCAGATGGGGTGCCACGGATGTGACGTTATGTGGGATAAAAGCGAGGAAGAACGTTTAGATTGTAAAAGAAACTGAGTTTCGACAGACGCGAACGATCGATGACAAAATGTTTTAAAGAAGAGATAACTGTTGAGGGGCACGTGGCGATGGGCTCTGATGTTTGTGTCTATCTATCAAATCTTTACCTTTTGTTAGGATTCTATCTGTCTCTCTCTTTCTCTTTCATAGTTTATCGTGCAATAAGTGTAAATTGTACTTGTGGCTTATTTAACATATTTCTCTTAATAAACGTCAATTTCTGAACAATGTCTTCTCTCAATTGTTCTTACTCTAACTAAACGAAGAAGTTATAGGCACGACGAATAGCGGGTCCTAACCAGAGACGACACGACGGCGAGAAAGAAAGAATGTCGATACGGATCACGATGAAGGAAATGAATGACAACCTGAGGAAAAAAGACAAAACATTACAAAGGCAGAGGGAGACTACCAGCAGCAGGTGCAGTGCAAACGAGTAAAGCCATCTGTTGGTCGCCTATTAAACTAGTCTGGGAGCAGTGGAATTATTAAGTTTTCCCTCATGATATTGCCGGGAATAAATGAGATGCTGGACCATCATCTGCTGGAAAATCGGTAGTGAACCGGTATATATATATATATATATATATATATATATATATATATTACGAGTATTGTTGCCCGGTGGTATGGACAACAAAAATAGAAGAGTTAAAAAGTGTGTGTAACATCTTTATTTTAAAACTTCTCTTTCTCTCTCTATCTTTCTCTATCCCCCTCTCTTTCTATCACTTCTCCCCTATATTCTCTACCTCTCCTATCTCTCTATCACCTTATCTCTCTCTCTCTCTCCTTTAGGCAAACAATCGTTGATTAATTACTACATGATAACATAAAAAATCGCTCTAAATATCGCACCCCCTAATTAATCATGTTCCTTGTTGGCTTCCAAAAGAATGAATCTTAACAAAAAAAAGAAATGTCTCCATATTTTATCTGAGGTAATGGCAAAATAGAATATATCAGCTTTGTTGGTATGTCTTGTGTAGGTGTTTACTTTTAGCTGAACACACATACAGACAACTTTCCTTTATGTAATAGTTCATACGTTTGCATATGTGAATATATTTGTAAATAAAAAAACGTCAAATCATTGGGATAATGTTAAGTAGATTTTACCTATAGAGTGAATGTGGTATTTTGGTGACTAAAACTGGTTTAGAGAATAGACCTAGAGGACGACAGTCGACTCCCATCCCACCCCACCTAAAGTTATGTATTTATGTAATAGTTTTTATTGGTTATAGTAGCTGTCAGATTTGTCTTATTTGTTTTCCACTTCCTAAGTGATAAAAAGTAATGGATAAGATTGCATTTTTAGTCGCCCTTAACTTTATAGGCCATATTTTTGTTCATATATATATATATATATATATATATATATATATATTGCTATATACAGACCATATTTATTTGTTAACATAATGACATTAAAAGATAAGAGAATGAAAGGGCAAGCTGACCGGTTTCGAACCGCTCTCAACAGAGCTAAACCGAGGTTAAGATTATGAAAAAAAAATGCTATGAGTATTATAGCGAGGGAAAGGGTGAAAAAAAAAAGCTCAAGATTCTAGAAACTATTTACATTAAGTCTCTGAGAGCTCCTCTTTGTAAACAAAAAGAAAATCTTCTCGGACTTAATGTAGTTTCTATTTGATTAATTTTTGTTCAACCTTTCCCTATAATACCCATAGTTTTTTTTTCTCTTCATCTTAACCTCCGTCTAGCTCTGTTGAGCGAGGTTCGAAACCGGTCAATATTCCCTTTCATTCTCTTATCTTTTAATTGCATTATGTTAACAAATAAATATGGTCTGTATATAGTAATAATTAGGTTTTGTACTACAAAGACAATATATATATATATATATATATATATATATATATATATATATATATATATATATATATATATATATAATTAATTCATTTTATACATGCATAAAAGTATATATCTTGAATGTTTTGTACATGTACGAAACGGACTGTAATAAAGAAACGGTCATTGGAATTTAGCACCCTATTGTTTATATATATATATATATATATATATATATATATATATTGAATAGAATAAAAGTGGAAGAACTCACCATTACCTAATACAAGAGGAAGGAAGAAAGAAACAAGCTTTGCAAATCTTGTATAAAGCCAAACAAGAGGCGCCAATCTCGCCTGCAAATCCTTTATTGCTTATTTCCAGAAACCATTTGCACTTTTCTTCCTGTCTTTCCTCCCAAAGTCTTCATCTTCTGAAAGACACTCATATAACTGGTCTCTTCACCTCCTCCCCCTTCCCCATCACCAATGCTTTTATTACCATTTACTTATTGCCATCATCAATCATATTTTATTTTTATTATTAACCCATCTTTGCTTTTGGCTTATCTCCACCCCCCTCTCTCTCGATCGGCTTTTCCCTCGCCTACTCCACTCCCCAGCTTACACAGCCGGCCATGTTTTATGACGTGCCGCTGTAGTTTTAAAGAGGCTTTCATGTTCAATGGAAGAAAACAAGAATGAAAAAAGAAAAGAAAGGAAATTCTTAAATAATCATTTGAAAATGATGGGAGAAAAACAAAAAAACAAACAAATATGGTCGACAGGGATTCATAATGACCCCATAAATCTGGTTGATTTAAAAAATTATAAAAGAATAAACTTTGGTTGCAAGTAATGTTAGCATCATTTAAACGCACGAGTGGAGTGAGGGGTGGGGCGGGATAAATCACAGCCACATCATAAAGTATCGCAGGAGAAAATGACAGGCTTCTTCTAGACTTGGATAACTACATTCATAAATTATATACATAAATCTTCACTATCATTCATATAACTATTATATATATATATATATATATATATATATATATATATATATTACATTTATATGTTGCACATGTTTTTAATTCATGATGGCTTCATTTTAGATAAAATATACAAACAAAAGAATTTTATATTACACATTTATCTTCGTCAGAATAAAACTGTGAAACATCTAAAAAACAGTCAAAAGAAACATTTCTCACATCTTACATTATATATATCTATAGTCATCCACATACAGACTGTTTCGCTGTATCACAGCTCTTGAGTGCGGCTAGACCAGTTTGTGCCTCAAGCTGGGATTCAAACTCAACCGTCGAGCTGACAGTCGGCGCCCTTACCCCTGCGCTATCATACGACACTGACTGAATGTAAGTGATATCTCAATGTAAACATTGTCAAGTGCCGGGAACTCAAATTAGTTTTACCCAATGAGCTATGCCTGAAAGCTAATGGCAGTTGGCGATATCTTTACAAATAAGCTATATATATGTATATATATATATATATATAAAATATAAATATTTGGTATAAACTTCGATGATATGGCAATGTTTAAAGAAGGGATGAGAGTATTGGGTTAAGTAGATGTAGAACAGTTGAAGTAGCATGTTCAGTCCACAGGGGAAGTCCAAGGAAAACATGGGAGGAAATGATAAGAATAGACTTGGGCAGAAATAGGTTAGTTTGGGAGTTAATTTCTAAAAGTCGTTCAATGCATGCCAGCATGTAAAACGGATGATGATGATGATGATGATGATGATGATGATGATGATGATGATGATGATGATGATGATGATGATGATGATTTTAATTTATTTTTGGCTACACATTTGCAGACATGTTTCAGTTCTAGCTAGGAGTCAGGTGAACTACGTAAGGCTACATTCTTAGTATGAAGATGGAGATGAAAATGAAAGAACATTAGCCTGACGATTCCCTGCCGGTATGAAACATGGACGCCTTTGTGTAGCTTAATTGCCATAAATATATTTTAATACTATATATATATATATATATATATATATATATATATATATATATATATATATATATATAATAACTGCAACTTATGCTTGAGTATTGCCATCGCCTGATATTCTTTTTGTTAAACAGGTGTAATGTGAATGTGTTTTGTTTAGACCTGACATTGACTTACACTCTGATAAAAATATGACAAGTATGCACCACCGCCACCACAACTTCTCTTTCTCCTTCACCACCACCACCATCTCCGCCACCCTGGTAAAGAGAACTGCTTTATTGTTCTGCTGGACCCTCATGTGATCTTTGAGGGAGGCCTACAACTGAAGTACATTCTTCGTTTGAAATAGTTAAAAAATGTGTCTGCTTGCTGGTGGAGGAGGGGGGGGGGGGAATAGTTCAAGGTGGATAAATAAAGAACAGAGGTGGATAGAGAAAAGTTATGTTGTATGATGTTTGCTAATATTCCATGTCTGCATCGGACGAAAGACGGAGAAAGGTGGACGAAAATGTAAGCATATCCGAATTTTGTTTTTCCTCCAGTTTTGAGAAAAATAAAAAATTGTTATTATTTTTATTATTTACCGTCGTCTAACTTAATATTGTTCTTTTCAAATCGCAATTTTATCAAAATTAGGTGTAATGTGGTAGAAACCTATTCGTTGTTTGATAATCTGGTTGGATTAGGAAATGATAGCTGATTCAGTGAATGGGCATAATTTTTTATTGTGGATTTTATTAGTGCGGCTTTTTATAGGTACCACAAAATGTTACCCTTTTCCACAGGCAAAGTTAAATAAATATATATAATATATGCAGACCCCTGGCAAATAGAACTGCTTCATTGTTCTGCGTGACTCGCATGTGAAGTACATTCTTCATTTGAAATGGTTACAAAATTGTCTGCTAGTTGGTAGAGTGGGTTTGTTTGGTTTGTTTTACAGCATATCAACCATCTATAGATTATTCAATGTCGAATAAAGTTGGCAAATATGATTCTATAGGTAGGATAATTAGTTATAATGAGGTATATACCTAGAATACATTGCTCCTGAAAACATTGCTCTTTGAAGATAAGCACACGTAAGCTGTAAAAGACTGACAATCCTTCAAGCCACAGACCCATACCATTAGTTTTGCGTTTGAAATAAAGTGGTTAAATATAATTCCATAGGTAGGATAATTATTTATATTACTAGAAAACATTGCTCCTAGAATACATTATTCTTTGGCAGTTGTAATCTTCTTTGTTCTCAACATGCTTGACCCTCAGGCACAGCTTGCTAGTATCTATTTGGGAAGAAAAATAAAAAGGAGAAATAAGGTTTTGATTTTTTGAAAAATCAGATTGAATAATACGGTTGGGGATGAACTTGTATGTCAAACATGAGCATGACCAGCTGATTGGCCAGATCGGGCCTCTCCGACCTCCCGTCTAGCTGAAGTATGGGCTGAAGTTGAAGAATGGCTCAGCCACCAGGATCCTGTCCTAAGGTATAACGGGTCGTCATCCACGGCCTACAGGTGGCCCCGTTTTCGGGGGGATTTTACTCCTTTGCATAGAGTTGCAGTCAGCGAATTTGTGGCCCCGTCGACAGAACGAGGAGTGTGTGTGGGGGAAATAGGTCAATTTACTTGCGTCCTTCAGATGCATAGGTAAGATTTTATTGCATCCTTTTAGATTTTCATGCTTCTCTGAGGCAGGATGCATAGCTTTCAGCATATCTGGTTTTTTGAGCCAATGGTTCGCGGATGTATACGTCTAGTATCAAAAACAAACTCTTTTTATTCAATCTGTGCGTTTATTGATGAAAATGCCATTTAAAACCAAAGCATGACAAACAAATGGACAAAGCTTTTCAAATAGATGCGTGGACGCATCTGAGAAAGATTTTTTTTTTGTTTTTTCTGGAGAATTCTTCTAATTCTTAAGAGAAATCTTACATTATTGCATTTTTTTTATTTCTTTTTTTTTTTGTTTCTTTTCTTTTTGAAAACTTTCTAACCAGCTGCAAAATGTGCGTCTTTAGAAAGAAATTCTGAAAATTCAGAGAAAAAGCCGAGGATTTCAAAACTGGCAGGGCTTAAAGTTTTAAGGAGATTAGTCATTATTTTAGCAAATTCATATCTGATCTACACAAAACTGTCAAGGAATTATATTTAAAAAAAAGAATAAAAATGTAAATTTAACTTCTTTCCATTTCTTTTTCTCGTTTTAAATAGGAAATGTCTAAGAATGGCTTCTTTAAAGGCCGCTACAATACGTTGAATCAAACGAGTAAAAATAAAGAAACCTGCAAAAGAATAGACACGCCCCAACCAATCCAAAATGTCTTTTGCAGAAAAGAAAAACGCAGCGGGTCGTAGCAAAAATTTTTCACTGTTTTTTTTAAAATTTATTTTCCAAATACAACTTTTATTTAAAGACTAGTATTCTAATGTATTATTAATATTATAGGGCAGTAGCATGCAGAGGAGGCAGGGCTCATAGCTCTGAGCATCCAAATTAGCGGCGGGGGCATCCATTCATATTCAAACTATCGCCCTTTCTCATAATATGTACTAGGACTTATACTTGAGTCTTTGGGGCAATCGTCATGTGGATAAAAAGAATGCGTACTATCCGAGGCAATGGCTGAATCCTTAGAAAGTGATCTCCAATCTGTAGTGTGATGGGGTCATAAATGGATGATAACATTTAATGCTGCTTGGAACAAATACATAGAACATTGCCAACCCTGATGCAAAGAAAGTGGGCTCCCTCTACCGAGCTAGAAAACTTCTCACACCTGAAAGTATCCTATATCTCTAGAAAGCCACCATCCACCCATGCATGGAGTATTGTTGTCACATCTGGGTTGATGCACCATCCACTAGTCTCTCCCTCTTAGACAAAGTCCAAAAAAGAGTCTCTAATCTAATAGGTCCCTCACTATCCACCAAGCTCCAGCCCCTGTCCCATTGCCGCAATGTTGCATCCTTGTGCTTGCTTCACAAGTACTTCAATGGAATGTGCTCCGATGAACTTGCTGCTTTGGTGCCTTCTCGACGTAAATATACTCGACCAACCAGCCAATCTGCTAGATCCCATCCATTCACTGTGAAGGTCCCCAGATGCTGGAGAGCCTTCTACTCCAATAGCTTCTTTCTTCAAGCTGCCAGCCTTTGGAACTCCCTCTCTGCTACCTGTTTCCCCAAAAGCACTCTTTTCCGCTTTGACAAAGTACAAAATCTAGTGGTAAATGATCTCTTCTCTTCCCTACAGTTTCTTTCTCACAGAAGAGACGTTACTAGTCTCTCTCTACTCTATCGTTATTTTCACTGAAAGTGCTTTACTGAATTTCAATCTCTGGTTCCTCATTGTAAGACATTCACAGCAAGAACTCGTCCCTCTACGACAACAGAAGACTTTCTTTTCTTCCTCCATGTGCCTTGCGTCAGGTGGAATTTCCATGGATTGGGCTACTTTGCAAGAACTTATTGTCTGTGGAACACATCACTGTGGGACTGCTTCCTTTCAGATTACAACATTAACAAATACTTGCGATAAATCGCCTCATCATTGATAAAACTCAGTTCATACCATTGATTGTTCCTTATCTTTCAGCTGACAATCATTTAATCTCATTAACCCTTATCCTCGAGTGGCTCTTGGCCTTCATAAGTGGTGACCTCAATAGCAAAAAGGGGTGAGAGACAAAGAGAGAGAAGAAAAAAAAAACTTAGAGAAACTAAGTTCCTATTTACTAGCCTCCCCATAAGAGCAAAGTTAGACAAAAGATCGAATTTTAATGTGGGAAAATTCAGCTCCCAAAACCGGGTACTCTGGATCAGAAGAAAAATTAAAATTGCCTCAGTTTAGAAGGAATTCTTCTTCACTGATCGTCGAGGACAGAAAAAAAACTAAGTGCAGCATCAGAACAGATACTACATTTTGCTCCATAGCCTGAAGCCCAATTCTTGTTACTGACATTTGTCGACCAAATTTTATTGATTGGTTCTTATTTATTCGTGAGGTGAAGTCAGATTTAGAATCTTGGCCCTGATCCCAGCATTCTTGACTGCTTCCCTGCAGATTACAACATGGTCGTCTTCAAATCTAATGTCAACAAATACTTGTCATAAACTGTCCCATAAGTAATCAAATTTAGTTTATTTCATTAATCAATTTTAGTACTCCCATAATGTTCCTCATCTTTCAAGTGACAATCATTCCATCTTATTAACCCTTATCCTCGTGTTGCTCTTGGCCTTGATAAGTGGTACCCAAATAGTATAAAAAACAAACAAAAACAAGGACGGGCTACGAAATTCAATAATTTACGAAATATATACTTACAAAACAAAACATATATAAATATTTGAAGATATTAAGAACTTGAAACATTAAATCTTTTACTGAAAATGGCTGAATGGGGCGATCAAAAGTGTCCATGGCCAGATGGGGCTACAAAACGACAAAACCGACCAAACCACCTGCGAATGTGGAGAGGGTGAATATAAGATGTTGTATAACGAGGACCATTGTTTAAATGGAAACGTTTGTATGACATCTTAAAAGTCAGCGGTGACTCCAGAATGGAGACATGGAAGACATGTCAAGGGCGCCATCGTCAGTGGGGAAAGGCACACAATGTAATGGCGCAGCGGAAAGAGCTATCCGTCTATCTGTCTGCCTGCTTTTCTCTCTCAAAAGTAACCTGTCTCTCTGATGAGAGTCACTACTTATCAAGACCCAAATGCCACACGAGGATACGTGTTAATGAGTTTGTTTGGTGGACGGTTAGACAACGCCGTAGTAATCGGTAATGATGGTAGAAGTTTGGCAGAATCTGATTATTTAGGTGGACGGCTGAACACAAATTTGTTTACATTGGACTTGAAAACGACTATGTTGTAGGCAGCTGGCAAGCAGCCCTGCAGTATTGTGTTCTACAGACGGTAATTCTAGGAAAAAAATTTGCGCGTGGAAGTTTAGTTTAGTTTTTTCCATGACTGTTCTTCTCTTTGTAATAAACCTTTTAAAAAAACTAAACATCAGCGTTCGAGTGATTGTATTCACAGACAAGCAAGAACTTGGGTTCCCGGCGGCGATGACACGGTGTATAATGGTAAGTGAAAACATAACACTTACTTGTCCGTGCTCTAATAGCCAACCAGTGCAGAGTTCTATGATAATGCTAAGAGCTGTAAAGAAGTGTGAAACTATCGCTTGACCACATGCTTCAAAGACACACCAAGAATTAGAAGCCGTACCGCATTTGTCTTAATATTGTAAAATTAGACGGCCGGAAATTATTTGACCTCAACAAATATTATCCGCATGTCTTGTAACCAGCTGTGTTGTGTTGATGACACATAGTGGCAGTAGAGTCAGTCTGTCTCTCTTTTACTTTGTAGAAGTTGTCGATGTTAAAAGACATGCAAAGAAGAAGACTGAATATGGCATCAAATGACCTAAAAAAAAGTTGATATGCAATAAAACAAAATACCAAACCACACACAAACATCGATTTTTGTGTGTACATATAAGTAACCAGATTTACACAAACTATTATTTCAACTGTTTTTAGTTTAAGTTGCCACCACAACATTTCAGTCGGTCCGTTTCTTCCAATGTTTGATGGAGTTTACAAATGACCCATTTTCTAGAACCAAAATTTCATAATAGATTTTGATCAAAATTAGAATAAGGATTCTAGACATAAATTTTAGTATAATTTTATCTTCATAAGGGGACATAAAAGTGGTGCAAAACTCTTCTGTTCGGGGAATTCATTTTTCTTGTCCTGGGACGGGTATTTTTCAAGTGTATATATATATATATATATATATATATATATATATATATATATATATATATATATAGATAAAATGATACCTAACCTATGCAGATTGTCGTATGGGGTGGTATTTATATATACATTTTAAATTGGTCACCGCGATCCCACTAAAAATTGTTTCAACTTCTGATTTTAATAATGGTTAAATAATGGTTTAATTACACAAAAAAATAGATTCTCAAAATGTGAGAAAATGTTCAACATTTTAAGACCCTCTAATGGGACTTACGTCCACAAAACTGAAATATTTCTGAGCAAATGATTTTACTTGTGATATTTTCACATAATTTATTTCGATAGCAAAATAATTTTGATTCCATGGAAGCACAGGATGACTGACCCCCTCCCCCCACTTCCCAAATGTCACGAATGAAATCAATAATAAAATTGACAATATTTTCTGCCATTTAATGAGCAAATTTTCTGATGTTTTTAGAATTGTTACTTCTGTCTTTTACTTAAGGTTGAAATCTCATTTAATTAGTGATAAATAAAATGGGGGGGGGGTCGAAGTAAAAGTTCATTTGAAAAGTGCAACCAGTCAGATTCAGAAATACAGGATGATTTCCCCCCACCCCCACCCCACCGAAAAAAAAATGTGACCGATTGTATCATTAATAAAATTTGAAACTGAAAAGATTCTTATTTTTATTGGATGCCAAAAGAAAAACAAAAAAAGGCAAAATGTTAAATTCAATAAGAAATAAATACAGTAAAATAACAAGTTTGAAAAACTTTTCTGCATAAGCCATTCAATTATATTTGCCAGTTTCACGACAAAAAAAACATCAGCACAGATTTTATGAAAAGCTAACGTTATGCTGAACTAGCCTGGGTATCAAATGTGTTGAACATTTAACATACAGTTATCTGGCGGGAATTTCAAAGTCAGACCCAAATAGCATTTAAGCTAACAAATCGAAGTTTGCTTTTGACTAGCAAATTTCATGTTATTAGCAATATATTACAACTTATTTTTTTTAATTACTTAGTCCAGCCCAGACAACTGAAAGATTTTTAATTAATCACTTAAAATGAAATCATATAAAGTTATCTTGTGGGATTTTCAAAGTCAGACCCAAATAGCATTTAAACTGACAAATCGACCTTTGCTTCTTATGACTATTATTTTATTATTATTATTATTATTTTCTTTTTTCATTTTCTTGTCTCAAGCTTGAGGTTAGACGTTTCGTGAATGACTTCCAACTTTTCCTGTCTGTTGCCATTTCGCTTGTGCCTGCCTGCCAGGATCAGCTCGTCATCAAGCAATCCTCTCCATGTCCTAAGCGGCCTACCACGTGACTTTGGTAGCAAATTTCATATGTTATTAGCAATATAATAATGTATTTCGCTACAATTTATTTTTAAAAAATTACTTAGTCCAGTCTAGACGACTGCTATTATAAAACATTTTAAAATAATTACTTCAAATAAAAATTAGTAATGGGGATGACTCATATTTTAGATTGAAGAATATAATAGGAGTTGTCTACCTTATATGCGAAAAAATAAAAATTACCAACTAAAAGATTTTCGCCACATCTCGACCAATGCTGGGTAGATACAACTAGTATGTAATAAACCTTAGGAAAGGTGTTAAATATTGGTGGGTACGTCTAGTAGTATAAATATTAGTTAAATATATATTTGTACAGATAAATTTGATATTATGTTGTAAACAGGATATATTCTAGACAACGATCACAAAAAGAACAAGGGATTGACCCTGCATAACTGTTCGAGCCAGAAACTGTTGAAGTGATGTCAGATATATGACAAAGAAACAGTGGCAGTATGAAATAGAGTGTCTGAATAGAAGCTTGAATCAGACAAGAGGCGTTCCTAAAATAGTCTAACAAACCGATAATAATTAAGCCATGTGCTTAAAATAATTGACTCTCACTCTCTCCCTCTCTCTGCTCCCTCATTCTTTTGACTTTGCAGCGACATGAATAAATCATTCTTCTTCTAAAAGATCCTATGTTGAATTAATTAATTAATACAGTAATTAATGTGATAACACTGTCAGATGAATTTCTGTTACAGCAAAGAAATTGTCCAAAGTCTGGCAGGATAACCATACACATGTGCATAACGGCACCAGCAGCCGAGAAGACTAGGTATGATTTTTAGTTTTTAAATTATTTTTTACTTTTGTTTTCTCCAAACAAGGCATATTGCCACTGAAACATAGGGGCTACAGTGACAAATTTATAGAGGGGCAACCTGGGTGGGCAGCAAGATGTTTGTTCACATTACATTTAAATTTCTGCATGTTAGTACAGTCTGGGAAACAGTGAGCATGGAGGGGATTCCAAAGGCAGGCAGTATGAGGAAAAAACTATTAGAGTAGAAAGCCTCCCGGCATTTTGGAACTTCTACAGTCAAGGGGGGGGGGGGGTCCAAATGCAATCGATCTGAAGAAAAAAAGCTATCAGAGTAGAAAATCTTCCGGTATCTAGGGGTCTCTACAAGTGAAGGGGTGGGATTTTAGTGCTAGTAGAATTGGTCCGAAGTATTTATATTGAGGAGTTACAAGTGCCGTAAGTTCATTTGAAGCACATTCTGTGGAAGTACTTGTAAAACTAATTCATTTGGTAAATTCCTCTTTATAAGCAAATGATTGGGCTCTGTATCAAAAGCATGAATTCCCACTCTATGCTTAGATCTGATAAGAAAATAAAATCGTGCGGTTCATAAAATATTAAATTCAGATTCATCCAGAAACTCTAAAAGGAATTCCTTTGTTACACGAATTTGTCTTGAAAACAATGGATCCATTCTTTAAATGCTTCCATTCCATCTGCAATGAAAATGTGCTTTAGTGTTGGCTGCTCTTCTTTTTTCTCCGCTGGATAGGTCTTTATTTAACCCCTTTCCTCTCAAGTCCATCTTTACCACTTCCTCCTATGTTTCCCTTGGCCCCCCCTCCTCCCCATGAACTGAACCTGTTACCTTAACTCTTTTACATCTACTAACCCAAAATGTGTCAGTCATTCTTTCAACGTGCTCAAACCATCGGAGTCTCCTGTTCTGAGCACATCTCTCTATACTGTCTCCATTTAATCTTCCTCTGAGGTCATCAGATTTAAGCCTGTCTTTAAGACTCACATTACACATGCATTGTATCATTCTCATATTATTTCTCTCCATGAAACTCATGTCCTCAACTCTCATTGGCCAGGTTTCACTTCCATACATCATCACAACGCATACACATGTCTGATAAACTGTTCACTTGATCAACAGTGGTAACGCTCTACTGGTTAGTAATGGCAGAAATCCCCTGAACTTCTAATTCTTGCAATCACAATAGCACCTGATCCTACCTGTTCTGCAACGGTATCACCCAGGTAAAAAAAAATCTGAAAAACCTCAACAGCTTCACCATCCAGATATACTTTCTCCACATCTGAGTTCTCATCCATCTCCATTGTCTTACACTTCTTGCACATAAACTGATAGCATAACTCAACAAAAAAGATATTTCATACTTAAGCATGACAGACTGACACAAAAATACTGTTGCGAGGATTTCTGTTTCCAAAAGAAAGTTCTTGCATGACAGAAAATAGTTGTACTTGAAGATGAGTGCAGAAAATTGAATTGGGGCGACAGCTTTCGAAGAAAAGGAACAAAAACTTTGTATATTAATTTAATCATTTTACAATTTTGCACATTTATTTAAATGTTGACAAGTGCAAATGGACATGTAACACTACAAAAGAGAACATAAAATATACATAGTTGTTACTCACGACTCGTTGTAGAACTCTACCAGGAACGGTAGGTTATGAATCTCTGTAAAGGCCAGAGCTTCTTTATATTAAGAGCCTGTGGAATTATGTCTAGCTGTGGTGAACTCGACTCTCTTTCTCTCTCTGGCTTTTTATTGGGTCTAATCAAGGGGGATAACCCACCGGTGTTCTTAGAAATGTGTGTCAATCTCAATTTGTTCCCCTACAAGTGTATGTTAACCAATGACAGTTTCGACACACAAGTTATGGGCAATACACTTTGTATGGCATTACAAAAAGACATAGATATAGTTTGAAAACTCATCTGTCTCTTCGTAGCTCTCGGAATTTATATGACTCAAAGATTTTGTCAAAACAAATGCCGTGGAATCATTGTCCTAAATATTGTCACCGATTTAGAAATGTAAAATGCTCAAACTCTGATGCTGGGTCATGAAATTTTCAAACTGTGTGGATTTCGATCCACGGAAGAAAGTTTAGTTCTTGATCAAGAGTAAATAGGAATTATACTTTAAGATAAACATTGAAAATTGAATTGGAGCAACAGCTTTTGAAGAAAAGGAAATACAACTTTGTATATTAATTAATAAAATAATAATTCCATTCAAACCCGAGTTCGACATAATGCACCTGAAGAAGGTCGGAGGTTACATCAGCCGAAACATTACGAGAAGAACATCCAAGATGAGAACAATAATCAAAATAATAATTTATGTATGACACATATTCACTTTGCGTGTGTGTGTACAGACACACCCACACAAACGGTTTGTTCAGAAAGTATTAGGCAATTTGAAATATCTTGAAAACCTGTTAAACGGCTTTGATGTAAGTCATCAAACAATCAGATATCACATTACGATGCGCGCATGAGTTGCTGCTTTTTAATGCGATTACTCAGGTGGCAGCAAGATGCCATAGAATGGCATTGTCTAACAATCCAATCGAAATATCATGTCATGCAGAAAATTTACATATTTTTTGTGTTTGCAAGCCATTTTCAAACGAGGAATTGTAATTCAGATTGTTTAAAATCCGCCATTTGCTTCATTCATGTACAAATCTAGGATACAGCGAATACAAAGAAATGAAAGAAGATTCTCTGTGTCTTAACAATAACACTTATGAAATGAATTACAAGATTGCTATATATATTATATAAAGTAAAGGCAGTTTTCCCCTATTTTTGTAACTGTAATAGCTTTCTTAACAAAAGTTACTCCAATGTTATGATGTGTTGTGTGAGTGGTGAGACACAAATATGGAGAAATAAATGGATGAAAACGATTCTATGGAGATCAACAATTTAAAATGCTTTTTTTAAAGAATTTTCACATGAATCATTTAACTATGATAATGATGGATTAAATTGTTAATTGTCTGTGGCTAGACTGTGATCGGTAGCGTCGTCCATCTTTCATTTAGAGATTAGATATCAATTAAGCAAGATTTCAATTTTTTTCTTAAGACTCCTTAAGCTTAAGTCTTAAATTTTAGACATTTTCCAGAATCAAAATTATGGAATGGATTTTGATCTATATTGGAAGAAGGATTCTAGACATGAGGTTTAGTGGCATGATATCTTGATTTTAATCTTTATAACGGGAAATAAAAGTGGTGCAAAACTGTTCTGGTCAGGGAACTGATTTTACCCATGCTGGGACAGGTATTGTTCAAGTTTATATCTATAAATGTACAGATAAATACACATTGGTCTTTATTATAGTCGAGTATATGTGACTCTTGGTCACATGATATGACAATTATGAGGACTTGTCTGAATGCGTTGTTCCAACATCGACCAACTCTAATACACGGTACACATATGGAGGGAAAGCATAAAAAAAGACACAATTTAACCCCATCTCGAAATGGCGACCAACTTCCAAACTTTGGCAATAATATCAATAATAAAAGGGGGGAGGGCATTATTTTTAAACAAAAAGGCGAACAGCTCCGACTCTGTAGCCAACGAAGTGTTAAAACTTTTATATTTTCCCCCCATTAGCCTAAATTGGACAGTTTGCGAGCATTTTTAGCCAATGGAAAATCTATAAACGAAATTAGCGGCTGCTCAAAACTGGGGAAAAAGTAAAAATAAATGAATTACAATTTGTGCTTGTATGGATTGGACATGACTGCCAGGCAAGAGAGAAAATAAATAAATAATTTAAAAAAAATGAATAATAAAAAACAAATAAATAATTAAAAAAAATTTAAAAAAAAAAAATTAAAAAAGAGAAAATATTTTTAAAAAATAATTAAAAAGTTAAAAACAAATAAATAATTGGAGCTTTTATGTCGCTTTTTATTTATTACTTATTTGCCTGTGGAAGTAAAGAAAATGTTTTCGTCTCTAAAGAGTTCTGAGTTTAATTTTAAAAAAACCCTGTTAAGTTTTAGATTTCTTCCCAAATTCATTTTAGACGGCGAGGAAGGGAAAGCGGTCGGAATTACTATTTGCTTTCTTCATTCTCCTAAACACTTGAAATGGTTTCGTACGTTTTTTTTTTGTTGCTTTTTTTAATACTTTTTTTTTATTTGCTAAATTTTGTGTGACGGGGCGAATATATATTTATTTATATGCAAATCAATACACATTGCTCTTTATTATAAAGTGGATGATATTCCTTGTATACATGTATAGTGTGTGCATTATAAATCGGGAACTCTTTTGCCCAAAGATATATATATTTTTTTAAAACTTTTAATCACCCCAAACAAGGGGCATATTGCCTCTAAGGCCTAAGGGGCTACTGTGGTTAAAGACCAGATTTAAGGGAAGTATGAATTTGTGCAGCAAGGTGTTTGTTCACATTACATTTAAATTTCTGCATGTTGGTACAGCTGGAAAAACGGGGAACAGGGAGGAAATTTCAAAGGCAAGTTGTCCGAAGAAAGAAGCCATTAGAGTAGAAAGTTTACCAACATTTGGGGACCTCTACAGTGAAGGGGTGGGATTTTGCTACTAGTCGGGTTTGTCGGAGGTATTTACGTTGGGGAGGGTACAAGTGCAGTAAGTTCGTCAGAGCATATTCCGCAGAAGTTCTTGCGAAACAAGCACAGGGATGAAACACTGCTGCGATGAGACAGGGGTTGGAGCTTGGTAGACAGTGCGAGACCTATTATGTTACACACTCTTTTTGTACCCTGTTCAAGAGTCAGAGACGAGTGGTTGGTGCACCAGCCCAGATGCGGCAACAATAATCCATGCATGAGTGAATGGTGGCTTTATAGAGACATAAAGACGTTAAGTCGAAAATCAGACCAAAAAAAAGCGAGTGTCGAGAAAAAGCCACCAACAGAAGAAGGAACAAAGAGGAAAACGATGAGAAAAATGAACAAGTAAAAAAGACTAGGTTATGTTTGAGAAATTTTGAGATGAAGATTGATAATTTGGATCATTCGGACTATTCTCATCTTGGATGTTATTTTCATAACGTTTCGGCCTTTGACTTTTTTCAGGTGCATCTTTATGTTGAACTCAGTGACCTGTACGAAAGCTTTAACTGGGACTTTTATTTAATCGATGGAGGTAGATTGTTCTTGTTCCATCAGCCATAGACGAATAAAAGTCATAAGTCAGTAACTTTGTTATTCTTAATTATTACTGCTTGTAGCAAGGATTGAACCTTCAACCTCCAGAAGACCGTCACTTAAAACTTATTGTTAATCAAGGCCTTTATCCGTTGTGTTATGGGCCCATGAATTGAATAAGGGTTTCAGTTCAAAATTCCATATAGATTCCCGAGTTCGACATAAAGATTTCCAAGTTCAAAAAGTTGCATCTGAAGAAAGTAGGAAGTTACATCGGCCGAAACGTTGTGAAAATAAAAACCAAGATGAGAATAGTAATCCAAATAACACAAATTAGACTGGGTTAATTTCCTGGAGAGCTATAGAAAGATGCAATATTATAGATTTCTGAAACTCAAAATAAGCATACAATTTTCATAGATTAATGTATGAAGCCTTTCGTTTTATGACGGATTTCAATGGACGGTGATTTATTATGAACTAAATAAATCAGCAGAACGGCCATCATCGTTTGACAAATCGTCGAGTAGCGGCAGGAAAATAATGACTTTACGAAAGTAGAACCTGGTTTAATGAGCGTCTGCTTTGTCTCGGACATAATTGATCTTCGTTGCTTTTTCAAGTAAATAAATTGATTGGAATTGTCCCTTTTTAAAACTTTAATTATTAGAAGTAAACAGATCTGAAAATACATACCGGAAGTACTGCTCCAGTTTCAAGACTTGAATCTCATTAAATTATTAAGACAGTTCAAGTACAATTAATTTTACTTCATGATTTCGGAGAAAAAAAGTGAATGTCTTCTATAAGAAGTAAACTATTGTAGCGAAAGAGCATTAACCGTCTGTGGAACACAATACCACAGAGCTGCTTCCCAACTGACTACAACATAGTCGTTTTCAAGTCCAATATAAACAAATTTTGGTACTCATATAGATGACACACCATGTTTCCATGACTTCGCGGCGTCAACGTTCAGGCAAGTCTCGGAAGCGTCCGAGAGTTGACGAAACTATTAACTAATCAGGTTGCAGCAGGCATTAGGCAATCAGGCTACAGCAAGCAGCCGATAACTTTTGGAAGAAATTAATCGCGTTCAATAAGAAAAATGACTTTCTATCATCGCTATCAGCTCGTTGAATCTCCCGAAGGACTAATTGAGTTCTGCCAGCAACAGAACCAGTACACAAGGAAAACTTTTGGACCAACTGCAACCCTAACACTAAACCCTAACCGCGAAACTGTCATAAAAAAGAAAGAAAAAAAAATCGAAAAAAGATTGAAAAAAAAAATCATTTGCTTTAATCAAATGTGATGTTCGGATGATTAAAAAATCACACAAACAGCTAACAACACTCTTGCTGTTATGTAAGATTTTAGGAAAAATAAATAGTAAGTCATATTTCGTATTCGATTTATTGTTTTTGTTCCTTACAACTTGCATCTTACCCGGAATTTGCATTGCCCACAGCTTTTCAAAAACATACTACTAGAAGAGTCTATCAGGTATGTGTACGCAATGTGATAATCTATGGAAGTGAAACCTGCCAATGAAGGTTGAGGGCATGCATTGCATGGAGAGAAATAATACACGAATGATACAATGGATGTGCAATGTGAGTCTTAAAGACAGGCTTAGATCTGATGACCTCCGCAGAAGATTAAATCTGGGCAGTATACGGAGATGTGTAAAGAACAGGAGACTTTGATGGTATGGTCACGTTAAAAGAATAGATGAGAGTCCTTCAGTTAGTAAATGTAGAACAGTTACGATAGTAGGTTCAGTTCATGAAGGGAACACCGAGGAAAACATGGGAATAAGTGATAAGAATGAACTTGCGAGAGAGGGATCCGGAAAGACCTGGCCAGAGATAGGTTAGTTTGGAAGTCAATTTCTAAAAGTCGTTCAACACATTACAGCATGTAAAACGGACGTTAAACCGAATATGATTATGATATAATCATGATTATATCAGTCGCATGGAGAGGCTTCAGGCAGTTGTTGCTAATTTTACAAAACACAGTGATCTCATCATATGTGAGAGAGACAGCATACAACACACATGTCTGACTAGTACTCTTGTATGGTTGCAAGACGTGTGGTTGACGAGGAAACGTCAAAATAACACAATCCTGGCTGCAGCGGATGTAGGAAATGGCCGACCTCACTGTAAAGGCTTCCATGAGAAATTGCGTAGCAAAATTATGTCTTGACTGGTACGGCCACTCCATCCGACGTCAGTCATCCAAAATGCTCCAAAGTGTGTCCCACATCGATATCGATAGCCAAATTCACGAATTTGGCTATCGATATCATGGAAGGGATCAGTTGATGACGACCTGATCCTGGCGGGCGGCACAAGTGAAATGGCAACAGACAAAAGAAGTTGGAAATCATTCACAAAACGTCTAACCGCAGCACAAGACGGAAAAAAAAAAAAAGTTCCATGTATTTGCTTTGTTTTTCTGTCTCCTTGATCTTCACCCATTATTATTATTATTATTATTATTATTATTATTATTATTATTATTATTGTTGTTGTTGTTGTTGTTGTTGTTGTTGTTGTTGTTGTTGTTGTTGTTGTTGTTGTTGTTGTTGTTGTTGTTGTTGTTGTTGTTGTTGTTGTTGTTGTTGTTGTTGTTGTTGTTGTTGTCGTCGTCGTCGACGACGACGACGACGACGACGACGACGACGACGACGACGACGACGACGACGACGACGACGACGACGACGACGACGACGACGACGACGACGACGACGACGACGACGACGACGACGACGACGACGACGACGACGACGACGACGACGACGACGACGACGACGACGACGACGACGACGACGACGACGACGACGACGACGACGACGACGACGACGACGACGACGACGACGACGACGACGACGACAACAACAACAACAACAACAACAACAACAACAACAACAATAATAATAATAATAATAATAATAATAATAATAATAATAATGGGTGAAGATCAAGGAGACAGAAAAACAAAGCAAATACATGGAACTCGCCGGAGAACTGAAAGGGATATGGAGCACGAAGAAAGTCAATATAATACCAATAATCGTAGGAGCACTAGAAACAGTCCTGGAAAAAAAACTGGGAGAAATTGGAATCAAAGGGAAAACTGAGACTATACAACGGACAGCAATAATGAAAACAGCTTAAATATTAAGGAAAATCCTTGAATGTGAAAACCAACCCACATAAATTGTGAACGCTAACCAGTCACATGAAAGTTGTAATAGAAATAAAACAAAAACATAGAAAGGACACCACCACATGAACCCAAGGGAACTGAAACTGCAAGACATTTCATAAACTGCCCCCCCCCCCGAAAGTGATGGCACCAGCCTCGGCTGATACCACACAAAATAGTCGTGATGGGTCAAGGAGGATGGAAAGACAGAGGAGGGAGAGCTGTAACCAGACCTCTACTGGAAGGGCGCAGAGAGTACTACTGAGACTTTGGAGGGGCTAATTATCACCGAAATCCCAGAGAAGACCAATGGTCATTGCCAGCAACAAATCAATGGTAAGCGGCTGTTACAATAACGCAAAATCATGTGCAATGGTTATCAAAAGAAATGGAGAGTACTGGAAATTTGGGGAAACTTGTTGTCACTTAGATTCCAGGGAACACGACCGGTTATTATCAGTAAGCAATCACTAATGATGACCTGTGAGTAAAAAAAAAAAAAAAATACTAATAATAATAATAATAATAAAAAAAATAAAAAAAGAAGCAGCCGAGTTTATTTTCCAAAGGCTTTTTTTCTTATATAATTTAACCACACAAAATACATGCTAAAGTATTCCTCAGTTTTGGGATTGAGTTATGTTTAAAAAAGCTTTCATTTTCACTATTCTAATTAGCCGCAATTTGCAATTAACTTACCAAGTGATCCATCTCTTTTTAAGCTTATATTAATCATATTCACTCTCTCACTATATTGTTTGACCTCACATTCTTGTTCAATATGGTATCTATCACTCTCGTTTCCGTCACTCTCTCTCTCTCTATGTTTATTAACAGTCAAAGGTAATAAAGTAAAATATAAACACAAGGAGTAATACTATTAAACCTGTAGCCGGAGAGAGAGAGAGAGAGAGAGAAACAATGAGCAGAAAGAGATTAATTGGGGAATTTCTCTTTTTTATATTAAACTGGCTTTGCAGATTCACTTTTTCCTGATTCAGAAAATCTAACCCGAGCTCAATGGGTAGCAGTAGCTTCTTCCTCCATCTTCCATTATGTATGACTAATAAAGAATAAAATATTGACCAGGATTAAACATTAAAAGAAAAAAATTTCAATTAAAAAAAAAAAAAAAAAAAAAAAAAAAAAAAAATCGCTGAAATTTTTCTAGTATATTTACAAAACAAAGGATTCGAGATTAAACTACCCATAAGGGTTGATATGCCATTAAACAAATAAACTAAACCAGAGTAAAAGAAAGATCGTCATTGGGGTGGGGGTAAGCACCCAATATGGTAAACTTGTATCAGACTAAATAAGCGCATGGCAAATCTTTCTTTTATAAAAAAAGGGGACATTTTGAGAATAACAAAAGGGGATTTTAAAATATGGATTAGATTATAAACGAGATTAGCGCGCAACCATTGAAGCTGCCACAAGATTTCAGATTAAAGGGTTTTATGCATAACAAAAGAAACAACGTAGATTTACAGAGATCTGCTCGGTATCCGCCTTTGTTCACACGAAGCACGCTGTATACAACGATTAGATTTTAATCACAGACTCTCCGTAGCCAGCTGACGCCATTCCCCAAATTTCCAGATCTAATATTTCTGCTTACGGCAAACCTTTCCAATGGAACGGCAAGATCAATGAAACAGGAACATTTCCCGTTTCCCGGAAAGGTTGTTTATGAAATGCTCGACTCATTAAACATAAAGCACTTCCCTTTATCTTCTGCAAGAACTGTAAAAGTTTTGGTAAAAATGAAAAAAAAAAACAAAGGATCCCATGCAAGCAGAATCATTCCCATCATCATCATATTCGGTATAATGTCCGTTCTGCACGCTGGCTTTTAGAAATTAACTCCCAAACAAACTTATCTCTACCCAGGTCTTTATTCATCCCTCTTTCTGCCAAATCCATCCTTATCATCTTCTTCCATGTTTTCCTTCACCATCCCCAACCAACTGACCGTGCTACCTCAACTGTTCTACATCTATTAACCCAAGAACCTGTATTCATTCTTTCAATGTGACCATACAAACGAAGTCTTCCGTTTCCTTGGCCATCCGTTACCAACGGACCCTGCTACCTCAACTGTCCTACATCTACTAACGCAAATACTCTCATCCATTCTTTGATCACCATATTCGTTTTTTTATCAGTTTTACATGCTGACATGTGTTGGACGGCTTTTAGAAATTGACTTTCGACACTAACCTATCTCTGCCAGGTCTTTATTCATCCCTCCTTCTCTCAAATCCATCCTTATCACTCCCTCTCATGTTTTCCAGCACCATCTCTTGCTAACTGACCTTGCTACCTCAACTGTTCTACATCTATTAACCCAAGAACTTTAATTCATTCTTTTAATGTGACCATACAAACGAAGTCTTCTGTTCTGCACACATCTCCCTATGCTGTCCTATTACAGACGGACCTAAGATAAAAGTTCAAAACATTGTGGGTGGGGGGCATTGGTGTTGGCGTCGTCATCATCTTCAGTTTAACATGTTTTATATGCTGACGTAGCGATCATTTTTAGAACTTGACCTCCAAACTAACTTATCTCTGACCACATCTTTATTTATTCCTCTTTCTATCAAATCCATCCTTATCACTTCCTCCCATGTTTTCCTTCGACATTCCCTGCTAACTGACCCTGCTACCTCAACTGTTATACATCTAATAACTCAAATACTCATCAATTCTTTAATTCTCATATTCGTTTTAATGTTTGTTTTGCATGCTGGCCAGGTCTTTATTCATCCTTCTTTCTCCCAAATCCATCCTTATCACTTCCTCCCATGTTTTTCTTTGGACTTCCCCTGTGAACTGACCCTGATACTTCAACTGTTATACATTTACTCACGCAAGTACTCTCATTCATTTTTTCATCATCATATTCAGATGTTTAAAGAAATTGAAAAATTTTTGGTAAAAATGAAAAAAAGAATCCAAGATTAGCAGAATCATTCCCATAAACGGCTGAAATAGTTCATAAGTAAATATTGCTTCATTCAAGCAATATTTCCTTATGAACTATTGCACTAACATCTGTTTTACATGGTGACATGTGTTGGATGGCTTTTAGAAATTGACTTCCAAACTAACTTATCTCTGGCTAGGTCTTTATTCATCCCTCTTTCTCTCAAATCATTCTTTATCATTTCCTCTTGTGTTTTCTGTGGCTTTCCCCTGCCACCACTTGACTCAAAATGCATGGCAAAACAGAAGGGGAGGAGAAAGTACCATAAGAGAGGGAGAGGGGGGTGTCAAGTAACAACAAGAAGAAAGTACTATAATATATATATATATATATATATATATATATATAGAGAGAGAGAGAGAGAGAGAGATGTCAAGTGGCAGGAAGAAGAAGAAAAAAGTACAATGGTGGCCAGTGAGAGAGAGAGTTGAAAAATGTCAAGTAACAGGAAGAAGAACGAAAGTACCATGGAGAGAGAGAGAGAGAGAGAGAGAGAGAGAGAGAGAGAAAGAGAAAGTTGAAAAATGTCAAGTAACAGGAAGAAGAAAGTATCATGAGAGAGAGAGAGAGAGAGAGAGAGAGAGAAAGATGTCAAGTGGCAGGAAGAAGAAGAAGAAAGTACAATGGTGGCCAGAGAGAGAGAGAGAGAGAGATGAAAAATGTCAAGTAACAGGAAGAGCACTGTTTTTATTTCAAAAACAAAAAAAGAAAACAGCCATAACACACGAAATTCATATTGGAAACGTGTGCTTTAAACGGTTTTATTGTATGTGCAATATTAAGTTTATTTTCGTTCGACTTTTCGATTTGAAAAAAAAAAAAGAAGAAAACAGCCACAACACAGTCAAAACACAAATTCGTATTGGAAACGTGTATGTGTGTATGTATGTATATTTATGTGTGTGTATGTCTATATGTATGTGTGTTTATGTGTATCTGTGTGTTTATATCTAGATATGTATAAGTATATTTATGTATCTGGATATGTATGAGCATATGCATGTATCTAGATGTGTGTATTGTGTGTATATACATATATATATATATATTAAATTATATTATTAAAATATATATATATATATATATATATATATATATATATATACATACATATATATTAATACCTAGCTATGGGCAAATAGCGTCACCAATCCGCAGTGCATAACGTGGCGACTATGGCAAAAACCACTGAATGATAGTCACCAATGAGGTGTCGGAAACCAGAGAGGGGTTCCTCTTCCAGGAGTGATCAAAAACCGTGATGGTGATGAACAGGAAGAAAGAAAGAAAGTACGATGAGAGAGAGAGAGAGAGAGAGAGAGAGAGAGAGAGAGATGAAAAATGTCAAGTAACAAGATAATGATGATGACGATGATCATGATTGTGATGATGATGATGATGATGATGTCTCCTTTGCTCATCAAAAGCCTCGCATGTTTTGATAATCTCTTTCAAAGAATCTCTCCAGAGTGTTCATTCTAGGGAAACCCCTTGTTTTGATAAGCTCTTAGGATTAACTTTCATTCCAGATCTAAAATGGAAGACTTATATCCAATCTGTTGCTAAGGTTGCTGGGAAAATGGTTGGATCATTCTACCGCTCCAGAAGTCCCTGACTCCTGATGCAATCCTCGACTTATATAAGAGTCGGATACATCCAAAGATGAAATACTGCTACCACATCTGGGGAGTGCCACTCACAGCACGCTTTCTTACCTTGACGGAGTACAACATCACGCGATTTTGCAATCTAGTTGGGGACCAATCGCTTCTGTTCTCTGCAGGCTCTTTTTCACAGAAGAAGCGTTGCTGGTCTTTCTCTACTCTGGCGTTATTTCCATGGGAGGTGCTCGACTGAGCTTCAATCTCTGGTTCCTCCTTGTAAAACTTTCAAAGCAAGAACTTGTCTTTTTACCGCAATTGCAAAGAACATTTTTTTTCTTCCTCCATGTGACTAACATCAAACATAATTTCCATGAACAAAGTTTTTTTCCGAGAACTTCCCATCTGTGGAACACAATGCCACAAGATTGCTCGCCTGAATGATGCAAAACGGTCATCTTCAAATCCAATGTCAATACGTACTTGTCATAAAACGTCCTCATAAGTAAGTAGTCAAGTTTTGATCATTTCATTCATCATTTTCAATCCTCTCATAATATTCATCATAATTCGACTGATAATCTATCCATCTCATTAACTTGTTTTTAGCCTTGATTAGTGGTGACTTAATAAATAAATAAATAAAAAAGATTTTGGTGCAGGCTTCCCAGATCTTACATGGATGTCTCCTTCCCTGTCTATCAGAAGCCACAATCTTAGTATATCAATAGATTCACTCACCCCTACGACGCCACTAATAAACTGTTCCACACTTTTATTTCATCAACAATTTTAAACATTACGAAATTCAAATGATATATGTTTTTTATATTTTTACTGAAAGTTAAAATATTACGATAATTTTTTTTTTTTTTAGTGGCGGTGGTGGGTTTCATATCATTTCAAAGGTAGAAGGGGTGGTTTCTAAAAGGTGGAATGAGTGGGTAGGGGGTAGGGTTAGGATCAAATTTAAAAAATAACTTAGAGATAGGGAGATTTAAAAGTAAAACTTTTAGATGAAATCGTTTTGGAAAATATATTTGAATACGTGTACACACTCTGTCAAAAGTGACAAAAAAGAAAGAAAAACAAATTATGCTCCGCTAGTGTTCGCACTAATATTCATATAAAATAACGTCTCAGTCAGAAAAGAAATAAGAAATAAGAAAGCAAAGTCTCAAAATGGAAAGTTTTGTAAAAGAATAAGGAAAAAAAGAAGAAAAACGTATGAATCGGTATAGAAAGAAGGAAAAAAAGAAAGAAAACGTCTCATTATAGAAATAGAGTGAATGATTTTTGTCTGTTGTGACGTCGAAGGGCCGATAATAATTGAGACAACATGGTGGTATATTTAGAAGAGTGTATTTACAGAAGCACAGAAATAGTATGTTGCAGAAAATATTCGTCCGATACTGTGGCTATGACTGTCACAACACTTAATGGTAACTCTGTTCATGATGTCTGGAAGAGTCCATCTATCACCGACATAGGGTAGATAAATATCACACCATAACACTTTTCGAATTCATTTTAGACAACAATTTTCTTTCGCACTTGAGTTCTATAAAAAAGGAAAAACGTTTGAAAAATAAGAACAAGTTAACAATGATTTCCAAGTGAATGAATAATCTTTAGGAGGGTAGCCATGTTCTTTGCAGGGGAATAAAGTCACAATAGCAGGAACAAGTAAACAATAATTTCCAAGTGAATGAATAATCCTATGGTCGTGAGTCTGCTGGCTCTGATTACTTGCTGGAAACAGATGGACGCATGCGCCTTCGGCACTTCCGCTACTCATTTATTTTGCTTTATCTAGTCTTTTGGCTAAGATCAAAGTGTATTATCTGTTCCGATGGATACTGCACCCCATACTGGTGTTGTCTTGGCCTTCGGGTCTTTATTTACGCCAGTCAATGGGTCTGTCCTGTGCAGTTTTAGGAGGTCCACCCTCCCAGGCTTCGCCTCCCCTCTTTGAAGAGGAGTAAGTTTATTGCTTACTGCCTGAGGCGCCCCTACCGGGAATGCCGACGGGGCTGCCCAGGCAATTTTTAAACCCCACTTTCCCGACCCGACCTTGTGTCACATCTTACTTGTGGGAGTAAGATAAAAACTGGCCTTGTGCCTAACTCCTGGAGAGGAGTAAATCAATACTCATTCATAGTGGTTCTTAATGCCCACTATCAATGACGTCACCAGAAAACCTCGACTCAGTTAACTGGCCTGGGTTATTACAATGGTCGTGGTTGGACATATTGGTCTTTATTATAGAGTGGAGAATTGATCTGTGAAATTGTTCAGCTACTCCCAAGTTTTTCTTGCTCTACAACAGTCTTAAAACAGAGTTGAGTGTTAGTATCTTTAATGTTTGGCAGAAAGATGCCATGAGGACTGTCTGCGATTTTGACACCATATATCCAGCGAACCATAGCATTTTCATTTCTATCCAGTTCCAATCAGTCAACAATCCTGGGGGCGCAACACTCACTACCATACAGCAACACAAATCGAACACAGTCATTAAGCACGCTGCCTCGTTTCAAGAAATATGCCCCTACCAGTCAGGATTTGTATGAGCGATTGAAATAAGAATAATAGTTTTTACAAGGGTACACTCTCCGTCAAAAATGTTGAGGAAAAAAATTATGCTTCGCTAGTGTTCACACTCACTATTTATCTAGATATATTACTAAAATATTCATATAAAATCAAAGAATTACGTTTCATATATAAATTATTATTATTATGTCTGATGACCTGAAAAGCAAAAACCTTATGCTTCAAGTTATTAATATCTTAAAAAATTTACAGTTTAATGTTTGGCAAATATATATTTCGTAAATAAATAGATGCTATTTAACTCATAGATGAGACCTTGACAGGTACTACCACTTTGTCTCCGAGTGGACCTGGGTGTAATTGTTACTAAGGGGTGATTTTACTGTTTAAGTTTGAAATAGAATTTTCATTTGTCTGTCATGATTAAGTTTGAAATAGAATTTTCATTTGTCTGTCATGCTTAAGTTTGAAATATAATTTTCATTTGTCTGTCATGCTTAAGTTTGAAATATAATTTTCATTTGTCTGTCATGCTTAAGTTTGAAATAGAATTTTCATTTGTCTGTCATGATTAAGTTTGAAATAGAATTTTCATTTGTCTGTCATGATTAAGTTTGAAATAGACTTTTAATTTGTCTTTCATAATTAAGTTTGAAATAGAATTTTTATTTGTCTGTCATGATTAAGTTTGAAATAGAATTTTCATTTGTCTGTCACGATTATGTTTGAAATAGAATTTTTATTTGTCATGCTTATGTTTCAAATTGAATTTTCATTTGTCTGTCATGATTTATTTTGAAAAAGAATTCGAAAGAGCATCTTTATAGAAAAAAACAAAAAACAGATTGACTGCCAACTATTCTAATTGTTTAATGTATTACTTTTCTTTTGATCTGAATAGAGAGGTGATTGGCCCCTCACCAGCCAATCAGAAACTTTGGTGTAAGAATACATATTACAGCACCCACACAATTGTTTCCCCGTTTGCACAGTTGGAGCAAGACTGACTGTTAGCTGTTTTAATTCCTTTTCAACACAGCATAAATAAAAAGTTTCCTATGTAAAACTTCAGTGTTGTCTGTTAATTGATCTTTGGGGGCGGATAAACCTTTACGCACATTATAGGTGCATCATAAGAATACCTGTTATTGTAAGACCTTTTGTGGATGAAGAATGTGGATCTTAAACCTGGTAGATAACTGGTGCAGGCTGAGCCCACTTCTTCTAAATGAGGAAGTTTCTAGAGAATATCAAATTCACAAGAAGTCCACAGCCACATGATATACAGTACCTGATATTTCTAAATGGTCACCAATCTTTTACTGACCACGATCAATATCGCTTAACTCTGGTGATCTAAGAAGAAACTGTATCAATGTGATTTTGCAGTGTATAGATCTTAAACATTTCCATATGAAATAAATATATGTTTAGTTCCGATAAATTTAAGTCTTTGTTTTGAGAAAAAGCAAAAAAAAAACTTTAAAACTCATCAGCCCCTCCCCTCCCCTCTCCCTCTAAACCCTCTCTCCACCTGCGTAAACGGAATTTCTCCATTGTTCATTTGGGGTCATAAAATAATGAGTCGTTTAGCACTGCTCTCTGCGCTCCCGGCAACTGAAAGACAGAAATGCTGAAACGACAGAAGAACAAAAGTAAAATCCAGCAAATGACATGTGACAACGGCCGGCTATTCCGCGGAAATGACAATGTGGACACGAATACGCACCTGAGACAAATTGCCTGTCACATAAGCACAGCTGAGATCCGTCGGAATAATACATTGCCCTTCACGAATAGTCAACAAAATAATCAGGTCGGCAACCAAAATGGTTTCCTCCATGAGTTTGTAGTAGAATTTGTAGGAGTGAATGTCTCAAAGACTATTTCACCAAATGGGATTGGTATAATAAAATTAACCATGTACAAAGTTGTCCACTTTTGATAATCTATGAGTCAAGAGAGGCAGAGTAATTTGGGCATAATTAATTTGGGTAATGTAAGGGTTTAGATTTAAAATAAACAATTAATCATATGAAGTGTTATGGCAATCGTGTTCAAATAAATAGTTAATCAAGTCAGATGTCGGGTCAGTCATGTTAATCATGCAGCTCAGCCATCTATGAATTAGACTCTGTTAGTAGTAGGCCTTCGTCGATCAGTTCGGACCATGAATGACACTTGCAGATCCAGCCGGCTCGTTTCAGTATTCACAAAGTCTTGTCAGTGATGCCAATGCCCCAAGGGGCATATTGACTTAACCTAGGCATTTCTTGCTGTGGCTGAGAAGGCCTATGCATACCTTGCAGTCTCAGCCACAGTTGTCAAAGATGAAGGAGGAGGATGGATGAGGAAGCTCACTTGCTTTTGCCTTTTCTTTCCTCCTTTGCACGCCTTCAGCGGCTTTTGTCATCCATTTTGCTTCGCCGTTTGAGTTTTTTTTTTTTTCCATTCATCCCTTTCAGAGGCAAGGCTTTCCCAAGATGACGATCAATGGTAAGGGCTTTCATGTCTCTCTTGCAGACATCCTTGTATCTTAGAAGAGGGCGACCACGGTCTCTCTCTCCTTCTTCTAACTCTCCATAAAAGAGACCTTTGGGAATTCTGCCATCCGCCATCCTGTGAACATGACCAAGCCATGTGAGTCGGGTTGCTTCAGCAGTGTGTACATAGACTCTGTTGATAGTTGGACATACATATGGGATAGATTTGCATTAATAAGCTCTAACATGAATGACACAAAAAGGGACCATTGTGCAATGATATTATGTGCAGTTGAGAAAGGAGAAGAAGACAAGCTTACTTGGGAGTGCTTACTAGTGATTGCAAAAATCTATAATACTCAAAACCGTTACTTACATACCTACATTTTTTTACTGCTTTTGTTCACCCAAACAAGGCATATTGCCAGTGAGACATAAGGGGCTACTATGAATTAGGGGCCATATTTATAGGGGTAAGGGGCGTATCTTAAATGGGGATTTGTGCAGCAAGATATTTGTTCACATTACATTTAAGTTTCTGCATCTTGGTACAGTCTGGGAAACAGGAAGCAGGGAGGGAATTCCAAGGGCAAGCGGTTCGAAGAAATAAGCTATTAGAGTAGAATTCTTTCCGGCATTTGGGGACCTCTACAATGAAGGGGTAGACATTTTGCTGGTTGTCAGGTTTGTCTGGGTATTTACGTTAAAGGAATACAAGTGCAGTAAGTTCGTCGGAGCACATTTTGTGGAAGCCCTTGTAAAACATTAGGTTAGAGATTCTTTTTGGCACCTTGTCCAAGAGGGAGAAACAAGTGGTTGGTGCACCAGCCTCGATATGGCAACACTACTCCATGCATGAGATATAGAATACTGGCAGGTGTGAGAAGATTTCTAGCCCAGTAGAGGGATCCCACCTTCTTTGCGACAGTCTTGGCAGTATCTTCTTTATATTTATTCCAATTCATGTTATCTATGAATGTTAGACCAAGGAGTCTGAACGTTGTACTATCAGGCAGAGTTCTATCATCCATGGCCATCGGTGATTGGTAAGGTTTCTTATAATTGTTAAAGGAAAGGAGCTTTGTCTTGGTAGCATTAAATGTAACCATCCATTTTTGGTGCCATTTTACTACAGAGTGGAGGTCATTTTCTAAGGATTTAGCCATTGCTTTGGATATCTTCGTGTTCGATTTGTCAAGAATAGAGTGTGGTGTCATCAACAAATATATCAATCTCGGATGCGATTGCATCAGGGAGGTCGTTTATGAAAATCAGAAATAATAAAGGTTCAAGTACTGATCCCTGGGGAACACCTACATTAATGTGATGACCTGGATCTTTCTTTTAGCTAAAAAGGATCTTATTATATCAAATATTCGTTCAGTAATATCGTATAAATTAATTTTCCTAAGAAGAGCTTCATACCAGACCTTGTCAAAGGCTTTGGATATATCAAGTGCTATCGTCTGAGCTCCACATGCCTTATCCAGTATATGGTATATGTGTTCAGAGATAACATTAGGATATCTGCAGTAGAACATGATTGTGTAAATCCATACTGTTGTTCAAAGAGAAATTTAACATGTTCAAGGTTGTGGACTATCGTTAGATTGATTAATGATTCAAAGATGAACGGGAGGAGACTTATGGGGGGAATAATTTTGCAAGTCAGTTTTTTCATCAAAGTTCTTGAAAACTGGTACTATAGAGGCAATTTTCCAGTTGTCAGGGAAGCAAGATTTGGCAAGGCATTTGTTATAGAGTTTGAACAGGACTGGGATCAGATCAGTTCAGTAGAAGATTTTATATTACTATATCAGTGATAAGATCAGGTCGACATGCTTTGGAGATGTTAAGAGTTTTTATGACATCCAGGAGGTGTGATGATCAGATTATCAAGTGTGGTTTTCGTTAGTGGGAAATTTGGGAGGGGGTAGTTTGTGAACTCCAAGGTGGAGTTTAAGGTGAACAGTTGGGCAAGCAGTTCAGCCTTATCCTGTGCAAGAAAATGACCCGACTAATTCTTTGTACACAATTTATTTATTTCTAACATCAGAACTAGAAAAAAAGAAAACAAAAAAAGAGAGCGGATTCAAGTGACAAGGAGACATCAAAGCTAACCGTGATTTTCCACAGACGGAACTTCAATTCAATCCATTCAGAAACTAAAAACAGAATAATACCATTAAACATACAAAAGTTACCTTCTAGAATATTTAATCTCACACACATTAATATTAGTATCGAAAAAATTATCGATAAACTAACTAATTACTAATCATTCGTACGCAACATGCCCAATTCTAGCATTTAGAAAAATTTAAACGTTAATTATGTGTCTCACTATTTAATGAAATTATTCCAAAATGTGGCAGATGGTATCAACTCCAATGGTGGTACCGACATAAAGTTCAGAGGTTGCGCACTTATAGAAGCACACAGTTGATCTCAAACTTAATAGATAAAGATCAGAAGCCAGAGAGTTAGTATATAAGCAGGCTGGGATGTTCTGTTGGGCAAGTCTATTCTCTAGGTTCTGACAGGTTACTAGTTCATGCATGGACATTTTAGCATATAAATATTGCTCCTTTCAAGAAAGAGTTTGTTTCTCAACTGGACGCCAATTGAAGCCCTTATGTTGGAAAGCGTTATTTTGATTGTACACACATGAACTCGACTAGCAGATTCCAGTTTCCATATCAAAATAGATCATGCCTCCTCCTGCCTATTACCCTGAGCTGCTTAACAATGCTACAGCTATCAATGTGTGTGTGTGTGTCTTTACTTTTTTTATTGGGCTGTAATTGTAGAGAAAGTAGCCGTAATAGTTAAGGGATTTTCAGTGTAGCATAAGTCTTATTTCTTGGGATGTATACATGGTCTTTGTTGGGCACAAGTTGTTTATGCTTGATGTCATCTTCATGGAGTATCGACACGTGGGTGTGTCAGCTAAGATTGGGATAACTGGTGTCTTTCTCAACCAAAAACAATAACCAAAATAGAAGATATCATGAGAAAATCAAGAATTTAAAAAATCTAAATGTTCACTTGTTTTGCTGTTGCTTCTTATGATTAAAAAAATGATTAATGTTTATAGATAGACATTAAAAATCAATCGTCTTTTTCTTTTGCGTTTATCCCAATCTATGGCGGCAGCAATCATAGACTTTTGTTTTCACTTGGCACAGTCCGAGATAATTGTGCAGGATGTCTGCTCATCTCATCATCGGCCTTCCTCTTGGTTGCTTCATGGTGACTACTAATATAAAAAGAAGTTTTGCAACAGCGTTTATGTCCACCATTCCCTCATCTTGCCCTCAATCAGTGCGATGCCGTAGTGCCTTCGGATATCCTCATTGCAGGCATGGTCGAGCAGTGTAATTCCAGACATTCAGCGCACAATTTTGGTTTCCATAACGGCAAATCTTCGCTCCATTTTCCTCATTGCCACTGATCTTAGGGTCACAGAGGATGCCGGTGGTGGTGTACCATTTGAGTAACATTGCGTTGATGTGCTCAGCGACTTCGCCATCATTGCTGTGCATTTGTGGAACTTAAAAAAATTATTATAAATTAGAAATCTCTTTCTTTTGGTTTTAAAACTTTTTTAATTTCGACAATAATTTAATTTTTTTTATGGAAATCGCTCCAGACAAAGTATGAAGCCAAATGTTATAAGGAGCTAAGAAAAACGAAAGATGTTTATCGCAAAGCCAGGAGATGCCTATTAGCCTTGGTCTTGGAATGTCCAAGGCTATAGGTAGGAGGTCAGCAGGAAGAGAGTTCCACAAGCTTGCAGTTCTTGGAAAGAAGTATAGGGAATAGGAAGCTGTATTACTATGAGGTATCAAAACAGCGAATTGATGGAGGCCACTAGACCAACGAATTGAACAAAGAAATCACATTCAAGATATCACATTACTTCAGCCAACGAGGTCACCCAGCATTTTTTGGTTAGTTTACTGTTTAGTTGTTAACAACTTAGCATAACTAAAGTTGCAAGAATAAAAAAAATATTTTAAGTGTTTCCATTAGCACTCCCTACATTCGATTCTCGGAATCCAATGGCAGGAAAACGTCACTAACATGGAAGTCTCTGATAAGGCGAGATCAGTATCTATTAAACCAATGATTCTAAAATTGCTACTCTGGATACTGTATGTCTGACCACACCATAGTTCTGTCCTTGGTCAGTGAAGAAAAAATCTTTCTAGAGAGAGGAAATTTTTATATTTGTCCCAATCCAGAGTGTCCTTTTTGGGGGAGCTTGATATATTTATCACATTAAAAACCGACCTTGTGTCTAACTACTGCCTTGTGGGAAAGCAAGTATTCCAAAATGAATCTTATTTGCTTAACAAAAATCATAGTAAAAGAGTACGACCAAACAACGACGTCTTATGTTTTGGGATTTTTGAGAGGACGATTGATGATTTGTATTATTTGGATTCTTCGTTTCGGCCAATATAACCTTCGACCTTCTTCAAGTGCGTCTTGTCGAACTCTGGAATCTTTGTGTTGACCTCAGGAATCTGTATAGCATTTTGAATGGGAGTAGCTTCTAAAATTGCTAGTATGGTGGTCTGGGAGGAAAAGTGTGGTATCTGTTCTGATACTACACTTCATCTTTTCTGTTCTTGGTCAGTGAAGTTGGCATACCAACTCTTGCTCCCTCCTCCACATATGCCCAAGAAATCTTAACCTTTAAGCACTGCTATTATTTGACTCAGTTTTCAATATAGATATATATACACTAACCCTAACACCATTAATATATATTTATATATAAATAAATAAACAAGATTTTGTTACATTCCAAAGGCCAAGATTTTATTTATCTTACAAAACATTTTTTTAAAACAAACCTTTTTGGTGCAATTTTACGGTTCCGTTTCGTTCAGTAGGGACCAACTAACATTTGTATATCAATATCGAATCTTTCCTCAGAAAGAAAAAAAGTTCTCAATTCGAAAAATTATATATTGCGACGTGACGAAAAATAAAAGTCCAAAGATCAAAACAAACTCACATTTGAATGCGCCTCCATCCATAGAACACTAACATGCAGAAATTTAAATGTAATGCAAACAGACATCTCGCTGCTCAACTCCCTACTTAGAGTGTCCCTGTAGACATGGTCCCTAATAGTAGCCCCTTACGTCCCAGTGGCAATGTGCCTTGTTTGAAGTGAATAAAAGTAAAAGAAAAAAAACTAAAAAAAAAACTAAAAAGAAATGACCTTGTGTCTAACTTTGCTTTCGTGAGGACGCAAACAAATAGGAACAAAACATGTTTTACATTCAATAATCATAAAAATACTTTTTTTATGGAAATGGCTCCAGACAAGGCATGAAGCCACTTGATGTAAGAATCTAAAAAAAAAATATTACTTCAAAGTCAAAAACTAGCCAACGATAACATGGACGGCGGCACCGGAGGGGGGGGGGGGGGCTCAAGCACCCCTACTTTACGGTCATCAATAATGAAGTTATATATGCATGTGTTTAACCGCCCCCCCCCACTTTTTAGGAGAGCCCCCCCTCACACTTTTATAACTGTCCCGCCGGTCCTGGATAAGTGTTAGATGGATAGATTCCGACTCAGAAAACAGCAATTATTCTCCCTTTGTCAGAAACATTGCTCATAGAATGTGAGGACTAAAGGACAAAATAAAGGAAGCGAGAGTTACGAGGCTGTCGAAAGTAAATCCAAGTTAGTCACTTTCTACTCTCCTAAACTTTCTAAGTTACGAGTCAGCAATTTTGGCTGGAATCAGAGTCAGGTTTTTTTTTTAAAAGCAACTAAGGAGTCAGATTATTTTTTCAGCCAAGTTCGGTGTTAGGAGTCGGCAATTTCTGCAAGAGACATTTTCTCACTTCTGCTTTTAAGAAACATCGTCATTAATCCTTGGTAGTCCGTTAATTCATTTAAAGATGTACGAAACAAATTCAGTGCAAACATACAGACATAAAATCGGAGAGCAGAACAAATTGATACAAACATTAAAATTAAAAATAATATACATACATTAATCAAGAATGGCAAACAATTTCTTAAACTAGAATGAATCAAACTTGACATATTTTCTGATTTTTTATAATTCTACCAGAGAGAGAGAGAGAGAGAGAGAGAGAGAGAGAGAGAGAGAAGGAGATAGGTATATATATAGAGAGAAATAGAGAGAGATATATAGTAAGAAAAAAAGACAAAAGGAATATGATAAAAAGGGAGAGAAATATGATGAGACAGTGATAGATAAAAGAGAGAGAAAAAGTGAGTGAAAGAAAGAGAGAGAGAAATAAAAGAGATAAAGAGAGAGAGAGAGCGATAGATAGATATAGAGAAGAGAAATAGAGAGAGATATATATATATTAAGAGCATGAGTTAGATAAAAGACAAAGAAATATAATAAAAGAGAGACAAATATAACAAGAGAGAGCGATAGATAAACAAAAGAGAGAGAGGGGGAAGGAAGAGAGGGAGAGAAAGAGGGAGAAAGAAAAAGAGAGAGAGAGTAAGAGGGAGAGGGAGAGAAGGAGGGAGAAAGAAAGAGAGAGAGGGTGAGCGAAAGAGGGAGAAAGAAAAAGAGAGAGAGAGGGAGAGAAAGAAAGAGAGAGAAAAAGAGAGATAAAAAGATAGAACACCGTTTGATAATTCCCAGAAAGTCAAGTGCTGCTGCAGTTCTCGGCCGCGCATGGCTGTCACTTTTCTGCAGACATCAGGACAGACTTCCATCAAGTAACAAGTCAACTGAACTGTTTCACTTTCCAATTGGCCGACATCTAGAAATACATCTGGATCACTTCAAGTCAAATGATTGTTTTTTAAAATACATCGCTCGTTTGAGACGGGCATGGAAGTCTACATATAGTAATATTATTTCAAAGTTTGGAGGATTTTGTTTTATGGCATATCAACCCTTTTTGAGTAATTTAATGCCGAATACAGTCATTTTGGTAAAAGTTTTTATGTTTCAAGTTTTTCTTTTTAATTTATTTTGGTCTAATAAGTCAGCACTTATCAAACTTAAAAACACGAATAAGGCTTAATCAAATACTGAGTTGAATTGAATGATGAAGAATATAATGAGATGATTGAAAGTGATGAATGGAATTAACAAAATTTGATTACTTATGAGGACGGTTCATGACAACCATTTGTTGACATTTTATTTGAAGACAATCATATTGTTAGCCTGCAGGGAAGTAGTCCCCTGGTAATGTGTTCCAAATATGGGAAGTTCTTGGAAAGAAACTCTTTTTAGGTACACACAGAAAGAAAGAAAACTTTTTGTAGAGTAGGAAAACGAGTTCTTGCTATGAATATCTTATGAGAATCGGAGATTGGAGCTCAGTCGAGCACCTTCGATGGAAACGACAATAGAGTAGAGAAAGACTAGCTGAGAGCACCCTTTCCTGCCTTGACAGAGTCCAAAACTGACTTCGAAATCTAGTAGCCGATGTCCTCTTCTCCTCTCTACAGAAGAGATTTTGTTAGTTTTTCTCTACTCAATCGTTATTTTCATGGCAGGTGCTCGGCTGAGATTCTATCTATGCCCTCCCATACTGTAAAAGATTCACAAAAAAAACTTGTCTAGCTACAATCATTGTCAATAATTTCCATTTGTCCCTCTTTGTGCCTAAAACTAAACGAAACTTCCATGAACAAAGTTTCTTTCCTAGAACTACCCGTCTGTGGAACTTAATACTGTGGGGCTGCTTTCCGGCTGACTACACCATTGCAGTTTTCAAATCCAATGTAAACAAATACTTGTTAAGTTGTCCTCTTAAGTAATCAAATTTTGCCAAACTTCCACCATCATTACCAATCATCACGGGGTTGTCTCACTGTCCACTTGACAAACTCATTAACCCTTATCCTCGAGTGGCTTTTGGGCCTTGATAAGTGGTGACTCTTTAATATATATCTTCAAAATAATTATTCATGGCGTCATTTTCAAATCCAATTTCAACAAATACTTGTCATAAACACTTCTGATGAGTATTTAAATTTTAGTTCATTCATTATTTTCAATCCTCTCATAGTATTGATCGTCATTCAACTGTCAATCTATCCACCTCATTAAACCTTAGATAGCCTCGATAAGTGGCTAAAATTAGTAAAAAAAAAGATGAGTTCTTGCTGTAAATATCTTACAAGGAGAAATGAGATTCAGTCGAGCAACTACCATGGAAATAACGATAGAGTAGAGGAAGACTAGCAATGTCTCTTCTGTGAAATAGCAGCTGTATTCATCTCATTAACCCTTATCCTTGAGTGGCTTTTAGTCTTAATAGCTTCTTTCCTCATGCTGCCGGCCTTTGGAACTCTCTCCCTGCTCCCTGTTTCCCTGGCTGTACTGACATGCAGAAATTTAAAACTAATGTGAACAAGCATCTCGCTGCAATTTAGGATGACCCCTCAGAACTTTCACCCTAATTCTCAGTAGCCCCTTATGTCTACAGTGGCAACTTGCTTGTTTGGGGTGAACTATGTTAAAAAAAAAAAAATTTTTAAAAGTGGCAAATAAAAAAAAGATTTTGCTTGGTTTAACAAATTGAATTAACTTTAATTAATTTACGATATGTTATTATTTTCTATAGTACACCAATCCCTTTTATCTTAAACTAGCAGGAAGACCCGACGTTGCTCGGGATTGAATGAGGATCTCCACTATGTACTTTTTCACTATGCTCATAACACCATTTGTTTTTACTACCCCCTCCTCCTGTTTCGCCACCTGATATAGTCGGAAGAAGCTGAAATGTTGGAAAACTGAATTAGTATCTTACACATATGGTTTAAATTTCATGAAAATCGAATACACGTATTTGAAGTTTTAAGGGGATTCTGTATCAAGGGGTAACTTAGAGGTGGGGACATGCAGATATTCGAAACATAGAGGGTAACATAGAGATTCAGGACCACTTCCATTGTTTTCCTCAGAGAATTTAATACATCTGATATAAATTTTCTAAAAATTAAATAAAAATAAGATATATTTGAGGTTTTAAGGATGTTCTGTCCTCATAGCCTCCGTAGGGTGCATTTAGAGATTTGGTAAGACTTCCATTGTCTTCCGCAGTAAATTTTACATAAGAATACACTTTTAGATTTTATATAGATTCTCTAACCTTTCTTTCTATAGGGAACATACAGACATTTAGCTTTATATACATAAAAAATTATGTCTTTTAATAATAATCATCATCATCTTGTTGTGGTAGTGTCACATATCCTCCTAACTCTCTCACACCATCTAGCTCTATCCTTCATCACACCTGGTAGAACTTCATAGGTGTAGTGACAGTTTTCTGTTAGTTGTTTGATGTGGGTTCCGTGCGGTCTACCCACTGAGCCACATACCTGATTTGACATCCACAAAAGAACATCGCTGACGATTTTATCCATAGCAATGTCCAGCAAATCTGATTCTCCTCTCTCTGACCAAGGCTGAGATCTGAGGAAGGTGTCCGTAGAGTTGCTCTTTCCTGGGGTGCCGTCTCCAGGAGATCTTAAGAGAAGCTCTTCTGGTGTACACACCATCAATTCCTTTCTCTAATCTTTTAGTGAAAGTTGAGGTGCAACTTCCATATACAAGAACCGATGCAACAATGGCTTCAAAGAAGTCACGCTTCATCCTGGTAGGAAGATTTGACTTCCAGATTGCTTTCATCTTGTCCAGTCAAGCCCAGGCCTTTCTGATTCATACCTTTAGTTCACTCTCTGAGCAAATTTACTTGTAATTTTACTACCAAGATAGGTCAACTCGTCGACATTTTTTTAGACAAGTTCCACTTAGAGAAGAGATATTTTCATGTTCGTTCAGGCAAATGCGCTTTGTTTTGTTTGTGTTAACATAAAGCCCAATGCAATTTGCCGTTCTTTCTGTCAATCTTTTCTCTTCATGAATGTACAATTCTTTCTCTTGTGTGATTAATAGTGTTTTTTTAATTCCAGGTTACTTCAAGTTAGATTACTATTTTATATGAACAGAGATTTATTTTTTAATGTCTGTGTTGTTCAAATTTGGTGTCCACGATATTGTGTGTCTGTATGCATATAAAGATACTTCCATCTTTAAGGGCCACTCATCAATGTGGTGGGCATAATATAATGTTTTAAGTTGCTTTTCAAAAAAAAAAAATCCAAGTTGAAAACTTCAATGAATTAAATTTCGGCACTATTATAAATTTGTATTTTTGTCTGTTTTTACATATGTTTCTAAATTTTTGAGATGAGGATTGATAATTTGTATTATTCGGACTACTGTTCTCATCTTGAGTGTTATTCTCAAAACGTTTTGCAAGGACCCATGGCGTAACGGATAAAGTACTAAGTAAAATTCAGTTCTAAGTGACACTCTTCCGGAGGGTGAAAGTCCAATCCTCAGTGCGGGCGATACTAAGAATACAATTACAAATTACTTAAAACTCCTACCCAGTCATGACTGACAGATCGAGGGCATGCTACCCTTGTGAATTAAATAAAGAGTTCCGTTTGAAATTACGTACAGATTTCCGAGTTCGACAGAAAGCTTCCCGAGTTCGACAAAATACACCTGAAGAAGGTCAGAGACTACATCGGCCGAAACGTTGTGAGAATAACATCAAAGATGAGAACAGTAGTCCGAATAATCCAAATAATCCAAATGTTTTCACATAGTTCGAATCTGAGTTTTTGTTTTATTTACTATGAAAATAGCTTCGTCTATAATCTGTTATAAATTATATTAAGAAGATTCAATGTGTTAGTTGTTGAAATGAATCTTATATGAATAATCAAAGTTCTGATTACATGTCATTTTTGCACATTTGAGGGGAGGGGTGAAAGGGATGTTTAGGCTGATTTGATTTCATAATTATTCCTTCTATGATGATAAATTTTAATTTCCTACAAGATGACATTACATTTGTACGGATTTTTCACTTGTTCATTGCCTGCATTTTTAATTATACACTGTGAAAATTGGCTTCTGGGCTAATAACACATAAGACGTCAAATTTTCTAATTTCTGATCATAATTCGGTGGCTAATTGAGCTACCAAAATAAATCTGGTATCATTGTTTATGATTTGCAAAGATCTATGTGCCAACATTAAAAGTTTTTTTAGATATAATGAAAACAAAATTTTTGGGTTGGGATAGCTACTAATGAAAATTAATTTTTGGGTTGGGATAGCTACTAATGAAAATAAAATGTTGGTTTGTGATAGCTACTAATGAAAATAAAATGTTGGTTTGGGATAGCTACTAATGAAAATAAAATGTTGGTTTGGGTTAGCTACTAATGAAAATTAAATTTTGGGTTGTGATAACTATTATCATCTTTTGTTCTGCTACTTAAAATTAATTATTCTCTAACAAAAATCGCCCCCCCACTTGTCATTTGTTTTTCAATCATTGTTTACTTCATTATTTTCTTTGGAATCTGTGTGTTAATATATAAAATAAAGTCAGTCTTTTCATTGTTTCTTTGTCATCAATAGCTTTCTTCTTACAAAATAAATATTTGATTTTGGTTCGTCAGTTTTTCTTGTGAATCTTTGCAGCATGTTATTCAGAAGAACAAAATTTAATTTGATTTAATTCCTCTAAAAAAATACTTTGTCTGGGTCGGAATTATTTTAAAATGCCCGCCATCTATCAACAAAGGAATTCAAGCCTGTCCTTTAACTACACTTTCATTGAAAACAAAGAAATTTGGAACAAAAAAAACGGCATAATTAAAAAAAGGAAACCAAAACAAAAGCAAATAAATACACTTCCAAATAAAGCTAGTTTTTTATGGTTTCTTTTTCTTTTTCCAGACAATTTCTTCAACAACGTTTGCAATTAAATTTTCATCAATTTGTTGGAATTATTTTGAATTTCATATCAGTAAACATTATGGTTTCCTACGTCAAAAATGATAAAAACAGAAAATTATGCTTCGCCAGTGTTCACACTAATATTCATATAAAATCATAAAATTACATCAGTAATGCCATTTTTCATAAGTATTATTATCGTTTCTGTTGATCTAAATGAAAAAAAAAACAATTGACTTTTTATTTAGAGTGAAGGATTTCTTTTTGAATTCCTTTCTGACAGCAAGGGTTGTATGATTTGCTATTTGCTTTCTCGCTCACTCTCACCACTTGAAATGGTTTCGTTTGCAGGCTAGAATAAGGTACTTTATTTACTCGCTAACTTTTGTGTGATGGGATGGATATATTAGATTTATTTATATCAAAATATACAAATAAACACACATTGGTCTTTATTATATAGTGGAGAAATTTTTTACAAAAGCCTTTTTCATAACATGTTACTCAAATGCGTTACTGGTTATTATTTCGTAATTATTTAAAGTGAGGCTAGTGTTCGATTTTGCTTTTAACAAAGTTTTTGACCACTGTAAATGCAGTTGGCAATACTCAGGAAACGCTGAAGTCGCCCACTCCACCCAACACAATTCAATCTACGGACACATGTAATTCGTGTTCCTCAGCCCATGTTTATTAATTAAGTAATTAACTTAAGCAATTACGTAAATGTGGATGAAGAAACAATTAGGTGGAACATATTGGGATCCGGCCAAGGTCACTAATTCAAACAGAAACCAGAAAAGACCAATGACCAAAATATTGTGAGAATATAAAAAAACTAAACGACGACACTCTGGCTTAGAATTAAAATAAATAGATTAATATTTATGAAAAGTATTGAAATATTAAGAGTTCAAATATCATTCAAAATATGTTTTTTGTTTATTTATATTTTAATTTGTAGTGGAGAATCCCCTTGGAAGTTCAAAAGAATCAAGAATCACCTTGGAAGTTCAAAAGAATAAAAAAATTACTTCGGAAGTCCAAATAAATCAACAATTATTTTGGAAGTCCCAAAAAATAAAATATTAGCTCGGAAGTAAAAAAAAAATTGAGAATTACCTTGGAAATACAAAACAATCAAGAATTACCTCGGAATTACAAAAGTCTCAAGAATCCCCTTGGAAGTCCAAAAGAATAAAAAATTACCTCGAAAAGAATCAAGAATTTCTTTGGAAGTTCATAAGAATCCAGAATTACCTCGAAAGTCTCAAAGAATAAAGATTCCCCTTGGAAGTCCAAAAGAATCAAGAATCTCCTTGGAAATTTAAAAGAATCAAGAATTACCTCGGAAGTTCAAAACAATCAAGAATCTTCTTGGGAGTCCAAAACAATCAAGAATTACCTCGGAAGTCCAAAAGAATCGAGAATTATGTTGGGAGTCCAAAACAATCAAGAATCTCCTTGGAAGTCAAAAACAATCAAGAATCTCCTGAGAAGTCCCAAAAAATCAAGAATTATGTCGAGAATCCAAGACAATCAAGGCAGCAAATATTTTTTTGCAACAGAAGAAAAAGAAAAATATTACCCATCAGATCAAACGTAAATGGGTAGCACTATGTGTAAAAGAAATATCGTTCCAGGGTCCATTTTTTAAAAGAAGGCAATGTGCAATGATTATCAGTGGCCTTTCATACTAAAAAATGGAAAGGTTTGAGCACCAGAAAGTTTGTTTTTAACTTGTCACTGAGTTATCGGAGTGAGGAAGTATTCTTTCACAAAGATTTGTTCCCTGCGAACTGATAGTTTTTTGTTTTTTTTTAAATATTAATGGGTTACCACTTATCAAGATCCAGAGGCGACTTGAGGATAAAGGCCAATGAGATTGTCAGATAAATGATGACCAATACTATGAAAGGATTGGAAGTGATGGGTGGAATCGGCAGAATTTGATTATTTCAGAGAACGGCTCAACAATATTTGTTAACATTGGACTTGAAAACGACCATGTTGTAGTTAGTTGGGAAACATCCCCATGGTATTGTGTTCTACAGATAGGAAATTCTGGGAAAGAAACTTTGTTCATGAAAAGAAACTTTGTTCATGGAAGTTCTGTTAGGTTTTAGGTACACAGAAGAAGACAAGAAAGTTCATTGCAGTGGAGGTAGGAAGACGAGTTCTTGCTGTAAATGTTTCACGGGAGTGGGGACTAGAGATGAGATTGGAGCTCAGTCGAGCATCTACCATTGACGTTTGCCCAAAGTAGAGTCATACATTAATCTATTGCGATGATTCATTTCATATCAACTGCTGTCTTGCCAATCAATCATGCATATCCAGGTTCTTGGAGGATTTTTTTGTTCATGCCTTTTCGGATTTTCTAGCGCATTATGTGAATTGTCCGCAAACCTTCCGTTGAAAGAGGCACTTATTTTTCTCCCCATTTCCTTTTACTCCTTGTGTTTCAAATTTTCTTTCCGTTATTTTTTTCACCTCCACCTGTTTATGTGCAAGAGACGTATGAGAACTCTGATGTGGAGAAAACATATTTGAATGGCGAAGCTATTGAGGTTTTTCAGAAGTTTTGTTATCTTGGTGATACTATTGGAGCACAGGGTGGAGCAGGTGATAATGCGATTTCAAGAGTAAGAAATGGATGGAGTAAGTTCAGAGAACTTCTGCCATTACTAACCAGCAGAGTGTTACCACTGTTGACCAAGGAAAAAGTCTATCAGGCATGTGTATGCAGTCTGATGATATAAGGAAGTGAAATCTGGCCAGTGAGGGTTGAGGATATGCGATATGAGAATGATACGATGAAGATGTAATGTGAGTGGTAAAGACAGACTTAGATCTGATGACCTCAGAGGAAGATTAAATCTGGACAGTATAGGGAGATGTGTGCAGAACAGAAGGCTTTGTTGCTATAGGCACATTGAAAAAATGTGTGAAAGTTCTTGGGTTAGTAGGTGTAGAACAGTTGAGGTAGCAGGGTGTGTTTGCAGAGGAAGGGCAAGGAAAACATGGAAGGAAGTGATAAAATGGATTTCCTAGAAATAGGTTAGTTGGAAAGTCAATTTCTAAACGTTGTCCAACACATGCATTGCTTAAGATGAAGAAGAAGAGAGTGGGTCAGTAGAGCTCAAGTTAAAAAGACAAACATCTTCTCTAGAATTATATCAACTTTAACAGTTTCATCAATACAGGAACACAAGAATATAAGGCAGGTTGGTTCGGACGGCATGCATTAGAGAAAAGGAATTGAGTTGAGGTCTTTTGGTTACACTCTCATCCAAGACATTATGACAAGTGAGTAAGGGACACTACGTCTTGTCATGTTGCCACTTCGACTGAAATTGTTGATATTTGGGCGCTAAACGGTCTCACTTTTGGGCTCGGTTCTCGTCTAAGCAACAATGAGAAACAAGCCAGGAAATGTGACGTCTTGTCACATCGGCATCTTAGCTGAAATTATTCATTAAAGGTGCCAAATAGAGCTGTGTGGAAATAAGAAAAAGGCACACATGCACAAAGATGTTCGAATCGCATGTGTATCACTACGTGAGTTTAAACATGCTTGTTTTAGCCAACCGAACCACATACTAATCACTACGCGAGTGATTACATGTAAATACTACAGAAAATAGATCTTAATCATGTGAATGCCACAAACTGTTTGAAAAGTTGTTCTTTTGTTTTGTAGAGCGGAGAAAAAAGATATGTGTGTGTAAGAAGTGTGTATATATCAAATTAAAGCAAATGTAAGTATATAGGTATTTAATAAACCCATCACTGTAGGATAACCCAAATTAAATAAACTTTTGGTTTTTGAAATGAAATGATAGCATCAAGGTTATCAAGAAAATAACAATGAACTGGTTTTTGCCATGTCGTCAGAACAGATCCTGAAAGCAATCTATACAGAGGATTCAAGAAAGAATTTCCTAATAAAAGACCGTGTGGTAGGCCTCTAGAGCGCTGGAGTGATCAGATCTGCAGCGATGTAGAGCTTCCTTTGCTAACTGTGGAAAGATTGGCAAAGCACCAAACAATATGGAAGGATTGTGTATCGAGAAAGTGTGTGAAACTCCCTTGAGGATTATCCAATAAAGTAAATATTCCGTCGTGTTTTGTTTTGGTCTACAAAGTCAGCCTGAAAAGTAATAAGTGTTGTGTTGTGTTCTGTGTGTGCTATGGGCGAAAGAGGGATAATGACAATAATGATCTGACATATCTTGCGGATATAAAAAGTGACACCCCCACTCACCCTTAAAAATGCCACCCATAGAATCGTTAATAAAATTCACAATCTTTTCTGCAATTTCACAATATGCATTTATGTCTGATTTGTGACTTGTCCACCAAATTTCAATCATGGATGTTCAACAGTCTTTGTTTTTACTAATGTGTAAGCTCTTATCAAGGCTCAAAGGCCACTTGAGGATAAGAGTTAATAAGACTGTCAGTTGGTGATGAACAACACCTTGAGAGGATTGGAAACGACAAGTGAAATTTGATTGTTTAGGCAGACAGCCTCACAAGACTTGAAAACGACCATGTTGTAGTCAGCTAGGAAGCAGCCCTGAGATATCATATTCCACACATGGAAAGTTTGAGGAAAGGAACTTTGTTTATAAAAGTTAAATTTACTTGTAGTTACAAGAGAAAATTATTTACCGTGGTTGTAGAAAGACGAGTTTTTGCTGTTTTACAGGGGGAACCAGAGATTGGAGCTCAGTCGAGCATCTACCATGAAAATAATGATATAGTAGAGAAAGATTATCGCTGTTTAATGTGCACCTCTGCACTGCAAGCATACGTGGATACAACATGCAAAATTGTCAATAATTCGGACGCACTCCTTCTCGACACTGCCCTGATTTTTGCTGCAATAGGCTATCATCAGTTCAGAAATAGTCTTGGGATTTTTTTATATCCTTGACATAACTTCACAGCTGAAAATCTTCAGGGTTAATGAACAATGAGTCTAAAGCCCATTCAGGATGAGACCTCCTACTCATGAGACGATCACCAAAGTGTTCCTGTATATCATTGGATGGCAAAAAAAAGAAAAACTGTTCGACATTCATGACTGAAACTTGTTGAACAAGCGAGGCATAGATAAAAGTTTCTGGATCAAATGGATTTGAGGCACCCCAGAATAGGCAACAACCAAAAGAAAACACATTTTGTCTTAATACCAATGTTTCTTTTTAAATTTTGATTTCCGGTCATATTGCTTCAATAAAACATTTTTCTTCAATAAAACATTTTGCTTAAATGAAACTGTTTTCTTTTTTATTCAGAACGTGCTTATTTTTTAATTTTTACTTTTGTTCATCACAAAGCTTATGGTCGTTATGTGATAGGGTCCAGATTTATAAGGGGGCAATTGGTTGTTATGTGATAGGGGCCAGATTTATAAGGGGGCAATTGGGTTGGAGAGTTGGGCAGCAAGGTTTTTGTTTACATTACATTTAAATTTCTACACGTTGGTACGGTTGAGGAAACTGGGAGCACTAAGGGAAATCCAAATGCAAGCGGTCCGAAAAAAGAAACTATTAGAGTAGAAAATCATCCAGCATCTAGGGATATCTACAGAGAAGGGGTGGGATTTTGCTACTAGTCGGTGGATCGGTGGTATTTAGAAAATCCTGTTTCAAACTTAACCGAGACAGATCAACTAACAGACAGAGCATTTTTGTGAGTTGCTTGGACCCATCGAAAATAAGATGCGTCCATTTAATCTGTGCGTTTAAAAAGGAATTTCTATTTTTTTAGTTAATCTTCCCCGGTGGTTCCGATTGTATTAGGGAGGGGAGGGGGCACTCTATAATATCACAGAGAGAAAAATGCTATTTCAACAGAGGCAGATGAACAAAGCCGCTTATCGAGCTGCAGGGATAATTCATTAAAATAATAATAAAAATTAAAAAAACGCAAACATTTTTCATATTGTCACCTATTTCCTACTTAATCTTTCCCGGCGGTCCCGATTGTGAGGGGAGGGGGCTCTATGATATCACAGAAAGAAAAAATGCTATTTTAACAGTCAGACGGACAAAACCACTAATCAAGGTGCAAGGATAATGCCTAATAAAAGGCAACAAAAAAAAAAATATATTTTTCTGGCCTTCCTGTTAATAGCACCTACTACCCTATTAAAGAAGTAATGAACTTTTCTATAAAAACACTGTCTACAACGAATCCAAAATAGTAATCATAAAAACAGAAAAAATTTTCTTTAGAAATTTAAAAAAAACAAAAAAACAGAAAAAGTTTCTTCACCAGACAAATTGGCAATTGACCATAAATGGAATCAAGACTTCAGAAAGAAAAAAGAAAAAAGAGAAAATTACCCGAGGGTAGAGATATCTGCGGAGTGAGTGGGGACGGCTTGAGAACCTACTGACCAGAATGTACAGGTCAAAGCAAACAATGCTAAGTCACCAAAAAGGAGTCAAGTTTGTTCTGTGTAAAGCCAGATTCTATTTTTTCACTCCGATCTATTTATATATAGATAATTGTTCTAGTGGTTCTAGAAAGTGCGGAACGAAATCGAATAGAGTGCTCGATTACTGGGATAAGAGCAAAATATTCATTTTTATACAGTTTCGCAAGAAAGGGACCCGCCAGCAAGGAAACCAACTTGACATGGATCACCTACTCGTTCTTCAGTTCGAAAGTTCCGGGAAAAAAAAGGACTGGTGAATGGAATTTTTGGACTGAAAAACTTCTAAGTGATTCCTGTTAAGTTCGTTTCTTTGCCGCCGGCTGTCTTTTTTGAAAAATCGCGATATCCAAAAAGTTCTGTACATTTCTTTATAGTGTACCAAAAGTCACTGACACTTGAAAAAAAATTATAACTTCTTTGTTTTTAAATATTTTTCTTTTCTTTTTTCCGAGTAGTTGAAGCTATCGTTATGACGTTATCATGAGCAAATACAGCGTTGAGGAATGAACCCACATTGTACAATGGTACTTTGAGTCACATGGGTCAAATTCAGAAACCCAGCGGTGTTACCGACGACATTTTAACGCTAGAGATGCGCCAAGTGTAAATGCCATTAAAACCATAATAAGCCGGGTTTTTAAAAAAAAAAAGGTGCAGTATGTGACTTCCCGAGATCCGGAAGGTCTCGTTCAGTAAGAAGTGAAGACAATCGGGAAGAATTTGAGCGAAGTCTGAAAGAAGATCCAATAGTTTCAATCAAAAGAAGATCCCGACAGTTGGAAGTTTCACGATCCTCCTTACATAAGATGTTGCATGACATGGACATGCTTCCATAAAAAAATCAGCTTGTCCAGCAGCTTCAGCCTCAGGATTATGAGCAAAGACTGGAATTTGCTACAATATCAATGACTTTTGGGACACCCTATATATATATATATATATATATATGAAATAAAATAATTGCACTTTGAAACCTCATTTCAAATTTGAATTACGGTATAGAAATTTAGGAAGCCAAATAACGATGCTTTTTTTCTCTCTAAAATAAATGATTTATCTACCTTAAAGATCGAACAAGCTTTCGACTTTTAAGTCATTTTCAAATTATGATGTTTTCTTTTTTTTGTAAATTATCTTTCCCGTAGGAGATATAAAAATCCCTCTTGAATAGTAGTCCGTCCGTTGAGATGATAATCAAGGTTGGTTTAAATGCCATGTGCTAAATGTGACTATGTGATATGGGTTAATGAATATTAATGAACATATATATATATATATATAGTACATATATTGTATTAGTTTCTGTAGATGTAAATCCGTTGAAACTCAAGTGTTTATAAAAAGTGCTCAATAACAAGTAGAGCTGTTCTTAAGTATACATTTTTATTTATACCAACATTATTGGTTACATATGTGCATACATGTTTCGGTTGTACTCTTCACAGAGCGTCAACCTCTTCAGACTATGCTGAAAAAAAAAAGTGTCACACTTTCACTAAATGGTACAGAGACATTAAGAAATATTAGAGGGTGGTTGAATCAACCTAGAGTGAGAGGGGACGAGAGAAATGCATAGATAGTTAAGAGTGACTGATTCAGTTAATTATAAATTACGGCTAATATTTAAAACCGAATTGTTCCCAAACATAATTCAATCCCAGATCTAATGAATATTTTAGCATGTGTTTTGCGTGATTAAAATATACAGGAAAAAAAAAACGAAAGGAAACAGACGTTGATCAAGATGCTATCAATGCCAAAGCAGTAGCTACCATCGGATATACTGCTGGTATACTTGACTGGAATGTAGATGAATTAAAATGTTTGAACACCAAAATACAAAAAACGCTTACAATTTATGGAGTTTTTGCAAAGAAAGGAGATGCAGATCGTTTGTATTTACCTAGAAAGGAAGGTGGTCGAGGTCTACTTAGTATTGAAAATGTTGTGAATACAGAAGGTGGTTGTCTATCTAAATATATTTTTGAAAGTAATGAGATTCTTCATGATGAAGTGAAAAGGGAAGAAATACTAAGGACTAGGGCGAAATAAATCAAAGGTTGCAAGAAGGAGGAGAAAAATAACTTGGAAAGAATACTGCATTTAGAGATAATGACAGCTGGAACTGGTTGGCCAGGGGTGATCTCAAAAGATCTACTGAGATCATCCTAATGGCAGCCCAAGAACAAGCCATTCAAACTAGCTCCATCAAACACTACATCGACAAAACTGCAGAATCAGCGATGTGCAGATTGTGTAATGAAAGGGAAGTAACCTTAGCGCATATTATATCTGAATGCCCAATGCTAATACAACACCAGCATAAAAAATAGAGACATGACAAAGTCACTCAGGTGCTACTCTGGAAAATATGCAAACTTTATGAATTGGACCACAATGAGAAGTGGTATGGGCATTAGCCAGAAGTGGTACAGGAGAACGACAATGTCAAACTTCTTTGAGACACGCACATACAGACTGATAAGGTTCTTGAACATTCAAAACCCGACTTAATCTTTCTAAACAAAAACAAGAGAACTTGCTTAATCATTGATATAGCCTGCTCTTTCGATACCAGAGTGCAGGAGAAATAACAGACAAAATCAATAAATATCGAGATCTAAAATGGGAATTAGTTAAACTATGGAAATGTAAAGAAGTCAAGGTGATTTCCATTATATTTGGAACGCTTGGAACCATAACAAAAAACCTCTATAAATGGCTTAAACAGATTGACGAGACAATTTCTTTTCCAATTCTACAAAAGGCTATCCTGTTAGGTACAGTGCAAATATAACTTGAATTTCATTAAAGATGACCACTAAATATATAATAGAAGACTATAAAATATATAATAGATGACCATTAAAAATATAATAGATGACCATAAAATAGATAACAGAGAACCATTAAATATATAATAGAGTACTATTAAATAAATAATAGATCACCATTAAAATATAATAGACGACCATAAAATATATAATAGAGGATCATGAAGTATATAATAGATGACCATAAAATATATAATAGATGACCATTAAATAGATAACAGAGAACAATTAAATATATAATAGAGTACCACTAAATAAATAATAAATCACCATTAAATATATAATGGATCATCATTAAATATATAATAGATCACCATTAAATATATAATAGAGCACCATTGAATATATAATAGAGCACCATTAAATATATAATAGAGCACCATTAAAAATATAATAGATCATCATTAAATATATAATAGATCACCATTAAATATATACTAGAGCACCATTAAATATATAATAGAGCACCATTAAAAATATAATAGATCACCATTAAATATATAATAGAGCACCATTAAATATATAATAGATCACCATTAAATATATAATAGAGCACCATTAAAAATATAATAGAGCACGATTAAAAATATTATAGATCACCATTAAATATATAATAGATAACCATTAAAAATATAATAGAGCACGATTAAAAATATAATAGATCACCATTAAATATATAATAGATCACCATTAAAAATATAATAGATCATCATTAAAAATATAATAAAGCATCATTAAAAATATAATAGAGCACCATTAAAAATATAATAGATCACCATTAAAAATATAATAGATCACCATTAAATATATAATAGATCACCATTAAAAATATAATAGAGCACCATTAAAAATATAATAGAGCACCATTAAAAATATAATAGATCACCATTAAAAATATAATAGAGCACCATTAAATATATAATAGATCACCATTAAATATATAATAGATCACCATTAAAAATATAATAGATCACCATTAAAAATATAATAGAGCACCATTAAAAATATAATAGAGCACCATTAAAAATATAATAGATCACCATTAAAAATATAATAGAGCACCATTAAAAATATAATAGAGCACCATTAAATATATAATAAACTACCATTAAATATATAATAGAGCACCATTAAAAATATAATAGATCACCATTAAATATATAATAGAGCACCATTAAATATATAATAGAGCACCATTAAAAATATAATAGATCACCATTAAAAATATAATAGAGCACGATTAAAAATATAATAGATCACCATTAAATAATATTAGATCATCGTTAAAAATATAATAGATCACCATTAAAAATATAATAGATCATCATTAAAAATATAATAGATCACCATTAAAAATATAATAGATCACCATTAAAAATATAATAGATCAGAATTAAAAATATAATAGATTATCATTAAATATATAATAGATCACCATTAAAAATATAATAGATCACCATTGATATCTGATTTGTCAAAGAACCAAGAATGCATTATAATCACATAAAATTAACAGATGTTTTGGAATTTTTGACATGAGCATTGATAATTTGGATTAATCGAACTACTGTTCTCATCATGGATGTTATTCTCACAACGTTTTGGCCGATGTATCCTCCAACCTTCTTCAGATGCATTCTCTACAACTCAGGAATCTTTCTGTCGAATTTAGGAATCTGTAAGGAATTTTGTACGAAAACCTTTATTTAATCTACTGGGTCAGCAAGAACCTGTTGTGTAACGGATATAAGTGTTAAGTAATAATCAGTTCTAAGTCTTCTGGAGGTTGAAGGTTCAATCCTCAGTGCGGGCGATACTAAGAATACAATTACCGAATAAGTTAAGACTTCTACCTGGTCCAAGAATCTCTGCTTGTTATTGCTATAATAGAATAAGATTTAATGGAAAACAACTGTTTGTGGTCGCGGAATCATTAATATAAAATAAAATCATTTATTTCATGCACTTCTTCTCTATATATAAAACTCAATGTCTGTGTGTATGTGCCTTTGTGTGAACCCTATAAAAAGAAAGATTAGAGAATCTTAAAACTTCAAATATATTCTATTTTTATGAAATTTAAATTATATGTATCAAATTTTCTGGGGAAGACAATAGAATTTTAAATAATAAATAACACAATAATTTTTTGTTATATTTTTTATTATTTGAACAATTCTTATCTGGTTGTTAGATTCACAACGTTTCGGCCGATGTAACCTCCAAACTTTTTCAGTTACATCTTTTTTAACTTGTGAACCTTCTAGTCGGACTCGGGAATTTACAGAATTTCAAACTGAACTCTTTAGTTAATCCACAGGGGTAGATTGTTATCCTTCTGCGGCAGACCGGGTAGAATTGTTGATGGTCGATAGATCGAGAACAATGTACCCCTGGGGGTTAAATATAGGGTTTAGTGCAAAATTCCGTATAGGTTCCCGAATTCGACATAACGATTCACGCATTCACAATAATGTATTTGGGGTATGCAATCAATCAAAACATTAGGAAAATAACAACCAAGATGAGAACGGTAATTGAAATAACACAAATTATCAATCCTCATCTCAAAAATTCCGACACATGACATTTAATAAATAAACATACGAAGAATACGTTTTAAAAATATTTGTCCTTATTTTTCTTTTTAAGGAATGAAAAGAAAAAAAAAAAAGAAACAAAAAGAAAAGAGGAGTCATTAATTTTAATTTTCTGGGGAAAAAATTGTTTTTCTACAGAACTAGCAAATCAGATGGAGTCAGAGGTCGGGGAGCATCGGTGAAGTAGAAATGCGAGCAAAGACAAATAGCATTCACGTAGAAATTGGAAGAAAAGAGATACAAAAATCAAAGAAATTATTTGGTTTATGTGGAATACAGTTCTCATTTTGGATGTTATCCTCACAACGCTTCGGCCGATATAACCTTTGACCTTCTTCAGGTGCATCTTCTCAAACTCGGGAATCTGTACCCAATTGTGAACGGAAACTAGGAGAGTAGAAAGTAAACCTTGGGTTTACTTTCTGCAGCCTCATAACTCTCGCTGCCCTTATTTTATCCTTTAGTCCTCACATTCCATGAGCGATGTTTCTGACAAAGGAAGAAGAATTGCTGTTTTCTGGGTTGGAATCTATCCATATAACATTTATCGTTGACTAGGTTTTGACTTTGAAGTAGTATTTTTTTTTAGCTCCTCACATCAAGTGGCTTCATGCCTTGTCTGGAGAGATTTCTATTATCCCCCCCACCCCCAAATTTTTTTTTTATATAATCCACGAAGGTTGCTTGATCTTGTTCCATCAGCCATGACGATTTAGAATTCTTAAGTAATTTGTAATTGTATTCTTAGTATCGCCCGCACTGAGGATTGAACCTTCAACCTCCAGAATACAGTCACTTAGAACTGATTATTACTTAGCACTTATATCCGCTACGCCACAGGTCCTTGCAGAAATAAATTGTCTGCTGTTAAAGATACGGGTGAAACTGATGATCCAGCACCTCTTTTAATTCGGACAAAATCACACAAGGGAACTTGATAGTCTCACTGTAGACAGACTAATTTACTGGGTGGCCAGCAGATGGCTGTGTGTCTAGTCTAATATCTATTTGTTTGTTTACACTGCCCCTGCTGGTGGCAGTCTCCCATTATTTTGATATTTTATCTTATTTTGCTAACATTTAACCGTAGTTATGCCTTCATAGATAAAATCAAGTGACAGACACAGTGTTTATTCACTCATTACCGATGATTACCCCCTGATCTTATTTTGGCCTACAATCTCATCAATGGCTGTTACAATCTCCGCAGGACCTATTATTTACTCCTGCACCAGAAAGAGGTCTACACGGATATCACCAGGAACTGTTTCACTGTTTCCATTAAATATATAATAGAGCACCATTAAATATATAATAGATCACCATTAAATATATAATAGATCACCATTAAAAATATAATAGATCACCATTAAATATATAATAGAGCACCATTAAATATATAATAGATCACCATTAAATATATAATAGATCACCATTAAATATATAATAGAGCACGATTAAATATATAATAGAGCATCATTAAAAATATAATAGATCACCATTAAATATATAATAGAGCACCATTAAATATATAATAGATCACCATTAAATATATAATAGATCACCATTGAATATATAATAGAGCACGATTAAATATATAATAGAGCATCATTAAAAATATAATAGAGCACCATTGACATCTGATTTGTCAAAGAACCAAGAATGCATTATAATCACACGGGAACCGGTGTGTCAACGGGATTATGCCGTCTTATTATGCTGTTTTTATACCTCATCGTAATACAGCTTCTTATTCCAGTAGGTTCTTTCCAAGAACTGCAGGCTTGTGAAACTCTCTTCCTACTGACTGTTTTCCTCCTACCTATAACCATGGTCTTTTCAAGACTAAGGCCAGCCAATAAGCATCCCCTGTCTTTACGATAATCAGCTTTTGTTCTTTTTAGTTCCTCACATTAAGTGGCTTCCTGTCTTGTCTGGAGAGACTTCCATAAAAAAATCTTTCTTTTCTTTCTTCAACCATGTTATTATTATTGTCCTTTTTTTCATAAAAAACGACTCTAGAACCAAAATCTGCATTGCACCCGTGTCTGCTATTTCTTTAAATTAAAAAAAACAAAAAAACTTTGAATTGTGCTTAAATAATTATAGGATATTTTATTGCAATTTTTTTATTAAAAAAAAAAGATTTTTTTCTAAAAGCAGAAACAAAATTACGGCAAATTTGAAACAGAAAATTTTCCTCCTTAATTTTCTGAATAAATTGAACAGTTAATAAGTTAAAAAAAAAAGATAGTCACATTTTTTGAAACATTGTTGTTTTGTGTTTGAATTATATTTTAGGAATTTGAAAACCAAATAAACAATATGACTTTTTTTTAACTAAATGAATTAATTTATTTAAAACCTGAGCTTTCGACAGAATGCACCCTTTTCAAGAGCAAGACATTTTTTTCCTATTTTTTTTTTCTTTCTACTGGTCTTTCCTGTTTGAGGCATATTTGCTTTTTCATGGAGACAGTAGTCCGTTCGTCTGGTGAAAATGACGGTTGGTTTGAAAAAAAGTCTGAATGTGGACACATGACTTTGTGTTTTAAATAATGAAAAGATAGTCACATTTTTTTAAACATTGTTTTGTATTTGAATGATATTTTCGGAATTTTTAAATAATTAAATTTGTTTTAAAAAAAATACCACATTGTTTATTTGGTTTTCAAATTCCTAAAATATCATTCAAAGTTAATAAGTTATTGTCTTCTCGACAGATTTGTGTTTCAACCAATTTCCGTGGAGACTAGTGGAGTTATAGGCCCCGCCAAGCGCGACTTCCTCGGTAGCCTTGGTCTGTGACTAACGTGCCACACCGAGGACAATCGTAAATTAACTTGGCTTTGCGAGCACCTCTCTATCACCATTATTCTGGAAACGTCTTGAGCCTGCTCTCGGACGGCTAAGCCAGCCGGACATGCGATGAAACTTCCTGATGAATGCAGGTTGGTTTTAAAAAGGGATATTTTATTAATTAATTATTATTTGGTTAGATTAAAATTCAAAGAGTGTCGTCGATCTGAACGTTTTTTTTTTAAATAAAAAATATACTCGTTAAAATAAAATAAGTTATTCAAATATAGAAGTAAAGTACTGAATTCACATTATTAAATAGTGAAATAATTTCGCAGATTTAGTTTTGTTTCAGAAATTTTTTTAGATCAAGATTGCTACTTCGGATTATATGGACAACTATTCTCGTCTTGGTTGTTATTTTCACAACGTTTCAGCCGATGTAACCACCGTCCGTCTTCAGGTACATCTTTTCGAACTTGGGTATCTCTATGTCAAACTCAAGAACCTATACCGAATTTTGAACAGAACCCTTTATTTAATTTACAGGGGCAGATTGTTCTTGTTCCGTCATCTATGACTGGGTAGAAAGGTTAACTATTATGTTATTTTTTATTATTATCACTTGTAGTAAGGATTGAACCTTCAAGCCCCAGAAGACTGTCATGCAGAACTAATTGTTAATCAACACCTTTATCCGTATATCCATGTATTTTGTTTTGTTTAAAATTATATAAATTTTAATATTTGTTTCATGGCTCAGTTAATTTTGTGTCCGTGATTTTAGAGTCAGAGAATCGAAGACGGTGGCAGGTGGAAGAAAAAGCCAGTTAAAAATGTCGGTCTTAAAAACACATCAACTAACTTCTGCAAAAATTGGTAAAACTCCCAACCTAAAAGGTGGGATATAAGGCTGAAAAAAAGTCTGACTCAACTCCTGCAAAATATTTTGACTGCCGACTCCAACTCTAGATTCAATGATATAAAAGTTGAAAAATAAAAAATAAATCGGTAAAATTGTCGTTTCCCAACCAAAATGCTGAACAATAAATCGTCATCAGTTTTCTGATTTTTTTCTGACCTCACAAATGAGTAAGTAAACTCAAATAAATTGTTTTGGACTAATTTCCCAACTGTATTTCCTTTAAAATAATTTAAAGTAAATTTTAAATTAGTCCAAAACAATTTATTTGGGCTTACTTACTCATTTGTGAAGTCGGAAAACTGCAGACGATTTGGTTGGGAAACAACAATTTTATCGAATTTTTTTTGTCTAAAGAAAATAAATGAATTCTTTAACATCGAACAGAATCTTTCAAATAAGATTGTAATAATTAAATTTAAAAATGTCAAAATCCTATTTAAAAAAAGAATAATTATTTGCTTATTAAATTTTTTAGCGTGAGTACAGAATAGTTAATAAATCCCCACCTCCCCATGTTAAGAATGGCTTTTTAAATTATAACAAGAAGGTCCACTGGCCTCCCCCAACTCTGATACAAAGATGTTGCGAAGCGAGACATGAAGGCGATCGACATCAACATTGGGTCTTGGGAGAGCATTGCAGATGACCGCTTAAGATGGAAAGGAACTCTGAACTAAAATCTGATACCAACAGTCTAGAGACCACACATGTTTGTGACCTTTTCATCAGTCTCTCCAGTCGAACAGACATCCAGGACAACTAGGCCAAGGATGCATCACCCATGGTCGACTCTGACCAACGTAAGCCTACTACTAGAGGCTATCACCCTGATCGAGTGAAGCCAGCTTCCTCCCGAGCAAGTACAGCATCTCTGACCATCACAACCCACTTTTCCCAATACTGAGCTTGGTCACACGATATGGCTAGCCAATCCTGATTCCATAGTCAAAGAACAACTACTTGTGGGCTTGATAGTGCTGCCAGGTCACCTTTCAATTCTTCAACTGCCTACTAGCACGTTTGCAGTGATTCATACAAATTTACTTTTTTTAACGAGTGTCTTCACATTGTTCAAAGGTCCTAAATTGAGGTCTAATCATCAGATATAGTCGATGGTCACACCCAGAATCTTGAAAAATGGACTCAACCATAATAGATCATTCCGCAAAGAGTTGCGAGTTTCATCTGTATGAACTAGTATGGATCGTAGACAAGTCATTGGAGATACCCAATAAGATTCGTTGTGAAGCAGTATTCATCTTCTTCGATGCACATGTTTTTATCTTTTTTCTTTTTTCTGTGTTTTGTTCAAGAGTGACAAATGAAAGCAAATCATGTTATATTGCATGTCGTAAAAAGTCCCCTCAGCAGGGGTCACTTCTGCGCTCAAAAGCAGACTGGCAGAAAATGGAGAAAAATGGAGGGAAAAGAAAAAAGTTAATGGAAAAAATGCAGAACTGAGCAGTAGATCTTCAGGGGTCATTCATTGCAAGAACATTCACAGACTTTTTTGACAAATCCAATAAAGTGAAATGGTTTAAATCTTTAATTGATTTTTATTTCAAAGTAAAACAAAAAATACAAGAACGGGTATTCATTTTTCATTTTTAAGAATAATCCATTCAACCTGCATGTTCAACGATGCAAATGCTATTTTAAACATAAGTGTGACAGACAATCGATGCTATTTCAAATTAAGGTGTGACAGACCGACAAAAAGGTTATTTTGAAACTAAGCATGGCAAACCAATGAAGATGTTATTTCAAACTTAAATATGAAAGACAAAATAAAATGCTATTACACATTGAAGCAGGACAGACCAATAAATGTGCTATTTAAAACTTTTAAAAAAATACTATTTAAAACGTACGTGTGACTGACTGACAAATACACTATTTTAAACTTAAGTGTGACAGACAAAAGAAAATGTTATTTCAAACTTTAGCATCACACACAACAGAAAATTTTATTTTAAACTTTAGTGTGATAGACAAAAGAAAATTCTATTTAAAACGTTAGTGTGACAGACAAAAGAAAATTCTATTTCAAACGTTAGTGTGACAGACAAAAGACAATTCTATTTCAAACTTTAGTGTGACAGACAAAAGACAATTCTATTTCAAACGTTAGTGTGACAGACAAAAGACAATTCTATTTCAAACTTTAGTGTGACAGACAAAAGACAATTCGATTTCAAACTTTAGTGCGACAGACAAAAGAGAATTCGATTTCAAACTTTAGTGTGACAGACAAAAGAGAATTCGATTTCAAACTTTAGTGCGACAGACAAAAGAGAATTCGATTTCAAACTTTAGTGCGACAGACAAAAGACAATTCGATTTCAAACTTTAGTGCGACAGACAAAAGAGAATTCGATTTCAAACTTTAGTGCGACAGACAAAAGAGAATTCGATTTCAAACTTTAGTGCGACAGACAAAAGACAATTTGATTTCAAACTTTAGTGTGACAGACAAAAAGAGAATTCGATTTCAAACTTTAGTGTGACAGACCATTTTCCAATAATTTAAAACTCTTGAGTTAATCCACTATAAACTGCAGAGTTGCAATCGACATCCTCATTTGCATAAAATATGCATGTGGATGTTTTTGTTGAATCTTAAGATTTTTTTTTTACACTTTATAGTGACAGATTGAGTAAGAAAACTAAGAAATTGAAGGACGTATCTCTAAAACCATCATCAGCGTCGGATTTTTATGCAAATGCAAAGTGCCCAGAGGAGAAAGAAGAAGAGGAGGTCTGTCATAAAGAGAGAGGGAAAAGTGTGTGCATGTGTGGCTCGTAGTGAACCTGACATAATTTCAACAATGGAAATTATTAGACAAGCTCGCGAATTCACATTCATTTCTGGAGAGGAGATGAATAATAATAGCAGACAATTATTTATTAAAATTAAAAACATTATGCAAATTGGATATCGCGTTTCCTTTGATAACAGGTCTATATACAGAATAAGCGGGAAAATATTAAACTGAAATTGATATGGAAAAATCGAATATGACTGACCACATATGGAGAGAAAAGGGAAACCATCTACCCTCATGGGACGAAGTAAAAATTATGGACAGAGAAGAACGGTAGAGAGTCAGACATCTCAAAGAAGCAGCACATATGTTAGGCGACAATGGCCTCCTCAGCAGACCTTTAATACAATATGGGAACCATTAATTATCTCTATATTAATAAAGTAAAGACGATTTTTCACTTGTACAATCAATCAGTATAGAGCGCTAAACACAGGTGCTACATATAATTCTAACATGATCAGGCATAATGCCAATAACTGATGCGTGTTTCTGGAAATTATCAGCCAGTTTCATTCCATTTCAGAATTTCCTACATTATTTCCGACCTAGCTGACCGTCACAAAAAATCATACTTAAAGGAAGTCGGAGTAACTTTTACTCACACACAAAAATCTACTACCACTCCCCCATCAATCACTGGGTGTTCTACTTGATTGGATACTTTTTCCAGATGAAACCATCATTGTTTCATTTTTTAATACAGTGATATTATCTTTAGCCCATTATTATTTCCCTAAGTAAATACAGATCGCTCCCTTGAGCTTATGTTCTTATTTTTTCGGCACTTCGATTGGCTGTTTGCAAACCTATTCAGAATTAACAGAATATAATTGGCGAACGATTAAAAAAAACACTTTGAAAAATAAAACATGGCATCTTCTATTTCTCCGTTCAGTAAAAAGAAAAAACGGAATTAATGCTCCTACATTCTATTAAATATTACCAGTTCATACTTATATGTAAATATAAACAATTCCGACTAATAATGACACATCGGGGTCAATGACGTCACTTAAAGTAAGCTTCCTTTTTAACTTTATAATCGCTATCTCAAATTCAATTACATTCTACCTAGTTTTCTAGAGTATTCAAGGAATGATAGAATATAAGATTGTTTTTATTTAAGCAGGTCCGTCTGACTATCCAGAATACAGTTAATCATTTTCCAGAATGAAGGAATAACAAAAACGAACAGCTCACACAGTAATTACAATAGGGTCTTCGCCTGACGCCTTGTCTAATTGTAAGTTACTTTCCTTCGATTTCTTCGCATAAAAAAGTCACAATAACTGTTTTTTTTTGTTTTCTTGGTAACCAGTATTAATTGATTAAAACTAACAATAAGATAATTGAAGATGGTTTAGAATTTTTATTAAAGAAAACTTAGACGACTTTTTTTTAATACAACGTTTATAACAACTGGTGTTCTTTTTGGTTAACCGGCATTAATTAAAACTAAAAATACTTTTCTTTTTTAATATACCAAAGTTTATAAAATATTAAGAAAAAACATGTTAACATTTTTAACATTAAAACAATAATAAAAGAAACCCTGCAACGACTGTTTGTTTTTTGTTTTTTTAATGTAAAACACGTTCGTCGATGTTTTTTGTTTATTTTGTTTTTAAATGTTAAAGACCGTAACCGTTTTTTTGTATATGTTATAAACTGCGTTACATTAAAATAAAGATTTCTTTAATAAAAAATTAAATTCCTCTGCAACTATCTTTGCCATTTCAACACTATTTTTAATAAAAAGTACTTTAACTTGGGTTGGTTTTAGCATCCTAAATTTTCTTCAGAAATAAATGATGAATCTCAGTAAACGAGAGTTATCTCTCTTGCATCGGTGCCTTTCTCTACAAGAGTGCATTTCTCTGCAAGAGAGCCAACAAAACAAAATATCCCTTATTAAGTTTTAACATGCAATTTTCTAATTAAAATAGAATATTTGTTTTAACATGTACATTAAATATAAACCAAAACTTGTATTACTGAAAATCATCAAATAATTCTAATAAAAAAATGCTTTATTTTTACATTTTAATTTTTTGAAGGGCGCAATCATTTCAAACCGTCTAAATTACACTTAAAACATTGTTTATGACCCTTTCGTACAACAGAAACAGTTCACTGATGACGACCCATGGCCACGTAATTCGGAACAACGCCGTGTAAGGAAGAATATTCAATATCGCCAACTTATATGTCACCTAATCTACACGTTAGCAATATTTTTACAATCACACCCATCAGAGTAAAAAGGGGGTTCATAATTTAAAGCGCGGAAACTATTTGGTATTAAAAAATTTTTTTTTTAACATAGTTCACCCCAAACAAGGCAGGACGCCGCTGTAGAGGTAAGGGGCTACTGAAAAAAAAGGGAGAAGGTTTGGGGGTTCAACCTAAATTGGGAGCTGCGCAGCGAGATGTCTGTTTACATTAGTTTTAAATTTCTGCATGTCAGTACCGTCGGGGAAACAGGGGCAGGGAGGGAGTTCCAGAAGGCAGCAGCACGAGGAAAGAAGCTATTGGAGTTTACAATACATTGATAAGAATACTGTAGAAAATCATATAGATGGGTGGGATGGGGTGGTGTATAATGGGTCAATTTTTGAGGATTTTGAAGGAAAAGGGACAATTTTATATTAAAACTTTTCTTTGGGGTAGATGGGTAACACATGTATAACAGTTAATTTTTGGGTTGTTTTCTAAAATATTATCACATTGTGCACCGGTATGAAAATTGGTGGAACTCTTTAGGTGGTTCCTCATAATGAGTCACCATTGTGTCTCTCCAATAAAACCCTAGTTTGTCAGAACAAAAGGGGATAAGCAGTAAGAGCTGCAACATAACAACAATAGGTACTTGGAGAGAATTTATATTCATAGCTAACAATAATATAACAAGACTTTAATAGAAAAAATACAGAACATCTCCATAAAATAATAACTAGGCGAAATATAGAATAGCACACAAATGTCATAAACATAACCTCTCACAAACCAATTTTATTTTCACCGAGACGATCCTTGCTATCATTCCATATCCTCTGAATATAGCACAAAAATGTCATAAACACAAGCTCATTAGTACAAATCTATTCAAATTAGTAACTATTGTTGCCAACAGGGAGCCGAAGAAGTGTCCCCTTCAATAAAAATCTGAGGTGACCCATTATGCCCCATCTTGAAAAGTAAGTGATTTTTTCTAACTCTGTCAGTCATGTCTCAATCTCAATTTCTATTGATGTTTTCCAAACCAAAGTTCTTTTATTCAGAAGTCGATGAGACAACTTCATCACCAAAAATTTAGCTAGTCAACTAGTAGAACTTTCCGAAGTTGGTAAACCAAGGAAGAAGAGCATAGGAAGAACTTTAGGTTGAGAGAAAATAAAAGAAGCCTTCGAGTTGACCCATTATACCCACTGACCGATTATGTCCCACCCGGCCCTACAAATGGAGAGGTGGAGCACAACAGAATCGAAACTACAAAACGATTAAACAGGTAAGAATAGCTTCTTTTTTTCATACATCATGGCCTCCATTTAGTTTTAAGATACAATGGATACCCCTTGTAACACTGGCTGTGCTTGTAATTGTGAAGCAAGGGTTGCACAATCTACAACCACACATCTCTTGAGTCGATATTGCTTGATTTCAATGGCAAGGAAAAGTCCAAGACAACTGGAAACCATGCCGATATAAGCTGAGAGAACATATAGCACATGGTATTCCAAAATGGTCACCCATTTTAGTACTGACCAGGCTAAACGTTGCTTAACTTCGATGATCTAACGGGAACCGGTGTGTCAACGTGATTATACCGTATATTTTTCGTACATACATACGAAAATTCTGGTTATCTGCTTTTAACATTGTGGGGGTCTGTATTTGTGGTGGATCGTTAAAAGTTCGGCATGAAATTTTTGGAGTTAATCTCCTTTCTCGGGCAGCGCTGGGACACAGGTCAGCTAGTAACTAATAAATTAGAACCCCATTAGAAAAAAATATATAGGGAGATATATAGTCATCGAGAGACGGACTGTTTTGCAGCCTTTATATGTTGGTCTGTGAAATTCAAGGAAAGAAACTCTGTTCATGGAAATTCCATTTCATGTTAGGCACACGAACGAAGAAAAGAAAGTTCTTGCTGCGGATGTCTTACAAGAAGGAACAAGAAATTGGAACTCAATCAACCACTTTCCATGAAAATAACGATAGAGTAGAGAGAGACTAGCAATATCTCTCCTGTGGCAACTTGCCAAGGGCGATAACTTATCTGAATTTATTTTTAGATTTTTGTTTTCAACAATTGATTTTATCAAAAATTTCTTTCATGTTAAGAAATAATGAAACAACAAAAAAAAAAATGAAGGTATGGGAGAAAATAGGGTAAATGCTTACTTTAGGGTCCTGAATCAGTTAATTTAGACTGGGGGATCAGTTTCACATATAAACCTAAAATGATCACCCATTTCTAGGCCAAAGCTTCTCAGAATTGCGATGACATTTTTGAAAAAAGAAATAAAACCATAAAAAATGAATTTGAGATTTGAAATAAAAAATGCTGATCAATATTGCAGTTTTGATCAGAAATGACTAACGTCAATCGATTAGTTTATCTAAGGACAGCGCATTAAACCCTGGGGAGACCTTGATTTACCCAAGTGTGTTGGAAGTTAGTTCAGGTGAAGTGAAGTGATTGAAGTCAGTGTGTGTGTGTGCGTGAATGTGGTTTGGAGCAACAAAAATGACTTTTAAGTCGGTACAGGTGGAAAAGGAGAAGAAACTTCAAACGGCAGATGAAAACGAAAGCTCAGAAAGAATTTTGTTTTATATTAAGAATTTCATGAAATAGGGAAAAGGAGAAAAGAATTATGCGGAAAGAAAAGTATAACAAAAAAATGGGGACTGAAGTATGGATGAGCGAAATAAAAAACAAGGGCAGTGCTTACCATTTATGTGTGTTAGGGTTAGTGCTTACCATGTATGCGTGTTAGTGTTAGTGCTTACCATGTATGTGTGTTAGGGTTAGTGCTTACCATATATGTGTGTGCAGTCGTGAGCTCCAGAGAAATGTGGAGAGACCCTAACTAAGACTTCATCAACACCTTTTTATCATGCACATGGCCGAAACTGAATGCAATTTTTTTTTAAGTCGAAATATTAAATTTATTCAATAAATAAATGGAGGTGAAGGTGGTCAAGTCATTAACGACGGACTGACGACCCAGGGTGGCAAGTTCGAATCCAGTCGATTCCATAGTACCACTTTCACTTAAGGGGAAGTGACGGTGGTCAAGTGGATAACGACATGGACTGACGACCTGGTTGTGCCAAGTTAGAATCCAGTCGGTTCTGTAATATAACTTTCACTTAGGGATGTTGGCAACCATTACGTGGTCCCTCCTGCGAGAATGCCGACAACAGAACCAAGCCGGTCAACAAAGTTGTACCGTGTTGATTCATACGAATTTACTTTCACTTAAGGATGTTGGCACCTTTACACTGTCTCTCTTAAAAGAATACCAACAACATAAGCAAGTTCGACCACGTCGATCCATACGAATTTACTTACTAATAAATACATAATTAAATAGATTTTTTGTGGTACAAAATTTTATTACGACAAAGAATAAGAACATGTGTGAGATTTCTTTTTGGAGAAATTGAAAAATGGTAAAATCGCGAAGAACTGTTATAATTACTGAAGGGTCGGTAATAATCAAGACAAACACAGTGGTATAATTTACAAACGTGTATTAACAAAAGTATGTTACAGAAAAAATGCGTCTGATTCAGTGGCCATAACTGCCATGACACTTAGTTGTAACTGTATTTATTGCGTCCATTCATTCCCGAAATAGGTAGATCAACTTACACCATAACAACTGCATTAATCTACTCAGCTGGCTTTTGTTCACATTCATCAGAGTAAATATTGTGAAAGAGAGTTTAATGTACTGCGTTTAAAAAGTAAAATAGCAGAGTAAAATGAAGATGAGTGATACGTTTGGAAAAAATAGGGAGAGGTCACAAGTGGATCAAATCAACCCCAAGAAGTCACTCCTTTTGCTTACATAAGGAGGGTTTTAATAACTAAATATAAACCGTTTTGAGGACTTTAAGATGGAACGACGAATGTGATCAACTTATGACAGAGAAATAGTTACTGGTGTAAGCCGACACACATTCGGTGCTATTTGACCCGGATGTGTTCACTAAATGATTTAAATTGTTTCGTCATAATTAAAAGTTGATGAAAATCTTTTTCAACCACCAAATTTAAAATCGCCTATATTCGGAACATCAGGAAGTTTCATCGGATGCCCAACCAGCTTGTCAAGCTAACAGGCTCAAGTCGTTCCCTCGAATGTCGATGGAGAGGAGCTCGTAGAGCCAATTCATGATGGTCCCTGGTGTGGCGCTTCATTAACAGACTATGAATGATAGGGAAGGGGGGGGGGACTCAATTTCTCCACTCATCTCCACTTGGTTGAAATACAAATATAAATGCAATTAAATGTACGCTCAGAAGATTGTGGTGCCCTGGTGCTACTAGATCAGGCTGTCTGAAAATACTGGCTTCCTGACCTAAAATGCACCAAACATTGATGTTATTGGTTTTTTTTGTTCCCTTTGCAAAAATCAACAATTTTGTGCAAAAAACAAGAACAGCAATTTTTATGTACAAAACAGCCAAACCAAACAGCATGAACAAATATTTGAAGATATAAAGAACTTGAAGCATCTTTTACCAAAATGACCAGATTTTGCATTAAATAACTCGAAAAGGGTCGATATGCCATAAAACAAAACAACTAACCAAGATGGTGGTCGTAAAACGCATATCACATTCGGTGTCCATCTGATTTGTGACGATTGGTGATTTTGTTACGAAGAGTTTCAGTGGGTCCCATTTCAATTTACGACGATGATGCCGTTACAAATAATGCAACTACTACTATCACTACTACTGACAATAAATGAGTGATTGGCACAACAAAGATCTGAAGAGAATTACGAAAATCGATAAAAGACATTCATCTCAAAATATCAAAGAATGTTTGTATGAAGTTCTGACGACTCGTCAACAACAGTTTCATCTTTCGAGAAAACATTGCGGATTATATTTTTGTTTCTTTCCAGTTTAAGCATAGGGAGATGGAGTGGATACTAGCACGGATTGATAACTTATCATCATCATCATCATCATATTCAGTTTAACGCCCATTTTACATGATGGCATATGTTGACAGCTTTTAGAAATTGACTTCCAGACTAACCTATCTCTGACCAAGTCTTTATTTATACCTCTTTCTCTCCAATCCATTCTTATCACTTACTCTCGTGTCATCATCGTCATCATATTCACTTTGACATCCATTTTACAAGATGCAATCATCAGTATGGGAGGAGACAATAACTACATGGTTTGAAATCCAATACGAAAGTTATATTTGACTCAGTAGTCGGAGAGCGTACCGATATGTCCACCACGCATTGCCGTAGAAATGGGAAAGTGAATTAACGGCTAAATAGCAAATTCAGCAGCCACGTTAGCAAGTCGTCAAGAGAACTCAATGGGCGCGACCTAGAATATTGCATTACGCTATGAATAATGGCTTTTTGTTCCCTTACGTACAGTTCTCAATCTAGAAAGAGCTTTCTTTTGAAAGCGATGTTGAAGCCTTTAAACTGAAAGTAATTTATGATTTTAATTAAAGATTAAGAATGGAAATCAAGTATTATGGTTTAGTTGTGCTTCCGAATCAAAGGCAAACATTTTTGCATGTGTCTGATCATCATCATCATCATCATCATCATCATCATCATCATCGGTTTAACGTCTGTTTTACACTCTGGCATGCATTGGAGGGCTTTTAGAAATTGACTTACAAACTCACCTATCTCTGACCAGGTATTTATTTATCCCTCTTTCTCTCAAGTCTATATTTATCAGTTCCTTCCATGTTTTCCTTGGTCTTCCCTATGAACTGAACCTGCTACCTTAACTGTTCTACATCTACTAACCCAAGAACTCCCATCCATTCTTTCAACATGGACATACCATCAAAGTCTCCTGTTCTGCACACATCTCCCTATACTGTCCAGATTTAATCTTCCTCTGAAGTCATCAGATCTACGCCTGTCTTTAAGATTCACATTACACGCCCATCGTATCATTCTCATATCGTCTCTCTCCTTGCAACACAAGTCCTCAACTCTCACTGGCCAGGTTTCACTTCCATACACATCATCACACTGTATACACATCCCTGATAGACTCTTTGATATGCCGTGTTATAATCCTGTCACACCCATAGTGCCACTTTCACTATAGATGTTTACAACCTTTACATAGTCCCTCCTGTGAGTAGCCAACTCTAAAAAGGAATTGGGAAAACCAATGCCGACAACAGAATCGGTTAAAAAACTTAACATGCTGATTCATACAAAAAAGTCACGTTATGTGTCCTTCGTTGTTGTTTTCTGATCCAAATCTTTCAGGTGTTGTTTGTCTCACCCAATTTTAAAACAATGAAAGAACTACTTCCAATGCCTCATTCTTCCAGGCGAGTTTTATTCAGGCTACCTTTTAGTGGGCAACCCTGTATATATATGGAGGGTGTATATTAGTGTTAGGATATTACCGCTGTCACTAGGAATGTGCAAGAAGGGAATGCTTCTGTATTGTTAGCAATGTGAGCTATTTCTGTGGTTGGCATTTCTTGTGGATGGTCCATATATATATTTTTTTTGCATTATTATTAATGTTTAATATATATATACACATCTTCTGCCAGATCGATTCTAATCGAAATGAACCTAAATCAATATGATAATGGATAACTTCTACAACTTTTAGTCGTTTTTCCTCCTCCTCCTCCTCCTCCTTTTTTGTGTAATTCCTTGTTGTCATATATTTTAAATTACTACTAATCTTTCTTCCCGACTGTATTAACTTACAGCGTTTCCAATCCGCGTTTATAAGCTAACTGCCGATTTTTTTTCTTTCTTTCTTTCTTTTTCTTCTTCTTCTTCTTTAACATTTCTTTCTTTCTTTCTCCCTTTCTACTGTTTATTACACATGACTATTTTTTTTCCAAATTGCATTCTTTGTATAAATTTGAAAACTTTTCTGTTTTTAATTAAAGTTCTGCTACCGGCTGATGATGATTGTATTTTACAATTGAAATATTTTGGTAGAACTTTTCAATTTGTGTTTTTGAGTTTATTTTTGCTAGTTGTTGATTAGCTTATCCTTTATTCCATTTTTATTTTTACATACATATATATATATATATATATATATATATATATATATATATTGTGTTTTCTTCTCCATGTATAAATCCCATTGTTTTAAATTAAAACAATAGACCTTATCTCCCTTCAGCACCGACGATTACACAGTTATCTCATTTTGGCCTAGAATCTCTTTAATGAACATCACAGTATCCCTCAAGACCTATTATTTACTCCTTCATCAGAAAGAGGTCTATTCGAACACCACCAGAAACTGCTGTTTCACCACCAATTTCAACTGAAGGACACTTTCTTAATCAAGATCCCTGGACCTTGGAATGGACTTCCAAAAGATTTAGTAAATACACACACGACACAGCAATTTAAGACGAATTTGGACAAGTGCTAATCTATTGTATCTTATTCTGAGTAAATTTCTCCCACCCTTTCTCTATATGGCAACTGAAGCATGCTTGTGTATTTTTTCCAAATTTATTAAATTGAATTGAAAAAAGTAGAAGTTTAAGTCTGTTTTAAAAGCAAAACATTTGAGAGAATCATCAGACAAGCAAATAAAATCCTTCTAAAAGAAAGGATTGTCAAAACAATATTTTCGACAATTCTTTCAATTGTATTTCAGTAAAATCTGTATTGTCTCTTTATTCAGCGATTATGAAGCAACAAGGATTGACTACAAAGATTTTAGATGAAGGGCTACGAGTCTTCTACTGGCTACAACATCGACTTCAACAAACATGGTTTATTGCAATGGGAGGGGGGGAGCAAGGATGAACAGAAACTGACTAAGACTAGGAAGGTAGGCTCTCTCTACCTAACTAGAAAACATCTTCGCCCCTGCCAATATCCTATATCTCTACAAAGCCACTATCAACCCATGCATGGAGTATTGTTGCCATATCTGGGCTGGGCTCTCCCTCTTAGACACGGCCCCAAAAAGAGCCTCTAATCTAATAGGTCCATCCTTTTGCTTGTTCTACAAATACTTTGATGGAATGTGCTCTGGCGAACTTTCTGCACTTGTGCCTCCTCGACCTAAATACCCCCAACCGAACCGTCAATCAGCAAAATCCCACCCCTTCACTGTAGAGGTTTCCAGATGCTGGAAACCTTTCTACTCTAATAGCTTCTTGCCTTGAACTGCTTGCCTCTAGAATTCCCTCCCTGCTCTCTGTTTCACCAACTGTACCAACATGCAGAAATTTAAATGTAATATGAACAAGCATATTGCTGCACAACTCCCCACTTAGGATGCCCCTATAAATTTGCTCCCTAATTCACAGTAGCCCCTTACGTCTCAGTGAAAATGTGCCTTGTTTGGGGGGTGAATAAAAGTTTAAAAAAAAAATTTTCTTTAAGAGCTGAGTGGCAAGTAAGTCGCTGAACATGATGAATAAGCGCAATACGCCTGCTTATATCAATCGCACAATGTCATTCATTGGTCAGCAAAATGAATTGGTTGCACAAATGGACGCGGCTAATTCTGTTATCCTGGATCTCAGTGTACAACTGCTTCTTTGGGATAGTCGGTAAGGCGTCTTTTTCGGTTCGCGCCGCTGCATCGTGGAACAGTCTGCCAGACGACCAAACAGTTCAAAGCAATGCTGAATGCATCATGGCCACTGATCTTTGGATAATTACCTCTCACTTGAGCAGCGGAAGATGCGTGGGGACGCGCTTCTGGCATAAAACATCATCAACCAGAATTTAAATATACGTTTCAAAAAGTTTTTCACCTCAGCGTCAAATTATGGTCTCCGCAGAACACAGAAAAGGATGCACCATAGTCGCTATGGTCTCATTAGAAGAAAAGCAGCATTGTCTGTCTGTTATTCTGCTTCGTGAAACAAATTACTACCTGAGGTAAAGATGATGTCTATTATAGCCAGGACAAAAGTCGCCTTCAGAAAAACATTCAGACGGTATATAGATGCACATAAAGGTGTCAGGGTTGTCATATATGCCGCATGTCAGGTTCGTCATATATGCTGCATGTCAGGTTCGTCATATATGCCGCATGTCAGGGTCGTCGTATATGCCGTGTGTCAGGATCAAGACTTTTTTTTACAGTGAGCTAGCTAAAGACAAAAGAACCGTAAAAGGACAGCTTGAAAGTGTCCCTCAAACACTTCTGACTCGTGGGAAAACAGATGTTCCTGTCGGACTGCAAGCCACAAAGAGGCCACGATTGCTGAATCTGCACGCATTGAGGAACGCAAGATGAAACGTGCTATTCGGAATGAAAACGCAGTCAGCACCTCAGCAACAGAATTATCCCACAGGTGCTCTACATTCGGGAGATACTTCAGAGATGGGATCGAACTGACGCACCATCCACAAAACAATTACATGATCAGCATCATCTTTGCAAGCGATGGACGTACATCATCGGATGTACACATCTGTCCTTTTACATAGCTTGTTGCACTTTGCTATTTTTTTGCCAATAAATTTGATTTGATTGACTGGATTTGATAGTAAGTATCACATTTCCACTGCAGACACAGCACATAAGTCTGTGGTTATTTGACTGGTGTGTGCGGCCATTATCATCGGGGGGGGGGGGGTAGTAAACAATCCATTGTTCATATCAGGCCCACTAGAGGGTTAGGGTTTGTTATACACCTGCCATTTTAGCGAGTACGTAATTGGTAAGAAAAAGTAAGAGAATTACAAATTTCTGGAGAGGATCAGTGCAGCATTAAATCAAGAAGGCAAAAAAAAAAGGGATCTTTTAAAAGAAAGAAATAAGGGGATGACAATCAGAAAGAAAATCTTTTAGAGATTTTTGCAAACTACTTTTGTTGCGATCTGCGATCTGCGATCTAATAAATGACTTGGAATTCCAAACACTCGCAGAAAAAGAAAGTCTTTTCAGGCGTAATTAAAAATAAAGAGATCAGCATAATTTTTTTTGTGGAGAAAGAAAAACAAAGGAACGAAATTTTTTTTTTTTTTTGTTGAGATGCAGAGGATGGGGATGGACTTATTGAGGATGCTGATGCTAAAAGGAAAATATTTAAAACAAAAAACATAAAAAGTAGATAAAAATGTAAAATCGGAAACAAATAAAGATGCATCTGTTCAAATCTGCACATTTATCGATTAAAATGCTTATTTTAAACTTAAGCGTGACAGACAAACAATGCTATTATAACGAACTTGCTGCACTTGTGCTCCCTTTAACATAATTAGCCCCGATAAACCAGTGAATCAGCAAAATCCCACCCCTTCAATGTAGAGATCTTCAGATCCTGGAAAACTTTTTACTGTAATAGCTTCTTTCTTCGAACTGCTTGCCTTTTTTCCGACTTCTCCCCGTTTCCCTGACTGTATCAACTTGCAGAAATTTAAATGTAATGTGAACAAACATCTGACTGCATAACTCACCACTTGTGCCCTGTTTGGAGGTGAAAATAAGTAAAAAAAAAATTTTTTTAAATAAAAATTTATGTACGAGTGTCTCCTTGTTCTTATTTACTTGCCTCCCCACGAGGGCATAGTTAGACACAAGGTCGGTTTTTAATTTGAAGAAAATCCATCTCCCCCAAAATTGGATTGAAATAAAAATAAAAATAGCTCCTGTCTCGGAATTCTCACCTTCATACTTACTTGTTTACCAGCAATACTTCAAGCAAACTACTATTTCCTTTTATATATATATATATATATATATATATATAAGACATTAATTATTCATTTGAAATGTTCAGTTAGAAGTTTATAAGTGCATGCATGCGACAGTGTAGACATTTGCTTTATGCTTTATGTTAGAGTGTGTACGTGTATAAATGTGGGTGCTGCCTTTTGTCAGGGTGTGTAAGTGTACAACTGTGTGTGTGTGTGTGTGTCTGTGAGTTGAGAATTGATAGGGCGTGTAGGCATTAGTATGTATGCCACTTTTTATCAGCATGGTGCGTAAGCATGTGTGTGTGTTTAAAATGAATAGTAGCTGTCCGAGCCCCTAAGGAGCATGGAAGGTGGAAACGTTGTTCTGTTAAGCGTGAGTTGATTTTCTTTCAACTCTCTTCTGTTTCTCGACAAAAACCTCACCTTATTTAAAGGTTTCCATTAACTCTAAGCAGCACCGTGAGTTTGCGCGCAAAAATGGGATTTTAATCGCATGATGCAGTAGGAAACATACCGCATGACATCAATTTTTGTTTTTTCGCTGAATATGTCTGTGGGAGCCGGTATTTGAAACAAAAATCTAATTTCGTTTTAGATTAAATTTTTAGGCGTGGCTTGTGTGTTTTCACCCACACCGTCGATCAGTCAACATTATGGGATTAGGATACATGTCAATCCCATAGAGTCACCCTATTTTAAATTGGAGCATAACAGACCGCCGAAGCCTCCTATACAGATGCGTGGACGCATCTCAATTTTTTTTTATGAAAATAAAAAACAAAACAAATCTCAATCAAAGAATAGAAATTTTGTCAGCAAGCAAATGACACTTGCAGATTTCATAAAAAAAATGAATAATTTATGTACGAGTGTCCCCTTGTAGTTGCCGCCTTTTCTACTCTTCCATCAACGGACATGTGAACCAACCATTAATTAATGCGGAATTGTGAAATCTTTTTTTTATTTAATTTATGTAAAAAAAAAAAAGAAATTATATATATTTTTTTTTTACAAAAAGCCCGAATTCGACCAATAAAATTAATCTAACAACATGAAATGAATTCCTTTTGATAAAGCTTCAGACACATTTCTTTTATCGGTGTTAATCTGGAATTATCGAAACGACATTGTTATTGTAATCAGAGTCAGCTGAACATGAAGCACAAAAGAAACGCTTCTTAAAAAGCTATTAAAATCCATTTTCTACAGCAGAATGAACATTTTCCCAAAAATCACTTTGGCGCTTTAAAGAAATTTTCATATTTTTATGCACCATTTGTTTTATTGTGGCCGCTACTGCAACAGATTCCATTTCGAATGAGAAAATCTTTAGGGTCTTTTTCAGAAAACCAATTTCTTTTATTCCAAAATCAAATCGAATATTACTTAGAATTATCTGTTTTTATTTGAAAAATTAAAAAGAAATTTTTTTTAATAGTTTTTCCTTGTTTTATTCTATAAGTATATCAGACGTACCCTTGATACAGATTGAAATTTTATCTTACACTAACTGAAGCGTTTGTTCAAATTGAGTTTCTTCATTCAAGGTAGGCGCGAGAGCACTCTATCCCTTAATACAAAACACGAATGGCCTATGCTTGAAATCTTATTTCTTTTGATCAATCATAACTCACAAGCTAATAAACCAAATTAGTTAAAACTTTGCACAACATTTTTATTTGATAGGTTCTATAAGTGTGTAGAATTTCAGCATCATTAGTCAAGGCAACCCAGATATCCAGAAAGTTCAATCATGAAATCATGTTATCTGTGTGTACGTACGTATGTGCCACCCTGTATCTCATCAACTATTTGATGGATTCAGCTGATTTTTGGCAGAGATAGAGGTTCTAGGGTCTAGTTGATGGCATTTTAATTTCAGTTTACCATATACCATAGCCTTTACAAAAGTAGTGACATTCCATGAAAAATGCCACTATACTGAAATCATATGCCCTTAATAGGGTTAAGATGAAAATTCATATACACTAAAAGTACAAAAGCAAGGAAATTACCAAATTTTTACACTTTTATTATCATTAAGGGTATGCGAGCACAACAGGGCTATGTATTTTACTGGTAGGAATTTTTCTTCAGCGCACCTCACACACTTCATCCACTCATGCATAGAGATTTATACTGTAGTGATGTGATAATGAAATGGTTTGGTTGATATGTAGTCATACCCTTAATGACAATAAAAGTGTAAAAATTTGGGAATTTCCTTGCTTTTGTACATTTAGTGTATATGAATGTTCATCTTAACCCTATTAAGGGCATATGATTTCAGTATACTGGCATTTATCATGGAATGTTCCTTAACTTTTTTAATTCGGTTATGAATGTCCTGCAGTCAATAGAGGAAGGTTTTGAAAATCCCCAAGGTAAAGAGTGGGAGGTGGCAGAAGTGAAGTGGATAACGAAGCGGACTGGCGATCTGGGTGTGCCTAGTTTGAATTCAGTCGGTTGCATAGCACCATTTTAATTTATGGATGTTGGTAACCTTCATGTGGTTCATTCTGTGAATACATGATTCTAGAAAGAATCGGGGAAACCAATGCCGACAACAGAATCAAGCCGGTCAAACATGACGTACTATGTTGATGTATATGAATTTATAAGAAGAAACAGAAGAAGGCGAAAAAGAAAAAACATACAAAGACGAAAAAGATGAAGATGAAGAAGACGATGAAGACGAAGACATAAGATAAAGAAGATGAAAAAGACGAAGAAAAAGAAGATGAAGAAGAAGATGAAGAAGACGATGAAGACAACAACATGAAGAAGAGTATGAAGAAGACAAAGAAGAGGACAAAGAAGATGAAGAAGACAGAAAATGAAGAAGACGAAGAAGAAGGGAGTTGAAGATATTGAAGTGGATATCGACGTGGACTGAGTAGCCAGGCTTGCCAAGTTCGAATCTAGCTGATTCCATAGCACCACTTTCACTTATGGGTGTTGGCAACCTCCACGTGCTCCTTCCTGGAAGAATGTGATTCTAAAAAGAATCGGGGAAACAATGTTACACAGTAGTAGTCGCCTTAATTGAAATGTTTGGAGGTCGGGGGGGGGGGGGGGTCAAGGGTGGGGGAGGGTCATCTAACAGAAGTTACACAAAGCACATGATTTCCGGGCAGGGCTCTTTTCCATCGCGTTTAGCCGGCAGGACTTGAATTATAAAAGACGTGTTTTTACATGTGCTCCCCAATCCCCCCAAAAAACGGGCGACTGATTTAGTGAAATTTACCTTTTTTTTCTCTCTCTCTCTCTCTCTCTCTCTCTCTCAGTATCTGATGTTTCTGTCTGTTCTGTCCACTGAATAAAACTTTTTATAAACTAACCAACAGTGTAGGTGTGGTTTTGTATCAACGAACAAAAAATAAACCGGGGCTCACAACTATGATGGTGACAGCGACGACGGACGAAAATGCAACTGGGTCTCACAGCTATGATGAGGCAATCAACTCGCGCGCATAAAGGACTTTACGCACCCATCAGTATGTATAACACCAATGCCAACAACAGAATCAAGCGAGTCAAAAAAAGTCGTAACATTCTGATTCAGAAGAATTTAGTTTAGTATCTGAAGCGTTTACTAAATATTACTATGTTTTTGAAGTTAAAGGTAGAATGATTGGGTAATCTAGTCATGTTATTATATAGAATGGTTTGAAAATATCAAAAGTTGCAGTTTCACATTAGCGGAAGAATGATGTAATGTAAGATTTGAATAGATAGAAGTGCTTAGCCCCAACCCCACCCACACCTAAAAAAGCAAGAAGTAACTCATAGTTAAGGAAATGGATCCATAGATAAGTTAATAGAGTAAATGTTTTATACCAAAATGATTGTCTTCATTGTCTCAATATAGGGGACAGAGCTTATGTAGATGTAAATTCTCTCTCTCTCTTTCTCTCTCATATTCAGGAAAATGTTATTAAATAACAGAGTTTTGTTTATGTTTGATGAGGCTTTCTTTATTTTTCAATGTTCTGAATAGTCCACAATCAACGCATAATTAATTAAAATAGACATGACATTCACATGCCACTTATATTTTATTTTGCATTGTTTAGCTTTTGTTTTGGTGCAGCGTAACATTCACTGCGGTCCATTTTTATCACTTTCTTGGTTTTCCTCCATGACGTAAATCTGCTACCTCAACTGTTCTACATCTACTAACCCAAGAACTCTCATCTATTCTTTCAATGTGACCATACCATCAAAGTCTCCTGTTCTGCACATATCTCCCTGTACTGTCCAGATTTAATCTTCCTCTGAGGTCATCAGATCTAAGCCCATATTTAAGACTGACATTACACATCTATTGTATCATTCTCATATAATTTCTGTCCATGCAACACATGTCCTCAACTCTCACTGGCCAGGTTTCACTTCCATACGTCATCACACTGTGTACACGTGCCTGATATTTATATAAAGGATAATTGATCATTATGCCATTTCTCTGGTTTCTCTTAATAATGATAGAAAGATTTGCATGAAAATCATACAAAGTTACCATTAAAAAAAGTTTCAGTCTTATTCGAGATAAAGTTGTTATCTTAAGTCAAACTTACTGAACTGCCATTGCACATTTGGTGGGATTAATTCGCTAAAGACACGTCAACCAAATTCTGTTAATAAGATTTAATAATTTCAAGTTTAGCTAAATACGGATTGATTCTGTCAAACTGACAAATGGGATAAAAACGATTTTCATTCAGTCAAAATTTTTTTTTAAATTCTCATCAAAAATTATTTTTTTTAAACAGCAAAAAATATTTCTTAATCACCCATTTTTCGCCTTGATAAGTGGTGACCACAATAATAAAAAAAAAAGTAGAAGATAAAACACATTTTGTTTTTATAATTTTTTTGTCTAATTTCGTTATCAAAATATCTTTATATGATGGGGCGCATGCAAACATGTTTTGCTTTGGTTCAGAAGCACAAATAAACCATAATACTTGACTGTCACCGTTAATCTTTAATTGAAGCCTAAAATAACTGTCTATTTGCCAGTTTAAATGCTTCAGCATCACTTTCAAAAGCTTGTGATAGTATAAACAAGATACTACAAGGCTGCTTCCCAACCAACTACAACATGGCCGTCTTCAAGTCTAATGTAAGCAAATACTTGTTGAGCCGTTCTCTTGGAGAATCAATTCCTAATTAAATAATCTTCTGCCCATCCCACCAAATTTTTCCAATCTTCTTATAGAGTCGATCATCGTAAAATTGAAGATCTCTTTAACCCTTATCCTTGACAAGTGGTGACCCTTTAGTAAAGAAAAAAATCGAGAGACAATTTATAGAAGAATGAGAACAATACAGAAATATATTGAATTGTAAAAAGTGCAACTGAAAAACAAGTCGATTCCTTTTTTTTTTTAATCTTCTAGTTTTCACTCCGTTCGCTTGAGTCGTACATGTGAAGTCGGAATATCACAATATTTTAGGGAAGTCTCCCCCTTCTCAAGTGTTTCTATTGTGTTATGATAGTGTATACACAATATATCAGGCCAGGTCTGCTTACTTACATGTTATTTGTCTTGAGTCATCCATCAATTGATGATGAAAGATACATTTGAAGTTGAACACAAATACTAAATATTTGTCGGGCAAGTAAAACAAAATGGCAAAGTAAAACTATTTGTCATATTAAAATACAAACAATGATTGAATTAAAAAAACAATTACAAATGATAAAGTTCATTTATACAATGCAGAGGTGCAATCGATAGACACAAACGGTGGAGTGAAATATGCAGAGTTCACCTTTTTTTTAATACAAAATATATATGGAGCACTAGGCCGCCATTTACAGTGTAATGCAACACTCTAGGCCCAGCCTATTGAGTGCTCTTGACAGCTTGCTTCTATGGCCGCTGACTTTGTCATTTAAGACGTTAATTTACTCTCCTATTTCTAGACAATGCGTGGTGGGCACAGTGTTACAGGCTCCAATTACTGAGTTAAATATGACTTTCGTATTGGGGTTCGAACCGTGTGACCGGCAGGTATTGTCTCCTCCCGTACTGATGATTGCAGGTTTGGCATGAAACACATGTGTATGTGGTTTATTTGAAAAATATTATTTATAAATAATTATATTTTATTATATTATAATATTACTTGTGTCAGTGTGGTCTGATGGAAGTTCCATATGATATTATATTTCGGAAACATTTTCCTTCGTCAGATGTGTGTTCAACCTTAATTCAAATGTGCATGAATATAAATAATAATTAATAAATAAAATGTCCTTTCTTAAAACCAATATGCAAATTTGTTAACCTCAGAACACCACCTCTCCCATACTAGCTCAGTAGGTGTGAAAGTGAAAAAGAAAATAAATAAAAATACAAAAAGAAGAAACAAAGAAGAATGTGTCACCCACTTGTCATATTTCAACGTCACTTAATGTCTTCTCATATGGTCCAATCGGATCATCCTTTCCTCATCGCATGTGTGTGCCTTCAAAATAAAATTATTTCCAAATCTTCACTTTTTCTGAAGACGTTCGCCAACACGAACGAAACCGGTAAAATCTCTTGTTTTTGTTTTTCTCCTGCACTTTAACCTGTTTTCTGTTTGTCATTTTTCACACAGTTTGTCCACCATGGCATTTCATTTTCATGAATTATTGTGTACCTTACCCCAAATATATATATTATATATATATATATATATATATATATACATAAGCAGTATATAAAAAGGATGATGCGTCTATTGTGTAAAGTAAAATTAACTTGAAATAGAACGTTTTGACTTTACAGTTAGTGCAAGAAATGGGTGCTACTTTTACATTTATTCATTTAGATTTCTCTTATTCTTGTGTCTTGGAAATTTTCTGTTGAAATCAGAAAATGGACTAACATAGAAACGAAATTAATATAAAACTTTTCTTCATCTTGTAAATGTTAATGATGACTGTAATCAGACTCTCATGACAAACACGAAACACTCAAGTTCAGACAGAGATGAATCGGGAAAAGGATTTTAGAAAGGAAAAAGAAAATACAATTAAAATATCTTTTTCAGAAAAACAATTATATATATATATATATATATATATATATATATATAAACGTTGCGGATAAGAGTCTTGACCAAAAATTTGTAATTACCAATGGAGGCTGAAATGCTGCAAACGACGATGCATAATTTAAGAGTGGTTTTAAAAGGCAATTTTAAAAGCGAAATATTTTTGAATTGGATTCAAAATAAGGAAAAAGATGGAGAAAAGTGGCCAGACAGAAGCAATTACAGAAAACAAAGATCATTTCGGCATTGGACAGATTCCGAAGACAGCTGCGCTAATGAAAAATATTCATGAGATACAAAATCGCCAGAAATTTCACTTGCATTCACGAAGAATGCAGAATTATCACAAACTGACTGTTTTCAAAAGAGAAATCCCATCTTGAAAATTTTAAATGGAAATTGGGTAATTTAAATCAGCGTTGGACACCAAAAGGTGATGGCATTTCTCTGAAGGTCATAGGGCAGAGGTTAAAGTTCAGTTATTAGGGGGATAGCATATCTGGCTTAAATGTAATACAAATGAGGAAGTAATCATTCCTCAGACCATGTTGCCTAATTGGAAATTCTGCAAGTCGCAATTTTATGACAATCACATGAAAATTGACTTCTAAAAATAGAAACAGAGCCGATTGAAGAGAGCAGACCTTGCATACAGAAAGATGTCAAGAAAGATGTCAAGAAAGATGTCAAGAAAGATGTCAAGAACCGTTCAGATTGAGCTTTATAACAATAATATATAACTTGCAGGACCCGTGGAAATTCCACAGTTGTATTCTCCATCTGTTGTCTAATGCTGCCGTGTATGCTATGGAGGTCCGACGCGAATGGAGATTCCACAATATTATTGTACCACCGTTGTTCAAACTGAAGCATACTTATTTAAGTACTCTAGTTAATATAGTCTCAGAATATATCTGGTAATATGAGTCTATCTCCAAAACGCTTATAGAAGCTTTTATTTATCTCCCTAAACCACGGCAGGAAGATTAGACACAAGGTCAAGAAAGCAGGATTTAAAAAATCAGTGCCCTAGTGGAAGAGCACTCTAGCCGAACATAAATTGCGTGGGCAGCCCCATTTGAATTCCTTGGTGCTTCAGGCAATTAGCAATAAACATCTTCTCAAAGAGAAGGTAAAGCCTGGGAGGGTAGATTTTTGTATGGACTAACCTCGAAAGTTTGTGACACATTTCTGTTCTATGTGTAAAATATTGAATGTTCCGATATCTGATTACTCCAAAAGCAGAAATGTCGGATTTCTTCTTACTTTCGAGTATCAGCATTTTTCGCACGCCAAGCTGGTCGTGTCCACTATCATCATCATCGTCGTAACAAATTCACGCAATGCCGTGGATGGGTTTTCAGAATATTTATTTAACAAACAGACATAGACATGGTGTTGTTGTTTTCACGAGAGAGAGAGAGAGAGAGAGAGAGAGAGAGAGAGAGAGGGAAAGGGGATTAGAATTACTGGGGAAACATACTCCTGCTATGATCCTTGGAGTTTTGCCGGATGCACTTTTCTTCCCAACCGCCTTCGTCGAAGGTCAGGAACAAGCGGGTTAAATCAAGCCGAATGGAAGTGACATCATTTCTGATTTTCCCTTTCTACTGCCACCCATTTTGGGGTGGCGTCTCCAATGCAGGCCACCTCACCATTATCTAACATGCGAACGCAAGCCCCACTATTTTATTGTATCCGCTTTGGACAGAACAGATACTACACTTTGATCCTAGCTCTAAGGCAAAGAAAGTATATTTTAGTTTGAGTTTCACGTTCGACGCAACAGCGTCATCAGATGAAATTTTTTGAAATACTTTTGTTGCATTGCCTCTTTGGCGATTCAAGATTTTAACGTACATACAAACATGAAATTGTTTAAATGTTTAAAGGACGAAAGCGAGGAAGAACAGTTAGATTTTAAAAAAGACCGAGTTTAGACGTTGACATGAACGGTCATTGAAAAAATTCCTTAAAATGACAAAATTGTTGAGGGTCGCATGTGGCCATGGGTGCTGTCTGTTTGTTTATCTATCTATCTAATAGTTACATAGGTTAATATAACTGTCTCTCTCTTTCATAATTAAGCGTAAATTGTACTTGTTATTATTTAACCTTTTTCTCTCAATAAAGCTCTCTTTCCAAGCTCTGTCTTCTCTAAATTCTTCTTACTACGATACAATAAAGTTTAACAAGACATGACACGGCAGTAAGAAGAAACTGACAAGAAGATTCAAAGAAGCAGCATCACGAGTAGCAAGAAAGAAAGAACCATGGTGTGGAATTCGATAGAAGAAAAAAACGAAACGCAACAGAAGAATTGTGTATTTTATTAACGATTCTATGGATGGCGTTTTCTGGGAGGTTACAGTGTAACTAATAAAAAGAATCCTAAAAACTATGGAACTTGCACAGATGTTGAAAATTCCAGAAAGCAATGTTCCTGAACACTTACCGAAAATGATTATAATTTGTATACATTCATTTTATTTCTCTCCTTCGAAATTCTTCCCGGAAACCCCAATATATATTTAGAGAGCAGATTGTTGCAAGATAATTACTTTTAATAGCCATGCAATGGCTCGGCTTAATATTGATGTTATTTATTTTTTTTTATTCAACAGTCGCCAGTAACCATTAAGTGGAACAGATAAACAATTGCAACGGAAACTAACCCTAACCCTCATCTTTATTTGGTGGGACGGAAAAAAGAATAATGTTACTTTTAAGCTATCATTATTGAAAATCTTTAGCAGGTTACAAAAAAAAAAGATAATAGGTGGTACCACTTTCTTTTTTTGGGGTATAGAAGAGTACAGTGAAAACGATCAGGATAGAGATATAAAATCCCCTTGAAAATCACAACTCTCCCCCCAAAAAACTTTCTCCTCATCATCATCATCCTCATATTCGGTTGAATGTCTGTTTTACATGCTGGCATGTGTTGGACGGTTTTAAGAAATTGACTTTCAAACTAGCCTATCTCTGACCAAGTCTTTATTTATCCCTCTACTGCTCAAGTCCATTCTTATCACTTCTTCCCATGTTTTCTTTGGCCTTCCTCTGTAAACTGGACCTGCTACCTTAACTGTTCTACATCTACTGACCCAAGCACTCTGATCTATTCTCTCAACATTGCCATACCATCAAAGTCTCCTGTTCTGCACACATCTCCCTATACTGTCCAGATTTAACCTTCCTCTGAGGTCATCAGAACTAAGCCTGTCTTTAAAACAGGCTTTACATCCACCGTATCATTCTCATATCATTTCTCTCCATCCTTTGCCATATTTTAATACACCGACTCTCTTTCAAAAATGAGTTCATCCTTTTTATCGTATACAAAGATTCAGTTTGAATTGTTTTTATTTTTTGGCAGTTAAGTCCTAAGATGGAGTACTGTTGCCACATCTAAGGAGGCGCCGCACACTCTTTTTTGCTATAACAGAATACAAAATCGACCTGATAGTCTAGTGGGGGATCATACCCTCTGTTAATTTCAACCCCTATATCGCAGAAGAAACATTACTAGTCTTTCTCTACTTTATCGTTATTTCCATAGAAGGTGCTCGACTGAGCTCCAATCTCGGTTCTTCCTTGTAAGACATTTATAGCAAGAACTTGTCTTACCACCATTGCAAAAAGTTTTACTTTCTTCCTCTGTGTACCTAATATCAAATGGAATTTCCATGAACAGAGTTTCTTTCCAAGAACTTACCATCTGTGGTACACATTACCATGGAACTGTCTCCCTGGAAGCTACAAGATGATCATCTTCAAATCTAAGCTCAACAAATACTTGTCATAAACCGTCCTCATAAATCATTATTTCTTTTTCAATCGTCTTCATCATGCAGAGAGCTTGACCTGAAGGGCCGGAGGAAACTTGGATACAATCATCAACAAGGATCTTAGACTGTAGAATTTGGACGGAATCAATCCTCAAGCCCCCGAAGCTGAGAGACTGAGATTGTAGGCTGTCGCAAAACTTCAAACCCCTGACCAAGGGAAAAAAGACAACAAAATCGATGATGATTTAACTGACAATCCATCCATCTCATTAACCATCATCCTCGAGTGGCCGTTAGACTTGATAGGTTGGGACTCATTAATAAATAACAAAAGTGTTGTGAACCTGTTTAGGGTCCTGAATGAAAACACGGACATAGGGTTTAGGTATAACAAGTACATTGGAGAAAAGTATATACAACAGAGAAACAAGAGAAGTCCTGACTGCTAGTGTAGACTGGGGTTGTTCGCAGCTATGTAATTCCTTCCCACCGCAGGAATATGTGACACAAGGTCGGAAGGTGGAGGGGAGTTAAGTCAGTGCTCCTAAAGGAGGAGCACGCTGGCCTAACAAAAATAGCTTGGGCAGCCACGTCGGCATTCCCCAATCACGACGCCTCAGGCAGTAAGCAATAAACCTACTCCTCCCTCTCGGCTCGACTAATAAAAGGCCCAGTCTCTGCCGGACCAACTGTCAAGAATGAATCCTCGACAGGTGTTACCCAGTCCGAAGACTGGGGTTTGTATTCAACGGTATTTAATTGCCTCCCACCGCAACAATATGTGACACAAGGTGGGGAAGAATCAAGCCAGCACCCCCAAAGAAGAAGCATTCTGGCCTAGCAAAAATAGCCTGAGCAACCGCGTCAGCATTCCCCGGTCAGACACTTCAGGCAGCAAGCAATAAACTTACTCCTCCTAAAAGAGGGGAGGCAAGGCCTGGAAAGGTGCACCTCCTAGAACAACCCAGGACAATATACCTCAGCCCGACAGATAAAAAGCCACCGAAATGACCCAGTTCCTGTCAGACTGATTGTCGAGAACAAATCCTCGACTGGTATCACCCCATCCCGAAGTCCTCAATCAACCGCTGTTAATGAGAGATTGATCGGGCGGAGGTTGGCCTCAATACTGAGTAACGTAATGCTTCCAGAATTTATTGAGAATGGAAGAGTTCAATGTTCATCATAGGTATGGCACCATAACAAAAAGATAATCGCAAAAGGGTTGCTATGGCATTAAAAAGCAAAAAACCAACCCTTAGACCCTGAAATAAAAAGCAAGCACTACTTCTTAACAAATTGGATTGTTATGAGAGCTCAAATAACATCACCTTGTGGCAAGTGAAACATGCTTTATATCTCTTCAATAATCTTTCTATAAAACAGTGGAAGATTTAATCTTACAACCATTTGCAAGTTCATTCACTAACTTGGCCAATGGTGGTGGTGCTACACATAAAAGGAACGGGGTGGTTGGGTGGTGGTGGGAAATTTCTTCAGTGGACAGGTGCCCCACCCCTTACCCCAACCCTCACCCCCTGGAAATACCTCAGCAAAATTAGGTCACCTTTTGAATCTTTTCTCTATTTATTAGACAAATTAGTGACCATTTTGACTTCCCAGTTACAAATGAAACATTTAAAAAGCGCTGAACTAACTTTAATTCTAGAGAAGAGAAAACAAAAAAGCTTTCATTATTATTATTATTGAACGACGTGGAAGGGATTGTTTGCAAACACGCCGCCATACTTGAATGGTGGTTTTTGTTGAGAATGAAAGAATGGGGAATATGGGGAGAGGGGGGGGGGGTGAAAAAAGAAAGAAATAGAAAAATAGAAACGGAAAAGTAAAAGAATATATAAAAAGAAAGGGAAAAAAGAAAAATAGAAAAAAGGAAAGAAAGAAAAATGAATGAAAAAATAGAAAAAGAATTTAAAAAAAGAATGAAAAAATAGAAAAAGAATTAAAAAAAAGAATTAAAAAAATAGAAAAAGAATAAAAATGAAGAAAATAAAAAAGAATAAAAAAGAATGAAAAAATAGAAAAAGAATAAAAATGAAGAAAATAGAAAAAGAATTTTAAAAAATGAAAAAGAAAGGAAAAAGAATAAAAAAGAATGAAAAAAATAGAAAAAGAATTTTTAAAAATGAAAAAGAAAGGAAAACGAATAAAAAAGAATGAAAAAATAGAAAAAGAAAGAAAAAAGAATATAAAAAATTAGAAATCAAGATAGAAAAAAGAAAAAAAAAAGAAAAGGAAAAAAAAAGAAATGAAAACAAATAAAAAAAAGGAGACAAAAGAAAAGGAAAACAGAAAAAAGAACAAAAAATAAGACAAAAAGAAGAAGAGAAGAAACAAATAAAAAGCTGAGAAAGTCAAGAATAAACACTATGAAAGTAGAACAAGATAAACAATTTAAAAGCTGGTCACGAATATTCATTTCTTACACATTCTTATTCATGTGCGTCATGCGAATTTGAAAAGTTTGCTTCATTTTCATATAAATACTCACTGTAGACGTAAGGGGCTACTGAGAATTAGGGTGAACGTTTTGGGGGTCATCCTAAATTGGGAGCTGTGCAGCAAGATGCTTGTTCCCATTAGTTTTACATTTCTGCATGTCGGTACAACCGGGGAAACAAGAAGCACGGAGGAAGTTCCAAATGCCGGCAGCTCGAGGAAAGAAGCTATTGGAGTAGAAGGCTCTCCGGCATCTGGGAACCTCCACATTGAATGAGTGGGATTTAGCTGATTTTTGGGTTGGTCTAGTGTATTTACGTGGAGGGGACATAAGAGCAGCAAGTTCATCAGAGAACATTCCATTGAAGTACTTGTAAAACAAGAACAAGGATGCAACATTGCGGCAATGGGACAGGGGCTGGAGCTTGGTGGATAGTGAGGGACCTATTAGATTAGATACTCTTGTCTAAGATATAGAGACTGGTGGATGGTGCACCGGCTCAGATGTGACAACAATACTCCATGCATGGGCGGATGATGGTTTTGTAGGGATATAGAATCAATTTCTCCTCACAGACAGAACTCGTTCTACCGAGGAAGATTCCTTGGACAATTTAATTTACATTTTTTTAGGAACACTTTATTTAGCATTGTCGTAGCAAGTTTTTTTTTTCTTAACTTTTAAAAACTTTGCAAATAAAGCATACTGTCATTGAAACGTGAGGGGTTACTGTGATAAAGGGTCAGATTTATAGGAGCATCTTAAGTGGGGAGTCGTGCAGCGAGATGCTGGTTCACATTACATTTAAATTTTTGCATTTTCGTACAGTCGGGGAAACAGGGAGGGAATTTCAAAGGCAAGTGGTCTGAGGAAAGCTATTTGAATAGAAAAGTTCAGCATCTTTAGCCCTCTACAGTGAAGGGGTGTGATTTTGCTGCTAATTAGGTTGGTCGGGGGTATTTACATTGGGGGGGGGGAGTACAAGTTCAGTAAGCTTGTCAGAACACATTTCGTGGAAGTACTTGGAAAACAAGCACATGAATGCAACTTGCGGTGATGGGACATGGCTGGAGCTGGGTAGACAGAGCGAGATGTGTTTTTTGCACCTTGTCCAGGAGGGAGAAAGTAACAGTTGGTGCACCAGCCCAGATGTGGCAATAATACTCCATGAATGGGCGAATTGTGGCTTTGTAGAAGTATAGGATAATGGCAGGTGTGATTAGTTTTCTAGCCAAGTAGAGGGAGCCCACCTTCTTTGCAGAAGTCTTGGCAGTATCTTCTATGTATTTCGTCAAATAAAATTAATTATTTTGTATGGATAGACTTTCATCTGCAACAGGTCCTCATTGAATCCTGGGCAACGCCAAGTGTACATGCTAGTTGTCCATAGCACCAAAACATATTGTTGTCGTCATATAAATAGTGGTTGACCTAACTCGAGAATACTTTGACCTTTTGGCTCGGAGCAAAGTGTAGTATCTGTTCTTAGACTACACCTCCTCTTTTCTGTTCTTGGTTAGTGAAAGAGAAATTCTTTTAGACTGAGGCGATTTTATTTTTTGTTCCAATCAAGAGTGCCCCTTTTTGGGGAGTTGGATTTTCCCCATATTAAAAACTGACCTTGTGTTGAACTCTGCCGTCGTGGGGAGGCAAGTAAAAAGGAACAAATATTTGACTTGATATCGAATGACCCATATAGTTTTTGGTATATGTGGCCAACAAGTATTTACCTAAACAAATAATGCTAAAAAACAATGGACATATGATGTTTCTGAAATTCAAGTATTTATTGGATTTTACTATTTATGCCCGTCAGCACAACAGCTGCTGCTGTTTATTCTCCATTCGGGCAATCTGGAAGAAAAAGAATTGTTTTTTTTCTTTTTTACAAAGATTTTCTAATCACAATTCTAATTTTATGTCTTGCAGATTTGTGATTGTGTTAGAAAAGACTATTTCAAATTTTCGGGAAAACAAAAATTTGTTTTTATTTAAGACTAGCAGGGCTACCCAGCGTTGCCCGGGTAAAAAATTTAACACATTTCTATGAAAACTTCTATCTCTCTCTTCCCCTCCCTCTCACCACCCCCTCCTCTCTCAGGACACACACATACATACACCTTTCCTTTATATAGATTCCTCAGGAAATGAGTCGGCATAAGGGGAAGTTACTCATTGATATCAAATCAGAGTTACTTCCCTTTAGTCAGTGGCTGGAAAACAGACCCCCCACTCCGCCTGACTAAATCTGCGTCAGTTTATGGTCAAAGAATGAATCATTTTTTTCTAAATTGTTTATATTATTGATCCAGGGAAACACCGATCAGTTTGTTTTGTAGTTTAGGACTTTTAGCTGGACATATACACAGACAACTGCCGTTTATATAATAGATTTACATCGAATAGTTTTGTAAAAAGTAAACAAACAATGTTGTTGGGATTTTTGGGTTTTCTTCAGACTTATTAAAAAAAAAATCGAGAATTCATTTTGGCAAATTTTTTTTAAGGCCCATATTTGGATTTCATAAAATCTTTACGACTGAAAGTTGTGAATAAATCAATTTTATTTTTATTTTAAATAATACCGAAAGAAATATTTCAGTTTCTTCAGGCTATCTGACTGAGAATTGCCAGAATGACGATGGTAATCAGAGGTTGCTCGAAACTACGGGCCGAGATTGTCCGAACAGAGAATCAGCAGCAGCTACCATGCCTTGTTGTGTCTGGCGGGTATAAATAGTAAACTCATTTTATTTATTTTCATTCCTTTTATATGGAGGTGACGGCGGTTTAGTGGATAACGACGCGGACTGACAACCTGGGTGTGCCGAGTTCGAATCTAGTCGATTCCATAATGCCACTTTCACTTAGGAATGTTGCTAACCATTACGTGATTCCTCCTGCAAGAATGCCGACAACAGAATCAAAACGGTCAACAAAGTTGTACCATTCTGATTCAATCGAATTTACTTTACTATTTCTTTTTATACTTACATTTTTGTCCCGATTAAAAGAGATCCCTCACTATTAGTGTTTCTCGCAAAACCATCTTGTCACGAATAGAAAGTGGCTGCATCATATGTAGAATCTTTTTTTTTTTTTTGGTAAGTGCTCGACTGAGCTCCAATCTCTGGTTCGCCCCTGTAAAACATTCACAACAAAAACTCGTCTAGCTACAACCATTGTAAAGAATTTCCCTTTCTCCCTCTTTTTAGCTAAAGCTAAATGGAACTTCCCTGAGCAAAGTTTCTTTTCAAGAACTGCAGTCTGTGGGACACAATACCACTGGGGATGCTTCCCGGCTTACTACAAAATGGCCGTTTTCAAGTGAAATGTTAATAATTTCTTGTTGAGCCATCCTCTTAAATAATCAAATTCTGCACATTTCACCAACTGTTTCCAGTTTTTTCTTGTTGAACTGACAAAACTAATTAACCTTTATCCTCGAGTGGCTTTTGCATCTTGATAAAAGGTGACTGCTTAGTGTATATAAAAAAGTGCCTGCATCATATGTAGACTCTTTTTACCAAAAAAGCTGAGAGTGATTACAATAAGCAGACAAGTGCTGCGATATCCCTTGAGAATTACGACATGGGTCAAAGTCATAAACAAGGCTTGTTCTAGCGGATCGCTTGCGTAAGCGCCAACGAAGTGATGTACTATGTGTCAGCATTTGCCAGACGAGTAAAACCGTCAACAAACAAATTTTCGCTGGAGAGATTTTTGGGTGGAATAGATGCACAATTGAAGCATGAAGTCAGTCAGCGTAAAAGACGTCGGAGGGGTAAGCCCCCCCCCCCTCCTCGCCTCCTTCATAGAGTAATGATCATTTGTTATCCGGGTGGCAAGGTGTTGGAGTTTCTTCTGCTATTTTTACGAGCGAGAGGAAATTGCTAAGGTAAAGAAAAATTGCACTGTAAATTCGATTCAGGTGATCAGTCTGTGTTTGGGTGTGGATGGAGAGAGACAGAAAGAAAGAAGAGATGTTGATTTGGGAAAGAGAAATGGATAATGGGAAAGAGAGAGAGACAGGGAAAAAGAGAGAGCGGGTATGGGAAGAGAGACAGAGAGAGAGAGATATAGGTGAAGAGAGTATGAGTGAGATGTAGTCACCTACATCTCACGGCGACGGAGAGAGGAGGGGGGGGGTAAGATGTAGATGAACAAAAAGAGAGAGCGTGATACGTAGGTGACACAATTAAAGAAATTACTCTTTAATTGATGTTGTGTTGACAGACCAAGGGGAGGGAAGAGAGAGAGGGGAGAGAGGGGAAGAGATGTTGGGAAAGAAATAGGGAAGAGAAAAATAGATCATTCACTAACCTCAACAGATTTTGGTAGCTGACCCTTCCAAGGAGAATGACCCCACGATAACGATACCCTCATTTTGCTGCAGGCCCTTCAAAGCTTTTTGAATGGCAAACCTCGTCCTCTACAATGCAATTAGCAACTGAAAAGCTTTCAGTTCAGGTAGGAAATCGAAATTGATTGGATTCTTCAGTCGGAGTTAGGCTTTTTAATTGGAAAAGATGATTTTCTATGTTATACATAACTAGCTTAGTTATAACTGCATTGACCGGGTGTCAGATATATTATTATTATTATTATTATTATTATTATTATTATTATTATTATTATTATTATCACTAGGAGTTCTCACACAAGCCATCAGTGATTGCTCACCGACAACCGGTGGTATTCCCTGGAGTCTGAGTGACAACAAGTCTCCCTAGATTTCCAGTATTCTCCACCTCTTTTCGATGGCCACCGCAAATAAACTTGCAGTATCACAACAGCCGTTTACCATTGATTTCTTGCTGGTAAGGACTATTGGTCTATTATTATTATTATTTGTAGTCAGTAAGAGTTCCCACGCAAGTCATCATCAGTGATTGCTCAATAATAATCACTGGTGGTGTTCCCTGGAGTCTGAGTGACAACAAGTCTCCCCAGATTTCCAGTATTTTCCACCTCTTTTCGATCACCAGCCGCCGCCTACCATCGATTTCTCACTGGCAACGACCATTGGTCTCCTCTGGGATTTGGATGGCAATAAGCCTCCCAAAGATCACAGTCCTCTATGCACTCTTCCAGAATCGCCAACTTAATAGGTCCCTCATTATCCACCAAGCACCAGGCCCTGTCCCATCGACGCAATGTTGCACCCTTGTGCCTGTTTAACAAGTACTTCAATGGATTGTGCTCCGATGAACTTGCTGCTCTGGTGCCCCTTCGACGTAAATTCACTAGACAAACCCGACAATCTGCCAAATCCCATCCATTCACTGAAGGTCCCCAGATGCCGGAGAGCCTTCTACTCCAGTAGCTTCTTTCCTTGTGCTGCCGGCCTTTGGAACTCCCTCCTTGCTCCCTGTTTCTCCGACTCTTCTGACATGCAGAAATTTAAAACTAATGTAAACAGACATCTCGTTGTACAGCTCACAACTTAGGATGAACCCCAAAACTTACTCCCTTACGTCTACAGTGGCGTCCTGCCTTGTTTGGGGTGAACTATGATAAAAAAATTTAAAAAAAAAAGGTCTGGTTAGTGCTCTCTCTTCTCCTTGACCCATCACAACTATTTTGTGTGGTATCAACGGAAGCTCGTTCCATCACTTTTGGGGGGGGTAGTTTATGAAATTTTTTGCATTTCATGTTCCTTGGTTTCATGTGGTGGTGTTCTTTCTGTGATTTTGTTTTCTTCCTATTGCAATTTCCATGTGACTGGTTAGCATTTGTGGGTTGGTTTCCACATTCAAGGATTTTCCTTAAGATTTCAGATTATTATCATTATTATTATTATTATTATTATTATTATTATTCTTATATCAAAGCTGAGAAATCAACGTTTGTTTCTCTAAGGTTTTTCTCTATATTCACTTTTACTAAATTCATGTGAAAATATTCCTTGGTTTTGGAATTGAGTTTGTTTAAAAGAAATTCCATTCTAATTGTTCTGGTTCGCCGATATTTGCAAGTTTCTGTTTATTGGCCTCATCCTCTCTCACTCTATCTTGTTTAACTGCCTCCCCACCCCACCTGCTCTTATTAGGATCAGCATGCAACAACTGCTTGAATAAATAAATAAATAATTTTTTACTGCATTTCATAAAAAAACTCGAAAGTATTTATGATGTTTGGATTATTCAGACTACTGTTCTCAGCGTGGATGTTATTCTCACAACGTTTCGGCCGATGTAATCTCCGACTTTGTTCGGGTGCGTCTGTACGGAAGTTCGAACGTAACCCTTTATTTAATCCATGGGGGTAGTTTGCTCTTGTTCCGTCAGTCATGAAGTTTTAAGTAATTCCTAATTACATTCTTAGTATCGCCCGTACAGAGAATCGAACCTTCAACCTCCAGATGACTGTCACTTAGAACTGATTATTATTTAGCACTTATATCCATTGCATCACGGGTCTTGAGAACAGTAGTCTAAATAATCCAAATAATCAAAATTATCAATCCTCATCTCAAAAACTTTAAAACAAAGTACTTATGGGATTTAAATTTCACCATTTCTAGACATCTGATCAATTTTTTTTGTAAAACAGACTTTTTAAAAATTATCTTTCTGAAAATATAAATATTTTCTCACCAGAAATTAATCAAGAGAAAAGGATACAGGAGTGGGGGTGGAGGGGGTAATGAGTAAAACGTAAAATAAAGTAAGAAAACTCCCGGGCATTGCCGGATAGATACACAGTTTCACCAATGACGATTATTCTGAACAAGATAAAAGTCATCTGACCTTCAGTGGGCTTTCGGGCAAATTTCATTCTCTACTTTTTAATATCCTGAGAATATTTTCATTACAAAAAAAAAACAAAAAAAAACACACAACTTTGAAATCGATTACACAGAATTGTGGTTCAATAATCAATTATTGATAATTTGGACGCATGATTTTTTCATTTTTCTTTCATTGTCATGAAATCTTAATCTTGTACAGGGTGATCTAAAAATAATGCCACTCATTAAATCGTTAATAAAATTGACAATCGTTTCTACAATCCAACCAAATTTAGTACAAATAAACTCCACTCTATGCCTGAATTGTCCTCTAAGTTTCAGTAATGAATGTCCAACAGTTTTTATTTTATCGCTGTTCAATGGTATGGAGGGGGTGATCGTTTTTTTTTTCTTAATAATGTTTGTTGAAAATATTGATTTCTTGTACAGGGTGAACTAAAATGAATGCCACCCATGGAATCGCTAATCAAAATTCTTTTCTACAATCCAACCATATTTGGCACAAATAAACTCCACTCTCTGCCTGAATTGTCTACCAGTTATTGTTTTATCGGTGTTCAATGATCACGCCTAGATACGATGTGTGAACATCTCTGACACTGCCTCGGTTGACACTGCCCTGATTTTGCTGGTGATGACCTACTTCAGTTTAGGAATAGTCTGGGTATCGTTTTGATGGAGATTATCTCTGAGATAATCCCACAAACAAAATTCGGGAAGGGGGGGGGGGTTATGAAACGATCACCAAAATGTCTTCACATATCATCGAACGAACATGAAACAAAGACTTGGATATTCATGACGGAAATAAGATGGTCAAGTCTGACATAGACTAAAGTTTATTTGTAGCAAATATGGTTGATTTGCAGAAAGGATTCTGAATTCTATTAACGATTCTGCGAAAAAATTAAATTTAAAAAAAAATTGAATCCTAAACAAAAATTGAATGCGAAAAAACAAAAGTTGAATGCTAATAAAAGAAAAGAAAATGTAATTCTAAAAATATTGAATGCTAAAGAAAAAAAGAAAATTGAATACTTAAAAAAAATTGAATCCTAAACAAAAATTGAATGCTAAAAAACAAAAGTTGAATGCTAATAAAAGAAAAGAAAATTTAATTCTAAAAAATGTTGAATACTAAAGAAAAAAAGAAAATTGAATACTTAAAAAAATTGAATCCTAAACAAAAATTGAATGTTAAAAAACAAAAGTTGAATGCTAAAAAACAAAAGTTGAATGCTAATAAAAGAAAAGAAAATGTAATTCTAAAAATATTGAATGCTAAAGAAAAAAAGAAAATTGAATACTAAACAAAAATTGAATGCTAAAAAACAAAAGTTGAATGCTAATAAAAGAAAAGAAAATGTAATTCTAAAAAATATTGAATGCTAAAGAAGAAAAGAAAATTGAATACTTAAAAAAAATTGAATCCTAAACAAAAATTGAATGCTAAAAAACAAAAGTTGAATGCTAATAAAAGAAAAGAAAATTTAATTCTAAAAAATGTTGAATACTAAAGAAAAAAAGAACATTGAATACTTTAAAAAAAAATGAATGCTAAAAAACAAAAGAAAATTCAATAACCACTAGTCTCTCGCTCATTGACAGGATACAAAAAAAAGAGTCTCTAACCTAATAGGTCTTGCACTGTCTACCAAGCTCCAGTCCCTGTCCCATCGCCACAATATTGCATCCCTGTGCTTTATAAGTACTTCGACAGAATGTGCTCCGATGAACTTGCTACTCTGATGCCCCCTCAACAATAATATCCTCAACAAACCTGATAAGCAGCAAAGTCACACCCCTTAATTGTAGAGGTCCCAAGAAGCCGGAAGGCTTTCTACTTTGATATATTTTTTTCTTTAAACAACTTGCTTTTGGAATTCCCTCCCTGCTCCCTATTTCCCTGATTGTATTAACATGCAGAAAGTTAAATGTAATTTAAACAAGCATCTTGCTGCACAACTTTTCACTTAGGATGCCCCTATAAATCTGGCTCCAAATTCACAGTAGCCCCTTACGTCTCAGTGGCAGTGTACCTTGTTTGGGATGAACTGAAATTTAAAAAAATACATAAATAAAAAAGGCTGTTGGACATTCAGGAATTAAACTTGGTGGACAAGTCAGACATGGACAGAAATGTTAGACATGGACAGACGTTTATTTGTACCAAATATGGTTGGATTGCAGAAAGGATTCTGAATCTTATTAACAATTCCATGAGTGGCATTTTTTAGGGGTCGCCCTGTATAAGATAAAGATTTGGGGGTGGGGGCACCCTATATTGTTGTTTATCAATCACATATTTATTAGGTACAAACATGTTTTTCAGAATTGCTTTCATCCTTTAACAATTTAGGTAATGTACTAAAAAGATGAAGACGAAGAAATATTTTATATTCATTTCTTTTATTAATAAAATATTGATTTCTTTAAAACATGTTTTTTGCAAACTCCATTTTTGTTTGTTAAACTCACTTAATTCAATATTTTCTTCTTTTTTTTTTAGAAAGTCAAGTACAAAGATACAAGTATACATTGAACATATTTTTGAATAAGTCAAAACAAATTCATTTTTCTTTCTCCATTCCCCTCCCCCCTTATATTTATTGTCGGCAGTAGGTATATTGTGTATTTACTCTTCTATGCAGCCGATTCTTAACTTGGTCATTTTGCAACAAACACTGATGAATAATAAACGAAGAACAAAAGATAAGGAATCGTGCAAGCCGAAAGCAAGATGTCTACAGACATGGCGCTTGGCACACAACACCAAAAAAAGTAATTCAAAGAGAATGGAAAAAAGAAATTCATTAATAATGAATTGGAAAAATATTACAAAATAAAATACAGACAAAAAATATTCTAAAATAAATTCTAGTATTTTTATGAGAAGCAGAGTCTGTATGGCTGTCCATTGGTCTGTCACGCATCAGTTTGAAATAGCATTTCACTCGTTATAGATGGTCCGAGCATCTCAATATAGGTTCTGTCCATAGTTCAGTCAGTTTAAAGTAGCATGTTTCTTGGCCTGTTATACAGCAGTTTAAAATTCCAGGTTTGTCAGTACGTTAACATTAAATTTAAAATAGAATTTTCATCAATCTGTCACACATGTTTAAAATAAAATTTCCATCAGTCTGTTACACTTAAGTTTGAAATAGAATTTTCATCAGTCTGTAACACATGTTTAGATAACATTTTCGTAGATCTGTTGTGTAAAAGTTTGAAATAGCATTTCTAAGTTTGAAACAGCACTTTTGTTGGGCTGTTACACTTAAGTTTGAAATAGCATTTTTATTGGGCTGTTACACTTAAGTTTGAAATAGCATTTTTATTGGGCTGTTACACTTAAGTTTGATATAGCATTTTTATTGGGCTGTTACACTTAAGTTTGAAACAGCACTTTTGTTGGGCTGTTACACTTAAGTTTGAAATAGCATTTTTGTTGGGCTGTTACACTTCCATTTTAAATAGCATTTTTATTAGTTTGTCACGAACGTTTGAAATAGCATTATGGTTGATCTGTCAAGCAAAAGTTTTAAGTAAAATTTTCATATAATAAACACATTTTGAAAACATTCAAATCTCTAAAACAAAAGAAACTCTTAAAGATCTAATAAAAATAATTACGTTTTTATTAGATTTTTAAGTTAGTTTCCATACGTACTAAAATTCGTCTAAAAATTAATTATATCTGCTTAATTTGTGTCTGAAAGTGAAAACACTAAGCCTAACCTGCCTGTCCAGTAACGAGATTAAGTTAACCGCTGAAGCCGACGACCATTTCACACAAATTTTATTCAAATCTTAGATTATTTATTTTCAGACATTTTTGGCGTGGCTGTGGTAGGAGGGGAGGGGAAGTATTGTCGCTATTTGTCAACTCTTTTTTGTCTATCTGTCATGCAACAGTTTGAAATAAAAATTTTTGCTGATCATTTTGTTCTTCATTTGGTTTTTGTATTTTTGATACTGCGAGTTTTCCGAACTTCTGGATGTCAACACTAGGCAATGTCTCACACCTTCTCTCCATGCAGTCCGATCCAAAAAGTTGACATCAGTCAGGTTGCGTGCAGCTATATCACTTCTTACGCATGCAAACCACATCTTCTTCAGTCTCCAACTCTCCCTAATGCCTAGGAGTGTTATGGAGTTGATGCAAGGGGCAACGTGCTGTACATGGCCGAACCACATTAGATTCGAAGAGCATAAGGCATCCTTAATCTCACCAATACCAAGTTTCTAATGAAGCACAATAGATAGGATCCTTTCCTCTAGTTTGCAGCCACACATCCACCTGATCACGGCACGATCGTTTTATACTATTATGTTATGTTAATTTCTTTAAGTTTATAAAACGCATATCCAGTTAAAAAACATCCGTTAAACTTACATAAAATTCAAACTAGCCTAGTGACATCGTAAAAACTACTGCCTTCGTAAAGTGTACTCTGCCTATTCTTTTTTGAAGTACGATTGATCGGATCCTTTTCTTCAAGTTTGCATCCACCTGATCATGGCACAATCGTTACGTCAAAGACGTTTTAGATCAGAAGTGATTAAAGTTCACGTCTCACTGTCATGAAAGATGGCAGAGCGGACACAGGCTGAAAAGGCTTTGTTCGCTCTGCCGACTTGCACAGAAGAGAGATCAACCAGGCAAAAATTTTAAATAGCATTTTCGTCAATCTGTCGCACAACAGTTTGAAATAAAATGTTCATCTCTTGATGTGTTGATTGAATAAACACGTCTTAATAAAAAAAACATTCGAATGTCTAAGAAGAAAATCTTTAAAAAATCTAATAAAAAATAATTACATTTTTATTAGATTTTTAAGTTTTTCTTCCAAACGTCTTGAAATTGGTCAAAAAAATTAATTATATCTGCTTAATTTGTGTCTGAAAAATCGCTCCCTCGAGTAACGAGATTAAGTCAATAGCAGACGACGACGACAATTTCAAACAAATTTGATTCAAATCTTAGATTATTTATTTTCAGACTTTTCGACGGTGGGGAGGAGGAAGAGGGGGGTATTGTTGCTATTTAGCAGATGTATGTCAGTCGTTCAACATAAACAACATATATTTTATTTATTTTTTATATAAATTACTCATAATCACCATCATATTTGGCTTTAACGTTCGTTTTACATGTTGGCATGTGTTGGACGGCTTTTAGAACTTTCCTCTTTTTGGAGGCTTTCCAACACTACAACCACTGATCATCACTTTGGTCTTGGCAACATTCACTCTCAGACCTTCACTTTCCATAGCATTCCTCCAAGTCAAAATATTTGTGAAATTTCGTGGAATAAAATAGGCTACTTTGTATTTACATGAGAGTAAGTAACTACGATGAATGTATTTACGTATTGTTTTTATTGGCAAAAAACATAAGAAATTATGGATCTAAACAAAAATAATTCGCTTTGAACTAATGTTGAATACTCTATACTTTTTTTGCAGATTATAAAAAAAGTCATTTAATTTTTTTTTTTAAATATCTATGAAATGTTTTTTATACTATTATGTTATGTTAATTCTTTTAACTTTATAAAACACATATCCAGTTTTAAAAAAAATCCGTTAGACTTACATAAAATTCAAACTAGGGTACTACCATCGTAAAAACTACCGCCTTAGTAATGTGCACTCTGTTTATTCCTTTTTTGTCAACCAATCACATGTTTGCATACGAATAAACTCCAAAACCACCATAAATTTTTAATGATAGATAGATAGATAGATAGATAGATAGATTTATTCACGTTCTTTATACTGTTTGTTTTGTTAAAAAAAAGAAGAAAATATATTTCCCCTCCAGCCACTCCATAATTTTGCATTAGTAATATTGGACATAACCTCCCCACTTAGTGCAAACAGGAGGTTTTAAAGTCAGCGAGTCTGTTCTAGTTCCTCTCCAGGGAAGGTAAGTAAACTTTAATCACCACCACCACCACCTGAGGATAGGAATAAACTTTTCTACAATGTTTCAGTACTTTTCTCTTTTATTAGAAGAAATACATTTCACAACTGGAATTATTAGGTAAGCAGAAATAAATATCCAATGTTTATTTCCATAAAAAAAAATAGTGTTGAAATAAAATGTGACATTGACTGAGTTTCAGGTGTTATTTGGTGCAATAGAGTTCAAAGATCAGGAGATGGAGAGATTTTGTTTAGAAAATAATTTTTTATAAGAGAAAATATACTCTTCCCTTCTGAACTTTATAACCCCAATTCCATTTCGTAATCTCCACTGATTGGTACCCCCCCCCCCCGCCTCGACAACCATAAAGTTTCCTGCCTCATGTCCCATTGTACTTAGGTGAGAGAGAGGGGGGGAACAGGGGACATATAGCAGAGACAGAAAGAGAGAGTGGGACGCTGGGAGAGAGAGAGAGAGAGAGGAATGATGAGGAGTAAAGAGAGTGAGAGAGATTATGATGATGAGAGAGAGAGAGAGAGACGATGTGGGAGAGAGATGATGTGGCACAGAGAGAAGGAGAGAGAGCGAGAGAGAAAGAGAGAGACGATGTGGGAGAGAAAGAAAGATGGACGACGGGGTGGAGCAGAGCGAGAGGGGGGACGACGGGGTGGGGAAGAGGAGAAAGAGAGCGAAACGACTTGGCAGAGAAAGAGACATGGTGATCCGAAATGGTGATATGGAGGAATAGAGAGAAAGAAGGGAGGGTGTGAAAGATAGACTGGGGGGGGGGGGGGGCTCGGAAAAGAGAAAGAGAGCTTGTTTCTAACAATAACTATCAGCACTTAATTTTAATAAATGTGCTGAGAGAGAGAGAAAGAGAGAGAGAGAAAGAGACAGAGAGAGGGATAGAGAGGGGGGGGGGGAGGGGACAGAACTAAATGTTCTCTGTCTAATTAAGTGGATCCAAAAACCAATTATTATGATCTTTCATTGACTTCTTTGACATGAAGACAAGGAAACGAAAAGAATATGAAAAAAAGGCTTTGTCAATTTGTACAGGCGGAAGGAAATGCCCATTTCTTCTTTCACATGTCATTCTTGTCACTGGCAGAAGAAACGGACAAGATGATTCCATTTTTTCATTTTCAAGAACAAATATTGCAATTTTAATGATTAATAGATTTAACAATAACAAAAATCATTAAAAACAAAAAAAATATTAAAAACAAAAAAATCATTAAAAACAAAAACATCATTTATTAAAAATAAAAAAGAGAATCCTGTAAAATTCATCTACATATTTCGGCCATTTTTAAATCTATCAGGTTGTCTGGAAAATTCGTTTTGAATTTGTGTACCTAAGTTTCACTAAATGCTCATAAATGGTAGATTTTGATATGTTAAACCTTTCTGCTAGTTCCCATGTTTAGTCATGTGGCTCATTTTGAATTTATGTCTTGATTTCGTCATCATCTGTAAAGGATGGTCTGCCTGAGCATTCTTCATCATTAAAGCTAAAATCCTTAGCTCACGAAGATCGTGCCTCAGGATTGTCTGGTCTGCATGAAGTCTTCCTCATTGGTCGCAGCCATTCGTTAACCTGCACGATTGCAGATTTTATCCCTGACACCGAGCGCATCAAGGCTCAGCAGTTGCATACAAAGTCGGGGACGGTTTAGCCCAGAGCACATTCAATCCATCGATTTGCGTTCCCGCACCTGCTACGCCTTTGCTTGCCATACGCAGAACCAAAGACGACCAGAGGACGACGGATCCTGATACCAACTCCTTCTGGATTTTCACCAGAGTCCAGTCAGCCAGATAGCTCTGACACTACTATATGGTGAAGAAGAACGATTGGACTTTAGGATGTGTCTACTCGCACGTCGAATATTGGATTTTGATATGCGAAGCCTTTCTGCTAGTTCTCATGTTATATAATATGGGTTATTCTCAGTTAATTTGATTTGGTCGTCATCTGTAAAAGATGGTCTGCCTGAGCGTTCTTCATCATTAAAGCTAAAATCCCCAGCTCTAAACGTTGCAAACCAATTCCATAGAGTTCTGTCAGCAAAAGCATCTTCCCTGTACACTCTACATTTTTGTTGCTGTTTGTGAAGAATTTGTGCCATTATGGAAATAGAAAAGCATCAAGTGCCTAAAATGAGTCTTATAATCTTCCATTTGCAAAGACCTCTAAAATGAACACAAGTTAAATAATTTTTTAATTTCTCACAAGAGAGCTTGAAATATGCTCTAATCAGAAATGTAAGTATGTAATTATATCTGTCAATAATTTGACACGTTCGAACGTGTCGAAACATGAACTACTAAGAATTGGCAAAAACTTTCCGGTCAACTTAGTAGAAACTTTACAAGAATTTAATTTTTGTTCGAACTTCTAGGATGCAGAATTACAATTTCATCATTATATTCGGTTCGACGTCAGTTAGAAATTGACTTCCACCCTGACCTATCTCTGGCCAGGTTTTTATTTATCCCTCTTTCTCAAGTTTATCCTTATCACTTCATCCCATGTTTTTCTTCGCCTTCCGCTGTGAACTGACCTGCGACCGCAAGAGTTCTACATCTACTAATCAAAGAATTGTCATCCATTCTTTCAACGTGGTCATACCATCGAAGCCTCCTGTTCTGCACACATCTCCCTATACTGTCCAGATTTAATCTTCTTCTGAGCTCATCAGATATCAGATGACTTTAAGACTTACATCACACATCAATTATACCATTCTCATATCATTTCTCTCCATACAACGCATGTCCTCAAACCTCATTGATCAAATTTCACTTCAATACATCATCACACAGCATACACATTGGCCGACAGTTGTAACACTCTGTTGGTTAATAATGGCAGAAATTCCCTGAACTTACTCCATCTACTCCTAACTCTGGTAATCACACCAGAACTTGCTCCATCTTGTGCTCCTATGGTATCACCAAGGTAACAAAACTTCTGAACAACCTCAATAGCTTCACCATCCATATATATTTTCTCCACATCTGACTTCTCATCTGTCTCCATTGTTTTACAATTCTTGCACACAAACTGGTTATCATCTCTCAACCTAACTTATATTCCACTGTATTTCTTGTGTGTCCAATGTTTACAAGTACCACAAAAAATTAAGTTGCACCCGACTCCCTTTCTACAAATTGAGCAGAGGGAATTTTCAAACACTACAAAAATAGGAAATCAGAAAATGAACCTTGTGTTTACTTTCGACAGCCTCGTAACTCTCGCTTTCCTTATTTTGTTTTTTAGTCCTCACATTCAATGAGCGATGTTTCTGACAAAGGGGGAAGAATTGCTGTTTTCTGGGCTGGAATCTATCCATTATCGTTAGCTAGTTTTTGACCTCGAAAGGATAAATTATCTCTCTCTCCGGGCGACGAGCCACACGCCTAAACCAGCAACATGACATGGCAGAGACTTAAGATTGAGGTGTTGGTCGAGAACAGTAGTTGGGACACAGTCAGCCTGCCGACAATGCAAGATGCGGTGGAGGCAGTCATTGTCAAAGACTTCCAGCTTCCACCAATCAACCATCCTCATTGGTTATGTATCGCAACCATAGAGGAGGATCGACCGGATAACAGATTGATAAATACGCCTCTTTGTTTTCATTGAAATCTTTCTACGCCCCCATAAGGACTGCTGAAGGCGTACAAAAGTGGGTATGGCAGCTCTAATTCGGCTTTTACACTCTGAAGAATTATTCAGATAATTTCAAACTGAAATTTCTATGAGTTTCTTTCCAAGAACTTTCTATCTGTGGAACATAATACCACATGGCTGCTTCTCAGCTGACTACAACACAGTCGTTTTCAGATTTAATGTTAACAAATTCTTATCAAGCCGTCCTCTTACATAATTAAATTCTGCCGATTCCACCCATCATTTCCAATTCGTTTATAGTATTGGGTCATCATCCAACTGACTATCTTATTGACCCTTATCCTCAAGTGGCTTTTGACCTTGGTAAATGGTGACACATTAGTATATATAAAAAGTTTTGTGTCAACACTACCCTAACCCTATACCCAGACAGCCGCACCTTCCCTTCTCTTTCTGTGTCTAGAGAAATTCTTGGCCCTCAGGAATCATTTTCAAACTCGTGGCATCAGTGTGGACAGGATCAAACACATCGTCTAGAACAGAGCAAAATTAATCTTCTTTTCCATGCGTCCAGTAACAGCTTTTCTCAGACGTCACCGTGTTGGGCTCACCTTTGAACTTGTTAATAATATAGTTCTTGTCTTTGAAATGAAATGTTTAAGAACTATCAATGCTGATGTTCCTCACGGCTCTATTCTCGACCCAACACTGTTTCTTCTCTATATAAATGATCTCCCAGAGAATATTGTTCAGAAAATTAACATCTATGCTGACGATACCACTCTATTCTGGTGTTGCTTCTCACCCATCTTCCTCGGATCAGTCGAAATATGCAGCTGATCTAGAAGTTGACTTGGGTTCAGTTGTGAATTGGGGTATGAAATGGCTTGTTTCATTTAATCCAGTTAAGACTCAGCTTGTGTCTTTCAATCGTAGGCGTGTCCCTTTTCTTTCTGAGATTCTCATGAATGGCTTTGCTCTTGAGCAGAAATCTACTCTGAAACTTTTTTGTCTTTCTCATCAAATCTTTCTTGTAAAACCTGCACAAGGATGTAACATTGCGGCAATGGGACAGGGGCTGGAGCTTGGTAGACAGTGTGGAATGTATTAAGTTGCTCTTTCTGCTTCTCGTAAAGTCGCTTCTCTCTATCGCTCCAAACACTTTCTCACATTTGAGGCTATTCTCTATCTCTACAAAAAATCTACAATCAGACCATGTATGGAGTACTGCTGTCATATTTGGACTGGTGAATCTCTGTCTCATTTGAGGGTTCTTGATAAGGTGCAGAAAAGTATCTGTAATTTGATTAGCCTGTAGAGAGAGACTGGCAATTTGGAGAGTCTCAGATGACTGACAGTGGGAGACGTGACCATACCAGTTGAGACGTCACTGTGTGACATACTTTCTCATGGCGGTCTGTAGAGAGAGACTGGCAATTTTCTCCAGCTGATGTGCTGCAGCCAGGATCGTGTCGTTTTAACGTTTTGTCATTTACCATATCTCACAACTATACAAGTGTGTTGTATGCTGCCATCTTTGCATACAATGGGATCCCTGCATTCTGTAATGCCTCACCATGTGTCGGATATGCATTGTTTTATAGCTGTGTCAGTTTGCCCACTTGAATCAATTGTGTTACCTAGGCAGCTCAATTTATTGATTCTTTCGACACATGCAACCATTTTCTATTTCCATGGCAGTCGGATTTTGACAGGTGTCACAAGTGAAATAATAATCTGATCTACTATGAAACTGCAGTAAGGTGTTAAGATAAGCACCTTGTAATTATTTATTATTATTATTATTATTATTATAAAGCTCTATCTTAAAAGATATTGAGCTCTTTATATGTACACAATTTGCTGTCTTTATTCAGCTCTGTTCCGATTCTGAGAAGTTGATATTTCATGTTATTGATTATATACAGGATAGTGCAAAACTATGAACCCATACACAGGAATATACATAAAAGATTCTGCCAAGTCTGCTGTAAAGAAGGTGGGCTTCATCTATTTGGCTAAAAAACTTCTCACACCTGCCAGTATCCTTGATCACTATAAAGCAACCATTCCCCCATGCATGGAGTATTGTTACCACATCTGGGCTGGTGCACCAACCATTACTCTCTCCGTCTTGATCAGGGTCCAAAAAAGAGTCTCTAACTTAACAGATTCCGCACTGTCTACCAAGCTCCAGCCCCTGTCCCATCGCCGCAATGTTGCATCCTTGTGCAGGTTTTACAAGTACTTTCACAGAATGGGCTCCGACGAATTTACTGAAATTGTACCCAGTCAATGTA
>OY744515.1:109005021-109215021 GCA_963556195.1 Sepiola atlantica
CTCTCTCTCTCTCATATATATATATATATGAGAGAGAGAGAAAGAAGAGAAAAGGGGGGAAAGAGAAAAGAAATAGGAAAGAAAGAGGGGCAAGAAAACGATAGAGAGGGAGATAAAAGAAAAAAGGCTAGAGGGAAGAGATAAGAGTAGAAACAGGAAGAAAAGAGAACGCGAAGTAGAGGGAGTGATGATGATCATCATCATCACTGGTTGAACGTCCGTTTGACATGCGCTGGAATAGAGAAAGAGAAAAGGAGAGAACTGAGAGAAGAAAAAAGAAAAAGACAAGCAAGAGAAGAGGAAGGGAAGGAAAAGAAAGAGAGAAGGTAAACGAGAAAGAGAAGGGGAAAAAGGAGAGAGAGAGAGAGAGAAAAGAGAAAGAAGAAGAACGAGGAAATGTGGCGAGAAAAGATTTTTAAAAAAAAAAAGATAGAAAATAATAATAATGGTACAGGAACAAGTTTTGTTTTTTTGCCCCCCCCCCCTCCACTCTATATCTCACTCTCATTCAGACTGAATGCTGATAATGTTCATTCCGTTTTTTTTTTTTTTGTTTTTTTGTGTGTGTGTCCGAATAATGAAACGACTAACTAATTCTAGATCGAATCAAAAAGGAGTGAACACCAGCAAAAGTGGCCCCTAATTACGAGATGATTTGCAACACGAAAATCAGCTCAAAAGAGAAAAAAAAACATTATACACTGAAACATTTTAAGTTCGTTTTTTTTTTGTATTCATATAAAAAAGAGCTAATGGCAATGATTAGGAAGAGGAACTCTCTGATTGGCGAATACAGATTGGGAAAGGGTTTTAAGCCACATCCTCATATCAAAACAAAAAATAGCAAAGTTTATCAATACAAAAATTCATACATTTTTATGAACAACTTCTTACGACAACGGAAGTTCGTAATGAATTAACGTTCAGAACGTCCCAAGTAAAGGAGAATTTGAGTGGAACACGTTACCGTTGGACTGCTTTCCCATAGACTATAGCATCGTTGTTTTCAAGTCTAATGTGAACAAACATGTGTCAATTTGTCCTCTAAATTAATCGGATTTCTGGGGAAACAGACATAACCAGATGCTGAAGAGAGTCCGGTGAAGAGACCTTTTATAAGTCTCCTTTGTTAGGATTTGAAACCGACGGTACCGATGTTGTTCTGATCTTCTGTAATACAAACATTAATAAATATTACGCTTTTATTTTTGATTTTAATAATAATCGAGGGGTAATCAGTCAACAGAAAATCATGAGCGCAGAAGTTGGAGAAAAAGTATAATAATAATGAATAAAAAAAGAAATGAGAAAAAAAAACGTGCAACTTACAATTTCGTGCCTAATTTATTGGACGATTTTAGAAACTAAGTAAAGTAAATCCCAATTTTATTTTTTGTTTTTATTTTTTGGATAGTCTGTAGGAAATTTTCGGGAACCATTCCCTTCTTCAAGCCATATATATATATATAAGGGGTATGGTCCAATCGGATCATCTTTTCCTTCTCCCATGTGTTTGTCTTTAAAATAAAATTGTTTCCAAATCTTCAGTTTGTTTGAAGATGTTCGTTAATACGAACGAAACCGGTCAAATCTCTTGTTTTTGTTTTTCTCCTGCATTTTAACCTGTTTTCCGTTTGTCTTTTTTTTCACATATATATATGTCGAAGGGATCTTATTTGTGTTGTGAATACTATTTTATTTTCAATATTAGGTCAGGGTTTACTTGTAGGGTGAAGTATCCTCATGTCAGGTTATTCTGACAAACCTTTGTATAGAGAGACCGAAAACACTCAAAGATGGTGTCTAGTAGGTAATTCAAACTCCCCTCCTATATATATGTGTGTGTGTGTAGTGATTGTATTGTTGTTGTTTCCTAGATGTTAATCCAATGAAATTCCAGTGTTTATAAAATAGTTACTATATATATATATATATATATATAGTAAGTTATGAAAATATATTTATGGCAATTAAGCTACACAGAGGCTTCCGCATTTCATCCCCGGAGGGAATCTTCAGGCTAAAAATTGATACATAAAAAATTATATCTCCTTTTAACATTTTAGATACATGAAATAATATATATATATATATATATATATATATGTAAAGTTAGTGGAATAGAACCCCAGCAGAGTGTTCGATTATTATGAAAACTAAAAATAAGAGCATAATATTTATCAATGTTTGTATTACAGACGATCAGAAAATCCTATTAAAGAGGCCTCTTCATCAAACTTTCATCCACCTCTGTTTATGTCTGTCTCCCCATAAAATGGCGGCTCGCGCATTATGTGACTTTCTGAGAATATTTCGATTCTCTGTTTCATTTTAATTTTAATATCTTAACCAACTGGAGTTGTACTCGTAAGAATGTCAGGGGTCACGGTTGAAGTTGTAGTCAGATTTTTTTGATCTCGAAAGAATCAACAGCAAGTTTGAATATTGGAAGACTTTAAAATAAGGAGTCAGACATTTTGGAATTCCACATTTTTTGGAATCTTAGGCGTCAGAGTCGGATCTTATACCTTCCGACTCTGCAACCCTGAGTTTGAGATGAAGGTTTTTCTTCTTTTAGATGAGTTTTCTTCCCAGGCTGATGGGCCGCATCTACCCTAACATAGAGACACGTAAAATCTAATAAATATTTGTGGTCCAATGGAAGCAAGTAAATGTGATTCAGTTTCCAATAAAATCGAAGCCTTACACCCAATCGGTTGCTAAGGTTGCTGGGAAAATGGTCGGATAATTTTATCGCTCCAGAAAGTCCCCGACTCTTGATGCAATCTGCTACCTATATATAAAAATCAGATACGTCCTATAATCGATTGCTGCTGCCACATCTGGGGAGATGCCGCTCAGTGTATTCTTTCTTGTCTTGCTAGAGTACAAATCCACTTAGAAATCTAGTGGGAGATTATCTCCTCTCTTCCCTGCAGCCGTTTTCTCACAAACGAGACGTTGCTAGTTTTTCTTTAGCCTATTGTTATTTCCATGGAAGGTGCTCGACTGAGCTCCAATCTCTCCTCTTCTCTGCAGCCCCTTTCTCACAGAACATACATTGCTAGTCTTTCTCTACTCTATTGTTATTTCCATGGAAGGTGCTCGACTGAGCTCTAATCTCTCCTCTTCTCTGCAGCCCCTTTCTCACAGAACATACATTGCTAGTCTTTCTCTACTCTATTGTTATTTCCATGGAAGGTGCTCGACTGAGCTCCAATCTCTTCTCTTCTCTGCAGCCCCTTTCTCACAGAACATACATTGCTAGTCTTTCTCTGCTCTATCGTTATTTCCATGGAAGGTGCTCGACTGAGCTCCAATCTCTTCTCTTCTCTGCAGCCCCTTTCTCACAGAACATACATTGCTAGTCTTTCTCTGCTCTATCGTTATTTCCATGGAAGGTGCTCGACTGAGCTCCAATCTCTTCTCTTCTCTGCAGCCCCTTTCTCACAGAACATACATTGCTAGTCTTTCTCTGCTCTATCGTTATTTCCATGGAAGGTGCTCGACTGAGCTCCAATCTCTTCTCTTCTCTGCAGCCCCTTTCTCACAGAACATACATTGCTAGTCTTTCTCTACTCTATTGTTATTTCCATGGAAGGTGCTCGACTGAGCTCCAATCTCTGGTTTCTTTTTGTAAGACATTCACAGCAAGAACTTTCCTTTTTTCCTCAGTGTGCCTAACATAAAATGAAATTTCCATGAACAGAGTTCCTTTCTAAGAACATCCCGTCTCTAGAACACATTACCGCTTGACTGCATCTCTGTATGTTACAACATGGTCATCTTCAAATCTAATGCCAACAATACTTGAGATAAAGTAATCAAATTTCGTTCATTCCATTCATCATTTTCATTCCTCTCATAATATTCTTCATCATTCAAATGACATATCTATCGATCTCATTTACCCATGCAAAATTGCAACAAGTCTACCACCATCAGATGATAATACAGATGCTACATGAGTATTGGCGGCTGAGAACGGCCTTGTTAGCTCATATCGTGTTCAGTAATTGACAAATATGGGTACGAGAAAATTACATTTTCCATGAGCGGATGGTCAACCTCATCATAAATTCAAGATCACAATCTATAAATTAGTCAAATTTTACAATTTATTTTGATAGTGCTACTTATATGTTCCAAATGTCATACATATTGTTTGTGCATACAATGAAAAGTTAAGCGTACACAGTCATTTTAAAAATAGGTGTAAAAATTCATTTTTCTACAAAAAAAAATTCAGCTTCTCGGAGGGTCAATCCTTATCCTTGAGTGGTTTTTGGCCTTGATAAGTTGTGATGCCTAATAAAAGGAACAAGTCACTAAACCATGTGTTCAATAAATTATTTTTAACTATTAATTTCCAATTGTAATTTAACAGAATTTATTCAATCCCCCATAGTGCGCCACTTCGTCGGCACAATCAGCTGGTCAAATTTGTGTAGTCGCAGTGGTGAGGTGGTAGCCGAAGTTCACTTTTTTTTTTTCTCTCTGTCGTGGTCTTCTTCCTCTTAATAAAATCTTTCATAAACGTTATAAATAAAAATACATCAATAAATGGGTTTTCAAAATCTCTTTAAAGTTTTATTCTTTCTTCGTAGTATACATGTACACACATAAAACACCCAATCCTTTCTGCCATTGGGTGGGGGAACAGCAGCTATTCATACCCATCTTCCCTCTCTGGTGATTCAGTGGAAAAAGAAAGATACCCCATGCTCATTCACCACGTAAAACTGCGGGCTTTCTGTCTCTGTGACGTCACTGCCGGGACACGTGTCCCTTACTCGAATTCTACTTTGAAAATAGAAAAATTCCACTCTACTCAATATTTGATCTCACATGGGAATTTACCAAACTAAGCCTCACTTTAAACACCTGCATCTAAATAGTATTACACAATGTCAGAAAGAAAACTTGCTCCATCATCGTTATAGAAACGCGAGTCTAAACTGAGGCGGGAAATATTCGGTAGATGAATAAAAGATGGAAGGTTTTCACGTAATTGTTAATGAATAATATACGCTTGCCGTTTTATGACGGATCGGTAGAAATAGAAGTTTGTTATTATTATACGGACGTTAACCGAATAGGATATTTCTCTCTCTCATATATGTGTGTGTGTGTGTGTATATATAAATGGGTGTATGTGTATATATACATACATGTGTGTGTGTGTATATATATACATGTGTATATATATATATATTTATATATACATGTGTGTATATATATATATATTTATATATACATGTGTGTATATATATATATATATATTTATATATACATGTGTGTGTATATATATATATATATATATATATATACATGTGTGTATATATATATATATACATATATATATATATATGTGTGTATATATATATATATATTTATATATACATGTGTGTATATATATATATTTATATATACATGTGTGTGTATATATATATATATATATATATACATGTGTGTATATATATATACATATATATATATACATACATGTGTGTGTGTATATATATATATATATATATATATATATATATATATATATATATATATTATGTGTGTCACGTTTGTGTAAATTCTATTGGGGCTGATGGGTACAGGATAAAAAAGCTATCTGTAAAAAAACAGAATGGTGAAAAATGATCAGGAATGATGGAAAGTGAGAAAAAGACTCTAGGGGAGGGGATTTTTAGAAACGAAAATGACAATGCATGGGGGGGGGGGCAAGCCAGGGAAAGTGAACAAAGGATTTGTACATTTTAGCAACAACAACAACTAAAAAGAAAATAGAAAATAATAATAAAACAAATCTTCACATACTTTTCTATCTAGTAAAACTCTGATGATGGATGTTATCTTGCTGAGTTGCTTGTCACCGTGCACACTTTTCATCTGTGCAGGAATATTTCAGATGGTGGAAGGAAGGGAGATTAACGCGAATTATAAGAGAACTATGTTAAAAAAAGAAAAAAAAAATAGTGGGAGGAGGCGATTTATGGAAATAATTAATAGAGAAAAGAGAGAAGGGAAAAGAGTGAGGAAGAGAGAGAGAGAGAGAGAATGGGAGTAGGGATGAGAGAGGGAGAAAAGAAAATAGAGAGAGAGAGAGGGAAGGAGGGGAAGAAAAAGGAAGTAAGAGAGAAAGAGAGAAGGAGAGAGAGAAGAAGAAGAGAGAGAGAGAGAAGGAAAGAGATAGATAGAAAGAGGTGAGAGAGAGAGAGTCTATTATGATATCACAAGAGTTAAATAAATATTTGTGTATGTTTGTTTGAAAGCAGCAGCCGTAACTTGGAATTACCAAATATTTATGAAAACATTTTGCAATTTTCAAATATTTAATAGAATATATATTATTATGGATCTAGCAGGTTATGGGTTGTCTAGCATATATATATATATATATATATATATATATATATATATATATATATATATATATATATAAAATGAAAAAAAGGAAAACTAAAAATATTATTTATGTATTCATTAATGTTTCGTCTTTATTTCAAGACTTCTTCAGGATGACTGGTCTGAAGAAATAACACACGCATTCAGACCAATGATCATTAGGAAGTCTTGAAATAAACCGTGATGAATATATAAATAATATTTTTGGTTTTCCTTTTTTCAGTTCAATATTTTATCATTTTGAAAACCAAAATAATGTAATTTAAAAAAAGAAATGAATAAAATCATTTTTTTTTTAAAGGCAGAGACTTTTGACTAATATGCTCTTTTCAAAGCGAGATGTTTCATTTTACTGAAATAACAGAGTATTAACTATTTGGTTTGAACAGAAATAACTCTGTTCTTTTACATAGAAATTATTTTCCTTGATGTGTCTTTATGATGTAATAATATTTTGATTTGGAGTGAGTGAATTTTTCTTTTCACGATTCCAAAAATTTAAATAATAAATCTATTTATTGAAATATTTAGGAATTAAATCGAAATATCTATCATTTTCCATTTTATTTTATCAAATAATATAAATAAATAGAAAGTCTAATTCTCATAGTTTGAATTTTATCTGTGCATTTCTGCGAAATTATGTTTTGTGCTGAACTGTTTTTAGAACCATAGTAGTTTCGTATTTAGCTGTGTTTTGAATATAGGTTTCTCCGAGAGGTTAGGGGGCTTATTTGCATTATTTTATTATGATTTTCAGAGATAATAATTGCCCACTTGTTTTTTCGGGTTTATTTGCAGGGTTTCTCCTATCGAGGCTTTTTGCCCACCAGTAGACTGGGGACTGGCTCAGTCGAATTTTGACCGAAGATGACAGTTTTACGGATCGTATCCTGTCTAGTTTTGGAATTAAGTTTTCTTTGTGTGTGTGGGGGGGGGGGGAGCGCTGGATTTTGTCACACCTTCTCATGTGAGTTCTTTTCATACATTTCTTTCATGTATTCTGACTTGCCGTCACTGTTGTCGGGCGCTCATTTTTTAAAACTTTTTCTATCCTTTTTTTTCCTGTTGATAATGAATGAGGTATTGGTTTGGTAGTTTTGTTTTACGGCATATCAACCCTTTTTGGGTTATTTAATGCCGAATCTGGTCATTATAGTAAAAGTTTTTATGCTTCAAGTTCTTTATATCTTCAAATGTTTAATCATCGTTTTTGGTTTGGTAGTTTTGTTTTACGGCATATCAACCCTTTTTGGGTTATTTAATGCCGAATCTGGTCATTATAGTAAAAGATTTATGCTTCAAGTTCTAAAAATAAAATAAAAAAGGGGAGGGAGAAATGGAGAGGGGCTGTTGTTTTTGTTTTTGGTTTTGTAGAACATAATTAAGTTTTACAAAAAAAAAAAATAAAAAAAAAAAAAAAAAACGTCAATGTAGGTGAATTTCGTCTCAGGGAGCCACAGGGCAGCCTGATCTGGTATCACCAGGATAATGAATGAGAACTTCCATGATGAGCAACAGAGTCGAGAAAAAAGACTGCATTTTCCCCATAATTTCTGCTGCGAAACGCGCGTAGGAAATGATAATAGCATTGAATTTGGAAAAAAATAAACATAAAAAAATACAGTTTAAAACATATTTTAAAAACTATTTTGTTTGTCGGTGGGACGAATAGGTATTACAGGCATTCCCTGATATTGAAAGTACAGAGGTAAAGTTTGGTTGTGGTGTTTGATGCAGATGAGAAAATATGGCAATGGATTGATTTTTATTTTGATCATTGGAATGCACATATACTATATATATATATATATATATATATATATATATATATACACACAGGATGTTGCAGCAAAATCCGACACTTGACAAAAATGTACTAATATCGAATGTGAACCAGTTTCCGTGAATTTCGCGTCGGCAGCGTTCGGCCATTTTACGTAAACACGCGAGAGATGACGAGGTGAATGGTGACAGACGATAACTTCGATACGTTGCAGCGTCGTATTTTTTCAGTTTTATTTTCAAGGAAGATACAAATAACAAGAAAAACGAACAAAACATAGCGAAATCACTGTTAATAAATATTTGTTTATTTTACATTTGTTAACAAAACAATGCTAAACAACTGTTAATAAATATTTGTTTCTTTTACATTTGTTAACAAAACAATGCTAAACAACTGTTAATAAATATTTGTTTCTTTCACATTTGTTAACAAAACAATGCTAAACAACTGTTAATAAATATTTGTTTCTTTCACATTTGTTAACAAAACAATGCTAAACAACTGTTAATAAATATTTGTTTATTTTACATTTGTTAACAAAACAATGCTAAACAACTGTTAATAAATATTTGTTTATCTTACATTTGTTAACAAAACAATGCTAAACAACTGTTAATAAATATTTGTTTATTTTACATTTGTTAACAAAACAATGCTAAACAACTGTTAATAAATATTTGTTTATTTTACATTTGTTAACAAAACAATGCTAAACAACTGTTAATAAATATTTGTTTCTTTCACATTTGTTAACAAAACAATGCTAAACAACTGTTAATAAATATTTGTTTCTTTCACATTTGTTAACAAAACAATGCTAAACAACTGTTAATAAATATTTGTTTATTTTACATTTGTTAACAAAACAATGCTAAACAACTGTTAATAAATATTTGTTTATTTTACATTTGTTAACAAAACAATGCTAAACAACTGTTAATAAATATTTGTTTCTTTCACATTTGTTAACAAAACAATGCTAAACAACTGTTAATAAATATTTGTTTATTTTACATTTGTTAACAAAACAATGCTAAACAACTGTTAATAAATATTTGTTTATTTTACATTTGTTAACAAAACAATGCTAAACAACTGTTAATAAATATTTGTTTATTTTACATTTGTTAACAAAACAATGCTAAACAACTGTTAATAAATATTTGTTTCTTTTACATTTGTTAACAAAACAATGCTAAACAACTGTTAATAAATATTTGTTTATTTTACATTTGTTAACAAAACAATGCTAAACAACTGTTAATAAATATTTGTTTCTTTCACATTTGTTAACAAAACAATGCTAAACAACTGTTAATAAATATTTGTTTATTTTACATTTGTTAACAAAACAATGCTAAACAACTGTTAATAAATATTTGTTTCTTTCACATTTGTTAACAAAACAATGCTAAACAACTGTTAATAAATATTTGTTTATTTTACATTTGTTAACAAAACAATGCTAAACAACTGTTAATAAATATTTGTTTATTTTACATTTGTTAACAAAACAATGCTAAACAACTGTTAATAAATATTTGTTTCTTTCACATTTGTTAACAAAACAATGCTAAACAACTGTTAATAAATATTTGTTTATTTTACATTTGTTAACAAAACAATGCTAAACAACTGTTAATAAATATTTGTTTATTTTACATTTGTTAACAAAACAATGCTAAACAACTGTTAATAAATATTTGTTTATTTTACATTTGTTAACAAAACAATGCTAAACAACTGTTAATAAATATTTGTTTCTTTCACATTTGTTAACAAAACAATGCTAAACAACTGTTAATAAATATTTGTTTATTTTACATTTGTTAACAAAACAATGCTAAACAACTGTTAATAAATATTTGTTTATTTTACATTTGTTAACAAAACAATGCTAAACAACTGTTAATAAATATTTGTTTATTTTACATTTGTTAACAAAACAATGCTAAACAACTGTTAATAAATATTTGTTTATTTTACATTTGTTAACAAAACAATGCTAAACAACTGTTAATAAATATTTGTTTATTTTACATTTGTTAACAAAACAATGCTAAACAACTGTTAATAAATATTTGTTTATTTTACATTTGTTAACAAAACAATGCTAAACAACTGTTAATAAATATTTGTTTATTTTACATTTGTTAACAAAACAATGCTAAACAACTGTTAATAAATATTTGTTTCTTTCACATTTGTTAACAAAACAATGCTAAACAACTGTTAATAAATATTTGTTTATTTTACATTTGTTAACAAAACAATGCTAAACAACTGTTAATAAATATTTGTTTATTTTACATTTGTTAACAAAACAATGCTAAACAACTGTTAATAAATATTTGTTTATTTTACATTTGTTAACAAAACAATGCTAAACAACTGTTAATAAATATTTGTTTATTTTACATTTGTTAACAAAACAATGCTAAACAACTGTTAATAAATATTTGTTTATTTTACATTTGTTAACAAAACAATGCTAAACAACTGTTAATAAATATTTGTTTCTTTTACATTTGTTAACAAAACAATGCTAAACAACTGTTAATAAATATTTGTTTATTTTACATTTGTTAACAAAACAATGCTAAACAACTGTTAATAAATATTTGTTTATTTTACATTTGTTAACAAAACAATGCTAAACAACTGTTAATTTGCATTTCTGTTTGTTTTCAGTCAACTGGTTAATAAGTAGTTTTTTGTGTTTATTAAAACCGAAAAAATGTTTTTGTGTTTTTCTTTTTTTTTGGGGGGGGGGGGGGGAGGGGGCTAGACCAATTTTTTAATTATTGAAAGGAGGGTTTCAGTGTTACTGTTGGCCACCAACACAAGAACCCCCCTTCCTTCTCTGCGGAGTTGTATCCCCCCCGAAGACCCAGAGCGGCTGGACAACCTTGCTGACTTGTCTATCTCCACCGTATGTCCTGGGCCTCCCATCTGATGAGGATTTCGTAACAAATGCTCTTCGCAGACCTCCCTCAAATATTTCTTTCAATCGATCTGCGTCCGGCGGCGATCTCGTCCATCCAGGCTTCATGATGCTGCAGAACCTGCTGAGAGATTGTTTACTTTTTCTCAAGTGTTGCCTTTTGCTGCAACACCCTATATATATTCTTAATCTCATAGACACATATCTCCAAATTTACAGGAAATAAAACCCAACTTACTACTAAATATCTTCACAAAAAACATCCATTTTTTTCCTTCGATTCAAAGTATAGTACTAGAAGGCTGGATAATTGGCATGAGTCATTCTCTACATCCGGGTCTACGATAGGAGAATATCTTAGAAATCACCTGGAATGTGGCTCGACGTTTAGTGTGGATTCTTTCTCTGTTTTGATTAGGTCCCACTTGACTTAGCACTTAAAAGTATTGGAGATAATATACATTAAGACTCACTGACAAACCCTATGTCGACAGAAGGAAAATCTTTTCGGCCTTAGTGTCATCCCCCTGTTAGTCTCAAATTATTTATATATAACGATAATAATATATATATAAATATACATTATATATATAGTTTTATACATATATATATTCATTCATTTTATTTATACACACATAAAAGTGATCTGTGTATGCGTTTCATAGTTTTACTAATCGTCAGCACGGCTCGACTTTGACAGGGGCGTGAAACCCTGATGCCCATGGCCTAGCAATTTACCTCTGGTCCAAGGGCCCCTATACAATTTTATGTGATTTGTAGTGCATTTTTTTTTTTTATTGTTGTTGTTGTTTTTCTAAAGCGCTATTGAGCGAATGAACGCTCATTCAATTACATATCGCTACCTTAGCGGTGATGGGAATATTTCCCTATTAAATCCATTTTACGGACGATTTGAACCCTGGGCTCCAATAACTCAAACATTCTTAACCATCCGGCCACCATGACAATCATATTTTTAAATGTGAGAGAAATAAACCCTATATTTTATTTACGAACAGTAAGTCTCCAAAAATGTTCGATCTTCCAAGGGAGAGAACTTGCAATATTTATATATATTTATATATATATATATATATATATATATATATGTAAGTAGATTTCTGGTACAAAAAAATGGTAAGATAAATTTCAGAGGAAACACTATTTTTAATCAATGAAACAAGGCGGGTGAAAAAAAAAAGAAAATTCTTAAAATTTTCCTTAAGACCTTATCGTCTGACCCTCTAAAAAGAAACGCCAGAATGATAAATTAAAAATTAAGAACATCGGATGAGAAATGAGGGGAAAATTGTTTCAGTTACAGAAATATATATAAGTAAAATGACAGATCAGAGTTATATCATTCTGTGATTTAATGTCAATTTCGGAGCAAAAGGAATCTTACACATGTTTCTGGAAAAAATTCAGAGCATACTTGAACAATTCCAAGTTACCACATTAACATCTTCAGAGTTAATTGCTCGATCAAAAGCATTGAATATCAAGGCGAAAATTCATGCAAAGCCTTCAGAAATTTGAGAGGTCTGCCGATATGCAAGGAATTTCGGCTCCACATATAATGATTCCTTTTGGTAATTTCCTAATTATTTTGACTGAATTTGTTTGGACTTCTCAGGAGCTTGTTCGTGGAGCCTTTTTGATATGCATCCAAGTTTTTTTTTCTGGACATCTGACTTTTGATTTTTTGAGAATAAAATTTTGGCCTGTATCACCTCCATATCGTTATTGACGTTTTCTGGTACTTTTATGAATACGTTTAAGATGGCTGCTATAATAATGATTATGGAAGGGGTGCTAAGTCTCTATGTGACGAATATCTATGTGCCCCGCTAAAGGAGCAAAACCTTAAAACTTCAAATACGTATATCCAATTTTAATGAGATTTTATTATGTATAAAACTTTTATTCATAGTTTTTCAAAAATTGTGTTTCTTCTGACTATATTAGGGGACGAAACAGGTGGCAATAAAAAAATAAATAAAAAAACAAGAAAGGAACGTCGTATGGTGTTATGAGCATAGTGAAATAGGATATAGTGTTCCTCATTCAATTCCGAGCAACGTCGGGTCTACCTGCTTGTATTGTCTTCTGTATATTATTAATCAGTGAATGCGGAGACGACGTTAAATTTTGCTTTTCAGACAATACTAAGAAAAGAAATCAATGAAGCGTTTGTTGTTGTTGGTGATCATCATCATCATCATCGGTTTAACGTCCTTTTCACATGCTGCCATCAGTTGGACGGCTTTAAGAAATTGACTTTCAAACTAACCTATCTCCGACCAGGTCTTTATTTATCCCTCTTTCTTCTCAAGTTCATTTTTATCACTTCCGTCTATGTTCTTCTTGGCCTTCCCCTGTGAACAGGACCTATTACCTCAACTGTTCTACATTTACTAACCCAAGAATTCTCATCCATTCTTTGAACATAGACATATCATGAAAGTCTCCTGTTCTGCATACATCTCCCCATAGTGTCCAGATTTAATCTTCCTCCGGCCGCATCAGATCTAAGCCTGTCTTTAGACTCACATTACACATCCATCGTATAATTCTTATATCATATCCTCAAGTGGAAGTGGTCTGGAATCTCTAAGTACCCTCTCACCAAGGGAGCTATGGAGGTAGAACCTCGCTTAAAACTTCAAATATATTCTATTTTGATGAAATTTAAATTGTGTGTACAGAATTCTACAGGGAAGACAATGGAAGAGTTTTCGAATCTGTATGTGCCCCTCAATGTGCCCCCTCTCATGGAGGTAGGGGCAGAAACGCCTTAAAACTTCAAATATGTATACTCGATTTTAATTAAATTCAAACAATATGTTGTAGAAAATAATGGAAACACATGATGAATTTTGCATCAATTTTAAAACACCGATAAGAATTGAAACAAAAATACCAAAAAGTAAAAAAAAAAAATTATCAAAATGTTGGTTTCATTTTTTTTTTTATTTATGGTTAGTCTTGTCCTGAATTAATTTGCTAACTTTATTTTTTATTTTAGATAGTACATATTAGTAAGAAAAATTTAAATGACAGATCTATCAGATTTTTTAAGAAGGTAGATGGTTGGTGCCCGTATGGCAGGTCCTCCAGTAACAGAATTGGTTGAGATGGTGGCCGTATCGAGAGGAACTGTCTCGAAGGTGATAATAGGGAAAACATCCTCTCCATAACAAAATTCTGGAAGAAAGCCGAAACTGTCTGAAAGAGATTGTAGAGCCCTTGTAAAAATTGTGAAGAAAGAGCACAAAACGACGGCACCGAAAATTACAGCAGATCATAACAATCATCTGGAATCTGGATCATCCCGTTTCAACAAAAACTGTTCGCCGACAGCTTCACAAGGCTGGATTTCATAGGAGGGCTGCCACGTTTTTCGATTATTTTGTCAAACACCTGTATATGACTAATTCAGAGAGTTTTCCAAAAGTTTAATTTTTCCCTACTATATTGGGACGGGAGGGGGGTGGGGCGCGAAACGGTGAGCAGTAAAAAAAGAAAGTAATATGGTGTTAGGAGCCATAGTGAATAAGGACATAGTGATGGTCCTTATTCAATCCCGAGAAACGTCGGGTCACCCTGCTCGTAATCTACTAAATGTAATGTCGCAGGCAGGTGTAAAAGGAGAATAGTGAACGGGTCATCCATCCATCCGACTGGTTGCATTGTCTTCCGTGTATTATTGATCAGTGAATGCGTGTATTATTGATCAGTGAATGCGGAGACGACCGACGTTAAATTTTGCTTTGCGGACAATACTAAGTAAAGGAATTAGCGAAGCGTTTATTTACAGAGAGAAAGAAAACAAATCCTTAGTTAAGAAAGAAAAGATAAGTAGAGGGGGTGGAGGTAAGTCAGATGATGAAACCAGCTTTATTGTGAGATAAGTGTGTTCGGGGGGGGGGGGGGCAGAGACTGAAGAAAGCAGCTGAAGACGACATCACCAATGGCTTCTCTCCTCTCTGGCTGATTGGCTAAATATAAGTCTTCTTTGACACTAATTCTATTTTGAATTGAGAAGCTCCAATAAATTCTTATGTGCTGGTTACGAGTAAAGTGGGCTCCCTTTACCGAGCTAGAAAACTTCTCACACCTGACAGTAGCCTATATCTCTACAAAGCTACCATCCGCACCTACACAGAGTATTGTTGCCACATCTAGGCTGGTGCACCAACCACTAACCTCTTTCTCTTAGACAGGGGCCAAAAAAAGAGTCTCTAAAATATAATAGCTCCGACACTGTCTACCAAGCTCCATCCCCTGTTTCATCGTTGCAATGCAATGTTGCATCTCTGTTATTTTTTTAAAAGTACTTCAATGGAATGTGCTGCGATGAACTTGCTGCTCTGGTGCCCCCTTGACGCAAATATACCCGACCAACACGACAATCAGCAAAATCCCACCCCTTCACTGTAGAGATTCTTAGATGCCAAAAGATTTCATACTTTAATAGCTTCTTTCATCGAACTGCTAGCCTTTGGAATTCTTACCCGGCTCCCCGTTTCCCTGAATGTACCAACATGCAGAAATGTAAATGTAATGTGAACAAACGTCTTGTTGCACAACTCCCCCCTTAGGATGCCCCCTATGGATATAGCCCCTAATTCACAGTAGCCTCTTATGTCTCAGTGGCAATATGCCCCCTTGTTTGGGGTGAATAATAAATGATTTAGCATGCGTTCAACTGCTGTCAATTATAACTTCCATAGTACCACTTCTATTAAGGAATTTTTTGCACCCTTCACGTGGTCCTTCTCGTGAGCGCCTAATTATATCAGGAAAACAAATAGCAACGAGTCAAATTATCGTAACCGAATTATACGCATCACGTTTTCTTTTTTTTTGAGAGAGAGAGAGCATCGATTGTCTTCCGTCAGAAGGAAACCAATAAACGCCCTAGTTAGCGGAAAAGCCATTGGCTCTGAGTTTGTAGTCAACTAATGAAAAACGGAAATTATCGTCACGTACAACGACGGATAATAGTAATACGACGGTGAAAAATGCTGACGGATTAAATCACATAAAACCGACGACGAAGGAACACTCGATAAATCTTTGTCTCACCTTTGTAATGTCCAATAAAGACATTCGGAAAAAACGAAAAATAGACAATCAAGGAAAATCTAAACGTGTTTCATTTTGTATTCTTCATATCGCAACGTAACAATCAAGGTGAGGACAACTGTTCCACAGATAGAAATAATGGAAATACCTATTACTTATTTCATCTTCTCGCCATCCAATCAGAATTCGTCATGCCACAATACAATTCTTCAGAATTTTTGAGATGGGATGTATAATTGGTATTATTTTGATCGTTCGGTCTACTGTTCTCATCTTGGATGTTATTCTCACAACGTTTCAGCCGATGTAAACTCCGACTTTCTTCAAACTTATCAAACTTGTGAATCTGTATGGAATTTTGAACAAAGCCTTTTGTTTAATCCAGGGGAGTAATTTGCTCTCGTTCCGTCAGCGGAATTCTATTATTAGCATCGCCCGCACTGAGGATTGAACCTTCAACCCCTACTTAGAACTGATTATACATAACACTTTTATCCGTTGTGCCATGGGTCCTTCCAAACAATCATATAAATTTTCGTTTTTTTAGACATGACTATGAAAGGATTCGAACCCTCAATCACAGGAACCCTATGATAAAGGGGTCGAATCCTGTCATAGTCAGCCCCACTGATGAGTCGCAGCAACAGCGAAACATGTGTCCGTGGAAAACTATTTTATCTATAAAAAATAAATAAACAATATATATATATATATATATATATATATATATATATATATATATATATATATATATGTATGTGTGTGTGTGTGTGTATGTGTGAAGTGAGAAAATAAAGATAAAGATTATATCTTTAAATTATATCCTATCTTGAATAGACAATGCTCAATATACAAGATAGAGCAATAGCATAACTAGATATTAAGTGCAATATCAATCATCAATCCTTCAAACGAACATTCTCTGCTTCTTCAATGGTGATGATTTTCTTTGTATATTTTAAACTTTTTAAATTGTTTGTATTTTTATATCTTTTATATTTTGAAATATTTGCATTACAGTAAATTTTAATGACATCTGTCGAATTGCCTCTGATGTCAAGAGAAAATTCATGGATTAAGAAAAGAACATACGTTTTTTTTTATATATAATCCTTGTTTGAACAATTGATGATTTAATAAACATTACACGTTATCAAATTTTTATTCTCATCACTATCTACTACTACTACATATATATATATATATATATATATATATATATATATATATATATATATATATACGTCCCTAAAAAATGGGGCAACACTATCAAATGCTTAGGAACCAAAATGTACCGATAGCTGTAACACAGCTAGTTATCGCTAACAATAAAAACAAAATAACGATATATATATATATATATATATGAAAACTTAGAAAGATACAAAATTATGACATATTCATCATTAAGTACACCAGTTCCAAAATTTCGACATCAACAACGTTTTACTGTAAGTCTGTTTCGAAGACAAACATTTTTATTAAGTCTCTTCATCAGCACAAATTTTGAAGGAAAGTCTTTGAGTAGAGTTTCTATGAACTTGTTTAAATTTAAAATGCTATTGCATAGGAATAATTGGATGAGGGTGTAGAAAAGCAAGGTTAAAATCGGAAATGGGTAAAGTACAGAATAATTAACAATCGAGAACTAGTAAACAAAATGATAAAATAACAAATAATTTATAGAAGACGCAGTAGAATCAAATTCTCTACCGACCCGTATACTTTTAACGTGTGGAAACTAATTTTTTAATTTCCTAATTTTATTTTGATGGTGGCCAAAATTATTCTTTAACTTTGCTAAAGTTAGGCCATTACGTGTGGTTTTATGAAGTTTTTTGGAGGAGGAGGGTGGCTTGCTACTCGAACTTAGGGTTAGTAGTAGGGTAACTAATTTCTTTTAAGCAATCACCTTGGCCGCTATTTTGGTTTTCATGTGTCAAACATCGAAATAAAATTCTGAAATAAAAAATCTTACAAACAGTTTCCACACATTAAAAGTATCCGGGTCGGTAGAGAATTTAATTCTACTGTGTTTGCTATGAATGTTTCTTTCTTTCTTTTTTGTTTACGAGTTCTTGGATGTTAACTATTCTGGACTCTTACCATGGAAATTTAATAATAATAATAATAATAATAATAATAATAATAATAAGAAGAAGAAGAAGAAGAAGAAGAAGAAGAAGAAGAAGAAGAAGAAGAAGAAGAAGAAGAAGAAGAAGAAGAAGAAGAAGAAGAAGAAGAAGAAAAAGGAGGATGTGCAAAGGAGAAGGAGGGATGGTAAAAAGAAGGAAGAGGAGAGAAAAGGGGGAGAAGAAAGAGGAGAAACAGTGGAGGAGGTCGATAATTTTGTGTTTATTGGTAACCTGAGAAATCTATTCTTTAGAGAATATATATAAAAGTACACACCAACACACAAATATAGACACCTGCGTTATATATATATATATATATATATATATATATATATATATATATATATGCACCCCCTTAGCACACACATATAGAAATATAGATACATGAGTTGATAAGGAAATGTAAAAATAAGTGTCTAACTACTTCAAAGGGTTTGCCAAGAGACATGTCTGGGTCAATTGGCACAGTTTAAACTTAAATACATTTATTATGAAAAGCTGACTGACTTTTTTCTTTTTTACAACAACAACGGCATCACCACCGCCGCCACCACACCCACCTCTCAATATTCTGGAATAATCCACAAAACACTGTAGAACACATTGTAGAAGACATTCAAAGAATAAAAATAAATTCAAAATCCATTAAATAAATACCAAAAGTGGATATTTTTTATGAATAGTTCTGAAACAGATGAAAAAAATTAAAGTGTTTGTAGCCTTAAAGGGCCGAAATGAAATAAGACAACAAGAAGGTAGTTAAAAAGTAATGTGTTGTCAGAGCCTGCTTTTGGATTTGTCACAGCGACACACACACACATACACTCTCTCTCTGTCTCTGTCTCTGTTACTTTTGGGCCTTGATAAGCAGGGAGTTATTAGTACAAAAATAAAATAACAATACTAATATTAATAATAACTAGTAAACATGAGTTGGCTCCCCCTGCGAAGACTACTCTTTGAATAATGTTAACCAACTTCAGAAGTGTTGGTGAATTTTGAGCCAAACCTAATGAATGTAATATTTGATTTGTGATGAATTGCAAATTTTCCCAATTCATGGTAGATTTTGAGCTGTGTATACTCTTAACCGTAATTGTTTTGGAGGTCAAAATGAACTGAATCAGTTGAACAAATATTGATCAGAAATGTTGGTAGGTTTGTGAACAATGTAATGAAAATAATTTCATATAATTGCAAAAATTAAGAATTTTATGCAATAGCGTGATGGGAAAAGCGGATTGTTCTGTGATCACTTTTAATTAGATCAAGTAAATAAAGATGAACAAGAAGGTAATTAACAAGAGTCTATATTTACAGAAAGTACAGAAGTGATGGTTGTCAGAGACGGCTTCTGGCTTGTTCAAATTCGGTATCAAACAAGATGATTGCAACGGGATGCGACGAGAGTTATCTCTCCATGTTTTTGCCAATTAGGGATATTATCTACATAAAAACACAACAACCTAAAATTAATAACATCACATATGAAACCAGTGGTAACATTTTTAAAAATGTTTAACGTAATGCGATTTTGTTCTGTGATGCCATTCCGGCGTCACTGGATTTAAATCGTCAACGACTTTCCTGGAACAATGCTAAGAACGTTCTCTGTCGTCTTTTTAAAGATTGTCTTCTTTCTCCGGCTTTTTTGTTCATTTGCTTTTGACATCTGAGGATGATTCGACGAAGAATCGAAAACGTTCGTGAAGCCTATGGAACATTTATTAATTTTTTTTATTTTAATACAAAAAAGACCATCAGAAAAATTGAAAAAATAAAAAAGGTATAATTAAACAGACGAATTCTGTTATTTTTAACAATGTTTGCATAAATGAGAAAATGCTGCCTCAATACACACACACACACATATATATATATATATATATATATATATGTGTGAGTCCAAGCACTATCGGTCAGTCGTTCTGCCACGCTTGATTTTCAAATATATATTTTTTGTTAAAAGTGCTGACTGAGCAGACACATCTTAAGAATGTATTCATATCTGGTTTAATAAGAATAAATCTTAATATTGATGACATATAAAATGAAATTGAAAGAGTGCAATCAGCGCTCAAATAAAGAAATAAGAAAGGAAAACAGGGGAAGAAAAAACGTATCAATCGATATAGAGAGCAGAAAGGTAAAAAAAGAAGAAAACGTCTGATTATGGAAATAGATTTGGTGTTCTCTCTTCCTGTATTTGCGGATATATATTTACAAACTAGCTGACCCGTGTCTCGGCGTTGCCCAGGAAAGTAGATTAACCCAAGAAATTCCTTGTCCAATCTTGAACTATTGAATTATTTGCTGCTTACAATTGTCCGTCGCGAACACAGACCCCAAAATATTAAAAATGAAGACTGATCAGGCAAAACTTAAGAATGCATCCATTTCTGGTTTAACAAGAACAAATCTAAAAATTGAACTTACGGTGGTTTTGGGTCTCAGAGAGAGAAAGAAGGGGTGGAATCAATCTTTATTACCTTTGACTGTAAATAAAAAGAGAGAATGACGAAAGCAAGAATGATAGACACCGTATAAAATAAAAGTGGGGGATTAAGCAGCATTAAGTGAGAGAGGATGAGAGTGATAGACAGAAACTTGGTTAGAGATGGGTGAATGAGTCAGTTAATTGCAAATTACGCTAATTAGAACAACTAAAATAAAATCTTTTTTTCAAACATGACTCAATCCCCAAAACTAAGGAATATTTTAGAATGTATTTTGTTTGATTAAATAGGAAAAAAGCCTTGATTGGAAACAAACATTGATTAATTCAGTTTTAGTATATTAATAATAATATAACAATAATATTCACTGACCTTAAAAAAAAAATAAGATCATTTGATCAGCAAAAAAAAAAGTGATTGGTGATGAATCTATGTCGCTAAGGTAAACAATTCCGACTTTACCAACGTTAAAATTAATTGTTCTAAAATTAAATTATGTCGTCCCGTCGACTAAAACAGTACAATTAAAATAAATATGTTTAAAAAAGTGACATTTATTTTATTGATTTGAAGAATATTTTTAGAAGAGGACAGAGAATATTTATTGTTTTAACAAGAATTAAATTGCTACAATTTTAAATAAATAAATAAAGAAAGAAAAGACATATCCGTTTAATTTATTTAAAGAATATTTAGCTGACAATGGCAATTATTTTTACGGAAGAAGAAAGAGTAATTTTTGTCTTAATAGTGTTGACCATAACAGACCTATTTTAAAAGGAGTATTACTTTTAACAGTAAATTCTACAGAATTATGTTGACAGCACCGTGGAATTTCCACGGAGCCCTGCTAGTATATGAACGTTATATCCGATGTGAACAGAATCTTTCTTCTCGTTTGGCTCTTGTATATATGAAAAACTACATAATATAGCGAAGCATTTTATTGATAGAATTTTGTCAAAAAACAAAAAAACTTTCTCACCATTTTTATGCCATAGCTATACATGATGGCTGCTAAGTCATGTTAGAATATCGTCGTTGTTTGACTTCCATCCGCACACATAAGAAGCGCAGAATGCGGCTTTTATTATTCCATGAAAAGATTTGCATTCTCCAGCGTAAGTACAACCCCGAAGGGTTGGGTGGGGGTGAGGGCGGAGTGTTGACTCCTTATTTTTGTTTTCATGCACATTTACGCTGCATTTTGAACGAGAGCCGTTTTGCACATTCACCGGATTGCTGCGACACAAGGATCGCAGCATCCTGCAACGTTCCTGTATTCGTGACTTCTATGACGACATTTTAGGTTAGCGTTACTTAAACAAACCATTCAGTGCTCGATCGAGCAAGATGCACGCTCATCAAGAGTTTCTCAGATATCAGCATCTTCAGCATCTTCATCATCATATTTCGTTTAACGTCCATTTTACATGCTCGCATGCTGTGAATGTCTTAAAAGGATTTACCGGAGATTGGAAGCTCAGTCGAGCACCTTTCATGGAAATAACGATAGAGTAGATAGAGACTAGCAACGTTTCTTCTGTGAGAAAAGTGGCTGTAAGGAACGGAAGAGATCATTCCTCACTAGATATCGAAGTCAATTTTGTACTCTCTCAAGGCAGGAAACAGTGTCATCATCATATTTGGTTTATCGTCCATTTTACATGCTGGGATGTCTTGGACGGCTTTTAGAAATTGATTTCCAAACTAACCTATCTCTGTCCAGGTCTTTATTTATCCCTCTTTCTCTCAAATTTCTACAAACCGTCCAACACATGTCAGCATGTCAAACGGACGTTAAACCGAATATGATGATGAATTGTGTTTTATCAGAAGCTCAAATGGACTTGAGAGAAAGAGGGATAACTAAAGACCTGGTCAGAGATAAGTTAGTTTTGAAGTCAATTTCATAAAACCGTCAAACACACGTCAGCATATTAAATGGATGTTAAACTGATGATGGTGATTGGTATTGATGAGATGACGGATGCCTTACACACTTGGTTTCTCAGGTGGTTCAACAATGTACAGTGTGTCACCTCTTGAATCAACTGCATCAAGTGTTTAGATATCCCGGTCACTAGAGAACAGAGTAGATCCAGGAAGACGTGATTCGAGTGCATAAGAAGCAATATAACTGCATGGAATCTGGCTAATGTTAACCTGCTTGCATGGAGAGCAGGCATGACACATTACCTGATGTTGCCCACCTTGAAGTCTTGGACATCCGTAGCAGTCTAAATACCAAAACCAGATGAAGAAGAAGATATAAACCAGGTATTATGATATGATAAGAACCAGATATGTTGAAGACTACTGGAGGGCTAAGGATGAAATCATCAGCAATGTTCTTTTGTGGATGTCAAAACAGGGATGTGGCTCAGTGGGTAGACTGCACAGAACCTACATCAAACAACTAGCAGAAAACTGACAATGCACCTATGAAGACCTACCAGGTGTGATGGAGGATAGAGCGATATGGTGTGAGAGAATCAGGAGGAACCGTGACATCACCACAACTATATATATATATATATAAAAAAATGACCTATCTTGGTAGTAAAATTACAAGTAAATTTGCTCAGAGAGTGAACTAAAGGTACGAATCAGAAAGGCCTGGGCTTCACTGGACAAGATGAAAGCAATCTGGAAGTCAAATCTTCCTACCAGGATGAAGCGTGACTTCTTTGAAGCCATTGTTGCATCGGTTCTTGTATATGGAAGTAGCACCTCAACTTTCACTAAAAGATTAGAGAAAGGAATTGATGGTGTGTACACCAAAACGTGCTTCTCTTAAGATCTCCTGGAGATGGCACCCCAGGAAAGAGCAACTCTACGGACACTTTCCTCAGATCTCAGCCTTGGTCAGAGAGAGGAGAATCAGATTTGCTGGACATTGCTAAGGATAAAATCGTCAGCGATGTTCTTTTGTGGATGTCAAACCAGGGATGTGGCTCAGTGGGTAGACCGCACGGAACCCACATCAAACAACTAACAGAAAACTGTAACTACACCTATGAAGACTTACCAGGTGTGATGGAGGATAGAGCAAGATGGTGTGAGAGAGTCAAGGGGGTTCTGTGACACTACCACGACTACATGATAATTATGATATAGGCTTAGTCAAGTTAGGACCATATCTATCAGTTTTAAGATATATATATATATATATATATATATATATATATATATATATATATATAAACCATAATCACTTTATTACATAAAAAAGAGTCGGAGGTACTAAAATAGACGAGTCAGAGTTGAAACCCACTACCACCAAAAAAAAAAATGTTATTTTCTTTTTTTTAGGTGATCACGTGTGAACACTGAAAAAACAACACACAATTATTTTAAAATTTAGACTAGGGACTCAGTTTTATATATACATTTAAGGCAAAATATTTCTCCGATTTCCGTGCAATTCTAGCTTTTTAGGGCAGTTTACAAAATTTATGTTACTATTAACCTTAAGTCCGAGTGGCAAGGTGATAAAACCACATATAATCGCTGAAAAGAGTAGAACCCTACCCCCTCCCCAAAAAACAGGAAACGCACAAGATTTATCTCCCATAGCATAAAAAAAATCAGTTAACTGTCCTAAAACGCTAGAATGGCCTAGAAATGGGGGATAATTTATGTTAAATTTATATGCGAAACTGATCCTCCACTATTAATTCTAAAATAATTATTTTTTATTTCTTCTTTCTGTCAAGGTTTTGGGGTGTTTACATGTAATCGCCTAAAAAAGTAGAATTGTATTGGGGGGGGGGATGATTTAACAGAAGGTATTAATCTACGATATTACAGTTTATTTATTTTATAAAAAAAATTGGAAGTGGAGTTCATTGGATAAAAAAATTTTTATTAATTTTTTTTTTACACCTACAAAACAAACTGGTTTTAAAAATGCATCTAAAAAAATAGTGTGACATCATCAACGTTGTGCGCGAATGTTGCAGTTTTTAACAGCCCTTCAGACCCCCGCCCTCCGGTCCAGTCCATGTAGTGGTTGTTCGTCATATCAATATGTAAGAAAGGAGGTTATTTATAGATGAGGAGGGGTGAGGACTTGGCCTGCAGTTTCTTCTGGACTACCTAAATATTGATGTTGGAATGAAGTTGGAAACTTGAGGTTTTTGAAGAATGAGTAGAAGGAAATGGAATTGAGAGAGAGAGAGGGGGGGGGGAGAGACACTTAACACCAAAGAGAGGAAAAGGGAGAGAGCTAAAAACAAAGAGACAAGTAAAAGCAAAGAGAGGGGGCGTAGAGAGAGAGAGAGAGAGAGAGAAGCAAAACAGTGATTCGGATCATTTTGCAAAGATGCCAAAAAAGATGGCTCCTCCCGAGAAGAAGCGCGAATGAGTGATGGAATGCCATTTCAATTGAAGAAAGTGATAAATCGAAAAGTTACTTTCGATAAATGGCAACGCTCAAGAAATAAATTACAGCCGCAAGGAATTCTGGGAGAGAATCAATCAAAGGGAGGCAATCAAGTGCCAGAAATGTTTGGCGGTGGCAGCAAACGTGACCTTTCCTTGACTGACCCTCTCTCCTTGTCAGTAGGCATTATTTCAGCCCCAATAACTGACAGTGAACCAAACCTCAGACAAAACCTGCTGCTGACCACCTGTTAAAACCATTACAAGTGCTCCGTCCAGTGTTGGAGGCGGGACTCCACCCACTCCCGTCTGCATAAGAAAAAACACAAACGAGAACTGATATGCTCAAGAAATGGATCCATTCAAGCTGTGCATCTCGCAATGAAAATGTTATTTCAAAATTAGGGTGGAACAGACAAGTGGGCGGATATATATATATATATATATATATATATATATATATATATGTGTGTGTGTGGTGTGTGTGAGATACTATATAATTATTTCCAGAATCAGACAATGTCACAGCCCACACAAATCATGAAAGTCACAGACCGGAAGCTCAAAACTCGAGTCTAGGGCTTCCGGTCTGTGGCTTTCATTGTTTGTGTCGGCTGCGTAGTCGGCTGACTGCAGAATAATCAAGAGAGGTGTGAGAGCGCTCTTCTCCCTTAATAGACTTCAAGAATTATCTGTGTGTACGTACGTATGTGCCACCCTGTATCTCATCAACTATTTGATGGATTCAGCTGAGTTTTGGCAGAGATAGAGGTTCTAGGGTCTAGTTGATGCCATTTTAATTTCAATTTACCATATACCTTAGTTTTCCAGAAAATTAAAAAAAACCTTAAAAATGACCATTGTATTGAGGCATAGCCTTTACAAAAGTAGTGACATTCCATGAAAAAATGACAGTATACTGAAATCATATGCCCTTAATAGGGTTAAGATGAAAATTCATATACACTAAAAGTACAAAAGCAAGGAAATTCCCAAATTTTTACACTTTTATTGTCATTAAGGGTATGACTACATATCAACCAAACCATTTCATTATCACATCCAAAACTAAGATCCTGATTCGGACTATTGAACGGATCTACCAAAGGATATCTAGACATGAGTTGTCTCTTATATTCAACAATACTTGCCTGCAAGAGAATATGCTGCCTATATATATATATATATATATATACACATATATAGATATATATATATATATATATACACATATATAGATATATATATATATATATATATATATATACACATATATAGATATATATATATATATATATACACATATATAGATATATATATATATATCTATATATACATATATATAAAATAATCATCAAAGGACGTGAGTTTCGTTGTCCATACGGTTCTTTAGTGTGGCCGAATTTTGTCGAGATTCAAAACTGTTATGTTTTAAAGGAGACAGGAAAACATTTATTGATGAAACGAAAGTCTTCTATCTCTCCGACCCATGAATCGTTTCAAGTATGGCAAAGTTAACATTTCCATAGAGAGAGAGAGAGAGAGGGGGGGGGGGGGGCAAGCCAAGCAAGACAAAACGGAAGAGAGAAAAAACAAGAAAAGAGAGAGGAAAAAAGAGAAAGAGAAATAAAATCGAGCCAAACGAGGGGGGGGGGGGTGCATTTGACCTTGTCTTATTAAAAAAAAAAAACGGAATTTCGTCTTTTCTGAATGATAAAAAAAGCCGAATTTCGCTAAATAGCAGAGAACTCACATTCCTTAGTATTGTAATATCGACATCATCATATATAACTTATTTTAAAAAAATTTTTTTATGGAAATTTCTCCAGACAAGGCATGAAGCCACTTGATGTAAGGAGCTAACAAGAACGAAATATGATTATCACAAAGACAGAGATGCCTATTGGCCTTAGTCTTGAAAAAATCAAGGCTATAGGTAGGAGGAAAACAGTCAGCAGGAAGAGAGTTCCACAAGCCTGCAGTTCTTGGAAAGAAGCTACTGGAATAGAAAGCTGTATTACAATGAAATATCAAAACAGCGAATTGATAGAGACCACTAGACCAACGAGTCCAATGAGCTCAGAAGAAAGGAACCAGGGAATAGATCGGGCAATTCTGAAGAATGATGCCATAATAGTATTTATAGAAAAGACTGAGACTAGCAACATCACATATTTGAGAGAGAGAGAGAGAGAGTGTAGAGAAGAAATGGTGGGGTTCAATCAAATTACAGACACGTTTCTGCAGCTTATCAAGAACCCTCAAATGGGACAGAGATTCACCAGCCTAAATATGACAACAGTACTCCATACATGGTCTGATAAAAGATTTGTTAAGATAGAGAATAGCGTATCTGATATTAGTTACTTGTGTTTATTTTTACATTTCAGTTTAGAATTTTGTTTGCGAATGGAAACTCCTTGATGAAATATTATAAACTAACAGTATGAATTTTAGTCAGCACTAGCAGACCCGGCCCGACGTTGCTCGGGATTGGATGAGGATCACTAATATGTACTTTTTCACTATGCTCATAACACCATGTTTGTTTTTATTGGTCCTCTCTTTTCGTTTCCCGCCCTAATACAGTCGGAAGAAGCTGAAATGTTGGAAAATTCTTTGAATGCGTGTCATACATATGGTTTAAATTTCGTTAAAATCGGATATATGTATTTGAAGTTTTAAGGGGGGGTTTGTCTCAATGGGTCACTTCAAGGTGGTAGATAGTTGGCACAGGTTAGGACAAAATAGAGATTTAAGACCACTTCCATTCTTCCATTCTTCCCCAGAAAATTTAATATATATGATATAAATTTGAAAAAAAAAATAGGATATATTTGAATGGGGTGCACTCAGAGATTTGAGACCACTTTCATTGTATTTCTGGGTAAATTTTACATAAGAATACACTGTTAGATTTCATGCAGATTTTGTAATCTTCCTTTCTATAGAGAACACACTAACATCACACCCACCCACACAGACATTGAGTTTTATATATATAGAAGACAGTTAGCCCAAAAATTTGACAAAGAGGTATTAATTTTTTCTTCAAAAATATATACTGCATTGTTAACGGCTTCTGTTGCTTAAATAATTTAAAATCAAACAATGTTTCTTATTTCGAACTTTCTGGCGAGCCGATGGCATGTTTAAATATTTAAGAATTGGAACAAGACAAAAAGCGCCTGTTCAGACCTTGCACTCAACAAGAACAGCAAAAAAAAAAATAAACAAATAAATAACAGAAAATGAAACAATTCTTAATTTTCCGAAAATTTATATTAAAAAAAAATTGCATTGCTAATGGCTTCTATTGTTTATATATATATATATCACTCACAGCTGTCCACATTCATTTCACTCTCTACCACTGACTGACTTCTCTCAGCCCGGACCTTGGTCCAGCGCTCTTAGTAGCCACGGCTACTACTTTTTCTCATCAACCCAAAATTTCGATGTACTTGCATGACATTTTTCTTAAAAATATCATCCTGAGGAAGTCTTACAATAAAGATGAAACATGAATATAAAAAAAATATCTCTTGGTTTTTCCTTTTTCATTTTCCATATATATATATATATATATATATAGATATGTGTGAAAAATGACAAACAGAAAACAAGTTAAAGTGCAGGAGAAAAACAAAAACAAGAGATTTGACCGGTTTCGTTCAAATCTCTTGTTTTAGTTTTTCTCCTGCACTTTAACCTGTATTCCGTTTGTCATTTTTCACACATTTTGTCCACCACGGCATTTCATTTTCATGAATTAACGTGTACCTTACCCGATATATATATATATATATATATATATATATATATATATATATATATACTATGATATTTACCATGTGAACTATGATGGAAATAAAATGAGAAACATGGTATATAATTTTGTTTTTAATTGATTATTACTTAGTACTTATATCCGTTGCACCACGGGTATATAATTTTTTTTTTGTGCAGGAGTTCCTCGAGACATGTCATTTATTCTAAGGGTTACACAAGGGTAAAAAGGTTGAGAAATGCTGATCTACATACGTGTCGACGCATCTAAAATTGTAAATAAAAAATAAAAAAGGCGACCTGCTAACCGTGCCAAGAATTCAGCTTAGCACTTCGAAAGAAGTGTAAATATGTAAGATCCATTGTTTATTCCACAAATAGCGGAAAGTGAGAAGACAAACAATTAAAAATGACGATAATTCGAGCGAACAAGTGCCCCCATCCCCTAACCAACCGATACCTCATCTTAGCCGTCAGCATCACCTCCCCCGCTAGAGTGTGCAGGAGGGGAGAAATTGATTTTCGTTTGAACAAAACCAATGCAGACAATACAATAAAGTCTTCATATTGAATAACGGCTTCTGTGCCCCCATCACCCGAAATCTCATCTACTGTTTGCTTGTAATAGTCTCAAAGATCCTGTTTTGTGTTTGGTTGTTTTGTTTTACGGCATATCACCCCTTTTCGGGTTATTTAGTGCTAAATACGGTCATTTGGATAAAGGTTTTATGCTTCAAGTTCTTTATATGTTCAAGTATTTATTCATGATGTTTGATTGAGTGAAAGGGGGAAAGGAAGGGGAAAGGAAGGGAGGGAAATTGTTTTTGTTTTGGATTTTGCAGAACATGATTGAGTTTTGCAAAGAGGAAAAAAACAATAAGACATCAATGTTTGGTGCAGCTGATATCTTAAGACAGCCTGATCTTTACTAGTGCTACAAGATCAGGTTGTTTCTTTCTAGAAATAAATACTGTGATTGTATCATCAGTAGGAAGTGTGATCCTGAATGGGCGTCACCCTCATTGGACCTTAAACCCCCAGATTTTAATCTTTGAGACTATCTCAAAGATGATGTCTATCAAAATCAATCCTCAGACTATTCCTCAACTGAAGATAGCCATCACAGTCAAAATGATGGCAATATCATGAGAAGAGTAATCGACAATTTTGCACGTTGTATCTAAGTGGGTTTATTATTGAACGGTGATAAAAAAAAGACTGTTGGACATCCATGACAGAAACTTGGTGGATGATTATAATTAAAAGAAGAAAACAAAAGACAAACATTTTCAATAAAAGAAACAAAAAATAATAATGTTCTTACCAGTCAATCGAAAATTTCTAAAAACTCACCTGCAAAAAAAAAAAAAAAAAGGATTTGTTATTTGTAGAAAAAATTTATACAGACAAATTAATTTTAAAAAAAGAAAAAAATTTAAATAAAAAAAATTAAAATCTAATTTCATTTTGCCTCCATGGACATCTTGATAAAAAACATACAAGATCAAAAGAATTAGTAAGTTTTTGCTTGCCTGGGAGGAGGTAATGCCCGGAAGGATAGTCTTATGACAACAGAACATATTAAGCAATGAAAGATAGTAAATAAGAAAAACAATTTTCAGAATTACATCATCAGTGTTTGAGATAGAAACAGAGAAAACAGCAGAGCTGGAATTGAATTTGAGGTGAGCAGACGTTCTGCATTTTGCTTCTTCCAGCAGGGGCTGGGGAGTGGAATGAGAGTGCTAAGAGGATGTCGACATTCTACCATAATAAGTGTAAATTATAAAGAACCTTTCTTGTTTTTTTTTTCTGCTGCTATACCTTTCGCATTTCAGAGCATAACGCGATACTAACACACAAAATTGCATTCATTGGTGAGACTACAATTAACTTCCGGGTTCATTCTCATCCAGAGTAGTAGTATTTGTCAGGGTACCAAGTATCGTTTACAAAATATACGTCTACAAAACGAATTAACATACAAACCATTCATATACTGTGTCTGCAATGCCTTGCTTGTTGAGGAGCTATTTGCGAGAGGTTAAAAGCGCATGCTCAATCATTGAATTTTCGCAAAAGTCAGTAATTTGCATGCATGGACTAAGGATTAAAAGGTGAGGTACAACAACAGTGAGGCAGAGGGAAGTAAACAGACGAGAAAGAGATTCGTGCAAAGGATTTGATAATCAATTATCTCGAGAAAGAATTGCAATTGAAACCGGCGCTCTCGGAGTGACGATTTCTCTTCCTGTTCAAGATGTTAGTATGCTATGTTTACTCCAGCTGTCCTCTTGTAGGAATAAAATTCCTTGAATGATATGTCATAGTGGGCAAAAAGGAAGAGTAAGCGACTCAAAGTCAGCAGCAAACAGTGTTCTGTCAGATTTAGTTCCTGATATTATACTTCATTTGTAATATAACTTCCGGCAGGAGTTTCAGTTTTCCAAATTTATTAATTTATTTATTAAATTGTTAGGCAAAAATACAGAATAGTTAACAAAGCTTCCTCCCCATGTTAAAGATGGCTTTCTAATTACTTATTTTTGTAAAAAAAATTAGGTGTCTGTTTCGTAAAGGAAGCCATCTTTCTTTTAAATGTGTTTCAATGTGAGCGAAACAAGAATAATATCTTATCACACATAAGAAAACAGCTTTTACTACCAATGTTAGTGATATAACTTGGTAAGTAGTTATAAATAACAAAATAACCCAGAGTGTAAAGGTCTTAAAATAGTACGGTTTATTCCAACGTACATATCTTGTACAAACAATAGTAACTACAGCTAATAGGATTTAACAGAATAAAATCGAATGTTCGTAGACGTATTTATTGTCCAGACTAGTTCACTTATTTAGTGACTGAGGGGAGTCTGGTATCCCATCAACAGTTAATCTGTTATTATCATAATACAGTAACGGATGCAACATGTGCTTGTCTGGACGCCATGTTTATTTCAGTTAGATACATCAACACAAAACAAGGGACACAACTCTCTCTATATATACAGATACCAAGTTAGATAACTCAAACTTCAACACATGAGACTTATTTGGGCTGCAGTTGGATGATCATTTTGTTAGTTTTGGTCCCGTGTTTTAGTTTTATTTTGTTCCGATTTTAGACTATCGTTAACATTTTGCTGTGCCACCAAAGACATTTCTGTTTGTTACTAACAAGTCACCACTTATCAAGGCCCAAAGGCTACTCGAGGATAAGGGTTAATGAGTTTGTCAAGTGGACGGTGAGACAACACTGAGGATTCGTAACAATGGTTGAAATTGGGAAGGATTTGATTATTTAAGAGGACGGCTGAACAAGAATTTGTTAACATCGGACTTGAAAACGACCATGTTGTAGTCAGCTGGGAAGCAGTCCCGTGGTATTATGTTCCACAGACGGGTAGTTCGAGCATGGAAACTCTGTTTAGTTTTAGGTACACAGAGTAAGAAAGGTAAATTCCTAACAGTGGTTGTAGTTAGACGAGTTTTTGGTGTGAATTTTTTACAGGAGGGAACCTTAGATTGGAGCTCAGTCGAGCATCTACCATAGAGCAGAGAAAGACTAGCAACATCTCTTCTGTGAGAAAGTGGCCGTAGGGAAGAGAAGAGGACATCCTCCACCAGATTTTGAAGTCGGAAAAGGGGTCTCTTAGCGGCACCTCCCCAGATGTGGCAACAGTACTCCATATTTAGACGTATTTGACTCTTATACAGGTAGACGATTGCATATATTTTACGATGTTAAGAATTTAAAGCATCTTTTAGCAAAATGACTACATTCGGGATGAAATAACTTGAAAACAGGTTATATATCTCGTAGAAGAAAACAACCAAACAGATGAAACCCTTTCCACCATCCCAGCATATCCAGGGATGCGAGTAGACAATTGTTAAAAAAAAATAAAAAACTGAAATCAAGACGAATTTCTCAACTTCACGCAAAAGTGTGTGTCAAGTAAAGAGTAAAACCCAACCACAAACAAACCAAAATGATTGCATTCATCATCATTAAATCATGCAAAAAGGGTGAAAACATCAACAACCAAACAAAGCAGAAATTTACACGTTGAATAAATATTTGAAGATATTAAGAATTTGAAGAACGAAGGCCGTTTCCAAAATGACTGCATTCGGCACTTTTGTTAATAACACGTGCTCGGGATTTAAAGAGAAACAATAACAGAAAAATGGTGAAGAAACGGTTGATGAAACACATAGACATATATATATATATATATATATATATATATATATATATATACCAAGGTCTTATGTGCGACATGAAAAGAAACTGGAATCTCAGGAAGATCTCCATCATTCCAGTAATTATAGGAGCAACCGGACTCATGGAAAATAATTTCAAAAACTACCTAGTGAATATACCCGGTGAACCAAGTGCAAGAGAGATACAAACAATTGCACTTCAAGAGACGGTTAGAATCTTAAAAAGATCTTTCGCTTAGAGTGTCTTTAATAGCAGGTGAATGTTTGGCATCCGGTAGGATGCCCCATCCTCGGCAAATACAAAAAGATAGGAGAGTTTGAATTGCCTACTAGACACCATCCTCGAGTGTCTTCGGTCTCTCTGTACAAGGGTTTGCCAAGACAACTTGACACGAGGATACTTCACCCTACAAGTAAACCCTGACCAAATATCCAAAATAACATAGTATTCGAAGCACAAATCAGATCCCCTCGACACGGCTATACACTGGCTCATATGGCGAATAGTGAACCTTCTCCAAGTAATGTTACCTCAAGTAACAGCACTTAGATGGATACTCCACCAGACTAGATGAATTCTTGTCTTGGAATCCGGTAAAACAAATAGACCACAAGAAAGATACACTATAACATAGTTAACTGGTTAATTGGGGAGAGGAAAATTAATTTTCTTAACTTCTTTACTAACTCAACGTTTGAGAAATAAAGGAGAACTTTAATGGAATATTCAAATATCTATGTATCTCATATAGAGATCAAGTGTTTGCCCTAGGAAAAGTGCCTTGATTTCTGAGAACTTCGACTGAAGTAAAATGAAACAAGAAAAATATATATATACTAGTAGGAAGATCTTTTACTGAAATGATTTGATTCAGGATTAAATAACCCGCAAAACAGTTGATATGAAATAAAAAAGATCAAACAAAATTAAATCCTTTCCACCATCTCAGCATATCTTGCCGATGTGAGATGGTTGTTGCCAGCCAAGTAGAGATCACAAAGGTTATCAATGATGAACGCCATCTCCTTATGGACGTAAACTAGCGGCCCAGCGACTGAAGTCAAAGAGAAGACTCCTCAGCCATGTCGAGCCCATAACAACATCACGGGACTGCAGCTGTGGACCAGACGGCTACAGAATAGCCTCCCTCCTACTGACATGGTTCTGAAGCGCTTTTTACTGGGCTCAGAAGTAACTTGGGTCCAGTGGAGAACACTCAACTACCTGAGAATGTAAATGTAAATGGGTGATCAAAACCTGCTATGGCTAGATGCGGGTACAAAACCGGTCCAACCATCTGCGAATGTGGAAAAGGGAGACCATACGATGGAGCACAACCTTCTCTGCTCTCTGATATCCAACCAATGCAGCTTGAAAGATCTTGCAGAATACAATAAAAAAAAATGTGAAATTGTCGTATAATCACTTGCTTAAAAGACAAAAAAAGAACAACCCTATTTTGAAGATTTGGCTGCTCCGAAACGATCTCAACTCTCAAATTAGATGTCGTCTTATGAGACAAACCATATCAATAGAAATCCTTTCTTCAATAAAACGACAAATATCGACATTTACAAAAGTTGTTTTTTTTCATTCTTTAATTAATTCACACAAGATGCTTTCACTTATGATGGGGTTGGTGCTGTTATTTTATCTCCCTTGTATTGAGATATAAGAGTTCTATTCCTTTGTGATAAACTTTTAGAGTGATCTCCCTTGCTAGTTTTTGTTGGTGGTAGTAGTTATTGCCTTATTAAACAAAGATGGTGGCTTAAACAAATGGATGTGTGTTTATGATTGGATTTATGTAATGAATAAACTACCATTAGTAGCATTATCTTGTTCAGCAAACGTTGAAACACATTTAAAAGAAAGATGGTTTCTTTACGATGGGGTGCGTACAGCTTCTCTGAAAGACTATTTCCGACAATAAGTGATCTTATTACTATATGCCATAATAAAAAATGATTTTTAAGGAAGATGAAGAGAAAGGAAGAAAACTTGGTAAAGAATTCAACCAATGACAACAATAATATTAAGTTTACGATTAGTTTTTTTTATCGTTAAGCCACTTTCGTTCATTCTTGGGTGAGATAGAAAGAGTCTACTTCGTGACGGTTTCCGGATTTGAAATAAGAAATCGACAAGCGGTGTTTATCCAAAAACAGTCGCTCATAATTTTACACCGCTTAGATTTTGGCACAATTTTTAATTTCACTAGTTTGTAAACATTTCGTTAAGTGAGTTAACCAAATTTATTTTACCACCAACACTAAGTCCGAGTGGCAAGGTTGTACCTAAAAAGGTAGAACGCCCCTCCCCAACAAAAATTTGATTTGATTATTTGTAATAAAAAAACATTCTAATTATAAAAACTAGTTCGATTTTCTCATGTGTTAATAATAAAGCAAAAGAAATGATAAAAACAAATTATCAGTTGACCAACCCCCCCCCCCCCCCCCGAAAAGTATCTGACCTAAAATTTTCTGATAAACACCGCTTGTCAATTTCCGGGGCCATCGCCAAGTAAACTCTTTCTATTGATCCGCCTATTGCATTGAATAAGATTCATTCTGCGCCTGTTTGATCCGTTGATCTTGTGTACCCAAATTCGAGCAGATTACATAAGTTAGATTGTAATTAGGGGTGGGACGTAATGGGTGAAAATTTCAGATTCATGCGAGTAGTATTTTTTTGTGTTCATTTATACATAAATAACACTAAACAATCAAACATTTTGAAACTTTTGCAAAATTCAGAAGGTGCAGACCACTAGTTTTTGGCTATTTTACATTCATGAAAACCCTTTCACAGCCTGAAAATGGTCCTAAATTAAAGTGCTATATCAGATTTAACCATCTATATCCATTCATAGCTTTTGAGGATGTTTTAGGACCTGCAATGTCGCATGAAACCACTTTTTCACCGAAAAATGATGGATTTTGAGTTCCGTGGAGCCCTAACGGCTATTTTTGGCCTGCACCTTCTGAATTTTGCAAAATTTTCAAAATGTTTGATTGTTTAGTGTTATTTATATATAAATGAACACAAAAAAATACTACTCGCATGAATCTGAAATTTTCACCCATTACGTCCCACCCCTATTGTAATGTGAATAACAGTCTTCCAAAAGTCATTTGCATATCATTGTAGACTAGCAGGACTACCCGGTGTTGCCCGGGTCAAAAGTGTAACATATTTCTATTAAAACTTCTATCTCTTTACCTCTCTCTATCCGTCTTCCTACTTGCCAAGCCCATTCCTCTGTCTGAACAGATACATACACACAGACAACTCTTCTTTATATAGATTCGACATAAGGGAAGTAACTCCTTGATAAAAAATCAGAGTTACTGCCCTTTAGTACATAAAATGGCTGAAAAAATCGCCCCCCCCCCCACGGAAACTGTGCTAGTTTAGGGTCAAAGAATGAGTATTTTTTTTCTAAAATTTAGATATTATTAACCCAGAGCAATGTCGATCAAGAATATACCAACTTTGTGGGTCTTTGTCTTGTGGGTTTTTTACTTTTAGCTGGGGATACACACATATGCGGGCTGCTGTGTGTCATTTATCAGCCCCCCCGCAAAACCGACAGTTGTTTGCCGCACACATCACTGCAACTGCCCCCCCTCCCCAGACGACACGGAGTAGCTAACCGTGCGTCCGTGGCCATCGCCGCGCTGCGGGCAGCAGCAGCATCACAGCTGTCACCCTCCTCGTACACACAGACAACTGTCTTTTTTATAATAGATTTTTATTTTAGGCAATTACGTGTGAAGATCCTGAAAAACTTGTCGGAAAGAAGACAAAAAACCCCAAAAAACAATTGTTTCAGAATTCAGTGAGGGGGTTCAGTTTCACATATAAATTTAATGTAAAATGATGCCATGTGATTCCTCTGCCTCCTCACAGAGACCAAGTTAGTGGGATCTCAGCATTTACTTGCATGTAACAAAACATCACGGACATAGTTGTTTTAAACTCAATCGCGAGTAACAAGTGTGAGTGTACGACAGGTTAAGATGGGAAGAAGCTCATGTAACTTGCCCCATACAGTACGTACATGTGAGATCGAACTTAATTCACATCCCCCCGCCAGCAAAAATCATATATCGCCAAGATAGCAAGATGAGTCTACGACTCACATATAAATAGTAATTCTTTGCTCAATACAGTGACAAACATCCGCATTTATAAAAAAAACAAAAAACCTTTATGTTTTTTTTTTTTTTTTTTCGTTCTTCTTTTAATTCACACGAGACTTCTGATCATTTCACTGATGATGGGGTGGCCACAACTTCTCCGAGTCCGAGAGATTCTTTCAGGCAAGAATTGATCTTATTCCGATATGCTATAAAAGAAAGTGTTTATTTCTTTATGAAGATAAAGAGAAAGGAATCAATAATTGGTAAACAGTTCTACGAATGACGACAAAGTTTACTATTAGTTTTGTGAAGCAACTTTCGTTCATTCAAACCGATTTCATTGAATAAGAGACATGCTACGTTCGTTTCTAAAATCCGAGCAGATTACAGAACTCAGATTGTAATGTACACAGTTTTCAAAATGTCATTTTGGTATTACGGAATTTGCTCAACGAATTTACTGCAAAATGAACCCCCTCAACGTAAATACCTCGACTAGCTCAAAAATCCGAGCCTTTCACTGTAGCGGTCCCCCAATTTTGGAAAACTTTTTACTTTTAATAGCTTCTTTCCTCGGACTGCTTGCCTTTGGAATTTTCTCCCTGCTCCCTGTTTTTATGACTTTACCAACATGCAGAAATTTAAACACAATGTAAACATACATCTTACTGCACAACTCCCCACCTAGGATGCCCCCTATAAATCTGGCCTCTAATCACAGTAGCCTCTTATGCCTCAGTGGCAAAATGCTTTGTTTGGGGTGAATAAAGGTTTTAAAAACATTTTTTAATTATTGTAAATTAACACCCTCTGCTAATTTGACTTTTTTGGGGCAGTTACATGTGAACACCCTGAAACACTTGGTGGAAAGAAGACAAAAGTAAAACAAAAAAACAATTACTTTAAAATTTAGAAGGGGGATCAGTTTCACATATAAATTTAATGCAAAATGATCCCCCGATTTCTGAACTATTCTGGCGTTTTAGGGCAGTTAACATTTCTTTTTTACTGTCGCTGCTTATGCTCCCAGCAATGCTGGTACTCAGTTATACAGCTGGGTGGGGTGTTTTGCTATCACAAATGGTCACCCAGCTAAGTAGCAACCAGGTTCATCATTGCTTAACTTTGGTGATCTAATGAAAATTAGTGTGTGTACACATGATCTAGTCATAAACTCATATAAGCAGGTGATAAATGCAAGCATCTTTCAAGTAAGTATTGTGTGAACAAAGAAAAATGTAAAATAAAATAAACATTTTTTTAAAATCTTTACAAAGGAAGAAAAATTTACACAAGTTGAAAAAAAAAAAAAAAAAACTCCATGGAAACGAGAAGAAAAAAATGATGAGAAAAATAAAATTTTTAAATTTACTTTTTTGTACATTCTTCCTAAATATTTGCAGGAAAAGATTTTTTTTTTGTATTTTCGATTTTTTTTTCGATTTTTTTTTTTTTTGGCTTTTTTCTGCAAAAGATTTTTTTTTCCATTTGTATCGGTTCAAAAAAGTTCAAGAAGTCGTTGATAAATGTGCCAACTTGTGAGGAGTACTTGATTGACTTAATGGATAACGTTGCAGACTATGAAATCAGCTGTACCGATTTTAAATCATACCAGATCTATTGTGGCTATTATTTACACACTGATACTCTTTGAAAAGGCATGAACCAGCAATCCCCCTGATAGCTACGATTAAAATAGCAACTGGTGTATGCGTGCGAATATAGTTACATGCATGCGTATGTGTTGTGTATGACCTGCTCTCAGCCTGCCAAGCCAGCAAGACATCCGATGAAACTTCCTGAAATTTGCATATTGGTTTTGAAAAAGGACATTTTATTAATCAACTATTAAATGGATGACTTGTTCACGAAAAATAAATGACTGAAAAGGAAAAATGATGTAACGCTTATTAAAAAAAAACGTGTACTTCTACAGTTTACAGACCGTGCTGAAATAATAACGTTATTATTTAGAAACCCATTCTTAACATGGGAGGGGGTGGGCTTGTTAACTATTCTGTACTTTCAGCTAACAATTTAATAAAAAAAAGATACCGTAAAAATTGCATTTAATCCTTTCTAAAAAATAGCACTGTCTGTAAACTGCAGAAGTACAAAAAAAAACGTTATGCCTTACAAAAAAAGATAAAGACATTGCACCGATTTCGACTTAAAAAAAAAAAATGTGAAGAAAATTCCCAATCCGAAATGATACTTGCTATTATATTTTCATCTTTTATTCCCAAAAGTATTTGTGCGAAAAGGAGGAAGGAATGGGTGCAGTATCACTTGTTAATAATAACACGTCCAACTTGGAAGAACCGTTTTGCCAGAAGGAGTTCTATTCATCAAGCGCGTCTAAGAGAAACAACCCTTTTCTTTTGCCTCTTTCTGCCCTTTCTCTTCCACTAATGCCGCTTCTGTTATCGTCGTAATTGTGGCCAGTCGATTCAAAGTTCCTCGCTAACTAATAGGAGAAAAAAAGATATCAATAATTCCTACACCATCTGCGGATCTCTACCGCCAACTTCTGGCAGAACTTGTTCTCGGCACTGAATAGCACGGCGCCCACAAGCATCTTTTTTGGTAACAATCATCAATCGGCCTCTTCGCTGAAATTCTGGGATTTTAAAGAGCTCTTTTGCACATGACTGACAAATTTAGAAGTTGTTAGTGCCGATTGGCAGAGATGAAAAAAAGAAATCCTTATGGGTAAAAATTAGAAGCAGAGGCCCCCGCCGAAAGGGGAGGGGCACATAAAAATGATTGGTGTTAAGGTTAAACAAAATAAACATAAATATACAGGGTGACTCACAACAAAAATGCCGCCCATCGAATCGCGGATGTATTTCACAATTCTTTCTGCAATTCAACCATATTTAGTATAAATAAACTTCAGTCAATGCTTAACTTGTCCATCAAGTTTCAGTGATGAATATCCAACAGTCTTTGTTATTAATAATCTATAATTCTCTACAGAGGAATGTGAAGAGGAATTAAAAGGAAGAAAAATATTAAAGTTGTTTGTTATTTTACAACTTTGTGAATATGCGTCCGGGTGCATTTACTGCACAGGCCCTGATTGTCCACTTATCTTCATCTAAAGTTGGTGCTTGCTTCCGGCACCAGTCGCAGTGTCAATTGTGCGGTCTAAGTCAGTGCTGTAACAGAAGGATTCTCCCCCCAAACAAAACAACAACTCCAGTTTAAAACAAGAAACAAAGTTTTATTTTTTGAGGTTACAATAATACTTCTTTTCTTCTACTGAACAACAGGCTTGCAAATCAAAACTCTTAACCCGACCGAATAAAACACAAGTCAAACTGAACACAGTGCTTCAACTTAGGGCTCAAGGGCATATCTATCTGTGATATGCACAGAAATATCAACTGACCTCTTCTGCCCTCTTGCTGGAATATATATATATATATATATATATATATATTTGTGTTCATCGTGGAAGACCATCCAACCACCCATTATGTGTCAGTTTTATCTATAGACACAAATAAACTACGACCAAAGGGGTCTCATATCTGAATAAACATTACTTTTTCAAGTACTGTCAACATGAACCCCCATTTAGAGGGCCAATAACTTTTCCAAGAGGAGAAATCAAATTCTGGGTGGTCAAACTCTAAAACCAAATATATTTCCCAGTTTTTCGGTGGTCCCTCTTCTCTTAGTTAAATATTTCTCCCTCGCAGACCTGCCGTCTGTAGGATGCATCTATGCACCGCACTAAACATGCAACCGCCTTGTGCATGTTCACATCTTTAACTACAAACAAGAATATTATTACAGCGAGAGAAACAGGATGCTGCTATCAGCTTATGGTCCGGTGAGTGTGAAGCCGATTCAGGATCACACCTCCTAGTGCTGAGATGATAACAAATGTATCCCTGCGACATAAGCAGATGTGTTTTTGGGGAACTTCTCCCGCCCCCTACACTGAGGAGGGGGTTATTAATAATGTATAATCCTCTACACAGGAATTTAAAGAGAAAATTTTAAATAGAAAAATTTTAAAGCCCAAATCGAATTTGTTTGTTATTCTACAACAGTACACATTCTTTGTGCTGATTTTTGTAGTTAAAACTATGAAAATCAGCACAAAGAATGTGTACTGTTGTTATTACAGTACGAGCGACAGACTGCTGCTGCTATCAACATCAGAAGAGAAGGAGGTCAAGTCTACTGAGACGGCCATGATGACTGATGTCATGTTAACAGAAGAAATCTGTCTACAAGACGCTTAGGAAATCGGTTGAGATCGAAGAAATATCAACGGTAGTGCAACACTTAGAGAATGTTCAGGACAAATTTGATAATTTCTTCATGTTTTTTAGGAATAGGTATCCATAGATTTGCAATCGTGATGTAAGCAGTTCCGACTACGAACAAAGAAAGTTGAATCAAGTTCGGACTTTTAGCAACATATACAAATAAGAAAGGTGCTGTACTTTTCTTGCCAGACAACTATTTTTCAATCCATGAAAAAGATCAAGTTCCGACTTTTACGTAATTTTTTGGATAGCATTTAATTTAACTTTAATAAAAAATAAGTTTCTCTTTATATCCCAAATAACTAAAAAACGACCAAAAAGAAACAACAATGGTTCTACATAAGAACTAAACCTAAAATTTAGGTTACGGTTAGTTTAAAGTACAAAAATTTTGGTTCGTATTCTGTGGAAGTACCATAACAACATTACAGAATACACTTAAATAAAAGACAAAATCAACAGCGTGGCAGCAGGACACAACTTCATAAAAACCCAACAGTGGCTGTCCGAGAACTTCCACGACTTGACCAGTCCTAAAATATGGATCCCCCAACTCGCCTGATTACAACTGCAGGGACTATTATGTGTAGAGCACAGTTGAGAAAATCACTAAGTGTAGACCCTACAACACCAAGGACGAACTGATTGCCAAAAGCAAAATGGTCTTTAACTGCCTCTCGAAGATCATTGTGAAGGCCACTTGCTTCAGGTTCACATTCCAGCTGGAGGCCATGGTGGAGACTCAGGGTGGCTATATTTAGCGAAAGATCCTCTAAGACTAAGGGATGTACATTGAATTTTTTTAGATTATATTGGCTAAGTTATGTCATTTTTCTTTACTTTTCAAAACGTGTCAAATTTGTCCATAAACACCCTTGGCCTTTTGGCCAGGAGCAAAGTGTAGTATATGTTCTGATACCAAATTTCATCTGTTGTGTACTCGGTCAATAAAGGAAAAATTCTTCTTGACTGAGGCAATTTTTATTTTGGTCTCAATCCAAAATGCCTCTTCCCTCCCCCCCCAACATTAAAAATTCACCTGGTTTCTTACTCTGCAACAGGGAGTTAAGAGGCAAGTAAATTAGGGACCTTTTATATCCATCTCATGCTACTACCCCCCCTACCATCTCCTGCATCCTTCATTTCTATCTCTACTCATCTTCATCCCTCCCCTCTCTCTCATCATCTCCATCCCTCCTCTCTCATCTCCATCCCTTCCTTCCTTTCTATGTCTTTCTCCTCATATTCACCTCCCCCTCTCTTTAATCTCTCCCTCTTGGTTCAAACTTAATCAAGACTTCCTGGTTTTAATACATTTTAAACATTTCACAAAAAAGGGGCACCTGGTAATCCGATTCAAAATTTATTTTATGAAACTTTAAAATACAAAAAAACAATAAAGTTGATGTGTCGAAACGCATCGAAAATAAAACAATGAAATAATGAACGCATCTGGATGCACGCGTGCGTGCATGTGCATGTGCATGCGCATCTGGAAGAGCGTGTTAAACAAAATGAGGAACTCATGTTAGATTCGAAAAAAAAAAATCTTTTAAATCAGAAATCTGTCAATCAGAGGCGATCATTTTTCTTGTCGGCCAACTTCAGATTTTCAGTTTTCAAGGAGAAAATCAAGGAACTCACATTTTTAGATGCATTCACATAACTTGATGATACTCGCAGTGGAGTGAACACAGTTAAAAAAAATTTTCTTACGTTCATTCATGGGCGCGCAAAATCCACAAAATTTAGGATTCGGATTATTTCCATAAAAGAAATACTGGTGAAACCCCCTAAAATATCTGGTTGGTCACTCGCGGTTAACAAAAAAATAGCCCCTCCCCGATTTTCAAAGATTGCATATTTTCACGACCATCTAAAAGTATATTATTTACCTCCTTTCCAGGAGGTTAGACACAAAGTCAGGTGTGGGCTTTGATGAATGTTTCTGTGGAACAAAATTGAGTCGAATCCGACACACCCAGGTCTTTAGTCCGCGTCGTTAACCACTTAGCTACCGTGCTATGTCTACAAATTTGTGTTTTTTCCTAAAATCCAACAAAACTTATGATTAATGTTTGGTTACATTTATTCAAGTAGTAGTGATCACCAGGGGAGACAACTCTTGTTTTACTTATTCAAGTAGTCATGATCGCAGGGGAAGACAATTTCTGCTTTACTCTTTTCTTACTTGACAGAGTACAAAATAGACTTCAGAATCTAGTGGGGGATGTACTTTTCTTTCTCACCGTCCAACTGACTTACTCATTAACTCTTATCCTCGAGTGACTTTTCGGCCTTGATAAGCGGTGAGTCATTAGTACAATTCAAAAATTACTCAAATAGTAGTGAATGCCTCGAAAAGCGTCAGGAACTATGTTCATGCAGTTGAAGGAAAACAACTTGTGCATAACGTGCCTCCATGTATGCCAAAGGTGCATTTGTAAATCCTTATTTACTTGCCTCCCCACGAGGGCAGAGTTAGACACAGGGCCGGCTTTTTATGTGTGGAAAATCCAGCTCCCAAAACATGGGCACTCTGGATTGGGACAAAAATGAAAATTGCCTTAGTCTAGAGGGATTTCTCCTTCACTAACCAAGGACAGAAAAGATGAAGTGTAGTATCAGAACAGATACTACACTTTGCTCCTAGCCAAAAGGACAAAGACTGAAAACTTTAAAGTCTCGTCATAATATAAAACAGTCAATTTTAGTTTTCCAATGATCCGAATTATAATTCCTCAATAAAAACAGGTTTGGCTAAAATCTCCCTAAAATGCAATGCGTTCATGTGTGCACAACTCATGCGCTGATATAAGTTTTGAGGCTAAATAAACAAACAGGAAACTGATTCACACTTAAAATTGTACATTTTCATTTTTTGTATTGACACATTAACTTAAAATATATTCTCCGCTCTTCCCATTACCAACTGTCGAACAAGGGAAGAGTCTATCAGACATGTGTACGCAGTGTGATCATATATGGAAATAAAACCTGACCAGTGAGGCTTGAGGACATACGTGGAGAAAAAATGATATGTAATGCGAGTCTTAAAGACAGGCTTAGTTCTGATGACCTCAGAGGAAGATTCTAGACAGTATAAGGGAGATATGTGCAGAACAGGGGACTTTGATGGTATTGCCACCTTAAAAGAATGGATGAAAGCTCTTGGATTAGTAGATGTTAGTAGAAAATAGGTCCCACACTATCTACCAAGCTCCAGCCCAGTCCCATCGCCTAAATGTTGCATCCCTGCGCTTGTTTTACAAGTACTTCAATGGAATGTGCTCTAACGAACTTGCTGCACTGGTGGTCTTTCAACGTAAATACCCCAACCAACCCGATAGCAGAAAAATCCCACCCCTTCACTGTAGAGGTCCCCTGATGCAAGAAGACGTTCTACTCTAATAGCTTCTTTCCTTGAACTGCTGACCTATGGAATTCCCTCCCTGCTCCATTTCCCTGACTGTGCCAACATGCAGAAAGTACTTCAATGGAATGTGCTCTGACGAACTTGCTGCTTTGATGACCCCATGACGTAAATACACCTGACCAGCTAGATCCCATCCATTCACTGTGGAGGTCCCCAGATGCCGGAAGGCTTTCTACTTGAATAGCTTCTTTTCTCGAACTGCTAGCCTTTGGAACTCCATGTTTTCCTGACCGTATGGACATGCAAAAGTTTAAATGTAATGTAAACAAACATCTCAGTACTCAACTCCTCACTTAGGATGTCCCCTAATTCACAATAGCTCCTCACGTCTCAGTGCCAATGTGAATTAAAGAATTTTTTTTTTTTAAATGTAATGCGAACAAACATCTCGCTGCACAACTCCCCACTTAGGATGCCCCTGTAGGTATGGTCCCTAATGAACAGTAAGGAAGGTCGATTTTGGAATTGTGGTGATGCGATGGCAATGATAGTTGGGGTTTGGCATGATAAATAACGACACAAAATATTTTTTCTCAAATCGTTACCGTTAAGTGAGGAAACCACTTTAAAGGTTGGAAATTAGCGTTTTCGCATGTGTTTTCGGTGATCAGTGAAATATTTCCCGCTGTAAAAACATTCCGTACCGTTGGAGAAATAAAAATGTGTAAATATCATTTAACAAAGATTTTGTCAACTAAATTATTTACATTATTCTCAATAAATCAAATAAAAATAAATAAGGATCATAAATAATGAAAAATATTCACTTGTAAAGGCAAAATTGAGATTAAATATACAGTGTTAGTAAATACAGTATTTTACTGTTTACGTAAGTGACCGATAAAAGATTGCTTCATTTTTTTTTCTCTCGTGGAATTCAGGATTTGTGATTTTTCAGTAGAAAACAAATTAGACTAATTTTAATTATCAATAAAACATCATTAAACCGAAAAATGCCTTCATTTTAATGATGAAATTAAATAAATATAATGTTTTTATTAATAGTGACGCTGGAACTTTCTTTTGGGGGTATTATTTAAATTTACACTGTTTTAAATGCGTGCTTTGTTATTGTATATCGAGTGTATGAAATATTGACCGCTGTTGGATTTTAATTGTAAAAATAATTAGTAATTTTGTATTTTTTATGTAAGAAACTTAATTATTTGACATAGAAAGAAAAAAAGCTTGTTTAATCTACATAATTTTATATTTTAAGTGTATCTGGCATTTCAAACGCATTTGTTTTTCTCCGTCGAAGAAATATTTCCATTTTTAGGTAAGTAATTTATTTTCGTTCTTTCTATTTTTTTTTTCGTGTTTCAAATTAAATTTTATTGATGAAGTTTGTATTAAAATACCATACTGTTTCAGTTTTGTATTAGAAAAAACTAATTTTTGGCGCATTTTAAGTTATTACGCATCATTTATTTTTCTATTTTACAGACCATTTTTTTTTCTGTGTAAAATTACTGATTATGTCGTTAGAGTAATCCGTTTTTTTTGTTGTTTTTTTTACCCAATATTTTAGATTTTAGAGTATTTTTATTTTTAGTGTGATTGTCATGAATTGAGTGATCATTTTACATTAAATGTATTTGGGAAAGTGATCCCCCACTCTAAAATCTAAATTATTGGGTAAAAAAATAAGGATTTTACGATAACTCAAACAGTATTGATTCTGTTTAAATAGTCCTGTCATTTTAAGCCACACTTTTAGATACAGCCTAACCCTAACTCCAACAGACTATCACTAAAGCTAACCAAAACTCCTTACCATAATTGTCAGCCATTTTTTAAAAATATGAAACTAGAAGATATAAATCAAACTGTTTTAGACTTATTCATTTATTTTCTTCTTTTTTTCAGATAAAAATGTCTGTAAAAGAACGTTCTGTTTTAACTCGCAGTAAGAGTTCCAAAAGATTTGCTGGTCCACCTTGTCCTTTGGATAAAATGGAACCCCCAACTTTACGACAAGTTATCCCATTTAGTTATTCTTTGAAAATACCTATCCCCACTTTTCAAATAATGATACTTCCAAATTGATCGCAAAGGAAATAATCAATATTTGGCAAGCAGTGAACCCACAATTGCCTTTGTTATATAGGGCAGAGGGTGAATGTATTTTGCTTCAAGAGGGCCAAACTGATTAACAGGAAAACTCTTACTGCACCCAAAGTGAAAATAATTAAGGAACAGCTGGACAAATTATTTGATATTTCTTCATGTTGCTGCAAACTGCCTGTCTTAAGATGTGATGACTTTACTGTAAAGTACAATACAGAAAATTGGCAAACAAGGCAAATAGTCTGCACTTGTCCTAACAAGAAGGTAATATTGATTCTATGGTTGTTTTTTGTTTGAATTTTTTAAATTGAACTAATTCATGTCCCAATTTTCAATATTTAAATTAATTGAAAAATATGAATTTACTTCTGATAATCTTTCCTTTTCTAGTAAATAATATTGTGATATTTTCATTAATATTTGTCATGTATGCTAGATCTGTTATTAAACACATAAACATTTTGACATTTCAGGTTCCCATTGAAGAGAGAGAATATTTAAAAGATCAGAAAGAGAAAACAGGACCAAAAGGCAGTTTCCAACTTGGACCTATTGACAAAAATGCTGTCAAAAATACAAAAAAGATTCAGCTGAAGCAGATAGATTAAACAGGCAGATTGAAAGACAGCAACAAGATTCTTCACGGTGCTTCTTCTACATCAGAAATCTTTTCACAGACATCTTCCAGTGAAGAAACAACCGATGACAGTTTTGAGCCAGGGAGACAGTCTAAGGGACCTTACAGTCTTTTAAAAGTCCCGAGATATTCTATGGAACTGATTAGTGGTGATATATCTTCATACCTTGGGGCTTGCCTTGCTAATGCCTTTCTATTAGACTTACAACACATGGGCCTTCTTCATCCAACCATTAATTTAAAAGACATTATTATAGATAAATCAAAAATAGATAGAGAAAAGGCAAGAGTGAAAGTAACCAGCCATCAAAAACATGTCCAGGAATATGAACATCTTATTTGCATTGGAGTTGATTGCAGAGTTGATAAGGACACTTTGTATTAAAAGGAGGTTACAGGGGAAATGATGAAAAAATGATTAAGAAAAGCAAGGGACCAGAGCGCCACTTAACATTTACCAGAGAGATAGGAACTGCAAGTAAATATCTCACCCATAGAGTGATACCCAACATTGGTGCAACTGGTGTTCTTCTAGCAGAGGATGTTGCTGCTGTTCTAGAAGAGTACAACAGTGGAAATACCGTTAAGGCAATTCTGGTGGACAATACCAGTACAAACACTGGTTGTGAAACCGGGATGGTTACAGCTTTGGAGAAAAAACTTAAAAGAAAGTTACATACCATTGGCTGTTCACTTCATCAAAATGAACTGCCATTTAGAGCCATCTTTAAATTAATTGATGGAACTACAAGAAGCCCTACCACTTTCACTGGTCCTTTAGGGAAACTTTGTGGAACTAATTACCAGGATTTGCTCCAGGTAGCATTTCATAGTATTAGTGGTCCTCTGGATAATTTATATCTTACTGCAGAGGTAATGAATGATTTAAGTGGTGACCAGTGACTACTTTGGGAATATGCTATAGGCATTTCTAAAGGGAAAGTGAACCCTAGATTGGCTGCCTGGAAGATTGGGTCTCTGAATCAATCAAGATGGCTGACTTTAGCCATCAGGTTTATGTGCTTGTGGACCAGAGGTGCCTATCCACCTGAACTCTCGGATAAATTACACACCATTATAAAATTTATAATTGAAGTATATGCAGTTAGTTGGTTTGAGATCAAAAGGGACAATACATTTTTTAACCAACAATTGTATATCTTCAATATGATCCAGAGAGTCAAGAAACAGTCGACCAAAATCCAGAATGTTGTATTAAAAAATTTACGATACAATGCCTTTGCTTTGCTTCCAGAAAACATTCTGTTTTCGATGTTGAAGTCAAATGAATTGGAGGTGAGGGAAGAGGCCATAAAAAAAAATCTTGTCCATTAGGTAAGTAAACATTTATGTATACTTAATTAGTTATGTCAATTTACAAGAATAATTTTAAGTTTTATTAAAATTACATAAAAAATCTAACCAAGTACAGGTAAATTTTCTAATATAAATATTTTTTGTTTTGTTTCAAAAGTAGCGAACCACCAAAGAAAAGATTGAAGAAAATTACTGTCATCAATTTTGAAGCCACACATTGGTCAGCTTTGATTGACCTTTCACAAAGTGGGGTCTGTGAACCTGCACTCGCAGAAAGGTTTTCAAACAATGAACTCCTAGAAGCTTCAATGAATGGAACAACATTGGAATTTCCAAATTTACCTGCACATTCACAAGGCGTGGAAAGAGCTGTCAAGTTAACAACCGAAGCTTCACAAATTGTATATGGACAGGAAGCAAGGCACAATCACATTATAACCAAAACATTGTGTCACCAAATAAGACCTTCATTTACTTCGAAGGGAAACTACAGGGAACAATTTAGTTCTATTATAACATAATTTGGTAAACTTACAGTATTGTCCTCACAACAAAAATTACATAAGCTAAAACAAAAATAACTTCAATGCAAAATAAATTTAAATAAATATATCGAATTGCATACTTTAAAAAGCGAAATTAACGGTATCAAAACTAATTATTATTTATCGTAGCTAGAAAAGAGTCAGCAGTTAAAACAAGAACATGGCGCTACATTTCGTGACAGTCTCAATCCAATATGGTGGTATTTTCAAAATCGTTTACACTTCAGGTAAAAGACAAAAACGTATGAAATTAAATTCGATTTTCACATGCTTAAACTATGCAGGTTTGTAGAGAATTTCATTCTGATGCGTTTTTATATAAGGTAAGTGTTGTTTTATTTTTTTATTTAGAAGTTATGGCCTGAGGACTACACTGTAAGCTTACCCATAATTTTATATGGTGCAGTAGGTTTTAGCACATTGTTCAATGAACAATTCAAATTTAAAACATTTGTTCCTCTAATCTGTTTCCAGTAGTATTATTGTATAATACACTTTTATTTATATATTTTTAAAAGTAATTATGACCAAAAATGTAAAAGTGATTAGCCTTTTTTGTAATTTTGTACAATTTCTAGTTCTCATTTATTGAATACATATTGAATGACATATTTTACTAGTGGTGATTCATACTTAGAATTCTGGTTTGAATATATTTTCTATTCATTGTATCTAACAAAAAATATCAATTTTATCTGGATTTATTAGTGAAATAGTAACATTTTGAAGTCAGTTTGTCAGCAAAATCCTGTAGAAATTAGGTATTTCTGAACATTTTCGTACCCGATCTTTAAAACTAAATGCTCAGTTAAGTTTTAAACTTAGGAATCTAATTTTTAGTATCAGTTCTCACAACACCAAACCCCAGCTTTCACAGCATTGATTTTCTAAAAAAAGTGAAAAATCGACCTGCCCTAATGAACAGTAGCCCCTTACGTTTCAGTGGCAATGTGCCCCCTTGTTTGGGCTGGATAAAAGTAAAAAAAAAAACCTCTCTAAACTAGGCTACTTTGTGATACCTAATAAGAGGCTTGGCTGGTTTGTCAGTCTGTCAAGGTTAGGGTTAGTCTGTCACGCTTAAATTTCAAATCGCATTTTAGTCTGGAAATGCACTGAGTAAATAGGCGCATCTTATTTTAAATGCACCTCGATAAGAAATGCTATCCATTTCTTGTCGAGCTAAAGGCACTGATTACATGGATGCATTCTAAAAATATCCGTTTTCTTTTGCTTTGCTTTTTTTAAAAAAAATAAATCCCATTTGCTAAGCGAAATATCCAAACATGATTTTTTAATGAAGTTAGAATTGAGAGAGGGAGAAAGAGAAAAGAAACGAATCTAATTCTATCAAATCCCATTTTTCAAATCGAGTTTCTCACTAACAGAAAGGATAATCAAAGTTATCTTCCTGTTGCTCGGAAATCTTTTGGCGCCAATATTTTTACCATTATGTTGTCATAAACAAAATCTGCTTTTCCGTGATCCCTTTTACGCAAGCACGCGTACAATGAACATTCGATACATTATGAAGCAGGGAATAACGTAAGGCGGCAATTCTTTATCGAAAACAAGCCTGATCGAGACGTCACATGTGATGAAGAATAGAAGATGTTCTCTTTCAGTGTCTAACACCTGACCAGCCACCCAGCATATCATCCTGTTCTGCATACATCTCCCTATACTGTCCAGATTTAATCTTACTCTGAGGTCATCAGATCTAAGCCTGTCTTTGACAATCACATTCACAGCCATATTCTCATATCATTTCTCTCCATGCAACTCATTTTCTCAATCTTCACTGGCCAGGTTTCACTTCCATACATCATCACACTGTGTACACAAGCCTGATAGATTATTCTCTTGAGCTACAGTGGTAACACTCTTTCAAACCAACAATAAATAAACAATCATAGCTGCCATTGTGAAGACAAACCAAAACAAGTCCAATTATTTATAAAACAATAATGTGAGAGAAAGAAAAGCAAAGAGACAGATACAGACATAGGTAGATAGAGAGGGGGAGAGAAAGAAAGAGAGAGTCAACAGATGACGATTAGAACGGAAGTGACGCCGCCGTTACTGACATAGCGTTGCCATGAACGATAGCCAGGGAGCTGCATTGGAACAACCAGGCTGACTGACGGGGCTCATGCCTAGACGTTGAAATCCTCCATCCAATGTCCTGCTGGTTAGTAATGTCAGAAGTTCCCTGAACTAACTTCATCAACTCCTACTCTTGCAATCACACTATCACCTGCTTCACGCTGCGTTCTAATTATATCACCAAGGTAACAAAAACTTCTGAACATTTTTAACAATTATTTTCTTTTTTAACAATTATTTTCTTTTTTAGCAATTATGTTTTTTGTTAGTGATGGAACGATTCCAATATTTTTTCAGATTCCGATACAATTACAGATTCTGTTCTAAATTCCTAATTCCGATTCTTAAATCGCCTAAAAAGTAGAATTTAATTTTTTTTTTTGGGGGGGGGGGTTAAATGTAAATATACTTTTTTTTTAATTTAACAAACTTCTTAATGTTTTCCCTGTATGTATTGTATCTAAGATTTTGATAAACTTATTCTGAGATTTTCATCTATATTTTCCTATTATAATTCACTCGTGCCATTTTTACCTGTGCCATTTTTACACAAAATTCGTTATTATGATCTATGCATTTTTGTCTTACTGATAGATCATAAATATTAATCATTTTAGCATTCGAAAATTAAGTTTTATACAAAACATTTTTTTTAAAGAATCGATTTTGGAATCGGAAAATAGGCTAAAATTTTTTTGGATTCCGATACAGATTCCAATATCCCAAAAAGTTTTGCTTTTTCCAATTTCGATTAATCATTGCAACACTAATTTTTTTACAATTTCGGATACCTTCCATCAAGAGGACATTTTACAATAACTCTTAAAAATGTCTATGCAGTTGTACTGATGAATTTTTTTTCGGTGAACTCCTATCTCAGTAATGCAAAAAGATGTCTGTGTTTTCTTGTGGTCTGTGGAAATGTGTGAGGAAAGTCCCGACATGCTGAAATGACACAGTGCACGCGTTTCTAGCTAAAGCAAGGTTAACGCAGGGGCAGAATGCATATTCCTCGTGTTATGCTCAAATCTAAGGAAGCGGATGGGGTGGATGTATAAAGATTTCTGGATCGACCATCTCAAGTTCAAAACTGCAAGAAAGTAAATATCTCAAAGCTTCAATAGTCTCGTATTGAGTAGACACCCCCCCACAAAAAAAACCCCAATCCAACTCAGCCAACATGCAGCCAAACCATGGAAGGTTCTCAAATGAGTTTTAATCTCTGGTTCCTCCTTATAATACATTCACAGCAAGAACCCGTTTTCCTACCACAACTGCAAAGAACTTTTCTTTCTTCCTCCGCGTGCCTTGAACAGAGTTTCTTTCCAAGAAATCTACATCCGTGGAAGACATTGCTATGGGATTGCTTCCCTGCAGGTTACAACATGGTCGTCTACAAATCCAGTATCAATAAATACACCGACGTCGTACAGAGAACACTAAATTTTAGGAGAGTAGAAAGTGACTAAGTTGGATTTACTTTCAGCAGCCTCGTAACTCTTGCTTCCCTTATTTTGTCCTTTAGTCCTCACATTCCATGAGCAATGTTTCTGACAGAGGGGGAAGAATTGCTGTTTTCTGGTCGGAATCTATTCATCTAACACTTATCGTTGGCTTATTTTTTACCTTGAAATAGTATTTTTTTTTTAGCTCCTTACATCAAGTGGCTTCATGCGTTGTCTGGAGCGATTTTCATTAAAAAAAAATGCATTATTTGGATTATTCAGACTACTGTTCTGATCTTGGATTTTATTCTCACAACGTTTCGGCCGATGTAACCTCCAACCTTCTTTAGGTGTATCTTGTCAAACTTGGGAATCTGTACGGAATCTCGAATGGAACCCTTTATTTAATCCATGGGGGTAGCTTGTTCTTGTTCCATCAGTCATGACCGGGTAGAAGTCTTCAGTAATTCGTAATTGTATTCTAAGTACGCGACAGAGCAAGCTACCCCCGTGAATTAAATAAAGGGTTCCGTTATTTCTGAGTTTGTCAAGATACATGTGAAGAAGGTCGGAGGTTACCTCGGCCGAAACCTTGTGAGAATAGCATCCAAGATAAGAACAGTAATACAAATAACAAAAATTCCGAAAACTAACGCTAAATATATCCCCGATGAGTGTTATATTTTTTTAAATAACATAATACGCTAGATGTAATGATGTCTATATAACAACTTAACAATAACTAAGAATATTTTGTGTGTGTTGAGTAATATTGCATATATGAAATGAAATAAAAAGTCAAAAGTGCATTAGCTTATCTCACTTGTTCTCACGGAACCCTTAGAGACTTTTTACAGAACCTTAAGGTTTCAGCCCCCCCCCCCTCCCCGGTTGAGAACCATTTTCTAAATAAAAGAGTTAATATAGACAGCAGCAATGCTCCACCTAACCCTAACCCGGCAACACTGTTAATCAATGCAAAGTGAAGGGAATTAATTGGACAGAAATAAAATAAGAAACTCAAAGACATAAAAAAGAATTTGAAATTAAAAATTAACAAAAGAAAAAGGCAGTTAAGCAATGAAATCGCCCACCGCCACCCCCTCAGCAATAAATATTGACTGGGAAAAAAATAGCTGCTATTGTTTAAATTTCCCTCCTAATTAAAACATTTCATTTGTTTTATTGCTTAAAAAAACTAATTCTCTAATGATGAGGATGAAATTTAAAAAATCACAATGAAACAAGTATGAGTTGTCTCCCCCTGCGATTGTAGCACACTATGGTTGACCAATTTAAACAAAAACTTTTTAAATTTTTTTGTTTTATTCCAGACCGTAACAAAATATCTCTGGCCGGCGTTGTGTAATCCCTGTAGTACACAGTTGAATTCTTGCTATGTTGACATTTCATAAGTTTTTGCTCAGTGAACAGTGACGTCTCACTGTTCCTTTCTACTTTCTTTTTGTTGCAGTCGTCTCTTTTTTTAATATCAGCAGCTGTAAAAGTTATGAAAACTGACAGCATAAAATCAATTGGGGTTTAACAATACTTTCAGATTTTGATTTTTCTCTTCCACTATACGGTTCTCATTGCATAGTTTAGCTTCTTACTAAAAGTAATTCTGACATAATACAGCTTTGGTGACGGCAGCAACCTTATTGTTCATGCTATGGTCATCATTGTTGTAATGTTCTTCGATTACTGTCACTATTATTTCTTCTTCATCCATTGATTTTCTATTTTAGATTCATATCCAATATAGACATTATCGATTATGTATTTCTTTAAGTTGGACTACAATATCACTAATAAGATTATTATTACTATTATCATTATTATCTTTGTCATAACTTTCTTTATAAGCATTATTACTTTTATCATTATTATTATTATTATTATTTGTACTCACTAGGAGTTGTCACACAGATCATCGTCAGTGATTGCTCACCGACAACAACCAGTGGTATTTCCTAGAGTCTGAGTGACAACAAGCCTCACCAGATTTCCAGTATTCTTCACCTCTTTTCGATAACCACCGCAAATAATCTTGCGATATCGCAATAGCTTTTTACTATTGATTTCTCGCTGGTAAATACCATATATATCTTATGTGTTTTCTGTTGTAAAAACTTTTGTAATTGTTTGTGAAATATGTAAAGAATGTTGATGCTTTCACTCAGTTATCTGCCGCTAAAGAAGAGACCTATCAGAATTCATATATATGTATAAAAATAAAAAATGAGAAAATTATATATGATTCCTAACCGTCTCTGAAACGATCATACGCCAGACCATTGTTGATATTGAAGCTAAAAATGTAAAGAGGACAGCTGGTTTTGGGAGCTAAAAATGTACAGAGGACGACTGTTTTTGGAGCTAAAAATGTACAGAGACGACTGTTTTTGGAGCTAAAAATGTACAGAGGACAGTTTGTTTTTGGAGCTAAAAATGTATAGAGGACAGCTGGTTTTTGGAGCTAAAAAATGAACAGAGACGACTGTTTTTTGAGCTGAAAATGTACAGAGTTTGACTGGTTTTTGAAGCTAAAAAATGTACAGCGGACAGCTGGTTTTGGAAGCTAAAAAATGTATAGAGGACGACTGTTTTTTGAGCTAAAAATGTACAGAGGACGACTGTTTTTAGAGCTAGAAATGTGCAGAGGACGACTGGATTTTGGAGCTAAAAATGTACAGAGACAACTGTTTTTAGAGCTAAAAAATTTACAGAGGACAGCTGGTTTTTGAAGCTAAAAAATGTACACAGGATGACTGGTTTTGGGAGCTAAAAATGTACAGAGGCTGAATGTTTTTTGGAGGAAAAATATGTACAGAGGATGAGTGTTTTTTGGCGGGAAAATATGTACAGAGGACCAATGTTTATGGAGGAAAAATATCTACAGAGGACAAGTGTTTTTTAGAGGAGAAATATGTACAGAGGACGAGTGCTTTTTTGAGCTAAAAAATGTACAGAAGATGAGTCTTTTTTGGAGGAAAAATATGTACAGAGGACGAGTGTTTTTTTAGAGAAAAAATATGTACAGAGGATGGGTGTTTTTTTAGAGGAAAAAAATGTACAGAGGACGAGTGTTTTTTTAGAGGAAAAAAATGTACAGAGGGCCAGTATTTTTTGGAGGAAAAATATGTACAAAGGACGAGTGTTATTTCTAACCCTAACCTAACCCTATAACTATGTACTAATTGGCAGTTAGCCAATAACCGAGACACTTTCAAATAGCAACAACCATAAAAAAAAGACGATTTTTTGTAAATGAAATTCAAGAAAAAAAAAAATTAGAAAAGTTTTATTGTTTACGTTTGTCCGAAATAAATCATTTTTCATAAAGAAAAATACATTCAGGTGAGTTTTTTATTTATTTATTTTTTTCATTTTGACTGTTTGATGATGGCTTGGTTTGATTCTGCTTTTTCCGGCTGTTTCCTTAAATCTCATTCAGCAAAAATCGGTTAAGTTTGGTTCAAATTCTGTAGAAGCACCAGAAAAAACTAATAAGAGTTTTTTTTTTTTAAATATTTGTGAAAAGGTGTAATTTTTGCAAACTTGGAGGTATTTTTCATCTATCCTAGGGGAGAAGCCAGCGTTTTTCTGGGGTAGCGGCTCAACTCCACTCGTACTACCATCGTACTCTTCAAGGCTAGCATTGTTGTTGTTATGTTACTCGGGATAGTTAAATATCCTGGTTGGGTGTACTGAAAAAGCTATTTGAAAGAAGTAGGTGCATTTGGCACGGGCATGCACCTGACCTAAAAAAAAAATAACATGATCGATTGTCGAAAATAAAATAATTGTTGGTTGAAGTCAAGCCACATGGCCAAGAAAAAACGAATATGGTGGATTGTCAAAAATAAAATAATTGTTTATTTGAACTCTAGCCAATGTAAGGACTGAAGTGGACAAATGCCTATCCATCAGGTGTACCCGTTTTCGGGGCTGCAAGGCAACTAAGGAGTGAATCCACACTCCCCTAAGCTCTTGAATTGAAGCCTCAACACCAGATGGGGCATGAGCATATGTAAGCATCTATGACTTGGACTGCAGAAGTAACGAGTGCATGTTTGAGCAGCGAGCAGCTGATAGAGGTAAGTGCACAAGAGTCGACGGAAAAGGTGTGGAATTACCATTCGGATCATTAGAAAATCAAAATTGTCAAACACATGCTGTTTGATCTCATGACAGGATTTAAAACATACACGTAGTGTACCTGAAGACAGGTAGTGCGGAGGTTGGTTTTCTCTAACCGCTCTTCACGAACCAAGTGAAAGGACACATGCGACCTTTTTCTGTGACGCTTTTCAAGTCCAACCCAAAAAAGACAGCGAAATACAATGATCAAATTTTACAATGAAAAATCTTGCAAGATAGAAACGGCTTTCGTGACTCTCACCATGAAACTAAACAAGATTTGTAAAAGTTTTTTTTTTCTTTTTTAACTTTTAGACATGTTCGCAGATCTTTATCAGAGGTTCCCTCTATCCGCTGGCCAGTCAGTCTATATGTCGGGTGATCAGGATTCTGTTTAAAATAGCATTGTCATCGTTAATGTGTTAATTGAATTATCTCCCCTTTGCAGATTGGCTGTTTGGAGTGTCTAAAGCAGTCAATTTGCTTAGGTGGTAGTGTCATTAGTCTATAAACTTTACTTTTTGAAGCTATGATGATGTCCGGAAGTTCTTGAAAAAAGCCAACTACGCTACCACAAAATTGTCAGTCCTTCTTCTTGCAGCTCATATAATCGATAGCACTCTACTTCAATAAAAAAAAATAGAGTTTATATACTAATGACATTTCTTCCTATGCAAATTGACTGATAGACGCATCTACAATCTGCAAAAGAGAGATCACTCAATTAACAACTATTGACTGCCAGAATCATCTAGCTTTAGAAATTCCAAACATCCAATCTGAACGAACAGATCTTATTTGTAAAATTTAATTTTCCCTTATTTTATTTATTTCAATAAATATTCAATTAATAGTAAATTTATTACTAATGGAAATTTCGTATGTGCATGTCTAAATCTGAAACTATTAGTTACTATCAATTCAGTTTACTATATTCTTTTTCTTATGTGTTAATCCCGAGCAACGGTGGGGTCTGCAATGATGGACTTTTGTCTCCACTTGACACGATCACAGGCTTGGTCCGGGTGAAGGCCGATTTTAAAGAGATCTTTGTGCAGGGTGTATGCCAATCTCATCATTGGCCTCTCCCTCGGTCATTTTTCTGGCGATTTCCAGTGCAAAGGCGAGCTGTGCGGCAGTATCATTGTTGGCCCTCAGCACATGTCCAAATCATCTGAACCGCCATTCCTCAGTAGTAGTGCTTTCAGATATCCTCGTTGCAGACATGGTCGAGCAATGTAATTCCGGATATCCAGCGGAGCATTTTGCTTTTTATAGCAGAGAATCTTCGCTCCACCTTCCTCGTTGTTGGTAAGTACTCAGAGCTGTATAAAGCGATGGGGTCTCACAACAGTTGGGTAGATCTTTGACTTTAGACTGTTTCAGACTAATGTAGAGGGAAGGATAGTATCTGTACTGTTGTCATGATACCATCCTCCCATGCATTAGTAATAAATGCATTACTGCCTCCTTTTTTTGGGAGGAGGGTGTAGTGTAGTATCTGTTTTGTTATCATTAGACCATTCTCCCAGGCATCATCCCCTCTTTTCGGAGAGAGGGGTAGTAATATAGTTTACGTTTGTTTGTCATATATACTAGCAAAAATAATAATTCAATGTGTATTTATCAAAGTTATAGACAGGAAACACATACACGAGATCGTGTCTAATAGTTTTATTTATACAGAGATTATTTATGGCTTGAATTAAAATTTAAAGAGAAAGAAGTCAACATTTTAGTTTTGTCTGTCTGTCTGTCTGTCTGTCTGTCTGTCTGTCTGTCTGTCTGCCTCTTACACCAAACAAACTCCAATAAGCATTAGTGGTGGGGTAGTAAAAAAGAAAGTAAATTAAATCAAATGTATTGGCAAAAAAATAGTTAAGTGCAACAAGCCATGTAAAAGGATAGAAGATGTGTGTACACCTATATACCGTGGTGATGTTTGTCCGAGGTTACTTTAACCCTGGATATCATAAATATCGTCACTACCTCTGCAGAGCTCTGGTCGCGTGTTCAACAGCGCAGAAACACGAACAGAGAATGCTGCCTTTCTTTTAATGCTGGATCTCGTGAAGATCACGACTTGGCAGTGGGGCGAGAACCTCCTCGTACGGTATATTTAAATTCTTGTTGATGCTGTCTCATGCTAGAATCACGTTCCCTCACATCCTTCACTGCTCAAGTGTGAGGCAATTATCCAAAGATAAGCAACCATGATGCATCCAGCGTTGCCTTGAAATGTTTGGTTGTCTGCAGGCTGACCACGGCTTCTAGCGGCCTGTTCCACGGTGCAGTGACCCGAACCAAAAACGACGCCTTCTGATCATTTAGCCAAAATCATTTCAGGTACAGCTTCTCGGAGTTTCGACGAAACCCTCTCGGCATAAATATGATGCTGATTTATTATGAACACCAATTTTATGCACAAAGTTGCGGCCTATGTAAGATCCGACATAGTCTAACAGACTACTCTAGCTAGATTAAAGGCGGCTGTGTAAAAATTATGTGAGTAGCCAATGGCAAAAAAAGCTGAAAAAGATGAATTTCCCAATCTGGGGAGCCACAGCCTCCTGTGTGTGTGTGTGTATGTAGGTCAGTGCAATGATTGTTTTAATTATTACTGCCTTTTTCTAAATAACTCCAATCAGTTTCAACTAAGAAAGTCAAAATTAAGAGAAATACACCGAGTGCGCATGCGGAGGGGGGGGGGGGGGAGGAGCGATTCTTTGATCAAACAAAAGGCATCTAACTTCCCTACCCTCTTCATGAATCGTTTGAAGTCATGACAAAACTACTACTTCCAGTTTTCAGAGACAATTGTCATAAAAGGGAAAAAGAAGGCAAGACAAGATGGAAAGAGGAAGAGAGAAAAACAGGTCAAGAGAAAGAAAGATAAAGCGAGAGAGGAAGAAAGAAATAAGGTCCAGCCAAATAGCGATGAAAAAGTAAGGAGGTAAGGCTCAAGCAGTTTTGCAGAAATCAGCTTTTTTCTTAAAAGTGGGTTTCGACCAAAAAGCGCAGAACTCCTATCCATAGCGATTTAAGCATGAGGCTAGAGTAAGCATAAATTTAGAGCAGTGGAAAATTCCATAACGACATAACTAGAGTTATGACTATGTAACAGGATTGACATAATGTGCAGACAAGTGAGAGTTAATCCGCCTAATTTGAGTGTACAACGTCAAAATGATCGGACATTTTTTCAAGGTCCACCATCCATACAGGGGTTGGTCAGAAAATTGTAGCTCATTTAGATGTAAATTGCTGAAACAAGTAAACAAAACCCCAGAAGAAAATAATGGTGTTAAATGTTGTTCTTTTGTTATTATTAAATTCCTCCAATTATTGCAGCTACCAGAAAAGAAAAAATAAATAAAACTGAGATATGTAAATATCCACAGAGCAATTTGTGACGTGTCAACAGCTAGGCCTTTTGGCTAAGTTGATTTGTTTTACGGCATATCAACCCTTTTCGGGTTATTTAATGCCAAATCAGGTTATTTTGATCAAAGTTTTTATGCTTCAAGTTCTTTATATCTTCAAATATTTATTCATGATGTTTCGTTTGGTTGTTTTGTTTCATGGTATATTAACCTTTTTCGGGTTATTTAATGCCGAATCTAGTTATTTTGATAGAAAATATTATGCTTCAAGTTCTTGATATCTTCAGATATTTATTCATGATGTTTGGTTTGGTTGTTTTGGAGAGAAATATTGTTGTTTTTGTTTTTAGCTTTGCAGAACATGATTGAGTTTTGCAAAGAGAAAGGGGGGGGGAACAATAACAAACATCAATGTTTGGTGCATTTTAAATCACGAAGCCGGTATCTTCAGACAGCTTGATCTGGTAGAATCATGTTTGGGCTAGGAGCAAAGTGTAGTATCTGTTCTGATACTACACTTCATCTTTTATGTTCTCGGTCAGTGAAGGAGAAATCCTTCTAGACGGAGACAATTTAAATTTTTGTTTTAATCCAGAGTGCCATTTTTGGGGTAGCTGGATTTTCTCAACAGTAAAACCAGACCTTGTGTCTAACTTTGCCCTCGTGGGGAAGCAAGTAAATAGGAACAGAACAGGACTTCAGACAAGATGGCGCATACCTATATTACACTACAACCAGTAGCGAGACACCTCCCTTTATTGGAGTGAGAAGATTTTATCTATTTTGTCCACACTTTTTGGAATCTTGAAACCTCCATTCAATAATAAAGACCAATGTGTATTTATTTGTATATTTAAAAATATAAGTACTTCCTTGCTGCCATGTACAAGTTAGGAAGTAAAAACACGTGCCTTTTTCTAGCCAGATTAAAGCAATTTAAAATTATGAGGGGAAGCAATTTAAAATTATGAAGGGAAGCAATTTAAAATTATGAAGGGAAGCAAGGAAAAAACAGCAAGTCAGACTTACCCTGCCTGAAATAAATTTGTAAAAGAATCCTCGACTCTATGATAAAAAAGTCAAGGTAGATGGGTTTTTTCTTTAGGTCATCAGAAATGATAATTTATATCATTACATATTAGGCGAGTAAACCCACTAGTGTATAAAATGGTTAGTCGAAAATAACAGGAAACAAAAGTTCACTTAATGGTAACTTTCTGAACTAGAAGTTTATAAGACTGTGGGAATTAATAGAAACGGATATGACGTCACATGACTAAAGAGAGAGTGAGAGAGAAGAGTTAGTTCTTTGGAAGCACACAACGTGTGAACATGAGAAATTGAGATGTGCTGACAAGATAGTAAAGAATGATAATCGAGACCCCCCCCCACATCTCCACCGGTCAGTGATTTTGAACGAAGGTCAAATTGAATAAACCTCTTCTATCTTCCATCAGTCTTGGGTTGACTTAGTTCTTTTCGAAAGTGTAAATAAGAAACTTTGAGATTGAGTGGCAAGTCCTCAGTCTGGAAGGATCACACAGAGGTGCATACAGGAACAAGCCGCTAACAAGACATGAATATTTTTTTTTTCGTTTTACTTCAGTGTAAGTTCTCAGAAATCAAGAGGCCCCTTCCTGGGACTAACACTTGATCTCTATAAAAGATACATAGATATTCGAATATTCCATTAAAGTTCTCCTTTACCTCTCAAACGTTGAGTTAATAAAGTAAAAAACATTAATTTTTCTCTTCCCAATTGACCAGTTAACTATGTTGTAGTATATCTTTCCTGTGGTCTCTCGGTCTTACCGGATCCCAGGACAAGAATTCATCTAGTCTGGTGGAGTATCGAGCTAAGTGCTGTTACATGAGGTAACATCACTAGGAGAAGGTGCACCATTCCTCATATGTTTCTGTAACGATTACGGCAAATTGGTTTTCTGCATGTATGACACAAGGTCAAAATGGAACAATACATGAAAAATTCAATTATTGATATAATTTTGTCATTTTATATGAATATTTTCGTAATCTATCTAGATAAATAGTGAGTGTGAACACTGGCGAAGCATAATTTTTTTTTTAGGTGATTTTTGACGGAGGGTGTACACTACTTTTTATATATTTCCTTCACATGAAAAAATGATCTTGTGTCTAAGTTTGCCCTCATGGGGAGGCAAGTTGATATAGATAGATGCAACAAATAATTTTTATATTAATTTTAATTTAATGGCCTGGTGAGATTTGCGATTGAAACATGATTGCATTTGTATAGCCATTCAAATTCAATTTATTTTTAAAACTTATCTCTATAATAATATAATGGGCACTTTCTCTGCAGCTGTGTGTGTGTGTGTGTGTGTCTGTCTGTCAGTCAGGATTTTTTCAAACGAATATCTTAACTCCTTTTAGAAATGGAAAATATTGCATTAACAGTAAATAATAAATTGGCAACAAATAAATCAGGCGCCATGACTGGAAATCAAAACCAAAACCTTGACATCCGCAGTCTGGCGTTCTACCAACTGAGCTATTTGCACTTTCTTATGAATAAATCTTAAAACATTCCCTTAACAAAATAATTATAGCTTTAGCATGACGTCATAGATTTATGATTTACGTCATGTTTCAAAACATGAATTCAAGCATAAGTGATAAAAAAATATAAAGAAATCGGTAAACATTATCAATAGTGTTAGAAATTATTTTAATAGTCCAAAACAATTTATTCAGCTTTAATATTGTACTGCATTTTTTTGCACAATTATATGATTCTATACAAGTAAATAGAGACACCCTCTCGCAGACAGCGAAAAAGAAGGAGGTGATGCGGTAGCCTAGCAAAAATATGCGACCGGAGGGAACATATATTTGCTAGTCTCAATAATAATAATACGCTATAGCAATATAATGTTCATGGGAAGAAGTGGTACGGATGGATGTATAAAGTCATTAATGCGCGCAAGTTGATTGGCTCATCGTCGCTATCATAGTTGTGAGGCCCGGTTGCTTTTTCGTTCACTGATACACACCATGCCGACACTTGAATGTTAGTTTATAAAAAGGTTTATTCAAAGGAAAGAACAGAAATGTTGCATGTTGAGAGAGAGAGAGAGAAAGAGAAATAGATTTCACTTGCTGTCTCCATTTTGGGGACAGCACGCAAAAAACAGGCTTTTCTTGTTCAAGTCTCACCGGCTAAAAGAGTGAGACGGGTCCCACCGAAAGTCACATGATTTGCATAACTTCCATCTGGTGTCACCTTACAACCCCCTGACTCCTAAACTTTTCCATTAACACAACTACTACTATGTAACAGGTCGACCTGAGAGAAAGAGGGATAAATAAAAAAAACTGGGCAGAGATAGGTTAGTTTGGAAGGTAATTTTTAAAAGCAGTTCAACACATGCCAGCATGCAAAATGAATGTTAAGTCGAATTTGATGATGATAATGATGATGATGATTTTCCATCCACATGAAAAATGAGTTTGTGTTAAACTTTGCCGTCTTGGGGAGGCAAGTTAATATAGACAGAGGCGTCTAATCATACCTCTGAGAGTTGGTCTGTCGTGTTTAAATTTGAATGAAGCGTGCAGATTGAACAGGCACGCCTTAAGAATGTACACGCCTGCTAAAATACCACGCTGTTAACTTGTTAGCAGAGCATAGAAGAAGACAAAGCCGTTGTCGAACATGTTTGCACCATTGATGGTGCAACAATTTTTTACGTTGTCGTGGTTGCTGAAAAGATTGATAGCTTGAATTTGGGTTTTTTGAAACGAGGGCCCCAGGTGTATTCTCCCCCGAAAATCGGGCGCTGTGAGCTGCAATATTTTCAGATAACAGTTGACCTTCTATTGTGAAATCATTTTGTGCCGAAACCGTTGGAAACCTGACGTGTAGCCAGTTGGCAGCGTTTCTTTGTCAAAGCCATAAAGAACATCGCTGGAAAATCATTCGCAAAAAAAAAGAAAAACTTAATTATCAACGTGAATAGTGGCGGAACTTTAATTCAAAGAAAAACATGTCCGTCGTAAACAAATGTTGAATAAAAGAATTCATTTCAACATATGTACTCATCGACCTTCAAATATGAAAAGTAATATGCTAAAAAAAGTATCTCAGAAAAACAATTTTAACAAAATAATAATCTTAGATTATATAAATATGTAAGAGAAAATAATAATTTGCGACAAATCATTTTTATATTGATTTTAATTTAATGGCCTGACGAGATATTGGATTAAAAAAATGATTGTATATTTGTGTAGCCATTCAAATTCAATTTATTATTTAGCTTATCTAGATAATAATATGTTATCACCTTCCACCCATTTTTAAAAAGATAGGATCACCTGATCGCCATAGATACAACTCAGAAACATTTTTTTTTTATTTCATCTGATGCATATAAATCTTAAAGACAAGATAATAATTAGCAACAAATCATTTCAATATTAATTTTAATTTAATGGCTTGACAAGATTTGGGATTGAGACATGATTGCATTTGTGTAGCCATTCAAACTCAGTTTATGTTTTTAATGTATCTATATAATAATACGTTATGGCAATATCATGTTCATATGTACGTTATTACCCTCCACCCCTTTTTTTAAAGATAGGATCACCGAAGATAAAATGCAAAAAAAGTATTTTTTTAAATTTCATCTGACGTCACTGTTTTGTCGAATGCAAAACTCGAACTAAAATACTCTTTTTTGGCGTTTGGATGAGAATGAAAGCGTTGTATCTGTTCTGTCCGAAGATGGTACAATAATATCGTGGGGTCTATCAGGGTTTGGGACAGTAGTTAGATAAGTATGTTTCGGTTTGAACAAAGGTGATACAATAATGTTGTGGGGTCTGCGTTCGCGCTGAACATCTATAGAATGGAAATATATCACAGAATCTTTTTAAGCACGGCAACAATATACAACAAATGAACAATACAACTATGAAATTTCCACAGATCCCACTAGTTAAAGAAATAATGATATAAGATTATATAAACATTAAAGAAAAATAATAATTAGGGACAAATCATTTTATATTAATTTCAATAAAATAGCCTGATGAGATTTGGGATTTTTTAATATTTTTTATCCTAGAAATCTCTCCAGACAAGGCATGAAGCCACTTGATGTAAGGAGCTAACAAGAACAACAGATGATTATTGCAAAAACAGAAGATGCCTATTGACCTTAGTCTTGAAAAGATCGAGGCTATAGGTAGGAGGAAAACAGTCAGCAGAAAGAGAGTTACACATTCCGGTAGTTCTTGGAAAGAAGCTACCGGAATATGAAAGCTGTATTACAATGAGGTATCAAAACAATAAATTGATGGGGACCACTAGATCAACGAGTCAAACAAACTGGAACAAAAGAAGCAGGTAATAGATCAGACAATTCTGAAGAACACATGCCATAATAGTATTTATAAAAAAGACTGAGACCATAATAATTTGGCTTGATATCGGCAAAGAAAAATATCTACACCGTACGTCTCATTTTTTTTTCAATATACGAATCTTCATGTCAAGCCATGATCTTTCAATTCCTTCTGTATGTTCTCCAGTGTTGAGATCAACGAAATTTTGCTCATGATTTAGAGAAAAATGACAAAAATTGAGTTGGTTTAAATTAACGTAAGCTCCCCATTCGTCAAAATAGATTACTGAGCCTTCAGCGACTTCTCGTTGAATAATTGTCTGAAGTATCGCATGGTCTCTTCTTTTAACATTAGGGTTAGACGGTTAGAGTTCCAGGTTCCATAATCACACATTCTTTCGAAATCAATTAGGAGAAGTGTTTTCCTTACTCTTGTACCATGTTGATTACAATATGAGGTGCAGATCACATACCAAATATTAGATATCATGATACATAGATGACAAGCCAAAGTGGTACAAAGGTTTTATACTTTATTTCGTAACGTTCTATGAATACATGTAAAGGAATGCAATTTTCGATACTATAGTTATAATCTATTACCGAGCAGAGATGGATGCTTCTTCATCTAATAGAGATTATCTGAATTTTAGCCTAAAGAAAATTAAATGATCTCCCATTGTAACTGCCAACTAAACAGTTATGAAGATAATCTTAGAAAGACATGAGGAAATTAATATCAACCAACCAGAGAGGTTGTTTCTGATCTTTTCAATTTAAAGATTGCTTCAAGTTATATTAGGATCACTCACTGCTATTGCCAGCTGTTGTGTGTGCAGTTCAGTTTGAAAATCAAATCTCAGCATGAAGCAATCTAGTCAATTTATTTTTCTCAACATATTTGTATTTCAACTGATCGCAGTGGAGACGAGTGGAGTGATAGGCCCCGCCATGTGCGACTTCCTCAATAGCCTTAGTCTGTTAACGACATGCCACACTGTGTAACATCATGAATTGACTTGGCTTTATGAGTGCCTCTCCATTGCCACTATTTATGGAAAGGCCTTGAGCCTGCTCTCGGCCTGCCAAACCAACAGAACATCTGATGAAACTTCCTGATACTTGCATATTGGTTTTGAAAAGGGATGTTATATAATTATTATTTGACCCCACCCCTATTGGAATATAAATTCATCTACAAAGAACTCAGAAAGATAAATTAGCAAAAAGAATTGATTAAATTTATATATATATATATAGGTATATATTAATTAAGTTCAAATATATTGATAAACTTAAAACCAATATTTTTTCAAAAGTGCTCAATACACGAGTAGAACTTTTATAAATACAATTGTATAAACATTAGAAATAGTCTATGCGGATCAACCAACATTTCCAAATTAACACGTCTCCTTTAGAGTCCCGAGAAGACGTGCTAACGTCGAAACGTAGGTTGATCCGCGTAGGCTGTTTCTAATGTTTATATAATTTTATATACATATATATACGTATATATGTATACAAAGTCCTCGAGTTATGATTTACAAAATCTTGAAAAGTTCCCCACTCCAGCTTAAACTCCTAAAGCAATGATTTTCCTCTGGCTCCTCAACACCGACTCCATAGCATTTGTTTTTAGCAAACTTTAATTTATCTAGATTTTTCAAATGTTTTGCGGTGCACATGTAATAATCAGTTGTTGCTCCCTTGTGAAGCGGATGCAGTTGTCATGGTTACAGCTCATAAAAAGAGAGAACTTTTGTTTCTTCCCGCAGACGAAATGCCGTCAAAATAGAAAAAAAAAGAAGCAAAATCCATTTGAGAAATCGTTCTCCGACTGTGCATTAAACGCATTCTGGTCGACGTTCGACTCGAAAAAATGGTAGCAATGCTGTGTTCTTTCCTTCGCAACTATAGATTAGCATTTAACGTCTTTTTTTTTTTAAGATGCTAACGATGACTTCCTTTTCCATCTGACCGTCAGATTTTTTAGGAATGCTGCCCCCTGGGCCTCGCACCACGTGACACTGAATGTTTGAGTTAAGAATGAGGAATTTGTGCTATGTTGATTTAAAATAAAGTTTTTTTTTAAGTTACCGCGAACGGAATTTAAAACCAATAAACAATATTTTATCTGCGAGCTATATTGTGACATCCTGTGGAGTTGAGATTTTAAAATTTTAAACATTCAGATTGTTAATATTTTGTGTCGAAGAAAAATAATTTTTCAAGATTAGAAGTCTTCTGTTTTGAGGTCTGATTTTTATGGTGTTAAACTCGATAGCGAGTATTTGGCAATTTGAGCCTGAATTTTTTGTTCTTTCTTTTTTTTTTTTTTAAATTCTTTACGGTGCATCCAGACATATTTAAAAGTGGCCCTGTCTGTCCATCAGTCATGCTTCATTTTGAAATGGCATTTTCAGCAATGAAATTAAAGTTTTAGTGTGATTGCAAGAGTCAGGAGTGGAGGGAATAAGTTCAGGGAACTTCTACCATTACTAAACAACAGAGCGTTTCCATTGTCAACCAAGGACCATTCTACCTCAACTGTTCTACATCTACTAACCCAAGAACTCTCATCCATTCTTTCAATGTGGTCATACCATCAAAGTCTCCTGTTTTGCAAGCATCTCCCTGTCCTGTCCAGATTTGATCTTCCACTAAGGTCATCAGATCTAAGCCTGTCTTTAAGACTCGCGTTACACAGCCATCATATCACTTCTCTCCATGCAACGCATGTCCTCAACCCCCACTGGACAGGTTTCACTTCCACACATCATCACATTGTGTACACATTCCTGATAGATTCTTCCCTTGTCTATATACACTTTTTAAAAGGGGAAACTCGAGTGCCACTGCCGCCACTGATTCATAGGAAGAGGCCCTCATCCCCCACAAGAAAGAGAACCCAACGCCTACGCAGATATTCAAGGTCTGAAAAAAGAAATCCATTCATTCGTTTGGATGTTTCTCTTTTCCAAAAAAGTAAAAGGGAAAGTAGAATCTTTCTTCCTTCCGTTTCATCTTATCACATTACATATAGTGCAAAACCCGAATGCATTAAGAATGACATCTGGCAAATAGAGCCAGAAACAGATCCATTTACACCAGATCTGGAGACTCGGTGGAACATATTATATAAAAAGCGAAAGTAATTCAAAAAAAGAAATATCAGAATTCTCGCCTTCCACTAATAGAAAAGCTGTGTCTGCCTTTTGTTTCATTTAAGAAAAATGAAACAAGTCTTAGAACAAAAAAAAATATCGAAAAGTTTAGAATAAAAAATAAAATTAAAATCAATGCTTCCATATCAAATTGAATTAAGCTGCTGTCTGCAGAAATATATAAGTCAATTTTTGTTTGTTGTTTTTCTTTTGTCTTTTTATATATATATACTAATGAGTCACTGATTATAAAGGTCCAAACGCCACTCGAGGCGAGTTGAGCTGGCTTCCTTCAACGGAGGAAGTTTCTAGGGAACATTAAATTCACAAGCAGTTCCCACTCGTATGTATATCCCGGTCAGGGAAGATGACAACGTTAGTTTTTGCATTTTCTTCTTTCTTTTTTTTTGCAGATAGGTCTTACTGTCCTCCTATATACAACGCTTGGTATTCCCAAATGGTCACCCATCTGGTACTGGCCATGCTCAACGTCGCTTAACTTTCGGTGATCTAACGTGATTATGCCGAGGATAAGGGTTAATAAGAAGCTGAATTACAGTTGGCATTTTACCAGCTGGGTCACCTCTGTGAAAAGGATCTACTGTTGCACGTTTTTTGTTGCTAGCCAAGGAAAAAAAAAGAAAGAAAACGTCACATTATGGAAATAGAGTGAAGGATTTCTCTCCAACATTTTAGACGGGGGGGGGGGGGGGGGCTTATCAAACATGCTGTTTGCTATCAGCTTCCTGTAAACACTTGAAATGGCTTTGCCTTCTGTTTGACGCGACAGAGATATATTTACAAATAATCACATATTGGTCTTTATTATAGAATGGATTATTATTTTTTTATATTATTATTTATATTATTTATTATAATTTTTTTAAATATTACTTTTATTATTTTTTATAATTTTTTTAAATACTATTTTTATTATTTTTTATTATTATTTGTTTATATTATTATTATTATTTTTTTAATTATTATTTATTATTATTATTATTTTAATATTATTATTATTTGTTTATATTTTTATATTTCTTATTATTTTTTATTTTTATTATTATTATTCTTTTTATTATTATTCTTTTTATTATCTTTTATTATAATTATTATTTTATTTTTATTCTTTTTATTATTTTTTATCATTATTATTATTTTATTATTATTATTATTTTTTATTATTTGTACTCACTAGGAGTTGTCACACAGGTCATCATCAGTGATTGCTCACCGACAACAACCGGTAGTATTCCATGGAGTCTGAGTGACAAATTTTTATTATTATTAATGTGTGCATGCGTGGTGTCAAACAAGATGGAATACTTTTTCCATCGCTTTTGTTAATTGTGTGATTGATTATTATCACGCATGTGTGCGCTGTGTTTTTAATAGCTTCAATAATGTTATTAATGAATCATGAACTGTCAAGCCTGGTCAACCATAAAGCTCAAGAAAAAAAATAACACGTTGGATCCCGTTGTTCTGTTCTTTTTCTTCTTACGTTTACATTTTGGTAAAACTGTGTGTCATTATTTTCAAACGTCCTATGTTGTCTATATCGTCCACATTTATATCTGTATCGTCTCAGTCGTCTTTTCATATTTCTTGTTTAGTCTTTCTTCTTTGTCAGTCATGTTTTTCCTCTTCCATCGTTTTCTGTTTTCTTTTATCTAATCTATCTTAGCTTATTAGCTTTGTTTTTTTTTTAGTTTGTGCATTTGGGTTTCTAACCTGGTTTCTCATCCGGGCTTTGTTGGTCAATTCTTTTTGGTGAGGTTTTGTTTCTATTAATGTTAGTCCCTGCATAAATAAGGTTGTGTAGCTCTTTGATAGTCTCTGTTTGGGATATATGGGAGTAGTCTTTTCACTTTTTCTGTTTCTATTTTTATTATTATTACTACTACTACTATTACTATTACTTCTACTAGAGTGGCCGCACACATGCCGTCAAACATGATTTAATACTTTTTCCATTGCTCCTGTTTATTGTATGATTCATTATCACACGTGTATGTGTGTTGTTTAATTGCTTCTAATATTAAATAATGAATCATGAACTGTCAAGCTTGGTCATCCATTAATACCAAGAAAAAAAAATAACATTAAAAGTAAACCTGTTGAAGAATTGAAAAAAAATACAACTTTTATAATGAATTTCATTCCAAAACACAGTTGTCATGTTTACATGACAAGCAATACTAATATTTTGAGTCAGCTGCTGCTGATGCTTTTGTTCACTTGAATATATACGAAACTAGAACAGGACAGTTAAAATTAATTTCCCGAACGGAACCGTTTTGCACCACTTTTATGTCCCCTTATGAAGATTAAAAGCTAGATATAATGATACTAAGCTTTATCCCTAGAATCCTTATTCCAATTTCAATTAAAATCCATTACATGATTTTGATTCTAGAAAATGTCTAAAATTTAAAGCTTACGAAAAATTGAAATTATGAGAATCTTGCTTAATTGGTGTCTAATGATTTTTAGATCAAATTTAATGCAAATCTGAAATATTTGAATTTTCAAATGAGAGATTGTTCTCATATTATGCCCCCTAAAAACCCTTTAAAATGCTCCAAAGAAACTGAAATTGGGGGAATATTTATTAATTGATGTCTAATATCTATTGTTGAAATTTCACAAAACTTGTAGGTTTTCAATGAAGGGCTTCCCTCTTTTTACCGTCTTTGCATAAAACTAAATTAAACTAAATATAGCCCACATTATGACCCCTTACACCTAGCAGCTGTGTTCCAACAGTTAGCAAGTAAAAAACGTGCTTTTTTTCTATCCTCTGGACAAGTCAGACAAGCCTCGTTGTCTGATATAAATTTAGAAAGAACTCCTCCACTTTAAATAAAAAGTCAACGATTACTGTTTTTTTTTTTTAGATCATCGGAAATTAAATTACTGGTGTGGTTCTGAGATTTTATATGAATATTAGTGCGAACATTAGCAGAGCATTTTTTTTATTTTTGACGGAGGATATATATATATATATATATATATATAGTTGCATTCCAATGACCATAGAATAATTCAATCAAAAAACCATTTTCATTTATTCTTACAATTTCTTTTTTTTTCATATTTCGGTGAATACCTGTATTTTTTCATCATCTCACAAACAAAAGATTTTTAATTTACTTTTTCCAAATTTAATAGCTTTTTTTTATATCTTATGCACGTTTCACAGCAAAATCAACGGAAATATATAGTCCTCATGTAACATTGCTGATCATCAGAGCTGTAGTTCATTTAATGGTAATAGGAAAACATATTATTCCAAAGACAGAAGAAAGGAAGATGGAAAGAGTTTAAGAAGTCTTGACAGAAAATAACTGCATGCCGAAATATATGACAAAAACTTACATGAAGAATAGTGACAAAAAATCCAGGCCTCCTCCGCCCAAAAAACCTGACTCCGAAACTTGAAACAACTCCTCAAACGGTCACCTATAAATCCATATATATATATATATATATATATATATATATATATGGTGATTGCCACTTCTTTACAGAAGAAGGTCATCCCTATAAGATTGCAATGTCCAGTTGTGGACACACAGATCGCTTGATTTAATTTTACAAGTCTTGCTGCAGATATTACATACAAATCTACTTGTTTTCGTTTGTGCATAGCTATATTCAACTCTTGTTTGACACTTGTAGTTGGCTCCTACCATGGGATCTCATATGACTCAGTAGATCAGCCCTTGACAAGCAGGTTCTGCCACATAAACCACACACATGGTCGGGTTGTAAGTGTGTCTGGGACGTTCGGCACAGACTGCTTCCGCAAAGGCTGTTTCAAAATACAGTACACTATATGCTTTGCCTCAAATATGCCACAGCTATCATAGATACACTTGCGCCAGACTGATTGCTCCAGAGACATCCTCTCCCAGTTCTCCTTGTTCATATCAAGGGTTTTCAGGTGGTTTGACTAGAAACGTATCTTAGTTTTGTGTTTCGCACGTTTTCCTCACTGCAGTACCTCATATAACAGTTGTTTAGGGAGCCTATAATCTTCCATCCTTACTACGTGCGTCTAGCCAGCGCATCTGACTACATATAATACGCACTTCTATGCTCGGCACTCCAGCTTGCTGTAGAACATTCATGTCTCGTGAAAACAATTGGCACTGAATAATTACGAGCTGTGTCTATCTGACCATACACGCTTTGCTAGCCTTTTCACTTCTTAGAAATATTTTAGAGTTGAGGGATCCATCTGAAGAGAGAGTGATATACAAACAAGTCAACTGTACTTGATCATAAATGACGGGCTCTACATACTGATGTCGTGGTGGAGTAGTGAGCATTACCTTAGTTTTCTCCAGATTGATCGTGAGTCCAAAGGTGCTACATGCTTACGAAAAGAGGTCTATTATCATCTGCATATCACCCTCGGTGTGGGCAACGAAGATCGCATAATCTCCTGTACAAAGGTTTAAAGAGTCTTCGATTTTGCATTAAATCGAGCTAGGTTGAAAATCCAACCAGTGGTTCGGAAATGTATGAGAACACCAACGCTAGTTTTTAAAGGTGTGGGAGAGTGTGATTGCAAAATATATAGAAACAACATCGGTACAAGAATGTCCCCCTGTTTAACAGTTGTGAATAGCTATTGGTTCAGAGAGTGCGCCACCAAATGGGAAACTTCATATCCTGGTGAAGTTTAAGCATTTTGACGAATCCTGGTGGACATACAATTTTACGGAGGATTGTCCATAATGCTGCTTTATTAACAGTGTCGAAAGTTTTTGTGAGTTACACAAAAACTTGATAGAGTTCTACCCGTTGTTCGATGAACTTTTCTTGAAGTTATTGGGCAGAGAAGATCTCGTGTCACAACCTGATCTAAAGCTGCTCTGGCATTCTGGAATAACAGAGGGGCACACCCACATAGTAAGCCGGTTCTGCAATATCTTTGAAAAGTCCTTCCCCACCGTTTCAAGAAGGCTTATACCTCTATAATTGCCAAAGGCCAATCGAGTTCTTTTTCCCTTGTATAACAAGATCAAAGTTGCATCTATCTATCAACCAGTACTGACATTTATTTCATTTGTGCGGCTCTATCTGGAATCATACAAAAGAAATTCTTGTTTTTACAATATATATATATATATATATATATATATATATATATATATATATATATATATATAAACATAAAGAAAGAGATAAAATGCCTTCAAAAACCATGTGTTAGATGCAGATATTTTTATTAAAATCAAAATAAAAAATAAAAACATTCTTCTTTGTTTTTTCTTCTTCATCTTGACTTTTTTATCTAATATTTCGCTTGATATAATAAGCCTCGACAGAGCTTTAGACAAATAAAAGGTATTAACCTTATTTTTTTTCGTAATAATCCTTCTTGGTCTTCTAGAAGTGACGTCCGATGTTGTGTGGACTAACGGTGCAAATGTCTCTTTTAAATTGAACTTAAATCGTGCATGGTTGCTGGTAGGAGCGGCTCCTTTTTGAAAATGGAGAGCATGAGAGGAGCCAGCTCCAATTTTGGGCGTTGGAGCAGGAACGGGAGTAGCTCCAAAAGTAGTGGAGCTCGTAAAGCCCTGGATTTAGACACAAGGTCGGGTTTTAATGTGGGGAACATCCAGTTCCCAAAAGGGGGTACTCTGGATTGGGAGAAAAATTAAAATTGCCTCAGTCTAGAAGGACCTTTCCTTCACTGACTAAGTATAGAAAAGGCGAGGGTCAGTTCATAATTTTTTTACGAGATGCTCAAAATGATACGTAGTGTTATTTTTAATCTATCCATGAAGTTCACCAGCAAATTGTATTGCTTTACCTTGGATAGTTTTTTCTTTTTTTTTAATTTCATAAAAGATTGATTGATTGATTGAATTTATGGCATATCAACCCTATGCTAACTCCATTTATTTTGCTAAAAGGTTTTTATGTTTGAGGTTCTTAATATTTTAAAATATTTAATAGATGCAATTTTGTATATCAATCACTTGTAGATTAATTCTTTTTGCATATGCAGTTGCGGTTTTGTGGATGGTCAAAGCACCTTAGATGCCATATTCATTGCACGGCAATTGCAGGAAAAGTACATCGCATCCAGAAAACGTCTCTACTTTGCATTCGTTGATCGTGAGAAGTGTCTCCAGGAAGAGGCACAATTATCTCCATCCGGAAATTAAGTAATTTCATCAACTTCCGTTCTGGGGCTACCTCTGACTCCTAGGTGTCACTCAAATTTTTCCATTCAAACAACGGCTTTCGTTATGTAACAATGAGAGCTACACAATCTTCCTCACCTGTTCAAAATGAAACAAAGAACAAAGCCCACTATTTATACGACTTGTATCTTTATCGAGTCAAGAACTACTATCAATATTTACTATCAATATTCACCAAAGTTGATTTGACATTTCGACGTAATTGATAAGACAGTTTGATTTCAAAAGAGTCGAGTATCTCAAGTCTGTCTGCCACCGACACAATAAACAGACGAACACGCCTTCAGTGTCGGTTGGTATTTAAAGAGATTAGATTGGCTTAAAGCCAACATGGTTTTTTTTAGCGATAGAATGTTGAAACAATCTGCTGACATTACACTTTTACGTACACACGCAGGAATTATAGAAATATCGCCTTTTTTTAATTCTTAGGATTATTATTCTGACTACTATAATTATGATTATTATATTATTATTATTATTATTATATTAGTATTATTATTACAATTATTATTAATTTGTTTTTGTAGTTGTCATTAGCTACGTACGATATGTCAGTTATGTTACACTCTTAGATTACCATTGCTGTGACACAAAATAATATCAGGACACTCTGGAAAAAAAAAGGAAGCCTGCTTCCATCATGGTTGTCCCTAACATACATCAATAGTCATGAACCCTTTATTTAATGCCCAGGTGTTATTAGATTCCAAAACTATCAATTTTTTTTTTTATTTAAGTGAGGATTTGCTCGGAATTCTAAACTTTTCTACTTTCGACAGTTTAAATGCTTCCAAATTCTTTTCAAATTTCGAACGGTCACAAAGTAATTCATTCTTTTTTCTAACGATTAACAAAAGATTAAGATGGTTGACTTGTTTACAAATGAAACGAAATGCATTCTGGTGGATTTATTTTATAATAAATAATCAATTAATAGTAAAGAAAATCAATAATTCTGTATAAGTTATGCAGTGACGTAAACACAAACACACACAGGTGGTTCCAAAACTTTCTTTTATTAAACAAAATAAATAATTCGAAATAAATACTTAAACTATTTATATTGAAGTGATACTTTTTTTATTAAAAAAAATTTATTCGAAAATATAAATAAAATAAATGTTCGTTTATTTGTATTATTTATTCGGACTACTATTCTCATCTTGGTTGTTATTTTCACATTTCGGCCTACAAACTTCTTCAGGTTCATCTGTCCGAACTACAGAATCTTTATGTTGAGCTCATTGTAGACTAAGATTGGCACTTAATAGAGCACTAACTACCATCCATCCGGTGAATAGGAAAATTCTTCCTTGAACGAAGCAATATTTATATAACACTGGCCAACACATATTTTGAATAACTTGAATATGCTGACTCCAAAAATATGGTTCATTTTTTCTCATCAGGTCAGATTTTTGGTGTACCAGAAATAGAATTACTATATTTTTTTAATGTCTTTTCATGAAATTTGAACTGTATAAATTTTTATTTCCTCAAATTAAAGCGATAACATCTTGCTATTTTCTTTTATCTAGTGATATCAGCTCATACCCCCCCCCCCCCAAGTAAACATTACTCATATGTTATCATAGATTGTACATCAAGATCATGTTTTATTTTTTTGGTTTGTTTTTTTAGAAACAATTCTGTTTACACCTTTCAAATTGAAACAACAAAAGTAACAATCATCATAATGTTTTTTTTTTTGCTGCTCCTCCCAAACCATTGACACGCCAAATGTTAAACCTTTCTGTAAACCTTTAGTCCATTGTCTCAATCAAGCTTTGCATACTATGTGAGGTGCCCATGATTTGTCCTGATCTCTAAGCACTACCGCAAAATATGCAAAATAAAATGTTTTTACTAAATCGTTAATTTTCATTCTGTTTTCCACCTAAGAAAATTAACAACCACTATAACAGAATACATCAGGGTTATTCAAGCATTTCTGGTTTGATGTTTCTATATTCATTGCACAACTTGTTTCAGGAATAAGAATTGCTCTGGTTAGCTGCCATTAACAAATTAAAGAGTATAGAATAAATCATTTTACCAATTGACATCTCAAAGGAAATGTGCATCAACTTGAAATAACTATATTAACTAGATATCTTTTCCTTACATAACAACAGAAGGAGAATCACATGGAAAATGTGCCTCAAGTGCTAAAGAGCTGTTCATGCTAATACAATCTCCTAATGAAAAGATCTACAGGAATCATGCAAAATTATATACAATTTTACTTAATAGGATTCATATAAAAGCTATCAGTTCTATTAGAAACAGTGAAAACTTGTTTATATTTGAATTCAGTAGCTTGAAGTTACCCAGAATCACCTACTTTTCTCCAGACAGCAGAGCAAAAAAATGTTTTTGTTGACCAATGTAATACTCATGGACTAGTAACCAATCAGAACTCAGAGAATGAACTTTGCTCATCTAAGCACAATGGAGAATCCCAGCCTACGTATATAAACCAACTTTCTGACTTCTATCTCAGTTTCTTTCCTTTGAACTCACCTAACTACTAAATCCAATACTCGGGAGCTTATACAGAATTTTGAACTGAACCCTTTATTTAATCCACGGGGGGGGGGGGGGGGGGGAGAGATTGCTCTCGTTCCGTCAGCCATGACTGGGTAAAAGTGTTACTTTTTTATGTTATTCTTAGTTCTTATTGCTTGTAATAAGGATTGAACCTTCAACCTGCAGATGACTATCATTTAGAACTGATTGTTTAATATATAAATGCCTTTATTGATTGCGCAAGTAATCAGAATAATTCTTCTGATCAATCCTCATCTCAATTTTCGTAATATCTATACTATATTTGTGGCATACCTGTCTCTCTGTCCATGGATTTAACTGAGACAAAAAGAAGCCCGATATCAAGATCAAAATGTAATGAGTAATCCAATAGTGAATGGAATCATATGACAAAAAAAAACGAACTGGTAATACCTGGTGTGGTATTTTAGCCCTGGACGTGCTATGCCAGCTTCCTCCAAAGGAGGAAGTTTACAGAGAATATCAAATTCACAAGCGATATCCAGCCGCATGTATATCCCGGTCAAGGGAAGATGACATACAGTGCCTAGCATTCCCAGATGGTCACCAATCTGGTACTGACCAGGCTCCACGTTCTTAACTAACGAGAACATGTGTGTCAACGCGATTTTGCCGTATATATGTGTACAGTGTCTCGGTTTTAAAAAAACACGTAAGCATAAAAGGAAATACAACTGATTGAGACTAAAAAAAAATTAAAAAAGAAAGAAAAAAGAGTTTCATTATCTTGAGTTTGCAAGACCACATCATAATGTATGTTATCGAGGCTAATAACTAGAAAGAAAATGCACTTGAACATTCAAGCACTCTCTCAGGGCTATCATCCATCCAATGCCTCGTATGAACCTGGCAATATGGTGACCGATAACACCTGATGTTTCAAACTGCGACTGACCAAAAAAATGCAATGGTCAGTTGGGGGACAGTACTTGTCATTTTCCTTGTTTTTTGTTTTTTTTGTTTTTATTTTACTAAAATGGTCACCACGTATCAAGGCCAGATGCCACTCGAGGATAAGGGTTAATAGAATGATTGTCAGGACCGAATTCGAATATTTGTGGCGACGGTTTTTGATAGGAATTTGTTGACATTGGCTTTTGAAAATGACCAACTTAGCTGCAATGCTGATGTTAACAGTAGATTCCATATTTCTTGACGGCATGTAAAGGTCAGAGCAAGTTGCATTTCATATCAGTAGCTTTCCGGCTCGAAAAGCAAAGAGTGACCATTGCCTCTGTCTGGGTCAACTGGTGAATTGATGTGAACCCGGTAGAATCGAGAACCTGTTTCACTATGTCATTGAGTGCGGATTCATGAGGCAGACAACTGACAGGAAAGGAGACTGCAATTGTATTTATCTTGAACGAGCAGGGGTACCCGGTGTTGCCTAGGCAAAATGTAACATATTTGTATTAAAACATCTATCTCTTTTACCCTCTCTCTCCGTTTCTCTTTCCCCCTCTTCATCTCTCTTTCCCCCTCCCCGTTTTCCTCCTCCCTCTCCTCACACCTCTCTTTCTCCTCCGCTCAACTCAACACACACAAAACTCCTTTTTATAGATTTCCTGAGGAATGAGTCAGCATAAGAGAAGTAAAAAAATTCAGAGTTTAGTTAGTATACAAAATAAATGAAAAACCGACCTCCCCTGACGAAATCTACACCAGTTTAGGGTCACCGAATGAATAGTTTTTTTTTCTAAATTTGAGATATTATTCATTCCAGGCAACGCCGATCAAGAATATAACAACTTTGTGGATGTTTGTTTTGTAGTTTTTTAGTTTTAGTTGGACACACACAGAAATGCCCTTTATATAATAGATTAAAAGTTTTTTTTGTGTTCATAGGAATACTTTATTTATAATTCTAAAATTGAAAATTATAGAATTTAGAAATAATAAAAATGCTAATATGGGGTTTAGGGCTAGGAGCAAAAGGACACAGGGTGGAGACATATAGTCATGTTAATTTTTTTTCAATAGGATTTTTTAAATTCGTTTTAGTTTTCTCATATTGTATTTTCGATTTCAATAAATATTCGATTAATAGTAAATTAAACAAAAATAATTCAATGCAGGAAACATACACAGGCACATGAGATCTTTTTTTCTATCGTTTTATTAATACAAAGATTCATGTTCAACATATGTGACAGCTGGGCAGCGTTGGACACGTCACTCAGTTCATTATATATACTAGCAAAAATATACTAAACCCCTATCTCGAAATGTGCATATTTTTGCTAATGTAATACTTACTCAAAATCTCATAATGAATGTATGAAATGAGAATATTTAAATTTATCGTTTTTAGCGACAGACGTGTTGAAGTATTTTTCCAAGCAGACGGCCGCCATCTTGAATATGTGCTATCGTTGGTAACATGAGGTCAGAATGAAAGGAGGTAAAAAGAGAATGATGAAGAAACGGCTTAATACACTCAGATACACACACACATTTGCACGTGGCTACTATACCATGCGATGCAATGGAGTGTGTAAATATCTATACTGGACCATCTGCAAAAAATTGAATATCCAGTAGCAGCAGTCGTGGGAACGTATACCAGAAAAAACTGTTGGAAACAAGTCATACACCATCCACTATGACTATGCAAATCCTACAGCTAATTAGTAAACAGAACTGTTACACCTGGCATAGTGATATGGGACAAGAGCGAGAGAGTAGCAACCCTAGTTGATGTCAGTGTCCCTAATAATGCTGGCTTAAACGGAGTTGAGCGGAAGAAGATAACTAAATACCAAGATCTTATGTATGACGTGAAAAGAAAATAGAATCTTAGGAAGATCTCCATCATTCCAGTAATCATAGCTACTGGGCTCATGAAAAAGAATTTTTTTAAACTACCAAGTGAATATACCCAGTGAACCAAGTGCATGATAAATTCAAACAATTGCACTTGAAAAAAAAAAACGGCTAGAATCCTTAAAAGATCTCTGAAAGGTTGGAGTCTCTGAAATAGCAGATGAATGTGTGGCATCTGATAGGATGTCTCACCCCCAACAAAAACAAAAAGATAAGAAAATTGAAAAAAAAAACTATATACATTTATAGCTTATAGAGAAAGTTTATCAACAGCAAAACATGATGCAAGAAATGGGGGTGGCAATCATAGATGTAGTTAGGAAAAGTCTGTTAGTAGTCCCAAATACAATCGAAATGCATGAGTTGCCAGGGTAAACAATTAATAGAGATATGCATGGGTGAAGTAAAGTAAATCCGACTTACTTTGATATTATCTAGGAACAATAGCTGCAACCAATTAAGATATAATTATCATTATTTAACATATTCGGTTTAACGTGTGTTTTACATGCTGGCATGTGTGGTAAACACGCCAGAGTCATAAAACCATGCTAAGATGAAGAGCTAGGTTGGACTAGTTTCAAGTTCAACACCAGAAAGAAGACATGCCTTGTTTAAAATCTCGCACATGTGATGTGTGCTGCAAATCTTATTTGTACTTTCAAATTGAAGAGTTGATTCTCTTGTTGTCCAGTAAAATTCAAGGGAGATAAATTTAATATGGTTCAAGGAAAATAACTTATAAATACACTGAACCCAGAAATGAATAAAAAAATAAATTAAACCCCACATTTTCAAATTATAACACTCTTTCTTTAATTATTTGTCCAATTTTTAGCAGCGATGAGAGGGATTTTTCAATTTCTCTCTAACCTAATTCTTTTCTGTCATCAAATTATGTAATTCTAAAATCCTTCCTCAAATAGAGCAAGGATTTTATTCTCAAATGCATAGTTTTCAATTTTTTATTTTCCATAATCACTTTCGCATTTAAAACAGTTATCCTCATTTTTCTTGCTTGTCCTACCTTATGACGTTACAAAAAGGGTTGGGTCCCCTAGCGAACCAGAACGAACTGGATTCCTCCAAAGGAGGAAGTTTCTAGGGAGTATCAATTCACAAGCGGCTCCCAGTCACATGTATATCCTGGTCAGGAGAGATGACGACATTAAGTTTTTGCTATTCTTGCAGGGAGGTGCCGACATCCTCCTATATACAGCGATTGGTATTCCCAAATGGTCACCCATCTGGTACTGACCAGGCTCAACGTTGCTTAACTTCGGTGATTTAATGAAAACAGGTGTGTCAACGTGATTATGATGTATAGCAAACCATACCCTAGAATCAGAATTTTCCATGGTTTATCTCTGGAGTTTTGATAAAGCAATAACACGCAAGATTGTAACGTCAGCATCAATATATAAGTTAGCCATTAATTTTTAATATTTCAGTAAAAAAAAGTATTTGATTCTTAAGAATATGATGCAATATCTTTGAGATATATTCGAGTTATAGACAGAAACAGATTCTTGATTTGATGCATCTCAGCATCTTTATAAAAGTAACTTCGTATGAATCAGCCGGGTACGACTTTTTTGATTGGCTTAATTCTTTTCTTGGCGTTGGTTTCCCAGATTCCTATTTACAATCAGCTACTCACAGAGGGACCACATGAATGTTGTCAAGTGAAAGTGATGTTATGGAATCGACTGGATTTGAACTTGGCACACCGAGGTCATCAGTCCACGCCAGTATCCACTTCACCACTGTCACCTCCCTTAGTTTGTAATGAAAGAAAAGGTCATGTTTGACTGTCTGCAAAACAAAAGCATTTCACTTGGGAAAATCAGATAAACCTAAAGAAGAAATTAATGGCGCTTTATTTCTTTCGCTCTTTCAAAGGAAATTCACAAATTGGGTTAATATCACAGACAACAAGTAAATGGGGGAAAGGATACATTTTTCTGGTTGCCCTGGAGATAGTCGATCATTAAAGATAAAAAAATATGTACATACATGAGTCATAAAATGCTGTCACAATGCAAGAAATTGGAAATATGTCGGTGTTGAGGAAGACAAAAATGAAGAGATTACAAAAACTTTTTTTTTTTAATAGTAAATCTTACTTATTTAGTCACAACTTCTGGTCTAATGTGTGTGACAGTCCACACGAGTTCCAGAAGATTTGAAACACCTATATTTGATAAAGAGGTTTTACCTCGAAATATTATGGAACACGGTCACACACATTATATCATGGTGTAGAAGTTGTGACTAAACAAGTAAGATTGACTATATAAAAAGGATCACTTCGTTTTTGTCCTCTTTCTTAACACCGACATTTTTCAATTTCTTGCATTGTGATCGCCTTCCATGACTCCTCTCCTCTATATACACATTATACGCAATGCTTTAAGAAAACTACATCTCATTATTAAAAAAAATTGTTTATTTTCTAAGCAACATTTTTCTAAGTAACATTTTTTTAAAGACAAAATTTCACACAATCAAACTATAACTGTGGCAGATTGTTTGTGTGCAATGTTTCGTTTTTATGGGAAGATTAAGGAGTGTCCTTGGAACACACACACGAGGTGGGGGGGGGTGGCTACTGCATCGTGTTAAAGTTATATTTTATTTACCTCCTCTCCAGAAGACTAGACACAAGGTCAGGTTTGGAAAGCCAACGCACTAGGATTAGCGTGCTCTGACCTACAAAAATGCCTGAGCAGCACCGTCGGCATTCCCCAGTAGGAACACCTCAGGCGATTAGTAATAAACTAACCCCTTTCTCAAATAGAAGATAATACCTGGGAGGGTGGATCTCCTTAGACGGAACAGCATCGTACCTCAGCCCGACAGCAACAAAGTCGCTGTCAGACTGATTTTCGAGGATGTATCCCTGACTTCTGAACCCACATCAACTCAGCCTTGTGCCAGGTAAGTATTTTTTTAAAGACAAAATTTTGCACAATCTAACTAAAACCCCAGCAGATTGTTTGTGTGCAATGTTTCATTTTTTATGAGAACATTGAGGAGTGTCCTTGGAACATACACACGGGGTGTGGGGGTTACTGCATTGTGTTAAAGTTGTATGTATCAAGGACGCAATGATGCTCACACATAGAAACATGTGCTGTGCTGAAATGGTGTTCACTCTGGTCAAGTTAAGTTGGCTTCTTCCCGAATGATGGCTTCTTCCCATGTATGGCGGTGATGAGTAAGGTCAATTAAGAATTACTTAAAACTTTCACCTGGTCATGGATGATGGAACAGGGACAAGCTAGCCTCGTGGATTAAATAAAGGGTTTCATTCGACGAGGATTTCCTAAAGAAGGCTGGAGGTTTCATCGGCCGAAACGTTGTGAGAATAACATCCACAATGAGAACACTAGTCCAAATAATACAAATTATCAATCGTCATCCGAAGAATTCTGAAACATCATGTACATTATGATATAAGTTTGGGGTTAAAAACAAATTTAAATTAAACTTCAATGGTTAAAAATAATCACCAAGACTTATTTTAATCTGAATAATAACCAGAATTAATCAACTTTGAATTGAGAGGTGGCTGTTTTGGTGGGGTACTTTTTTTGTTTCTATTATTCATTCATTGATTCCAGCCAGCTGTCGAGCAAAATAATAACTGACCAGACAAGGAGTAAAAAATGGACACACATAAAAAGAAACAATGATTAACATTATGTAAGTATAAAAGTTAGAACATTTTGTTTGCACGCATACACACACACACACAAGTATATGATCTTACAACAGCTTTTTTATATATAAAACAGATGTTGTGAGATGTTGTATTGGTGTGTGTGTGTGTGTGTGTGGGTGTATATATATATATATATACTAGAAGAATATCCGTCTCAGGACGGTTAAAATTAATTTCCTAACAGAACAATTTTGTACGACTTTTCTGTCTCCTTACGAAGATTAAAATCAAGATATAATGATACTAAATCTTACATCTAGAATTCTTATTCGAATTTCGATGAAAATCCATTACATTATCTGGATTCTAGAGAATGTCTTAAATTTAACACTTATGCTTAAGGGGTCTTATAAAGAAATTGAAATTCAGGGAATCTTGCTTAATTAATTGGTGTATGATAACTATGGATTAAATTCAATACAAATCTGAAATATTTTAATTTTCAAATGGGAGGTTGTGCCCATATTATTCCCCTTAAAAACCCCCTAAAATAGCCCAGAGAAACCCAAACCCTAACACCAAAGAAACTTAAATTTGGGGAATATTCATTAACGTATCTCTAATACCTATTGTTAAAATTTCACAAAAATTGGAGGAATCTGAATTTTCACAAAGGACTTCCACCCTCTTTTTGCCTCTTTAATGTAAAACTAAATATAGCCCACATTAGAAGGTCTTACGCCTAGCAGCTGTATTCCAAAATTCATAATGATCGGTAAATGAGTTTAGGAGTGAACCCTCTACAAATAAATATATAGAGATTTGCGTCTTTTTTTTTTTGTTTTTCACATTTGAAATATTGTTTTAAAAAAGACGAGTCAATAGTGCAAAATGAGCAAAGCATATCTGCAAATTGTTGATTGCACTTTTCATCGACCCCCTGCTCCTCGTGATCCCCATCCTGACCATTCCAATCATGCAAACTAAACACATCAAAGTGACGCATCAAGTGGCTTGTAACTTTCTCATTGAAATTCTTCACATTTAAGATTTATAGTATAAATTTATTTCAAATGGTAATCTCTTAAACAAACGGCCAAAACCTATTTAGAATCGGAAAACTCACAAAGTCAACATCGGAATGTTGTAAGTGTTCAAGATTGTTTCAGAAAAAAAAGAAGAAATTTTCAAGTTTACGAGAATTTAGCCATTTTGTTCAAAATTATTGTGATAATAAATCTTCCATTGCATCTTTTTTCTTTCTTATTTGCTCGCTGTCGGCTTGATTTATATTTCAATAATGAAAATTTTAAACAACAAAAGAAGACGAATAAATCTGTTCGTTTGTAAATATAATTTATTGCGCCTATTTTCAAACTTTAATTATTTGATTGATCAATTCATGGAGTAATTACTTATTCACTGTCATTTGGAGAAATAAAAATATCCAATCAATCAAAATGTATTTATGACCAGCTGGCTTCGCCCGCTCACTATCATACCACGATTTAACTCATATTTACTACTTGGAATCAGTGAAACGAAACTAATCAATAAGAAAAAGAAAACAAAACTAATCAATAAGAAGACAAAACTAATCGATAAAAAAGAGAACAAACTATTCGATAAAAAAAAGACAAAACTAATCTTTGCTCGTATGTTTCTGAATTTTTGAGATGAGGATTGATAATTTATATAATTTGGATTATTCGGATTACAGTTTTCATCTTGAGTGTTATTCACACAACGTTTCAGCCGCTGTAACCTCGGGTCTTTTTCTTGTGTCTGCAAGAACCCGTGGTGCAGTGGATATTGCACTAAGTAATATTCAATTCTAAATGACAGTCATCTAAAGGTTGAAGGTTCAATCTTCGGTGAAATTGATATGAAGAATTGTGAATTACTGAAGACTTCTCCAAGTCATGGCTGACGGAACGACAGCATGCTACCTCCATGGATTAAATAAGGGGTTCCATTCGAAATTCCGTCCAGATTGCTGGGTCTGACAGAAATATTCCAGAGTTTGAAAAGATACACCTGAAGAAGGCCGAAGGTTACAGCGGCCAAAACGTTGTGGGAATAACAATCAAGATGAGAATAGTAGTCCAAATGATCCAAATTATACAAATAATCTTAGCTCATCTTTTTTATTATTATCACTTATAAAGCCTTCCCTTCGTTGCTCATAAATTAAATTTGCATATGTGATTATTCATACCGTGAAGTCAGCCGGACACACATATGCTCACTTTATTATATAAATGACTTAAACTTTTCGCTAATAAAAATATAACAATTTATGTTAAATTAAAATGGGAGTTTTTTTTATCAAACATAACTCAATCCCAAAACTGGTGAATATTTTAGCATGTATTTCGTGTGATTAAAAAGAATTCTGGACAGAACAAGCATGTCAAAATCAAAAGATGGCCACTTCTCAAATGACGAGATCCTTTGAAAGGAGGGGGGGGGGGTGAGTTACTGTGTTGGTTAGTCGGTTTTCCATTTGATTTACAGATAATTTATACATCCTCTCTTTCTCATATATATATATATATATTTTTTTAAACATTGGAAATTTATTTCCAACAGTATGTTATGTATTAAGGGGTAATGTAGCAGTTACATCTATTTAGCATTTAATGTAGCAATTAGATTTATTTTCTTTTGTACTTGCATGTTATCACTCGCGGAGTGACCAGTACGTGTTTAGGTAAGAACACATTGGCATGTTTTCACTTGTGATACGTTGGACGATTAGAATAACGGCTATTTCTATTTCTGCCCAAACCGTTTGCAGCCCATTTATGAACAGTCCCGTTTGAGATGTCAATGTGACAAGACGTAAATCTCTCGACTCTAGGAACAGCCCTGCTAGATGAGATAGAATTCATGGACTCAATTCCATTTCTATAGTACATATACATCGGCAGAATCAACCTGTTTAATATGCCTGTTTCAATAACTCTTTCCAGACTCTGTTTTGTACTGATGAAACTTCTGAATTGAGTTGGCCAAAAAGGTTGTTAGTTTTTTGAATGTCATCTTTCCGGCCAACCAAAGATCGTTTTATATTCCCATTTTCAAAATCCTGTATTTCGTGTAGTGAGTATGTTGACGTTAGTGCGTAATAAGCCTTCTTACATTCTTTGCTTGTATTTCAGGCCTTGAAATGTAAAATCAAGTAGAGCACTACCGACATCTGATGCTTTTTTTACTACAGAAAAGGTAAAAAAAAAAGCTACAGAAATCTGCATATTCCATGTGTATGGGGAGAATGCTGTGACAAAACATGTGTGTCAGAAATGGTTTTCTCAATTCCGAAAAGGACATTTTTCAGTGAGAGATGCTCCTCGTTTTGGCCGGTGAAAGATGATCGATAGTGACCAAGTGAAAACCGTAGTTGAACAAGATGACCGTTTGACAACCAGACAAATCGCAGACATTCTCAAGATTTCCAGTTATGTTTCTAAGCTTCATGTTTGGGTTCCCCATAAACTGACAAGAGCAACAAAACGAACAAAGTTTTGGGCCAACCCAATAATTTAAGTTCTACAGAAGTTTGTCTTTTTAACTGAAACCTGATTACCCTTTTCTTTTTATCAAGCAAGGCCTGTAGGATGGATACAGACGCAGTGACCCTAGTACGTAATGGCAATCCCAACAAGCTTCTCCACAATCAACCTCTATCTCGTTATTGTTTGTGTGTGTAATATTATTAAACACATGAACCATCTTCCAATAATGTATTGCATCTTTTTTTCGTATTTAGTCGTTTTTGGCTTCATTTTTATTTTAATAACAAAACTTTAAAAGAACAAAAAAGACCAACATTTTATCATTAAAATATAATTTATTGCGCCTATTTTCAAACTTTAATTATTTGATCGATCAATTTATGGAGTAATTACTTATTCACTGTCATTTGGAGAAATAAAAATATCCAAAAATACATTTATCGTGACTTAAAATCTTTTAGCTAATGAGAATATAATGAAAATATTTAGTTATCAGACTACACTGCTGACATTAATTCATTGCCAGAGGTTTCGACCAGCCTCACAGCTTTCCTCATCAGGCGGATCTATTAATAAAATCCCACCCAATAAATATACACATGAGATGTTGTATGTGGGCTGCAATTTTGAATTTAATATCTGATGAAGAAAGATGTAAAATTAGCTGAAACCTTTTTGTTAATTAAATTAAAATGGAAGTTTTTTCTTAAACATAACTCAATCCCAAAACTGAGGCATATTTTAGCATGTATTTTGTGTGATTAAAATGCTTAAGAAAACAGCCTAGAGGAAACAAACATCGATTAACAGCTGCTGCTGCTGCTGATGATGATGATGATGATATTAAAGAAGATGGAAATACCGAGGAGGGAGAGTACTAACCAGACCTCCACTGGAAGAGTGCAAAGAGTACTGGAACCTTGGAGAGACTTATTGTAACCAAATCCCAAAGAAGACTAATGGTCGTTGCTAGAGAGAAATAAATGGTAAGCAGCTTTTGTGATGACGCTAAGTCATTTGCTATCGTCATTGAAAGAGGCGGAGAGTAATGGAAATTTGGGGAGACTTGTTGTCACTCACACTCCAGGGAACACCGCCGGTTATTATCAGTGAGCAGTCACTGATGATGATCTGTGTGAGAACTCATAGTGAGAACAAATAATAATAATAATAATAATATATATAGTTATTGATAAATAAATATTATTTTCGAAATAAATCCATATACACATGTGTTTCATGCCAAACCTGCAATCATCAGTATGGGAGGAGACAATCCCTGCCGGTCACACTATTCGAACCTCGATACAAAAATCATGTTTGACTTAGTAGCCGAGGCGTGTACCAATGCTCCACCACGCATTGTTTAGAAATGGGAAGTAAATTAACATCTAAATAAAAAAGACAGCGGCTATATAGTCATCTACAGCCAGCTGTTTCATTGTTTTTCAGCTCATCAATGTGGCTAAATGTAGTGAACACATCCAAACCAAGATTCGAAACCTGGACGCCGCCAGTAACTACAAACTGTGATCTGATGTGTAACCATCCGAACTACCAAACGTGCGAAATAAAAATATTCAATAAATCCGAATGGATTTATTGTGACATAAACTTTTAGCTAATAAGAATATAATAAAAATGTTTACTCAGCTAGCTACACTGTTGACATTAATTCGTTACCAAAAGTTTCGGTCAGCCTTACAGCTTTCTTCATCAGATGGATCTATTAATAAATCTATACCTAATACATACAAACAATATGAGATGTCGTATGTGAGATGCGATTTTGAATTTAACATCTGATGAGGAATGACATACGGTTGGCTGAAACCTTTGGTAACGAATGCATGTCAACAGTTCATTTTATATATATCCAAGAAAACCAAATGTGACCCGTTGAGTCATTCATTAAGCTTGGGTTCGATTTTTTGAATCAAGAAAACGTGAGTTTGCAAAGCCAGTTAAATATAAAAAACAAAAAGACAAAATTGAAAATTAAATCTCTTCCTGTTAGCTACATTTCTTCTTGCTCCTCCCTTTTCTCTCTACAACTATTAGTTAAATAATATTAGTACTCCTGGTGATATTCCCTTTTGTTTATAACGACTAACAGTATGAATTAACACACTTCCGTTCTACTGCGGATATCCTAACAGTTATTTCTAAACGCATATACCATACACTGACTGAGGCAAGTGCAGCTTGAAAATCATCTCAGGAAAATAACTTCGTCCGGTATTACTGGACGAATATTTAATATAATCAGATCCTTCTTAGCTAAAAGAAAAATCCAGGTCGTCCTGAATGGCTGGACATCGAAACAACATCTGTATTAATGTGGGTCGATACTTGGACCTTTATTATTTCTGATCTTCATAAACGACCTCAGTGATGCAATCGTATCAGAGATGGGTATATTTGCTGATGACACCATGCTCTATTCTCAACAAGCGGGTAAATTTAACACACACATATCTAAGGCAATGGCTGAATTCTGAATTCTTAGAAAATTACCTACAGTCTGTAGTAAGAATAGGACCAACAATGGATAGTCACATTCAATTCTACCAAGACAAAGCTCCTTTCCTTTCGTAATTCTAAGAAACCTTTCCAATCACTGATTGCCATGGCTGATAGCACTCTTCCCAAAAGTCTGGTGTTCAAACTACTCAGCCTAACTTTCACAGGTAACATGAGTTGGAACAAATACATAAAAGATACTGCCAAGTCTGCTGCAAAGAAAGTGATCGTCCTCTACCATGCTAAAAAACTTTTCACACCTGCCAGTATCCTATATCTTTACAAAGCCAACACTCGCCCATGCATGAAGTATTGTTGTCACATCTGGACTTTCTAACCTAATAGGTCTCGCACTGTCTACCCAGCTCGAGCCCCTGTTCCACTGTCGCAATATTGCATCCTTATGCTTGTTTTACAAGTACTTCCATGGAATGTGGGCCGATGAACTTAGTTACTGCACTTGTAATCCCTCAATGTAAATACACCGAACCAACTCGACTAGCAGCAAAATCCCACCCCTTCACTGTAGAGGTTGCCAAATGCCGGAAACCTTGCTATTCTAATAGCTTATTTCCTAGGACAGCTTGCCTTTGGAAAGCCCCCCCTGCTCCCGGTTTCCCCAACTGTACCAACATGCAGCAATTTTAATGTAATGTGAACAAACATCTTGCTGCACAATTCCCCACTTAGGACGCCTCCTATGAATATGGGGTTTAGTCATAGTAATCCTCATGTCTGAGTATCAATATACCTTTTTGGGGATGAACAAAAGTTTAAAAAAATAAAAAAATAATTAAAAAAAAGTAAAGTAGAACAATTAAAATGGAAGTTTTTCCAAATAAATCACAAAATTGGGGAATATTTTATCATGTATTTTGTATGGTTAAAATATATCGGAAAAAAGCTTTAGGGATTAATACAGTTTTAGTCTAATATATACATATAAAATATAGTCATCCACAAAGAGTCGTTTCGTCGTTTCATGACTCATCAGAGTAGCTAGATGTAGTGAGTGCATAAACCCAGAGACCAAACGTGACCACTGGTGTCTGATGCTCTACTATCTGAGCTAACGAACCTGCTAAGAGATTATATCTTTTTTTTTGTTTACATTTAACAATACTTATAATTGAGAGGACTTAATTTATTTTACAGAAGAGTATTGCGTTATTTTAAGTGGAAACCATCATTCCTTCAACTAGAATGCTCCACCCAGTAGTAAGTTAAGGAACTCATTAATGGGAGTGAAAGAAATTATATTGTTTTCAAATTAAATTATTCATTTGTTTACATATGTCAATACTGACAACTGAAAGGACTCAATTTGTTTTCTCAAAAAGTATTGCATTACGCTAAGTTGAAGCCATTATTTCCTTACACCAGTGGTCCACTCATAGGGTAGCATATCTAATATATAAAGAAAAGTTAGTCAGATGTTCGTAATTAGACTCATGTAGCTGGTATCTGATTTTGCTGGTGAATTATGAAAATTTTCAATATGTGTTTTTACATAAGGAAGAAATTCCAATCGATTTCAGTGATTACATATTCTATCCATCCTGATAACTCTTTCAGTAACAGACACTTCGTGAGATTCACTTTTATTTTCATTGGATAAGCAATATAGATGATTATTCGATGAAAAAGCTGCATTCGTTACAAATGGAAAATGAAAAATTGCTAAGTGATACACATAAACACTTCGTAATTTGTGTATTTAAACATTATAATTTAATTATTTCCTTTGAACTCATACAAATATTAGATCCTATCTAACCAAAAGAAAGATCCACGTTGTCCTCAATGACCGTTCATCCAAACAACATGATATAAATACAGGTGTACCCCAGGGATCGATCCTTGGACATTTATTCTTGCTGATTTTCATAAACGACCTCCCTGATGATATTGTGTCTGAGATGGGTATATTTGCTAACAACACCACGCTTTACTCTCGTCATGTGGGCAAAATGGACGCAAACATATCCAAGGCAATGGCTGAACTTTTAGAAAGTGACATCCAGTCTGTAGTGGAATGGGGCATAAATGGATGGTAACATTTAATGCTGCTAAGACAAAGCCCCTTTCCTTCAATAACTACAAGAAACCTCTTCAAAAACCAATTGCCATGGCAAATAACACTCTACCTGAGAGTTCAACGTTCAAACTCCTCGGCCTAACATTCACAGGAAACATAACTTGGAACAAATACATAGAAGACATTGTCAAGGCTGCTGCAAAGAAAGTAGGCTCTCTCTACCATGCTAGAAAACTTCTCATACCTGACAGTATCCTATATCTTTACAAAGCCACCATCTACCCATGCATGGAGCATTGTTGTCAGACCTGGGCTGGTGCATAATCCACTAGTCTCTCCCTCTTAGACAAGGTCCAAAAGAGAGTCGCTAATCTAATAGGTCCCTCACTATCCAGCATGCTCCAGCCCCTGCCCCATCGCTGCAATGTTGCATCCTTGTGCTTGTTTTACAAGTACTTCAATGGAATGTGCTTCGATAAAGTTGCTGCTCTGGTGCCTCTCGACGTGAATACACTCGACCAACCTGTCAATCAGCTAAATCCCATCCATTCACTGTGGAAGTCCCCAGATGCTGCAGAGCCTTCTACTCCAATAGCTTTTTTCCTCGAGCTCCCTGTTTCCCTGACTGTAACGACATGCAGAAATTTAAAACTAATGTGAACAAACATATTGCTGCACAGCTCCCGATTTAACATAATTCTCAATAGCCCCTTATGTCTACAGTGGCAACTTGCCTTGTTTAAGGTGGACTATGTTAAAAATAAATACATAAACCTTCTTTTAGTCGTCAACGTTCCTCTAATCTTCTAATATGCAAGTAAACATTTTTATACAATCTTCAATTGTTTGTATAGGTTAGACAGCTGTTTCATGGTTTCACAATTTATCACTGTGGCTAGACGTAGCTCAAGCATCAACCCTGAGATTCAAAATCCGGATGCCAGTCACTATCAATCCTGATCAGTGGTGTCCGATGCTCTACCATAGGACCTAATGAACTCACTACTGGGAGTCGAAGAAATTATCACTTTTAAATGAAATTATTCATTGGTTTACATTTTACAATCCTGATAACGGGAATCAATTTATTTTACGCTACGTGGAAACCATAATTTCCTCTAACAGGACATACACACAGACATCGTATTTTATATATACAGATTAAATACCATGAGGTGGTGTGGAGCAACTATCTCCCATCCACCAGGTCCCTAGGTGGCAGATAGAGGAATGGCCCTCAGATATAGAGGTTACTTGCGAATGCCCAATAAGCAGTCCTGGACCAACTGGCAGTCTACTCAGAGGATGTATGTGGGATATATCTAGTCAGGTATATCTCTGTGAAATGCATACAGATGCCTGATTTAAAGTTTAGACTTGGCGGGGGTCGATTGCCATAAAAGCTGACTGCCTGACTGACTGACAGAGTGACTGACTGGCTGACTAACTGACTGACTGGCTGACTGACTGACTGACTGACTGACTGACTGACTGACTGACTGACTGACTGACTGGCTGGCTGACTGACTGACTGGCTTGGTCGAGTGCATGCTGTTGACCTTGGTTGGTGATGCATTTAGTATCGTAAAACTTTTGCTTCAAATAAACCTTCATGGTTGTGGAAACTCACTGCATTATGGAGTTTGTTGAAGGTGTGGAGTGAGATCTGTCACACGTGCAGCTAGCCAGATACCTGGATGCCCTAACCTGCACGTTAACAAAAGAGAACTGATGATGATTCTGATGCTATGTTTTTTATTGTCGTAAAACTCCTTGTAACATGCAATTGTTTGTATAGTTTCTATGTTAATTAGTACTCCTATGTGTGTCTATTGTTTACGATCCAAACAGTCTTTTAATGCTTTAGCGATTGCTATTGATTATGGATATTGTTTTTGATTACTTGGCTGGTAACTATCAACATTTAAATAACAATGTCTGTCTAGGTTTCGTATAGTGTAATGTAGATATAGCATTTTCGGTGAAGCACACTAATATATTTAAAAGAGAAATACATGTAGAAGAATGTTTTACTCTATGTGTTTATCACTATATGTAAAGCAAAGATGTGTGTGTACGTCTGTCAACACATCAGTTGTCTATATCTAAGCAAAAACTAAGGCATTTTTGGAATCATGAGGTTTCTGCATATGTTCCTATTTACTTGCCTCCCCACAAGGGCAGAGTTAATGTCAGTTTCTAATGTGGAGGAAATTCAACTCTCCAACAAAAAGGGAAACTCTGGCTTAGAAAAAAAAAATTGTCTCAGTTTAGAAGAATTTCTTATTCACTGACTCAAGACAGACAAAATTGAAGTGTAGTATCAGAACAGATACTACACTTTAATCCTGGCCAAAAGTTCAATTTTGCGATTATGTCAATATTAATAAAATTATATGATCATTTCCCGTGTGTCTGTATGTATATATGTTTAACATATAAGGTTGTCGGATTTTCAAAGACACACCGATACTTGAGTCTAGCCTATTTTTTCATTTCTTCCTTCTACTATTTTATTGGCATGGATATATTTTGTTTCGCTGCAGTTTTTTTCTGGGAATACTTATTCCAGATAAGAAAACTGTTAGAGTAGAGAAATTTTCCTTTACTCATCGAAACAGCTTAAAGGGAAATTATCATGTGCAATTATATTAAATTCTCTCCCTTGAGTTTTTCAAAAGTAAATATATATATATATATATATATATATATATATATATATATATATATATATATCAAATTATATGACTTCAAGCATCTGTGTCTGTGTTGCTTGCCTCCACATTACAAATGAATATTTGTTCTTTACTATGAATCGATTAGTGTCAAGTATGAAACGACATTTTAAAAAATTTCTATTTCACAAAATTATTTGATTACGAAATTAAAGTCACCAAAATTAATTTCCATTTCTTCGTAAACAAGACGGTCATTTTTTCTTGTACTCCCAGGCAATGCCGGGTCGGTAGAGCTAGTAGATATATGCACTTTGTTGTGTTTATCCGATGTTAGATTAAAAGAAGAAAAAAACGCTGACATTTGTCACTCTTATTCTATAAATATTAATTAAATTATGCAACTTCAAGTGTGTGGTTGTGTTTCTCGTGTCCACATTAATTACACATCATCATCATCATTACTATTAATGTTAAACTTCCCATCCCAAATGTTATATATACCTCCCTCTGAGGGGAGGTATAATGTCTCACAAGTCACAATCAATTAAAATACATAAACGTTCATGACATATCTTGCTAACTGTTCATTCCTGTATGCATGATTTTGCCCGACTGAAGACGCCGCCTGAAAACAAGTTTGTTCATACCCGAAAATAAGGAGCAAAAACAGACAAAAGTTGAAGACAAGAAGAGATTTATTCGTCTGGGATCGTCTCTTACAAATCACTGACTAGTGGGGCGAGGGAGGAAGGACAGAGAGAGGTCAATTATTACTGTCTAATCATATCTTATCAGGACATTTCTAAAAGCATGCGTTCACACTGCGAGGCTTTCAATCAAACTGACAGAACCTTCTCTCATTCTATCTTTGAGCGATGTGACGTCGTTTCTAGTATACAGGAGGTCGACCTGACCTCCAAGTACACTAATTTGACCCCCGACTGAACCCCATTTCCGGTTATTCTCAACTAACAAAATTATACTTGCCCAATATTTAGCATTAATTGATTAGTGTCAAATTAGTGTCAAATTAGTGTCAAGTACTAAAAACAAACTTTTACAAATTCCTATTTCACAAAATAATTTGATTATGAATTTAAAGCCATTTCTTCTTTACTTTTAGTCTTTGGTAACGCCAGGTAGAACATCTAGTATATATATTTATTTGGGTGGACCCTCGTGTGATGTTTAAAGCCTCTTTTTCACTCTAGAAACGCTATTCAAATCATAGTCAAAAATATATAAAATGATTAGATTATGTAACTACAAGTGTGTGTCTGTGTTTCTCGTCTCCACGTTAATTACACATCATTTTTTTTTTGTGAATCGATTAGTATCAAGTACTAAAACCAAACTTTTACAAATTCCTATTTCACAAAATAATTTGATTAAGAAATTAAGATTACGAAAATTAATTTCAGTGTTTTTGTAAACAAATTTTTCTTATACTTCTGGACAACACCGGATACGTATATGTAGTATATATATCTATTCAGGTGGAGCAGGTGAAGCGCACTTTAGCCTTGCTAGGAAATTACGTAGAGATGGCGTCTTGATGAAAACACTGGTCCTCGTCACATAATTGGGTTGGCATCAGAAAGGACATCCAGCCTATAAAAATTTTGCCTCCAATGACTTCCAAGGAATCCTGACCAGAGATAAGTTTGGAAGTCGATTTCTGTAAGCCGTCCAACATATGCCAGCATGTAAAATGGACGTTAAACCGAATATGATGATGAGCCTAATGTGATGTTTAAAGTAGATTTTTTTTCACATACTCTAGAAACTTTATTCAAATCAGAGTCAAAAACTTCTTTGTTGATTATAAGACAGACCACATTACTGTGACAACCCTTCCCCATTAATTACAGGCCGAATCAATTCGACATATCACAGATTCTATTAGGATTTTTTTTTTACTAATTCTTCTTCTTGTTTGCGTGTCTTTGAAATGTCAAGTGGTCATATGACAGTTTCCAACATTTTTATGCAGTCCTTTGCAATAATATTGTACTCTGCAATATCTTTCAAGCTACACCGGTTGGGCAGTAGGGGGAAGACCAGGCAATGTTGCATCGGATGGTCCTCCTCTCCACATTCACAGATGGTTGGTTCAGTTTTGTAGCCCCATCTACTCATAGCAACTTTTGATCGCCCATTCCCATTCTCAGACGGTTTAGTTTTTTCCACTGGAGCCAGGGTGCCTCTGAACCAGGAGGGAGTTCCTCAGAAGCAGGGATTCCCATGTCATTATGAGGGGGGACCATCTTTTAGCCGTCTGGTTCACAGCTGTAGTCTGGTCTCTTCCTGAGATGTTGTTAGTCAACCATCATTTGCCAACAAGCAGGATTCCGGCCTGGAAAATCCACAACTAGCCAACTTCTGAATCTCACTCAGAAGATGGGTTTCAGAAAGGACTGGTAACGGGAGCCGTTTTTGTTGATCTGTCTGCAGCATATGACACTGTAAACCACTGTCCACTCCTGAAAAAGATCTTGGAACGGACAAAAGATCTGGCACTCACAGACCTAATCGGAGCCATCTTAAAAGACAGGCGCTTTTATGTTACTCTAAACAATAAACAAAGTCGGTGGTGCCGACAAAAGAATGGCTTACCTCAAGGTAGTGTGCTGGCTCCATTACTGTACGACATCTACACTAATGACCAACCAATGAGTCAGAACACTGAGCGGTTCATCTATGCTAACGACCTTTGCCTACCGTCCCAAGAGAGTCCGTTTGATCTAGTAGAAACAAACCTCAACTCAGCCTTAGATGAGTTTCTCCTCTACTACGAGATTAAGCACCTGCATGCAAACCCTGCAAATACTCAAGTGTGCTCGTTTCACCTCCGGAACCGAGAGGCCAACTGATGCCTAAACATCACATGGTCTGGAATACAACTTGAGAATCACACTAACCCTGTATACCTTGGTGTAACCCTGGACCGCACCCTCTCATTCAGGGAACATGTAAAGAAGACAAAAATGAAAGTCAGCTCATGGAACAACATCCTACGGAAACTGATCAACTCCAAGTGGAGAGCCATAGCACACACACTAAGATGTACTGCCTTAGCCTTGTGCTATTCCTCTGCGGAGTATGCTAATCCTGTTTGGGAGATATCAACGCATGCCAAAATCTAGACTCAGCATTGAACAACACCTGTCTCTTAATCACTGGCTGCTTGAAGCCCACCAACCTGAACAACCTGCATCTTCTCACTGGCATTGCCCCTTCAGATGTGAGACGGGAAGTTGTCAGCTGAGTAGAGATCACAAAGGTTATCAGTGATGAACGCCATCTCCTTCATGGACATGAACCAACAGTCCAATACCTGAATGTCGAACCCCCTTTTACTACTGAGTCGCCACATATCAAAGCCTAAAGCCATTCAAGGAGAAAAGTCAATGAGATGGATTGTCAGTTGAATGATGAAGAATATCATGAGAGCATTATAAAGAAGCATTCCTGTGGAAATATGTTCCACAAATGAGAAAAACAAATGAAACGAACGAAGTCGCACTCATGGTAGGCAGGTTGAACCGGCTTCCTCCAAAGGAGGAAGTTTCTTAGGAATATCACGTTCACAAGTGGTCCCCAGTCGCATTTATATCCCGGTCAAGGGAGATGACAACGTTAGTTTATTTTTTTTTTTTTGCAGTTCTTGCAGGGAGGTGTCGACGTCCTCCTACATACAGCACCTGGTATTCCCAAATGGTCACCCATCTGGCCAGGTTTAACGGTGCTTAACTTCAGTGATCTAATGAGAACCGGTGTGTCATCGTGATTATGCAATATATTAAATAAATGAACCGGTAATACCTGATGTGGTATTAGCCCTGTTCGGGCTATGCCGGCTTTCTCCGAAAGAGTAAGTTTACATGGATTATCAAATTCACAAGCGGACCCCAGCCGCATGTATATCCCGGTCATGGGAAGATGACATACAGTACCTAGTAATTCCAAATGGTCACCTATCTAATACTGGCCAGGCTCTACGTCGCTTAACTTCGGTGATCTAACGAGAACCGGTGTGTCAACACAATTATGCCGTATATAACAAATGAGAAGCCGTTGGAAAGAAACTCTGTTCTAAGGAAATTCCACCTGATGTTAGGCACATAGAGGAAAGGAAAGTTTTTAGTGTTGTGCTAGAAGACGAGTTCTTGCTGTGAATGTCTTACAAGGAGGAACTCAGTCGAGCACGTTTTACAGAAATAATGATAGAGTAGAGAAAGACTGTCAATGTCACTTCTTGGAGTAAGAGGGGCTGTAGAAAACAGAAGAGATAATCTCCCACTAGATTTCCAAGTCGATTTTTTTACTCTGTCAAGGCAAGAAAGGGTGCTTTGTCAAAGCGGCAGTGTTCCATCTTAGGACGTATTTGACTCTTCTAGATGTAGAAGATTGAGTCAGGGGTGAGGTATTTTCTGGAGCGGTGGAATGATCCAACCATTTTTCCAGCCACCTGAGCAACAGATTTGATGTAAGTTTTCCATTTCGGGGTCTGGAGTGAAAGTCAGTTGTGGGAGCTTATCAAAGCAAGGGGTTTTCTCAAGAAGAGAGTACCACTGGCTTTATAAACTACACGACAAGTAAATATACAATCTATGGTTCCTCCCTGAAAAAAATCACAAAAACCTACAACCACTGTCAAAAATTTCCCTTTCTTCCTCTGTGTACCTAAAACGAAACAGAACTTCCATGAGCAAAGTTTCTGTCGAACACAATATCGCAGGACTGCTTCTCAGCTGACTACAACATGGTCGTTTTCAAGTCCAATGTAAACAAATTCTTGTTGAGTCGTCCTCTTCAATAATCAAATTCTGCCCAGTTTCAACCATCACTACCAATCATCACGGTGTTGTTTCACTGTAGACCTGAAAAACTCATTGACGCTTATCCTCGAATGGATTTTGGGCCTTGATAAGTGCTGACTTTTTAGTATTAAAAGGAAAAAAAATACTGACAATTATTGCATCGTTACTTTTTCTGATATTAAAAAATAAACACAAAAAGATCTTTCCTTTTTCATGCAAAAATATATTTTATTTTAAAGGATTTCAAAATAAAATGTGAGAACGAGAAAAACGATGAGCACAAGAGAAATGCATAATTTGAGATGGTGATGACGTCACGGTTAGAAGTTATAAATCTTGAAACTTGTATTATCAGATTTCGCGATACCCTATGATTGGGGAAGCGGGGCGGGGCAGGACGGGGCAGCGTAACGAGGAGAGAGAAAGTTTGAACTAATGAGTTAATGTTATCAATTCATTTTCTGCCCATTAAATGAAATTTGATAGATGGGATGTCTTTGTCTTCGTTTCTGACAAATTGTGCAAGGATAGAAACACAAAAAAAGATCCTAATATGATGATAAAAATGATCGTGAGGAGAGGGGGGGGATAAAAAGAGAACATTCAATGTGATTTATTTACAGGCAGAGAGCCGAGAGATACGAGCTGAATGGGTTTGTCCAGAGTGCGGGTCTCAAATATTCAAGGGCACAAAAGAGCCATCACGTGATAATGGGAGCGGGTTCAGCAGTCTAGAAAGCGGCAACATCACTGGGGTATCAACAACTAGCGAGATAGTAGAAAGGCAGAGTTTTCTTTTCTCTTCCCAAAAAGGAACTACAACAAACCCTGTTAACCGTAAGATTGGTTTACTGCCTATTTGCACTTTCTCTACAGCCCCTTTCTCACAAAAGATATGTTACTAGTCTTTCTCTACACTGTCGTTATTTTCATGGAAGATGTTCGACTCAGCTCCAATCTTTGGTTTCTCCTGGTGAGACATTCACAGCAAGAACTCGCCTTCTACCACAACTACAAAGAACTTTCATTTCTTCCTTCATGTGTCTAACATCAAACGAATTTTCTATGAACAAAGTTTCTTTCCAAGGGTTTCCCGTCTGTGAAACACATTCCCATGGGACTGCTTCCCTGCAGACTACAACATAGTTGTCTACAATTTCAATGTCAACAAATCTTTGATATAAATTATCCCCATAAGTAATCAAACTTTGTTCATTCTATTCATCATTTTCAACCCTCTCATGATATTCTTCATCATTAAACCAATGCCTGGTAGACGCTTCCCTTAGCCGACAGTGGTAACAATCTGCTGGTTAGTAATAACAGAAGTTCCCTGAACAACTCCTAACTCTTGTAATCACACCAGCACCAACTCTCATAATATTCTTCATCATTCAACTGACAATCTATCCATCTCGTTTACCCTTACCTCAAGTGGCTTTTAGCTTTGATAACCGGTTACTCATTTAGAAACAATGGGTGAAGAAGCAGAATTAATTATCCAAGAGGACGGTTCAACAAGTATTTGTTTACATTAGACTTGAAGACGACCATGTTGTCGTCGTTTGAGAAGCAGCTTCATGGTATCTTATTCCACAGATGAGATTTTCTAGGAAAGAAACTTTGTTGATGGAAGCTCCATTTGGTTTTAGGATAGAGAGAGAGACAGAGAGAGAGAGAGAGAGTTGTTTGCTGTAGTTGTGGTTAGGAAGGTTCTTGCTGTGAATGTTTTACAGGGAGATGGGTGGGGGGCAGGGATTGGAGCTCAGTCGAGCACCTACCATGAACATAAGCATACAGACGAGATATGCTTGCAACATTTGTTTCGTGTCAAAAGGGCTGTAGAAAAGAGAAAGATAATCCCCGACGAGACTGCAAAGTCGGTTTTGTACTCTGTCAAAGCAAGAAAGAGTGCTCCAAGCGGCACCTCCCCAGATGTGGCAGCAGTACTCTATCTTAGAACGTACCTGGCCCTTATGCAGATAGAGGATTGCGTCAGGAGTCAGGTATGTTCTGGAGCAGTAGAATGATCCAACCATTTTTGTAGCGACCTTAGCAACAGTCGTTTTTTTTTCTTTCGAAAGAAAATGTTTAAAACAACAAAAAGATCATTTTTTTTAAAACATACAGAGCTAATTGATTGAGCAAGTATATCAAATCCAATGTCAACATATACTTGTGATAAACCGTCACCATAAGAAACAAACTTTGTTCATTCATCATTTTTAATCCTTTCATCATATTCTTCATCATTATACCAATGCCTGATAGACTTTTCCCTTAGTAGACAGTGGTAACACTCTGCTGGTTAGTAATAACAAAAGTTCCCATAACTTATTCCACCACTATTGCAACCACACCAGCACCACCTCATAATATTCTTCATCATTCAACTGACACTATCCATCTCAATCCTTATCCTCGAGTGACTTTTAGCCTTGATAAGCGGTTACTTATTTGGTAAACAAATAAATAAATGCTCGTAAATACCAAATAAGCAAATTTAAAACCAACAATTTTTGATTGAAAAATGAAGATTATTCTTTTCTTTGGGGAAGGTGCCACCTCTCTACGTCGCAGTCACTCGTTTTGTTGTTTTTCGATGGATAATGTTTAAACCAACAAAAAGATGTTTTTTTTAAACACGCAGAGCTAATTGATTGGCCAACTAAACTCAATCGACATTTCTAAAAATGCTTTTAGCATCTTAATCGTTTTTTAATGCTTTTCTTACGTAACAACAACAACAACAACGCAAATAAAAACAGAAGACTTAGCAAAGCTTAATACGAAGACAATCTATATTAGAGCGAAGTGAAAAAAAAAAAAAGCAATAACAACGAACATACTAAGAAAGCCGTTACCAATTGTTAATTACTTCTTTTTTTTTATATTGAAAGATGAAGTAGACACCTTGGTGGTGATGGAGAACCGGCAAGTCGAAACGGAGTCAAAACTTTAATTAAAATTAACAAAAAGAATCGCATGGACGATTGTTCAATCTGTGAAATAAGTTTACTGAACTTTTAGGTCATCCATTATTTAAATTAAAAATAAGTGAAAAAACTGCAAAACCAAATAGAAAAAAAAATGACCAAATCAAAAAGGAAGATCAGCACTTTGACACCAGAGACCAATACAGATTAAAAAAACTTGTACAGCCATGAAGTTGTTTTTGAAAGGGAAGCGTTTCCCAGATGATGCAGCCTTGATTTCTGAAGTTACGACGTCGTTGGAGGACCAACCTGGGGTATTCTACAAAAACGGTGTCCAGAGCTGCATCAAACGATGGGAGAAATGCATAACTCTGGGTGGTTCATATGTAGAGAAAAACTAATAACTATGCCAAGTTTCATTAATCTACTGCTATGGGAAATGGGTCAGGGGCATTACTTATTGAACGCCCTCGTATAAGTATTTCACATGAATTTTAATTTCACTTTCGTCCTGAAAGTAAATATCAGTCAAATTTCCATTAAATATTATTATTATTAAACATGTTCTCCGCTAGCTGCAGGATTCACACTAACATGGCTGATTGTCCTCCCAGCCTTTCGATCTTTGACCAAGGTGTTCGTCCATTCGCAAACGTTGTCTATTCATCTTTTCTTTGGTCTACCTTTCGAGCGGCTTCCCTGTATTATGCCCTCAACACATATTTTGCATAGCCCCATACTAGAACGCTGTGACCAAACAATCTCAAGACTTTACATTTGACGGCAGAAGATATTGATGCGATGCCAGTGAGTTTTCACAACTCTGCAATACTGATGTGATCCGAAAGTTTATGATCAGTAATGAAACGCATGATGTGGCTTTGGAAAGTTTCTACTTTCTAATTTAATTTTACAGTCCAGTTGACACATTCAGAAAGGACATATGCGTTATTACTATACTGGCAAGCATATCTGGCGTTGCCTAGGCATGAATGTGGACCCCTATATACTCTTGCTCCAAGCTCTGAACCAGATGCTACCATCTTTATTCGCATGTTTTAATTTCTATACTTTTCACATTTTTAGTTATGTATAAAATATTTGCTGCTTATGGACGTCTGGAAGAAATTCACACCCAAAAATATTATATTAAAAGAAAAATCAAAATAATCGTTGTTTTAACGTCCACTTTACATGCTGGCATGTGTTGAACGGTTTTTAAAAAATTGATTTCCAAACTAGCATATCTCTGGCCAGATCGTTATTTATCTTTCCCTCAAGTCCATACTTATAATTCACTCTCATGTTTTCCTTGGCCTTCTCCTTTGAACTGAACCTGTTACTTCAACTATTCTACATCTACTAATCTAAGAACTCTCATCCATTCTTTCAATTTCCTGTTCTGCACACATCTCCCTATACTGTCCAGATTTAATTTTCCTCTGAAGTCATCAGATCTAAGTCTGTCTTTCACACTCACATTACACATCTATTGTATCATTCTCATATCATTCTCTCCATGCAACGCATGTTCTCAACTTCATTGACCATATTTCACTTCCATACATCATCACGCTGCGTTCACATGCTGATAGATTCTTTTTTTTGTCGATAGTGGTAACGCTTTGCTGGCTAGTAATGACAGAAGTTTCCTGAACTTATTCCATCCACTCCTAACTCTTGCAATTACACTTGCACCTGCTCCACCCTGTGCTCCAATGGTATCATCAGAGTAACAAAACTTCTGGACAACCTCAATAACTTCTGTGAAATAAGTTAACTGAACGTTTAGGTCACTCATTATGCGAATCAAAAATAAGTGAAAAAACAACAACAAAAAAACAAATAAAAAAATGAAGACCAGCACTTTGCCACCAGAAACCAATACAGAGCTACTCGGCATCGCCCAGGGTCCTAATTTCCATAAATTATGTAGATTACAGAAAAAGAAATAAAAAGAAAAGTAAACATTCTGCTTAATATGGTTATTAGAAATATCGAAGTTCATTTAGGGCAAAATCAGAGTACAAATAATTATGCTCTTGTTGAGGTTTGAACTCACAAGCTCTGTCTCCTAAGTACAGAAAATTAACCAATTGACCCATGCCAGCAGGTATGAAATTATGACACTGTTAAATACATAAACCGGACTGTTACTCTCAATTTTTCTTTCTCGCTTTAGAGTCGAATATCAGGCAGTCAAATGTAACATAAAAGAAAGGTGAGAAATGATAAATGAACTAGTGAACATCGAAGAAATTATCTGTTATTAAATTAGCATCCGGTGATTTGAGTAGCAGTATTATGACTTCTCAATCAGAGGGTAAGAATTCCTCTGCCTTCCTTAATTTATGACCAATAATAAATAAAATATTGACCAGAATTAAATATAAACATTTCTGAAATAGTTTGAAAATGAAATTCTTGTTTTTAACAACACAGATCAATATTTGCCTTATATAAACAACAAGTGGGTACTAGAATAAAATGTGTAAATTGCCGACCGAACGCAAATAGGTCACAACGGATAGGTTTAATGTAAAGAAACAAATGTCGCTTTTGAATTGTGGAAAATCCATGTACCCAAGAAAACGTTTACCTTGGAGTGTGACAAAAATACAAATCGTCACAGTGTAGAAGGATGTCTCCAGTCTCGAAGGATATCTGCTTCAATTATCGCTTCTACAGAATTTGAACCGAACCAAACAGACTTTTGCTAAACTAAACTTTAAACTTTTATTATGATTAGTTTAGGGTTATTTTAGTGTGTCCCCCCACCCCACACAAAAAAGACAGTTCGGTTCAAATTCTGTAGAAATACGATTTTGGGGTTTTTTTTTGTAAATAAATCAAACATAGAAATATTTTCATATTTTTATTCATAAGTTTTGTTTTTGTTTTATTTTTAAGCACATTGTTATTGCTATTTTGTTTCTAGTTTAAGTTTATTTAAATAAATATTACCCCACCACACACTCCATGGAATATATCTTTTACCGAAGAAAGATTAAAGTAATAATTGTGGTTAACTGACACCTAAAACGCTGGGATTGGCCGAGAATGTTGTGGCATTTTACGTAAAATTTATGCGTGAAGCTGATTTCCAATAATTTGTTTTTATTATATTACTTTTATCCATTCTGCCAATTGACGCAAGGTGTTTACTGTGTGCACGTAATCATCTAAAAATAGAATCTAATTTTCGAATAATTAAACCAGAACAAAGGTGTTTAAATATTGGAAAGAAAAATAATACTTATCTGGTTTGTTATGGCGAACGATTTGATGCGTAATGTTGATGTAAGCTTTGCTGTGATTGGATGTTTTACAAATTCTGAAATGGTGCAACTTGATTACAGTTCCTTATTCGAGCTAATTGTAACCCCTACTAAAGGCAACACAATGGTAACCCGCTTTTCTTCTTACGAAACAAGGCTTACAGAATGGACACCTCGACAATTCTTCTTAGTAATGATGCACCCTCTCTTTCAAATATAAAATGGTGACCCCAATATGATTTCAACTACATGTAGTGTGTAGTAAAAAACCTAAAGTACATTTTGATGTTACCAGATCAGGCTGTCTGAAGATACTGGCTTCCTGACTTAAAATGCACCAAACATTGATGTTATTGTTTTTTTCCTTTCCCTTTGCAAAACTATATCTTGTTTGGCAAAGCCAAAAACAAAAACAACAATTTTCTTCTACAAAACAACCAAATCAAACACCATGAATAAATATTTGAAGATATATAGAAGTTGAAGCATAAGTTTTACAAAAATGACCCTATTCAGCATTAAATAACCCAAAAAGGGTTGATATTTTTATTTATTTTTTATGGAAATCGCTCCAGACAAGGCATGAAGCAACTTGATAAAAGGAGCTAAAAAAATAAATACTACTTCAAGCTCAAAAACTAGCCAACGATAAGTGTTAGATGGAAAGATTCCGACCCAGAAAACAGCAATTCTTCCCCCTTTGTCAGAAACATCACTCATGGAATGTGAGGACTAAAGAACAAAATAAGGGAAGTGAGAGTTACGAGGCTGCAGAAAGTAAACCCAAGATCCACGTTCTACTCTTCTGATATGCCGTACAACCAAACAAGCTAAACAAAATCACAGGGACTGACTTTAATTTTTATATTAGATTAGTAATAAACACATTTTATTTAGGATGCCACAAGATGAAGTTTCATATCATACCAACGAGAGATTCTATTAAACCGATAGATGGGATCCTGGCTGGTACTACCACTCTGAATCATAACAGACCTGGGAATAATATTAATTAAGGAATGACTCCATACTCGACAAATCTGGGCCTCACAACTGGAACTGAATGTCTTTTTTTAATAATTTACCTGGCTTTGCCGGCTTGCTATCGCTTCGCAAAGATCACTACTTGAAATACTCATAACGTTAATTTTAAATAATAAACATTTAATTCATAACTTGGTTGCAAACATGAAACAATATCTTCCTCATTTATTCATATAGACCTAAAAATGTTGGTACTTTTGATAAAAATCTATTTATCTTTAACATGTGACCATAAACAAAGAAAAAGAAAGAAGAAATCAATTTTGCCTTTTCACTCGCAACTTCTTAAAAAATCAAGTCGGTCCCTCTAAAGAAATGAACATTTGAACATTAATGCTGAATATTTGTCCAGAAAATAAAACAATATTGCGAAACAGAACTATTTGTTACATTAAAATCAAAACAATCATTGAATTAAAAAAAAAATAACAAATAATAGTTAATTAATAAAATGTCTTTTTTCAAAACCAATATGCAAATTAGTTAACCTTGCAACTGATATTGCATATACGTCAGCAGTAACTTGAAATATTTTTGCTGATCGGAGGATATCATTTGTTTTAAATGTGTGTGAAAGGTGATAACGTACATACGAACATGAAATGGCTTAGCGTAAATTTTTTTTAGAGATTATTTTAATTTTTTGTTTTTCATACTTAGGTTAAACATTTAATGAATAACTTCCAACTTCTCCTGTGGCCATTTCACTTGTGCACCCTGTTAGAAGAAAGCTGTCGTCGTCGTAAACTGATTCCCCTTCGTGTCTTAGGTGGGCTACCACACAGATTTGAAATTTTGTAACCTCAAGAAATAAAATCATAAAATATTTTGAAGAAGTTATGTTTAGTCTTAAATAAACAGAGATGCCAATGGCAAAAACAACTGAAATCGAGATGACCCCCCCCCCCTGCACGCATGTGTGTGCAGAGAGGGCAGGGCAAAAAGCAACATTTTTTTTTTTTTTAAACTTAAAGTCAAAATAAAGAGAAGGAGACAGGAAGTCGTTCTTTGATAAAACAAAAGTCATCTATCTCGTCTGTCCCCATCATGAATCGTTTGAAGCATTATTCATCACGGCAAAGTAAAAAATTTTAAATTTAAAAATAGGGAACTGTCATGCGAGGGAAAGGGAAAGCACGGCAAGACATGACAAGATGGAAAGAGGAAACAAAAAAATAACACAAAAAGAGAAAGAAAGATCAAGCAAGAGAAAGAAATAAAATCCAGCCAAATAGCGACGAAAAAATAATTCAGTTTTTTATTATTAAAAAAAAAGCAGATTTTGACTAAAAAGCGGAATTCCGCTAAAAAGCAGAGAACTCACATCCCTGAATAAAAGACATATCTGTGTGTGTGTGCGATTAGTCAACGGCATCAGTTGAAAGAATTCCAGAGATTCGCAAAGAATACCATTTAGAAGAGAAAGTCTGGAAGTTTGCCAATCTGTGCAAACTGTCCAAGTTCCCACAAGCAGATAAGTGTATGAAGGGAGAAGAAATGCTCAATCTCCCACACAAGCTCTTGTTAAAAGTAACAATACATTTTATTTAAAGACGGATGGGCGGACGGTGAGAGTGTTGAAAAGGCAATGGAAGGAGTACATCAAGGACTACATAAGTAGTCTTATACAATAGATTGACGTCTTCTAGGAGCACAATGCTCACAGCTGACATCAATAATAAAACACTTGTCTTAATACGAATTCCACATTTGGATTGGTGAATAAAGCGAAAAGAAGACGACAAAAACATTCCGCAATATTGTTTATAATCTTCCTGCCAATCATTTCACTCCTGCAGCGCTGACCACAAGCTGCGGAAGAAATGCACTTAGGCTAAAGATTCCTAAATAGCCTCCGCCAAATGAGGGGGGGGGGGTGTCGTGATTTGCATGATTTATTCTTACATTGGTGACCTCATCCCCTCGGACCGTAGAGTCGAAATCTTCCAGCTGCTACATCACACTCAAATCTTTTTTCGGAAAAGTCTATAATGACCAAGATATATACTTAAATCTACATCTAATCAGCATCATATTCGGTTTAACGTTCGTTTCACATGCTGGCTTTTAAAAACGGTCTTACATCTACTGACCCCAAAACTCATTTATTCTTTCAATATGACCATACTATAAAAGTCGCTTGTTCTGCAAGGTCAGTTCACAACAGAAGCCAATCCAAGAAAAAACACAGGAGGAAATGATAAGGATGAACTTGATAGAAAAAGGGATCAATAAAGACCTGGTCAGAGATAGGTTGGTTTGGAAATCAATTTCTAAAAGCAGTCCAGCATGTAAAACAGACGTTAAACCGATGATGATGATGATATCAATTTTTTAAGATTTAATGTTAATATTCGATTTTACAAATAAAATCGAATTCTTATTGGTTTTTAGTCAATAAATTGATTTTAAAGTTTTTTGTTTATTCTCATCAATTTTGTGAGATTGGGAAAAATCAATTGGATTGAAATTATAAATATAACTGGAATATTACCTGTCCAAAGACGGATAAAATTAATTCTACAAACAGGAAAGTGTAACACCACTTTTATGTGCCTTTACAAAGATTAAAATCAAGATATTGTAGTGTGAACTTGCGTTTGTGTGCGTTCACTGCGTAGGCTGTGGGTATCCACTCATCTTTGTCCGAATTCAGTGCTTGATTTCGACACTGGTCGCAGTGTCAATAATATGGTCTCAGTTAATGCTGTAATAAAAAGAAATTTCCTTCCAAATAAAATCACAACTCCAGGAAATTACGTTGTATTCTGAGATGCTGCAATGATACTCGTTTTCTTCTACCGAATTACACGTTTGCAAATCAAGACAAACGTATCTTCAAACTGAACACAAAAAATCCATCAGCTTCAGGCCCAAAGGCTCATCTGTCTCTGAGACACACAGAAACTAACTGAACCCCCTCTGCCTGTATTGTTGGAATATATCTAGATATTGGTCTACACAGCCAGCCTATTACAAAAATTAATGGTCTTTTTATCACTGGACATAAAAATCTACTGACCAGGTGGTCTCTAATTAGGAGTGGACATTAATTTTTCTACGGTTTTAAAGTGTTTGATTTCTCAGGATGAAGCCCCGTTCAAAAATGCAATAACTTTTCCAAGTAGATAAATAACATTTTTGGTGGTTAAATCTCGAGCCAGATATTTTTCCTCATCACCGGCCTGTCGTCTGCATTCATTACAATGATCTATTCCACTAAACATGCAGCATTGCGCATGTTCACAATGCTACTAAACCTTATGTCTAGAATCCTTATTCCAATTTTGATCAAAATCCATTACAAAATTTTTATTCCAGAGAGATGTCTAAAATTTAAGGCTTAAGCTTAAGGAGTCTTAAGAAAAAATTAGAAATTCAAGGAATCAACACAATTGGTGTCTAATAACTATAGATTAAATTCAATGCAAATCTGAAATATTTAAATTTTCAAATATTATACTCCATAAAAACCCTTTAAAATACTCCAAACAAACTGAAATTTGGACAATATTTACTAATTGATGTCTAATACCTATTATTAAAATTTCACAAAAATCTGGGGTATCTGAATTTTCACAAGGGGCTTCCACCCACTTTTTAACCCCTAAATTGAACTAAATGTAGCCCACACTAGGACCCTTTATACCTATTAGCTGTGTTTTAAAATTCATAATGATCAGTTAATTAGTTTAGGATAGAATCCTGTACATAGAAATATATAAACATATGCATGACTTAAAGAGATATACATGACTTATAGAGATATGCAATATACTCAATATTGGTCTTCGACTCCGTCCATTCCACGTAGTGGGGAAAGAAGATCTCTGAACCACGTCTGCTCTCTTTCAGACCCAAAACCCAAGAGGCTGTCTCTAGTTTACTATTTGTCCTCAAAACGAAGAGAAAGTTTATTTTAATTCATGAAAAATGATAAATTGATTTTCAAATCAAGTCGTTTTGTTTAAGAAAAGGACAACTAAATTTTTTGTGTCATTATCAAATTAGATAATGACACAAAAAAAATTTAGTTGGGGGGGAGGGGGTAAGTCAAAATCGACCAATTTTCAACGAAGCCGACCACTAAAGTAATTGTGCTCTGACTCAACAGCGCTCTTTTACATTACCTGAGATGAAATCTGGTAACACCCAAAATACGTCCGACTCAAAATGAACTTGTCTTACCTGCAAAAAAGAAAAGATTCAAAATATCAGTATAAAAACTCAGAAATATTGTCAGCTTTTCTATTTGGTTTCTATCATTTAGAAAACAAAATAAAAACACTTAATACAGAAAGTAGAATAAAAAATCTGATTAAAAAATAACAGGATGAAAATATTAAATACTATTATTAGTAAGTATTTGGCTTAATTTAAAGCCAAATACTTACTAATACTTGTTTGCCACCTTCCTATCCTGATTCATATCTTCATCGACTTCCAGCATTTTTCTCAGTTCTCATACAAATCAGGATCTAAAAAGGAGTCAGAGTTAAAATAGAGTTAGAGTAGAATTCGTACGAATACTATTAATCGGAGTAGAACGCGTAAAAACAAAAATAGTCAAAGTCAGATTTTTTAACCTCCGAGGAATCAACTGACAGTCTGAAGATTGGAAGATTTTTAAATTAGGAGTCAAAGTGGGATATTTTGGAATTCTAGGAGTCAGAGTCGGAGCTTATATTCTTGTATTTTATTTTTGTAATTTTTTACCATCTTCCCATTTATTTATATCTTCACATGCATTCTACATTTTTTTTCATTTCACATTCAAATCAGGTACGTGGAGTCGGAGGTTTTCAAAGGAGTCAGATTCCGAGTTGGACTCGCAAGAATAGTCGGAGTGAGATTTTTAATCTCGGAAGAATCAGCAGACAGTTTGAATATTGGAAAACCTTAAAATAAAGAGTCGGGGTCGGATATTTTGGAATCGTCGAAGTCAGAGTCAGACCTCCTACTTTCAGACTCCGCAACTCTGATACAAATGCAACCAAGAATTGGTTGATTGAAATTTACACACTTTAGCAACATAAACGAAATCTACAAAAAACAAATTAACACCTCACAAAGAAAATGGAAATTTTAAACAAGAAACATTAATAATTCCTCTTTTTTTCTAAACCATCAGAATGAAATTTCTTAATTAGATGCAACACCAAAATAAAAATGCGAAATTAAAATGTCAGAAAATATTTGGAAAAACATTTTTATTATTTCTTTTTGTTATTTTACATTTCTATCTCCATTCAGACTTGTTAATAATACGCAAAAAAAAACCCCTAAGAATTCTACTGTTTTTGTTACTTTCACTATAAACAGAATACAAAATACACTTGTTGAAGGTCACACGTCGCCTTGTTGAAGGTCATCCATCTGTTACACAACATCCTGTCTTGTTACTAACAAAATGTGTGACCTGAGAGCAGGCCGTAACACATTTACGATTAAAAAACTTAAATTGACATTCCAAAAAGTTAACATTGTTGTTATTAAATAGGCCGAGATCCCACCCACACACAAAAAGACCCCACCCCTAAGTCCAACCCTTTCCTCAGTATGGTAGGAAGAGTGGCAAGGTGGTAGTGTCCACATAAATACACTAGATGAACTCGACAATCAGCTAAATCCCATCCATTCACTGTGGAGGTCCCCAAATGCCGGAGAGCCTTCTACTTCACTAGCTTCTTTCCTCGTGCTGCTGGCCTCTGGAATTCCCTCCCTGCTCCCTGTTTCTCAGACTGTACTGACATGCAGAGGTTTAAAACTAATGTAAACAGACAGCTTGCTACACTGTTCCCAACTTGGGGTGACCCCCAAAACCTACACCTTAATTCTCAGTAACCCCTTACGTCTACAGTGGCAACTTGCCTTGTTTGAGGTGAACTAAGTTAAAAAAAATAATTAAAAATAAATTTCTCAGGAAATATTTCAAGATACTCATGGACCGATCTTGAATAATGTCGATGGGGCCTCATCTTGTTGAAAAATAGATATTATGAACACAAGTGTAATAATATAACTGATCCCTAAGCCTATTCCACATGCTGTCCACCTACTTTTGGACTCCCCTATATATATGAGAGAGAGAGAGAGAGAAAGAGAGAGTGGGAGAGAGAAAGAGTGGGAGAGAGAAAGAGAGAAAGAGAGAGAGAGAGTGGGAAGATGGATGTTAGATTTCTTTCTATCAAACTAATATATATATATATATATATATAATATTTATAAATAAATATTATATAATTTATACCTACAAACGCTAGCGTTTCAAGCTTATTGCTCTCATCAGTGTAGGAAGTAACAATTTCAGACGGCCGGGAGGCGCGAATCCGGTTCACAGAGTCAGACTATAGTCTGCAAGCACCCACCATATCCAGAAACTGTCACGTAATTAAGGGAATTAAAGATCTATATGAACCTAGAAGTGGACACAGATAGAAGACTAGTTGAGAGTGTTCGACGAACGTATTTGGAACTTTGTACGTGGTTTACATTATATATATATATATATATATATATATATATATATTGAACCCCGTCAAATGTTATGAAGAAGAGATTCACACCATTTCCACTAAAAACCTGTTTTTATTTCCAGCCTACATGCATTTATTTCCTGGGGTGGCTATCTTCAGTGCTCGTATATAAACAAAGAAAAACAATGAAAAAAAGAAAAAAGGAAATTTTTCATGAACGTAAAGCCTGGATTACAGTCCATACTCATCATCATTTGTTCTTCTTTGTTTAACTAATGGAAGTTGTTAACTCGTAAAATTACAAGTCGCAGCATCCACGCGCCATGTGCGTTTATCTATTAGTTTTTTAAATCGTTCATCATCGACTTAGATATTCATTCTAAATCACAGGAAATATAAATAAATGTCTTAACTAACCGTTTTTTTGTTGTTCAGACCTATTTATTTCTTATCTTCCTAACATTTGACGTGGTTTTAAATTAAATTAAAATATTTTATACCATAGCTCTAGCCTCACACTATTGAGCTTTTATAATTGCTTTATCTTATAAAATTTATATTTTAAATATAAAAACTTTATATATATATATATATATATATATATTACTATTTCATGTATCCACATAAAATTTTATAAGGAGATATAATTTTTATGTATCAATTTTCAGTATTTACTTCAACAGTGCTCGATACGTAAATAGAGCTAGATAGTAAGCTATGAAAACATATTTATACCAATTAAGCTACACAGAGGGTCCCGTGTTTCATCCCCGGGAGGAATCTTCAGGCTAAAATTTTAGCCTGAAGATTCCCTTAATTGCCATAAATATATTTTCATAGCTTAGCCTGGAGATTACCTCCGGGGATGAAATGCGGGAGCCTCTGTGTAGCTTAATTGCCATAAATATATTTTCATAGCTTACTATATATATATATATATATATATATATATATATATAGTTAGTCATAAATTAGATTGGTAGAAAGAAATTTATTTAAAAGTCTTCAGATATTGAAAATAAGAGCATTATAATTTATTAATAGTGTTATAGAAGATTAAAAACAGTACTCTTCAAAGTGACCGATGATAGCCAGTGAAATTCGCCGACTTGAAACCGACGGTATCATATTGAATTGACATAATTTTCTGTAATACTTAATATATAAATATATAATAATATTGGGAGATTTTTTTTTATAGAATTGTGCCCATGTTAGTTGTGTTAGCAGACACCCTTGACTGCTTTTACTTTCTTCATTATTTCTCATGTTCACACTGACTTTGCCATTTCACTTTCGAGCACGACCTGCCTTCGCCTTTCCTAATCAATAATCACCTTTGACCCCCTTAACCTTCACTCTCTCACCCTTCGATTGACCCTGATCCGTTCTCACCTTAATCACCTCTCGTCACAGCCATTCCAATTTCTGACCAATAAAATCATCTCACCTACAGAGGAACGGGTTAACATGATTGATGGACATCAGAATTAAGCTGAACATGTGTTTCACTCTTCACTACAAATCACATCAGATCGAGGCAAATCTTTTGAGATTAGGCTTTGTGTGTTAGCAACGGTTACTTAAGACTAACATTTTCATCAGTTTCTGTTTTGGAGATACGAAGATGAAGAACAAATCACTATCTTTCTCGGAATTGGTCAGAATTCTTTCTTTCAAAGGTCTTCACATCTCATCATTATCATCAGCTTCCCATCTCATCATTATCATCAGCACCATATTCAGTTTAATGTCCATTTTACAGCTTTTAGAAATTGACTTTCAAACCAACCTATCTGGCCAGGTCTTTATTTACCCCTCTTTCTCTCAAGCTCATCCTTATCACTTCCTCCCATATTTTCCTTGCCCTCCCCCTGTTAACTGAATATGTTACGTCACTTGTTACTATTTACTTGCCTCCTCGTGAGGGCAAAATTAGACATAAAGTCGGTTTTTAATGTGGGGAAAATCCAGCTCCCCATAAAGGGGCACTCTGGATTGGAATAAAAATTTAAATTACCCCAGTCTAGAAGGACTTCTCATTCACTGACCGAGGACAGAATAGACTAAGTGTAGCATCAGAACAGATACTACACTTTGTTCTGAGCCAAAGGCCAAATTGTACTACATCTGCTAACCCAAGAACTCTCATCCATTTTTTCAACGTGGCCATACCATCAAAGTCTCCTGTTCTGCACACATATCTCTATACTGTCCATACTTAATCTTGCTCTGAGGTCATCGGATCTAAGCCTGTCTTTAAAACTCACATTACACATCCATCATATCATTCTCATATAATTTCTCTTCATGCAACGCATGTCCTCAACCCTCGTTGAGCCAGTTTCGCTTCCATATATCATCACACTGCATACACATGCCTGATAGACTCTTGGTCAAGAATGGTAACACTCTGCTGGTTAGTAATGAAAGAAGTCTATGACACACATTACTATGAGACTGTTTCCCTGCAGACTGCAACATGGTCGTCTTCGAATCCAATGTTAACCAATACTTGTCATAAACCGACCTTACAAGAATTAAATTTTGTTCATTCCATTCATAATGCTATTACTAGTCATTCAATTGACAATTTGGGCTCGGAGCAAAGTGTAGTATCTGTTCTCATACTACACTTCAGCTTTTCTGTTCTTGGTCAGTGAAAGAGAAAGAAATCCTTCTAGACTGCCGCAATTTTAATTTTTGTCCCAATCCAGAGTACTCCTTTTATTGAGAGCTGGGTTTTCCCCATATTAAAAACTGACCTTGTGGGGAGGCAAGTAAATAGACATAAATCCATCCATCTCATTAACCTTTATCCTCGAGTGGCTTTTGGCCATGATAAGTGGTGACTCATTAGTAAAAAAAAAAAAAAAAAAAAAAAAAAAAAAAGAAATAACGTTTTTGTTTTATTATGTATAATCTACAAGTATTTTTGTGTCGTATAATGATGTTTTTAGTTTTTAGGGACGACCAAATAAACTAAAATTATTATCCATCTCTCTCGAAGACTAGCCCAGTCTAATACTCGAAACCAGGAGTCAGCAATTTTTGCAGGCGTCATAATGTCTAAGATAGAAAGAGAGAAAACTAAAACAGTAAGATTTGAGAAGAAGCTGAAAGCGACGAGAAAAAACAACAGCACAAGACGGAACAAGTGAAAAAACTAGGATAGGGCATTGAGAGTATACATATCTGAAATATCTATTGCTAGCATGGCTACCAAGTGTTGCCCGGGAGCATGGACAACAAAAGATAACAGTTAAAAAGTGTGTGTAACATCATTTTCTTAAAACTTCTCTCTCTACCCCCTCCCCCTCTCTGTATCATATTTGTCACATCAAAGATTGATGGAAAAAGAAATCACTCTAAATGTTGACACCCTCTCCTGACTTATGTAGTTCCTTTTGATACTAAAAGAATGACTTTTAGAAAAAAAATAGGTGTCCTTATTCTGTCCTGATATACTGGAAAAGGATATATCAGCTTTGTGGGTGTGTCTTGCGTGCCCTCTCTGACTTTTAGGTGAACACATACATGAACACAGAACTGCCCTTTATGTAATAGACTAGACCCTTCGGACATAGACGATTTATCTATTATCTAATATATATATATATATATATATATATATATTAATCAGTTGGGCAACTTTTAAGCATCGTCAAGTGAAAATTATGAAATCAGATTGAAAAACCAGATTACGCAATGCAAGATTTTTTTCAAATAAATGAAACATTTATTTTTCCTTTTAATCATATATTTCGACATAAACATGTCATCTTCAGAGTGTACAGATACTTTTTTCTTTTCTTTTTCTCATTGTCGATATTTCTCGATCAGCAAAGCCGACAGGGAAATCACGATACCTACCGATGGTAATGGAGTGAATTTGTAAATCCGATTAGTCTTAGCAACATGCTGGCACGTGCATGTTTAATAAATCAGTTGAGCTACTTTGAGAATCGTCAAGTTAAAATTATAAAATCAAATTGAAAAAACAGATTACGCGATGCAAGATTTTTTTTCCAAATCGAAGGATCTCGACAATTAACAAAACAAAAAAATGTCTGTACACACTAAAGATGACATGTTTATGTCGAAATATATGATTAAAATAAAAAAATAAATGTTTCATTTATTTGAAAAAAAATCTTGCATTGCATAATCTGTTCTGTCTTAAGTTAGGGGGAGAAATGTTTCTTAGACTGAGACAATTTTTACTTTTGTTCAATCCAGAGTAGTGATGGGACGATTATAATATTTTTTCCGATTCTGTTCAAAATTCCCGATTCCTATTCTAAAATCGCCTAAAAAAGTAGAATTTCATTGGTTTTTTTTTTGGGGGGGGGGATTGATTTAAATGTAGATATAATCTTCTTTATCTATTGTATCCAAGATTTTTATAAACTCATTGTTCGATTTTCATCTATATTTTTCACTTGTGCTATTTTTTACTATTTATCCACTCGTGCCATATTTTCTGGTGCCATTTTTACTTAGATTCGTTATTATGATTTATAAATTTTTGTTTTGCTAATAAAAATCAATAAATATTTATCATTAGTACTAGCAATGAAAAATGAAGTTTTAAACAAAATCAAAAATTAAAAGAATCGTTTTTGGATTCAAAAATTAAGCTCAATTTTTCAGATTCTGATTCTGATACCCCCAAAAGTTCTGAGTTTTCCGATTCCCGATTCCAGTTAATCGTCTTAACACTAATCCAGAGTGCCCCATTTGGGGGAGCTGGATTTACCCACATTAAAAACCAACATTGCATCTTACTTCGCCCTCGTGGGGAAGCAAATAAATAGGCAGTGTACATATTTTTCTACTTAAAAATAGCTTGTTGTAAGTTCAAACGGAGATGTCAGAAATGGTTGGTAAAATTAAGCATAAAATTAGAAAAAGGAAATTTCTTTTTGGATTTTCAATATTTTATTTATAAAATCATAAATTAGAAAAAGGAAATTTCTTTTTGGATTTTCCATATTTTATTTATAAAATCATAAATTAGAAAAAGGAAATTTCTTTTTGGATTTTCCATATTTTATTTATAAAATCATAAATTAGAAAAAGGAAATTTCTTTTTGGATTTTCCATATTTTATTTATAAAATCATAAATTAGAAAAAGGAAATTTCTTTTTGGATTTTCAATATTTTATTCATAAAATCACAAATTAGAAAAAGGAAATTTCTTTTTGGATTTTCAATATTTTATTCATAAAATCACAAATGAATAAAACACAAAGGAATCCAAGTTTTTGTTTTGGAGACAACAAAGAAACTGAAAAAAGACTGATGAGAAATGTCATCTAGACTTGCAAAAAATTGATTATTTAAATTCCACGAATGACGCATCTATAATATATATGCTGAGTGTCTCTTTCTTTGTCCAGGGATGTAATCAAAAACAAAGACGTGTGTGTAAAAGTGTTTGGTCTTATAAAATGCAATAATAAAAATTATATTTTCTTAAGACAAAAATGTCTCCTCCCTTCTTTATCCAGTCATTTTTTTAAAACTTTATTTCACCTCAAACAAGGGGGCACATTGCCACTAAGACATAAGGCGCTACTGTGAATTGGGGACCATACCTTCAGGGGCATCCTAAACAGAGAATTGAGCAGCGAGATGTCTGTTCAGATTACATTTACATTTCTGCATGTTAGTACAGTCAGGGATGCAGGAAACAGAGAGAGAATTCCAAAGGCTAGCAGTTTGAGTGAAGAGTAGAAAGCTTTCCGGCATCTGGGAACCTCTACAGTGAAGGGGTTAGATTTTGCTGCTTGTCGGGTTGGTTATCAGTCCAGCAGACTTATTTCTTTTTCACTGGAACCAAGACAACACTTTCTCTGATAAAAGCAGAGAAGTAATGCCGATAAGACACTTAGCCCCCTCCCCCACCCCAGAACAAGGAGAAATGTCATTGGTTATCTAAATTCTTCAAATGAGGAATCTATAATATACATGCTGTGTGTCTGTTTCTTTTTTCAGGGATGTAATCGTAAACAAAGACCTATACTAAGATCAAAAACAACTTTTCTCAAATATACAAGGAGTTCAAATGGCAGTATTAATTTTGGGTGAAAATTTTTTTGCATTAATATCGTGGGTACACATTTGCGGCAGACATTCATAAACAGCAAAAAATTACAAAAGAATAAAAATTGTAATATGGGGTTCAGGGGTGGGAGCATAACTATACAAAGGTTCTCATTCATTTTCTGGTAACTATAACCTGGCTGGTAATAGAGACCGCGAAAAAGAGGAGCGGTCTCTATTACCAGCCTCGATAACCGACGGACAAAACCTGGTCAACCACACCGGTAGGTTACCTGTTCTCACCCCCTGTTGTGGTTGATGTGCCACCTTCAAGTTTAACTTGGTTTCCCATCTCCTAACGAAGACTAAAGATGGTTAAAGCGTCTTAGTTGATCGGTTCTGGCTTTGCCATGTTGCGTTTGTTTGATCCAAAGTCAAAATTTTGTATCCTTTTCAGAAGGTGTCAAATTGAATGAGAATGCATGGAAGAGGAGCGTTCGTCATAAAAGAGGGAGTAAGAGCAAGAGAGAGAGGGAAAGAGAGAGAGAGAGAGGGAGAAAGAGCGAGAGAGGGAGAAAGAGCGAGAGAGAGAGGGAAAGAGAGAGAGAGAGGGAGAAAAAGCGAGAGAAGGAGAAAGAGCGAGAGAGAGAGAGGGAGAAAGGGCGAGAGAGGGAGAGGGAGAAAGAGCGAGAGTGAAAGAGAGAGAGTGAGGAAGAGCAAGAGAGAGAGAGAGAGTGAGGAAGAGCGAGAGAGAGGAAGGAAGAACAAGAGAGAGGAAGGAAGAACAAGAGAGAGTGAGAGAGGGAGGGAGAGAGAGGGAGAAAGAGCAATAAGAGAGAAGGAAAAGGCGGAATAAGAGAGCGATAGAGAGAAAAGGAAAGAGAGCACAAAGAGAGAGGGAGAGAGAGAGAGAGAGAGAGAAAAAGAAAGAGAGAGAGAGAGAGAGAGAGAGATCAGGTAGTTTTTCACTGAAGGAATGTATGAAATGATTGACAGATAGAAAAATAAAAGGAAATTCCCAGGCAGATTTGAAACAACCAACCCTACAAGTACGCGGTCGCGGCCGGCGAGTCACCATGGCACAGATTTGATGGATCAGAAGACAGGCCAGGTAGGGGAAGAGGATGCCGGATTGACAGATGGACATAATGAAAACAAAACAGCTAAAGTAAAAAATTTTGACAATTACCGGAAGTTCATCAACCACCATCCCACCCCACCCCCACTCTCACCATTTCACTTAAAAAACGGCAAGAAAAAATTCATACTAATAGTTTTCTAGACGACATCCACTCCAAAAATGTTTAAAAAGTGTTTGTTTTTTGACTAATGGGTCACCACTTGTGGATAAGGGTTAATGAGATGGATGGATTGACAGTTGAATGATGATGTAGACTGAGAGAATTGAAAATCTCCACATGCCAACCATTCAAAACAGCCGACCCAGAAAACAGCAATTCTTCTCCCTTTATCAGAAAGATCACTAATAGGATGTTTAGACTAAACAGCAAAATAGGTGATAGCGAGTTACGAGGCTGATGAAATTGAAACCCAACGTTTATTTTTTATTCTCATATAGTTGTGCTTTGTTTTCAGGTCTGAGAGAATATACAGTTAATTTTTTTTTTGTCTTTTTTTGCATGATTTACATAACATATGCATGTATATTTCAATAAGAAAAATAAAGTTCTGCATCATGTCTTTATTTTTATTTTTTTTTAAAAGCAGGTGAAGCGCTCTTGAGCCTTGGTAGGCAATCACCTGAAGTTTACTTGACATAAATATAGTTTCATACTATTACTAAGTCTACTTACATATTGAGCACTACTGAAGTAAATGCTGAAAATATATATATTATATTACCTTATAATATTATATGTGTACATCAGCACCTGTCCCGTACCTTAGTAGTGCAAGCTTCTGACTATCGACTAGATGGTTGGCGGTTCAATTCCTAGCCTAGCTGCATTGAAGAGCTGTGATACAGCGAAACAGTCTGTCTGTGGATGACTATATAAGCCCCTCTTCTCTGGTTGAGCACTGTCGTTAAATGATATCGCCTGCTAGAGCACTGCAAAAGTGGTGGTCAATGTTTATATAAAAAAAAACATTGCAGATATCATTTACCATCAGCGCCTGTCCTGTTGCTTAGTGGTGAGAGCTGCCGATTATTGACTCGACTTGATGGTTGAACGTTTGATCCCTAGCTTGGAATGGGTGCTAATCTAGTACGAACTAAAGAACTGTGATACAGTGAAACAGTGTCTGTGGATGATGATTATATACATAGATATATATAAAATCCTTCCGGCACTGTATAGAAGCATGACGGAGGAGGATGGAAAAGTTCATTTAATCAGGAGGGGATAGTTTTCTAAAAAGAGAAACTATATAGTTTCTTGTTTGAAATTGAAATAAATTGTTTGTGATACAAGTCCCATTACTTTTTAGACAACACATATAGAGAGATAGAGAGGATGGGTAGATAGATGGAGACACAAAAACACATTATATAATTAGATTGAGGTTTTTTTTTTGTTGCTTTTTCTGCTCCTTATTAAACTGTCTGGCTTCTGGCTGATGCATTCTTTGTTTTAAAATTGAATTCCATGTGGAATAACGAATGAAATCGAAGCCTGGACAAAACTGAACACTGCCATTTATAATGAGAATGAGCGAAAGACAATGTCAATAATTGATGAAGAATGCGATTTTTTCTACCTCAAGACAAACACCGCCTCTTCAAATACAAATACTGGCCTGTCTGGTTAAAATAAAGATTTTAAAAGTATTCCATATTCTGATATAATGTTTGTTTGCTGCGAGAGAAAGACGGACAATTGTAAATTGGTTTCCGATGAAACTGCATGGATTTCTGTAGATTCTTAGTCGTTACAACTTATGGACAAAAACATCATCATCAGATTCCATTAAAAGTTCGTTTTGCATGCTAGCATGTGTTGGGCGGCTTTTAGAAATTGACTTCCAAACTAACCTATCTCTGCCAGGTCTTTATTTATCCCCCTTTCTCTCAAGTCCATCTTTATCACTTTCTCCAATGTTTTCCTTGGCCATCACCTGCCAATTGACCCTGATACCTCAACTGTTTTACATCAACTTAACCAAGCTCTATCATCCATTCTTCCATCACTATCATCGGCTTAATGTCCGTTATACATGCTGGTGTGTGTTGGACGGCTTTTAGAAACTGACGTTCAAACTAACTAATATTAGTGTTACATTTTTACAAAATTGATAAAGCTTTTATTTTATTGGTGTTAATGGTAGAACGCAAGTTAAGTTTAACATTTTTTAATATTGATGTTGTTGTTGTTAATGGTAGAATGCAAGTGAAGTTTCACATTTTTAAATGGTGTGTTGTAAATGTTGCTGTTGTTGTTGTTGTTAATGGTAGAATGCAAGTGAAGTTTCACATTTTTGAATGGTGCGTTGTTGATGTTGTTGTTAATGGTAGAACGCAAGTGAAGTTTCACATTTTTGAATGGTGTGTTGTAAATGTTTCTGTTGTTGTTAATGTTAGAATTCAAGTGAAGTTTGGAAACAAAACTAACGTGTATGGAGAAAATAGCTGATCAGGTTTTGTTGATGACGTGTGGTTTCGAATACAAAAGAAAATGTTCAAATAAATGAGTGATATCTCCGCATCTCTTAGGCAAACATGACGGCAGAGTCCCTATTTACTTGCCTCTTCACAAGGGCAAAGTTCGACAAAAGGTCTTTTTATGTGGGGAATATCTAGCTCCCCAAAATATATACTATAACTACGGATATATTTAACTTCTTTTTTAATTTAGTACTGGTACAGTTTGTGACCCATGCTAAAATCGACTCTTCGTCGGCATTTTCTGGCTGTGTACGTGTTTTGTTTCAATAAATGTTTTATTTTTTATTGGTACAGCTTTTGAACCAGACCAGTTTGGGTTAATTATGGGTTAGCATGAAAAAGTTTTTTTACATTTTTTTGTTTAGGGTTGAAGTGAAAAAGAAAAAAGTTTTTTTTACATTTTTTGTTAAGGGTTAGGGATTATTGTAAGAAATGAAACAATTTATTTTAACATTTTTTGTTTAGGGTTAGGGATTAGGGTAAAAAATGAAAAAGTTTTTTTTTTACATTTTTTGTTTAAGGTTAGTGATTAACGTAAAAAAAATGAAACAGTTTTTTTTTACATTTTTTGTTTAGGGTTAGGGATTAGGGTAAAAAACGAAAAAGTTTTATTTTGTTTAGGGTTGAGGGTGAAAAAGAAAAAAACAGTTTTTTAACATTTTTTGTTTAGGGTTAGGGATTAGGGTAAAAAATGAAACAGTTTTTTTTTACATTTTTTGTTTAAGGTTAGTGATTAACGTAAAAAAAAATGAAACAGTTTTTTTTACATTTTTTGTTTAGGGTTAGGGATTAGGGTAAAAAACGAAAAAGTTTTATTTTGTTTAGGGTTGAGGGTGAAAAAGAAAAAAAAAAGTTTTTTAACATTTTTTGTTTAGGGTTAGGGATTAGGGTAAAAAATGAAACAGTTTTTTTTTACATTTTTTGTTTAAGGTTAGTGATTAACGTAAAAAAAATGAAACAGTTTTTTTTTACATTTTTTGTTTAGGGTTAGGGATTAGGGTAAAAAACGAAAAAGTTTTATTTTGTTTAGGGTTGAGGGTGAAAAAGAAAAAAACAGTTTTTTTTACATTTTTTGTTTAGGGTTAGGGATTAGGGTAAAAAATGAAACAGTTTTTTTTTTTTTTTACATGTTTTAGTTCTTCTGGAGACTGAATTATCTGTCCTAAAGAGCTTGAATTCATTATCGCTTTAATCAATTGCCTGAATTTAATGAATTTTACGATTTACTTAATTCGCAATTGAAAATTGTCATCTGCCACAATCTTATTGGCTAAGCACGTAAGCATCTTCTGGCTGTTTACGTAAACTTCTGGAAGATGCCGACGAAAAGTCGGTTTCAGCATGGGTTAAAAACTGTACCAGTACCTTTTTTTTTTACTAATGAGTCACCACTTATTAAGACCCAAAGGCCACTCGAGGGAGTAAGTTAATGAGTTTGTCAGGTGGACCATGATACAACGCCGTGAGAGTTGGTAACGATGGTCGAAACTGAGCAGAATTTGATTATTTGCGAGGATGGCTCAGCAAGAATTAATGTGCAAGTCCATATGCATAGTCTATAATTAAGGCTGTGGCCTGTATCCCGGCTGAGAAAACTTAATCTGGCCCACACATCAACAGGAATGTAAATCTACCTTTAGGGGAGTATTTCGTCCCAACATGTAGTCACGGTCTCCGCAGTCACCCACAGAAGATGTACGATAATCGTTTTTATCTCAACAGAAGAAAGGCAGCATTCTATGTGTTTTTGCTCCCTGGAACAGCTTGACAGAGGAGGTCATGATGATGCTTACCATATCCAGGTTTAAAGTCGCCTTCGACAAACATACATATGGTATATCGATGCAATATCTTTTCTCTTTTTACATGGCTTGCTGCACTTTGCTATTTTTTTTGCCAATAAAATTGATTGACATGAACAAAAATTTACAAGAAAGTTTGAAAAACAAAAAAATCTCTTTACCCATATCCAAAATATTTCTACCACTATACGTTTAATAAAAAAAAACCCAGACGACCCAATTCTACACATGAGAATCTACAATAAATAACGTTTCATGGCATTAATGACCTTATAGGATAGATATGCGGTTAAAAACAACCAACAAAACAAACAAAAGTTGCCCATGCATAGTCAATTCGTCTAGGAGAGGGAAAACTCTTAAATAAAACCAGTTGTGGTTGTCTGAGGGCTCTATCATTTATCATTCCTATCTGTCTCCTTGAAAAACCATGAAAACCAACAGAAATGTTTAGATTTCAAGTGTTTATGCTTCCACTATCAAAAGGGTTGATATGGCATAAAAATAACACGACCGTAACCAAATGGTTGAACAAAATTGAAATGGTGGGATACGGTTTATTTTGATAATAGCGAGCCAGATTATCGGGAAAGAATCCAAAATGGTATCTCAATTCTGACTGGCAAGAATTTCTCAAATGTTTTTCAAACTGAAGATGCTTTCATTCAATTTGCGGTCTTTGAACGTAGAATCTTCAAAAAATGATAACGAACAAATCCTACCCAGGGGGAAGAGAAAGGGAGAGAGAAAGAGAAAGAGAGGGAGAGAGAAAGAGAGGGAAGAGATAGACAGCGATAGAGAGAGAAAGAGAGGTAGCGAAAGAGAGGGGGAGAGAGAAAAAGAGAGGGAGAGAGAGCAGGGAGAAGGAGAAAGAAGTATAGAGAAACTAAAGAGAGAAGGCGATAGTGAGGAAGAGAAGAGGGGAGAGGAACAGGGAGAAAGAGGAAGATGGAGAGAGAAAAGGACTGAAATGGAGAGAGAAAGAGAGGGGGAGAGAAAGAGTCTCAAATAACCTTTCGATTTTTTATTGTTATTGTAAGTTGAGAAGCCTTTGTCTGTGCCCTTACGTCATCTTATTACACATAAGCTATGACCCAGAGAGTATTCTTAGACTATCTGTAGTGTAAGTCACATTTGGTGGAAATCGAACCAATAGTCTTTGAATCTAAAACAGTTTATTTACACAAAGAAAGAGTAAGGAGTTCTTCCCTTGCATTAAGAAGGGAAGAAGTTCAATTTACAAAAATAAGAGTAAAATGGAATAATGACCGAAAATTGCCACTTCCGGCTAAGAATGTGTTCAGCAGTCAGTGGTGAATTGTGAAAGTCAGTTGCCGCTATATTATGTTCCAGCCAAGGGCTTTGTTAACTATTCTTATTTTGGGACAAAAACACATTTTGTTTTGTTCATTAAATTGATAGATGAAAGTACAGAATAGTTAACAAAGCCCCCTCCCCTCTTCATGTTAAGAATGGCTTTCTAAATAATAACGTTACTATTTAGAAAGCCATTCTTAACATGGGGGAGGGGAGTAGCTTTGTTAAAAATATTTCTGGTGAGTATTTGTAAAATAGAAAACATTCCAATTATGATAAATATATTTGTAATAAAAATAGAATTCAAAATTTCCAATGAAAGAAATCATTTTTCACAATTTCTTCTGTGTTGGTCTAAGTTTTGGTATTGTAAAATACACAGGGAACTGATTTTCACACTTCACTACTGAACACATTCTTAGCCGGAAGTGGCAAGTCTCGGTCGTTATGCCATTTTACCAAACTAAGATTAATCATAGCATTCATGCACAACTGGAACCATATATTATTTAAAGACAGGTTTCTATTATTTCTCAATTTAAACAATTTCTTTCTTATATAAGATAAAGAATAAAACACAAATAAGAAAAATTTCTAAACTTGATGATGATGATGATGATGATGATGATGATGATGATGATGATGATGATGATGATAATGATAATGATGATGATGATGAAAATGGCCTGAAGATGGAAGAGACTATTAAGTGGAAAATTTATGAAATCAGTTGGTTTTTTTTGCTGTTAAATTGAATAAGAATAAAAAAAAGTGAAACAAGAGTTTAACTTGATTGAAAATGAAAAAGTGATTAGAATTGTTAAAATAAAAAGAATTTTTGTGTGATTGACTATCATACATGTGGAAATAGTCAATAATAACAATCGTTCAAATTGAGGAAGAGAAGAGGGAGGAAGGAGGAGGAAGAGAAGAAGGGGAGAAAGAAGGGGAAGAGAGGAGGAAAAGAGGGAGAAGAGGAAAAAGAAGGGAAGGAAGAGAAGAGGGAGAAGAGGGGAGGAAGAGAAGGGTGGTGGAAAGGAGGAGGAAGAGAAGAGTGGGAGAAAAGAGGAAAGGAAGAGGGGGAAAGGAGGAAGGGAGAGAGGAAGGAGGAGGAAGAGAAGAGGGATGAAAGGAGAGGGGAGAGAGAAGAGGAAGTAGAAGAGAAAGAAGGAGATGGTGAAGAAGAAGACGGAAGAGGAGGAACAATTTCTTTGGCATTTAATCAACCAACTATGAAATCTTTCAGTTTCAGTAGAGGTGGTCTAAAAATTGGAAAAGCAAAAATGAAGAAAAAAATACACACACACATATATATATATATATATATATATATATATATATATATATGCAAATACAAACAGAAATCTGTATATGCATGTGCACACACACATATATATGCAAATTCAAAAGTGACCAGCATGAAATTGAATTAGAAAATAAGTGTAATTTATTAGCGTTAAATAAGATGATATGAAAATGGCGATGTTGGTGACAAATCATTGTCCATTTGCATTTATTATTTCAAATTGCATTTATTCTACAAAACCACATTTAAATCGACAATGAGGAGTAAAACAATGCAGACACGTGTGAAAAATGGGCATGGAGACCGAAAAGGTAGGAAATCTTTAACATTTAACTAATTAGTCACTACTTATCAAGGCCAAAAGCCACTTGAGGATATGGGTTAATGAGATGGATTGTCAGTTGAATGAAGAATATTATGAGAGGATTGAAAATGATGAATGATATGAACATATTTGAATAATTATGAGAACGACTTATGACAAGTTTTTGTTGACATTTGATTGTGTTAATCGGGATATTAAAATCAAGTGCCACCTGTTCCAGGACTATTCGGTACAATTAGTACTTCTTGGTAACTCTACGTGTACTTAAATGATAAGTAAAGTTGGACAGTATAACAATTTCTTTTATCCCTTCAAAATTTTGTGAAGTTCCACAACCATAATTAAAATACAAGAAACCTTTTCAACCACTGATTATCATGGATAATAACACCTTAGCCGAGAGTCCAACGTTCAAACTCCTCGGCCTAACATTCACAGGTAACATGAATTCGAACAAATACATAGAAGATACTGCCATGAAGGTAGGCTCCTCCTTCTACCAGGCTAGAAAACTTCTCACACCTGACAGTATCCTATATCTCTATAAAGCCACCATCCGTCCATGCATGGAATATTATTGTCACATCTGGGCTGGGGCATCATCCACTAATCTCTCCCTCTTTGACAAGGTCCAAAAAAGAATCTCTAATTTAATATGTCCCTCACTATCCACTCCAGTCCCTGTCCCATAGCCACAATGTTGCATCCTTGTGCTTGTTTTACAAGTACTTCAATGGAATATGATCCAATGAACTTGCTGCTCTGGTGCCCCCTCGTAAATACACTCGACCAAGCCGACAATCAGCTAAATCCCATCCATTCACTGTGGAGGTCCCCAGATGCCGGAGAGCATTCTACTCCAATAGTTTCTTTTTTTGAACTGCCGGCCTTTGAAACTCCCTCCTTGCTTCCTGTTTCCCCAACTGTACCGACATGCAGAAATTTAAAACTAATGTGAACAAGCATCTTGCTGCACAGCTCCCAATTTAGGATGACCCCTAAACTTTCACCCTAATTCTCAGTAGCCCCTTACGTCTACAGTGACAACTTGCCTTGTTTCGGGTGAACCCAGTTAATAAAAAAATTTTTAAATGTTCAAACCATCTGAGCCATCATACACAAGATGTTATGAGTTGTATTGGGCATCTGTTGAAGGGAACTAACTCTTACCCAACCAAGAAACGCCTATATGGGCAGCTTCCTATTATCTCAGTCTTGCTCATAGAGAGAAGGCTTCATATTTCTGGTCACTCAAATAGTCGGAACTTGTGAGTGACACTCTCCATGGAATCAATTACACATCAAAAGATCCATTGGAAGATTCCATCACACCTACAGCGACCAACTTGTAGAAGATTCTGGATGCCACCTAGAAGAGCTGACCGACAGGGATGTCTCACAGATATGGTTGAGGATGGGGGGTGTGGGGGGCGAGGAGTTTGGAGAATATGTGACAAATTTTGAGCAGATATATATGCAAACATGTATTGTGCAAAAAAAAGTAATATCCAGCTCTTCAAAAATGGGCATTTTGGATTGAGAAAAATTGGATCAGTCTAGAAGGATTTCTCCTTCACTGACCGAGGACAGAAAAGATGAAGTATAGTATCAGAACAGATACTACACTTTGATTGTAGCTTGTTAGTTCACTCCTGGAGAAGTAAGTCAACCTAGACATTAACAAAACAGCAATAATCATCAGACAGAACATACACAAGCATGCCCAACCGAGAAACACATCTATAGACAACTACATCCTATATCAGTGTCACAACGAGAAAGATGGAGATAGATAGATAGAAAGAAAGATAGAGATAGATAGCAAGATAGATAGATAGAAAGAAAAAGATAGAGATAGATAGATAGATAGAAAGAGAAAGATAAATAGATAGATAAAAAGAGAAAGATAGATAGATAGATAGATAGATAGAAAGATAGATAGATAGAAAGATAGATAGAGAAAGATGGATAGATAGAAAGATAGAGATAGATAAATAGATAGAAATAGATAGATAGAAAGATAAAGATAGAGAAGAAACCGTGTTGGGCCTAGAATAGAGTCATGGGGAACACCAGTATTGATAGGAAAAGAGAATGAAGAGACCCCGTTCAAAGTTACTCGTAAGCTTCGATCAAAAAGAAAAGACCTAATAATCTCAAGAACCTCACCAACAATACCATGAAGTTTATGTAGAAGACCAGAATGCCACACTCTGTCAAACGCCTTTGGAAATGTCAAGCGCAATGACTCTTCCCTCTCCTGAATTATTCATAAACCGACAGATCCATTCAGTTACAACAGTTAAAAGATCAGCAGTTGAATGAAAACCACGAAAGCCATACTGAACATCACTAAAAAGGCCCAGACTTTACAGAAAAAGAACAAGCTTGCCGTTGACCAACCTTTCAAAAACCTTACTAATAACGGAGAGGAGACTAACCGGACGATACTTAGTTGGGTCAGACCGATCCCCAGCATTTTAAAATATAGGGACAACAGAGGACTCCTTCAAACAAGAAGAGACACAGGACTGAGACAAACAGAGATTGAATAATTTAGAGAGGATAGAAGTTCAGGAGCACTACGCTTGAGAACGACAACAGGAATTGAATCAGGACTGGAAGCCTTAGACTGGTCAAGATTAGAAAGAACCCTAGCAACCATCTCTGGAGTGATAATGACAGAATCAAGAGACTGATCAGTTTTCAAAGAAAAATCAGGAAGAACAGCACCAGATCATCAAAAGAAGAATTGTCAGCAAAAAGACGAGCAAAGAGATCAGCCTTATCCTTAGAAGATGAAATAACCTGAAGAGCATTAAAAAAGGAATAGCAGACTTGCCACTATTAAGAACACTATTGTAGATTCCTCAAAAATCATGAGAACCAATCTTTTGCGATGCCTCACAAATCCTTTGAGAATAGCTAGACTTAGCCTCAGAGATTGCCCTCTTGCATGGATTGCTAGATCTTCTGTGGAACTGTCCAGAAGCCTCAGCACCATCCTGACGATACTGATTTAAGTAATGGTTATGATGGGCAATGACAGCAGTACAAACAAACAGAAAACGAGGGAGGAGAATGGTGTTGTCTTGAAACTTATGATGAGGAATAAAGGTGTCAATTCAAACAAGAAACCAGTCAGTAACCTCCCTAGCAGCATTATTCGAAGACATACCAAAGATAGAATGCCACGGAAAGTCACATAGGAAGCTGCGAAACGCATTCTAATCAGCATTCCTGTAGTTGAACATCTTCCTATAGAAGGGACGATCAATAGAAGACTTAACCTAAAAATTAACCTCAACATCAACATGATCAGAAGAACTTAATGGAGGAGGAGGAGGAGGAGGAGGAGGAGGAAATATAACATGAGTCAGGAACAGAAGTGATAAAAAGATCAACGATGGTTGATGGACATCAATATCAGGAAAGCGTGTGAAGAAGATGACAATAAGCTTCAATTTAAGTATTTTCTAAAATCAAAATCATCTATTGGATTTTGATCAAAATTGGAATAAGGATTCTAGACATAAGGTTTAGTATCATTCATTATATGTTGATTTTCATCTTTATAAGAGGACATAAAAGTGGTGCAAAATTAATTTGGGGAATAAATTTTACCCGTCGTGGGACGGGTATCTTTTTTTGTTTTTGATAAATAAAATCCGAATTTTGCAAATCCTAAAAATGTCACTTTTTCGTCTGGCTATTGTTAAAAAAATTTTTAATTTATTTTATGACTTTTCTTATTTGGGCTACAGACAATAATAAATATTGACATGTTTGACATCGTTAAATATCATTTTTGAGAATTGGATAAGTATGAGATTGCAATAAATGCACAGATTATTGTAATAAGCTCTGTTGGAAAAGATATTGAGCCGGTTTTATGTAGAAAGGTCATTCTTTAAAACAGAGAATATAGACGAGTGATGGAGGGAAAGAGAGAGAAATGGAAGTATAGGAAGAAAGAGAGAGAAAGGGAAGGATGGGCAGAGAAATGGAAAGAAAGAGAAGGATGGAGAGAAAGGGAGAGATAGAGAGAAAGAGAGGGAAAAGGAGGGAAAGAGAGAGAAAGAGAGGGAAAAGGAGGGAAAGAGAGAGAAGGGAGAGATGGAGCAAAAGAGAGAGAAAAAGAGAGATAGAGAGAAAGAAGGAGAGATGGAGAGAAAGAGAGAGAAGGAGGGAGGGAGGGAGGGAGGGAGAAAGACAGAAATAGAGAAAGAGAGAAATGGAGAAAAAGTGAGAGAGATGGAGAGTAAGAAAGAGAAATGGTAGAAAAAGAGAGAGATGGAGTTAAAGAGAAATGGAGAGAAAGAGAGAGAGATTGAGAGAAAAGGGGAGAGAGAGAGATTGAGAGTAAGAGAGAGAAAGAAGGCAAGAAAATAGAGAGATGGATGAAAGTAGAGAGAGAGAGCAAGAGAGAGAGAGAGAGAGAGAGAGAGAGAGAGAGAGACGCAGAGCGTCACCCAGAGAAAGAGATGGAGACAAGAAAGCCCCCACCCCAGCCCAACCTAATTCAGTAATTCTACATCTAGAAAAAAATGTTTTATCATTCATATTGGATAATATTTTGTCTGCAAAAATTGAACTGAAAAGCAATTACTGTTTGAAGAGCGAAATGAAAAATGGTTCGAAATTATTTACAAAGGTTTTTAAACTAAAGAAATAATTCACTTAGAAAAATTTGAACAAAATATGAATTGCAGTTATTAAAATATTGAAACAATTGATATCTGATCAAAAATGTGGCTGTCAAGTCGAACAAGAAAAGAAAGAAATGCGCTGTCATCATTCATTATACGATGAACAATAGAATTTATTTATTATAGGCTCCTTTGGGCATCTCTTATTTAAAGCAATAATTCCCTTTCAACTTTTAATTTTTTTAAATTATATATATATATATATATATATATATATATATATATATATTTCGGGGGAGGTAGATTCTTGAATCTTATCAGCTAGGATCTCATTGGATGTTTTTCTCCACTTTTCAAACTTTGAGTAGTGGTAGCAAAACAATAGCACCTTCTTTTGTGCAATAGTCCATGGTTGGGCTTTTAAGCCTTTTATGTTTCTTTTTGTTGTTGCTGCATTTGATCTAGATAAAGGGGCAGGACCTTTTGTCTCAAGGCCTGATGGCTGACCTTTGTTTGCCTCTGTATTGGCTGGAGCACCATTTCCAGAGGCAGAAAGGTTCACACCATTGCTTACACATTCCCGCCTGGTGTATGAACAGGTTGATGGGACCTTTTTATCCTGGGTGACTGCCTGCCAGTATTTAGTTTTGTTTTTATTCTATATTTTTTATCATTCATTTCCTCATTGTCAACGGCTTCTAATTCATTATTCGAAGCTGCCCTCTATTAATAGGGGACGTGCACGATGGCTTGAGGAGACAACACAGCAATTTTTTAAATATTTGGTCAGGGTTTACTTCAAATAAAAAGTATCCTCATCTCAGGGTCTCTGACAAACCCCTGTACAGAGAGACCGAAGACACTCGAGGGTGGTGTCTAGTAGGCATTCAAGTTCTCCTATATATATGTGTGTGTGTGTGTGTTTAGTTAAACAGAAGTGAAAATTCCAGTTTGTTCATTTTTTGATCCAATTTTTCAAGTTGGGGGGGGGGGGGGGGAACGATCTAATGTCGTGCTCCAGTGTGAATAAGAACTCGCAATATTTGCAAATGTTTTTGGATCAAAAAAAGGATATTTGCAAACATAACTGGACCAAGAAAAGAACAAACAGAAACTTTCACTTCAGTTTAATCAAACATGTATCAAAGTTTATTCTCTAATCAGTGGAGGGAAGCAATACTTTCAGACGATCACAAGCTGTGAACTTGGTTCACGGAGTCAACACAGACTCCGCACGCTTTCGTTCTATCCTCAAGGCCATGGGAAATTATTAGTGATACGGGAGAAATTAAGTTATATTTATGCCAAATAAAGTGGGCTGTAAACACCAGACAATCTAAAGGGTTCAACAAACTTAATCGGAGCCTTGCATTATAGCTTAAGTGAATGTCTGTTTTTTAATATCTCCTAATAGTGCTCAACTTTTAATCTCTTAAAGGGGCTTCATAACAATATTCATAAATAAATATTAAATTATTGATACCTACATACGACGTTGTTTCAAGCTTATGCTCTAATCAATGTAGGCGATATATATATATATATATATATATATATATATATATATATATATATAATATATATATTGTTGAATATAAGAGAAAATCTATGTCTGGATATCCTTTGGTAGATTCTTTCAATAGTCCGAATCAGAATCTTAGTTTCGGAGGGGAATTGGTCGATGAATTTGCCATAGTTTTGATTTGTGTCTCAAGATTGACGATGCATTTTTCTGATACTAGCGCCATAGCCCAACACTTAACTAACGACCATTCCTGCCCCCGATTGGAATTCAGAAAACTCTTAGTAGAAAATGCTAAAATCTTAGAATATAGTACTAACAAACAAAAACTCCATATATTAGAAGCCCTATATATAAAAACCAAAAATACCCTAATTAACAGAATTAACTTTAATACCAGTAATAATATACTAAAATGTCTATAATTCTAACTATAGTTTCGTACTTATTACATAATTCCCACCAAAATGATCTATAATACTAACACATGGGCTGTACCTGATTATCCTTATTCCCCTGAAGATGGACCCGGATGGGTCTGAATATACGTGGGACACAAATCAAAACTATGGCAAATTCATCGGCCAATTCCCATCCGAAACTAAGATTCTGATTCGGACTACTGAAAGGATCTACCAAAAGATATCCAGACATAAGGTGTCTCTTATATTCAACAATACTTGCCTGCAAGAGAAGATGCTGCCTATATATATATATATATATATATATATATATATATAATAAGCTATGAAAATATATTTATGGCAATTAAGCTACACATACGCTCCCGCGTTTCATCCCCAGGGGGAATCTTCAGGCTAAAATGCATTTTAGCCTGAAGATTCCAGCTGGGGATGAAACGCGGGAGCCTCTGTGTAGCTTAATTGGCATAAATATATTTATTTTCATAGCTTACTACAAAGCTCTACTTACGTATCGAGCACTGTTGTAGTAAATACTGAAAATTGATACATAAAAAATGATATCTCCTTATAAAATTTTATGCAGATACATAAAATACTAAAATTATATATATATATATATATATATATATCTATACTAGAAGAATACCAGTCCCAGTATGGGTAAAATGAATTCTCTGAACAGAACCAGTTTTGCCCCACTTTTATGTCATCTTACAAAGATTAAAATCAAGATATATGATATTAAACCTTATATCTAGAATTCTTTATTCCAATTTTGATCAAAATCCATTACAGTATTTTGATTCTATAAAATGTCTAAAATTTATAGCTTAAGCTTAAGGAGTCTTCAGAAGAAATTGAAATTCAGTAAATCTTGCTTAATTGGTGTCTAATAACTATGAATCAAATTTAATTCAAATCTGAAATATTTGAATTTTCAAATGAGATTGTGCCCATATTATATCTCCTAAAAAACCTTCCTTAACCCTACCACTAACCCTAAGTTCGAGTGGCAAATAAAAACTTCACAATACCACACATAATCGCCTTAAAAAGTAGACCCCCTCTCCCCCAAAAAATGCACAAAATATATACTTTTATAGGAAAAATAATTTGGTTAACTGCCCTAAAACGGTAGAATTGTCCAGATATGGGGATCATTTTACCTTAAATTCATGTTTAACTGATCTCCCACTCATAATTCTAAAATAATTTTCTTCTTTTTTCCAAGTTTTTGAGGATTTCCCTACGGTAACACCTAAAAAAAGTAGAATCTTAAAAAAGGTGTTAATCTATAATACCTTTTTATATACTGAAAAAAAGAATAGTCTTCTACCTCCCTCTACCTCAACCGTGAATCGTTTGAAGTATGGTGTGGAACAAAGGAAGACAAATCAAGCCGAGATGGAGAAGGGAAGAGAGGAAGATTAAGAGAATAAAGAGAAAAGAAAGATGAAGAGAGAGAAAGAGAGAGACATCGAGAGAGAGTGATCGAGAGAGAGAGAGAGACATCGAGAGAGAGAGAGAAGGAAAGAGAGAGAGAAAAAAATCGAGCCAAATGGGGGAAAATTAAAGATGAAAAGCTCCAGAAATCAGTCTTTACTGAAAAAAAAAAGAATCCCCCTTTTCTGATTTACAAAGAAACCATCCCTGGGTAATATGGGCATGTTGAACGAAGCTCTGATTGGATGAATAGATATACACACATCTCATTTAAGGGTGACTGAGGAAAAGGCAGAAAAAGAGTCAGAGTATTTATTTACTCCTCTCCAGAAGTTAGGCACAAGGCCAGTTTTATCTTACTCCCACAAGTAAGATGTGACCCAAGGTCGGGTCGGGAAAGTGGGGTTTGCACAACCACTGGTCCGTTAGAACTGATGTAAATGATAGAATTTCATGAACAAAATCCTTCGTGCCGTCGCCATGGCCAACGAGCAACCGACGATTGCTGGTGTAGAAAAGATGATCGACAGAGAAGAAGAGGAGGATGACATAGACAAACAAATCCTTTTGGGTTTATTTAAAAAATATACAATTAATTTGTAAAGAATTCATTTTTATCTCTCTCTTTTGCTGTCATACTCTCTCTCTTGCTGTCATACTCGTCCACTCTCTCTCTCTCTTGCTGTCATACTCGTCCACTCTCTCTCTTTTGCTGTCATACTCGTCCACTCTCTCTCTCTCTCTTTTGCTGTCATACTCGTCCACTCTCTCTCTCTCTTGCTGTCATACTCATTCACTCTCTTTCTTGCTGTCATACTTGTTCACTTTCTCTCTCTTTTATTGTCATACTCATCCACTCTCTCTCTCTCTCTTTTGCTGTTATACTCATTCACTCTCTTTCTTGCTGTCATACTTGTTCACTTTCTCTCTCTCTCTTGATGTCATACTCGTCCACTCTCTCTCTCTTTTGCTGTCATACTCGTCCACTCTCTCTCTTTTGCTGTCATACTCATCCACTCTCTCTTTTGCTGTCATACTCGTCCACTCTCTCTCTCTTTTGCTGTCATACTCGTCCACTCTCTCTCTTTTGCTGTCATACTCGTCCACTCTCTCTCTTTTTTGCTGTCATACTCGTCCACTCTCTCTCTTTTGCTGTCATACTTGTCCACTCTCTCTCTTTTGCTGTCATACTTGTCCACTCTCTCTCTCTCTCTCTTGCTGTCATACTCGTCCACTCTCTCTCTCTCGCTGTCATACTTGTTCACTTTCTCTCTCCTTCTTGTTGTCATACTCGTCCGCTCTCTCTCTCTAGCTGTTATACTTATTCACTCTCTTTCTTGCTGTCATACTCGTCCGCTCTTGACATAATTGTATACAATTAAACACAAGTTTCATCAATTTCATGCATATCCGGGGAAAGGGAGTTCACGAATTTGCGGGTTCATATCTTCCCCCTGTTAAAGTGCATAAATGACCACAATGGATCCAATCTGGTTTAAACTCAGCGTAACAAATTCCATAGTCTGCGAATGCGACTGTATCCATTAGGCAAACACACACACGCTGCTGCCTTAAAATGAATGGAAATCTGTGGAAAAACAAGCGAATAAATAATAAAAGGATGGTGGATGTTTCGTTTGTCTTCCGTTAGCAAATGGAGATGACAAAAGCGTTTATTGAAATGCAAGGAAAATATGATTAAGCGACAAGTCGTCGGGTGGAAGAATTGTTTTTGGCTGTAAACTGTGATGGACGTGAAGAATGAATAATCGGGGGGGGGGGGGAGAAAGGGGAGGGATGTCGGGTTTGGTGGAAATGGACAAACAAAGACACGGAAAGTGGCTGGTGATTTTACTCATCGAAACACAGCAGAAACATTAAAAGTAAAATGCTAGAGTTGTGCAATGGATGGCGGAAAAGGGAAGCTCGGGACAAAAGCACAAGAGAGTGACAAGAAAAGGAGAGAGAGAGAGAGAAGTATAACATCGATTAAGAAAAAAATATGACAGCAAGAGAGAGGGGGAGCAAGTCTGACAGCAAGAAAATACGTGTGACAGAGAGAAAGAACAACTATGACAATACAAGAGAAAATAGGTATAACAGAGAGAGAAAATGTATGACAGCAGAAGAGGGAGAAAGTGTGAGGGAGAGAGAGAGAGAGAGAGAGAGAGAGAGAGAGAAAGTGTAACAGAGAAGTAGAGAAAAAGTGTGACAGAGAGAGAGAGAGAGAAAGTGTGACGGAGAGAGAGAGAGAGAAAGTGTAACAGAGAGAGACGGTGTGTATCTATGAAGATAAGAGAGAGATTGGCAGTCAAACTAAATCTATTATTCAATTCAATTCAATAAATTTGGCAAATAAATAAAACAAGCCTGCATCAGTTGCGATGTAGAGGAAAGGGTGGTAGAAATTTACACAGAAGAGGATACAGTAGCCTAACACATGTCCAAATTCGCCTTGAATTGATACATCGTTGGTACATTTACCACATCTACTGGAAGTCCATTCCAAGGTTCAGGGATCCTGATTAAGAAAGTGGTCCTCCTCCAGTTCAATTGAAATCGGCAGTGAAACCGTTTCTTGTAGTGTCCACGTAGACTCTTTCTTGATGCAAGAGTCAATAATAGTTTATTAATGCAGACTACAGAATCGGCAAGCTGATCAAAAATTGACTTCCACAGTAATAGACTTTTTAATCGTATGAAAGTTTAACTTCTCTCCAGTTATGGATGAAATCGCAGTTTGTGTTCAATGTATCGTCTACAGTTGGAAATTTGAGGAAGTGTAAGGGGTTTAGCAATCATGTTTTATGCCATCACTACTGCATCTTCACTTTCACATATTTCAATTCATTTCAATAGAATTGGCAAAAAATAAAACAATCATGTTTCAGTTGGCATGTAGGCAAAAAGTGGTAGATATTTATACAGAAGAAGCACTCGTCAAATTTTGCCTTGAATTGCTGCGTCGTTTGTGCATTTACTACATCTGCTGGAAGGCCATTCTACAGTCTCAGAGAGAAATAGAAAGAGAGAGACAACGTTAAAAAACAAAAACAGATTAAACCTCCCAATGGAAAAATATTCCAGAAAAGACAGTGATAAGGAGAGATGACAAGTGGGGAGAAAAAAAAGTATGAGACGAAAAACAGAGAAAAAAGTATGGTAAGAAGTAAAAGAATAAAGTATGACAAAAAAAGGGAGGAACAAGTATGACAAGAAAGGAGATAATAAATATGACAAGGAAGAGAACAAATAAAGTATGACAAGAAGAGAAAGAAAGAAATATGACAAGAAGGGAGAGAAAAAAGTATGACAAGAACAAAAGAGAAAAAAGTATGACAAGAAGGGAGAGAAAAAAAGTATGACAAGAAGAGAGAGAAAAAAAGTATGACAAGAAGGGAGCGAAAAAAACTATGACAAGAAGGGAGAGAAAAAAGTATGACAAGAAGGGAGAGAAAAAAGTATGACAAGAAGGGAGAGAAAAAAGTATGACAAGAAGGGAGAGAAAAAAGTATGACAAGAAGGGAGAGAAAAAAACTATGACAAGAAGGGAGAGAAAAAAAGTATGACAAGAAGGGAGAGAAAAAAGTATGACAAGAAGGGAGAGAAAAAAGTATGACAAGGGAGAGAAAAAAGTATGACAAGAACAAAAGAGAAAAAGTATGACAAGAAAAAGAGAAAAGTATGACAAGAAGGGAGAGAAAAAAGTATGACAAGAACAAAAGAGAAAAAAGTATGGCAAGAACAAAAGAAAAAAAAGTATGACAAGAAGTGTGAGAAAAAAGTATGACAAGAACAAAAGAGAAAAAAGTATGACAAGAAGGGAGAGAAAAAAAGTATGACAAGAAGAGAGAGAAAAAAAGTATGACAAGAAGGGAGCGAAAAAAACTATGACAAGAAGGGAGAGAAAAAAGTATGACAAGAAGGGAGAGAAAAAAGTATGACAAGAAGGGAGAGAAAAAAGTATGACAAGAAGGGAGAGAAAAAAGTATGACAAGAAGGGAGAGAAAAAAACTATGACAAGAAGGGAGAGAAAAAAAGTATGACAAGAAGGGAGAGAAAAAAGTATGACAAGAAGGGAGAGAAAAAAGTATGACAAGGGAGAGAAAAAAGTATGACAAGAACAAAAGAGAAAAAGTATGACAAGAAAAAGAGAAAAGTATGACAAGAAGGGAGAGAAAAAAGTATGACAAGAACAAAAGAGAAAAAAGTATGGCAAGAACAAAAGAAAAAAAAGTATGACAAGAAGTGTGAGAAAAAAGTATGACAAGAACAAAAGAGAAAAAAGTATGGCAAGAAAAAGAGAAAAGTATGACAAGGAAGAGAGAGAGAGAGAACAAACAAGTATGACAGAGATTGTATCTCTTAAGACAAGAACAATGGGCAGATTGAATTTGTTATCCTGAGAAAGAGGGGAATAACATAAAAAGGGGAATAACATAAAAAGGGGAATAACATAAAAAGGGGGAAAACACAAAAAAAGGGGGAAAACACAAAAAACCTTCGAATGGCCAACTATTCTCACACATTCATTGATGTTGCTGGGTTTCTAAAATATCTATACAACACTAGAAATTACTCTGCGTGGGAAAAAGTCAATATATTTTCCACCCAAACATCAACAGTTAATATCGAGCTTTTTCAAAAACAGACAGATATTACTTTTTCTTTTAAGCGTTAAGTTTATACATAAAAAGGGGGAGGGGATAAGTCCAGGTTGAAATAGCAGAGATTTTCTTGGTTTTTATTCTTTCTTTTTTTTGTCAAATAAACCATTTTGACAGCTTGAGCATGTATCTTCAGATTCAATAACATGCTCAGATTTATCATTTAATCAAAAATCGATTTCATTCATCAATTTTTCTAATGAAATTTCTACTTTTTGTACCCCCCCTCCCCCCAAAAAAATTCAACGCATCTATTTCACGTTTTTTTTAAGCATTAATGTTTAGCAAACCAACGGCAGCACCCTTCGCGAGCGTGTAACGTTTAAACTCTTCTGCCTGGCATTCTCAGACAACATGAAGTGGAATAAGTACATAGAAGATGCTGCCAAGCCTGCTGCAAAGAAGAAGGTAGGCTCCCTTTACAAGGCTAGAAAAATCACCCCTGCCAGCCACTATTCGCCTATGCATGGAGTATTGGGCTGGTGCACCAACTACGAGCCTCCCCTTTTTGGACAGGGTGCAAAAAAAACAATTTCTAACCTAATAGGTTCTGCACTGTCTACCAAGCTCCAGACCCTGTCCCATCGCCACAGTATTGCATCCCTGTGCTTGTTTTACAAGTACTTCCACAGGATGCGCTCCAATAATCTTTCTGTATTTGTACTCCCGCCCCCCCCCCTCAAAGTAAACATCCCCGGCTACCCCCAACTAGCAACAAAATCAAACTTCTTCACTGTAACGGTTTTTAGATGCCAAAGACTTCCTACTCTAATAGCTTCTTTCCTTGGATGGCTTGTTTTTGGAATTCTTCCCTCTACTCCCTGTTTCCACGACTGTACCAACATGCAGAAACTTAAATCTAATGTGAACAAACATATTGCTATCCAACTTCCTATCCAGGTTGCCTCTCTATAAATCTGGCCTCTATCACAATAACCCTTACACTTCAGTGGAAATATGCTTTGGTTGGGTCGAACAAAAGTCCAAAAAAAAAAATTTTTTTTTAATTTTACAAGAATACTCGGCCCCAACTCAGAGGTTATATTTCATTCCTCACCCACATTCTCCCCCTTCCCCCTCATCGTAGAACCTTCTTTCTTTTACGAAGATCAATATTTCATTATCACACTTACGTTTTACCAACGATGCAATGCATACAAAATAAGTGGATTATCGGTGACACCTCGACGATGAAAAATCGAGTCTTTTTATCATTAGAAACCATATTATAAATGCGCCGAAAGGGGAGGTAATGCCTGGAATCGTTGGTCTTTCATTGTATTTATTGTATAAAGATACAATTGTAATTTCATTTTTAACATCTATAAATTGTAACTTTTATCAAAATTTTTACCAGTATGAAAAAGAAATATACCGATAAGTTAACCACTTCTTTTTTAATATAGATTATCTTCTCTTATCTATCATATTAATAAATTACCTCCCTTGTCTTCTCAAATAAATCTATTTGATGGAGTAAGATAGTTCTTTTTGACCAATCACGAGGCACTTAATTTGGTGGGATAAAGGTGAAAAGACAATTCTCGTCCTCTTTTGAATGTTTCTTCGTTCGTAAATGTGTCATCATTTACTTGGGGGCATTAGGGGGTTTCAATTGCATATGTACCCCTTCATACTTTTGATCTACAAATATGGCGACGGTGGTTAAGTGAATAACAAATGCACATATTTTAAACCAACGGAAGAATTGCTACCAGTTTTCATATTTCATTAGTAACCACAGAAAAAAACAAAAAAAAATATTGGAAAGATTTTGCAAGAAAAAGGAATTTTCCATTAAAGGTTAAGCTGACGTATACAAAGATGCCAAATAGATGCTGCCTCTTGAGTATTTGACGTCAAAGTGAACGGACATCTTTTTCAAGGCTCTTCCACCACCCCTAAAGGGGTTTGGCTGGAAAGTTGTGTGCATCTAAATGTACATGCTATCAAAAGTAAACCAAATAAATAAAGCAGAAACAAAGATGCAGCCCAGAGCAAATAATGGAGTTATCGTTGTTCTTTGAAATTGCTTCCTTTATGCCAGCATGTAAAACAATAATATGATCATGATCGCTCAAACTTAACGTGTAGTCTTATTCGACATATAACGGCTTTATATCTCCCAGCCCCTCCCCTCACTCTCTAACAATCTGTGACAATACGACCATGGTTTGTCAGATTTACCGCTATCCAGTCAGCACTAATGGGTTCAGATAAGTCTGGTACCACAAATTATCCGAGTACAATAACCTACAGTACCATTGATTTACAAGGGTGATTAACATTTTGTGTTATTCGATATGTAGACAAAAATATCCTTATAATGGTTTTATATGGCAAAATAACTCGAACATATGTTACCCGATAAGTGTCCTACGATTAATAAATGAGAGTGATCCTCCTTTGATACATAAATATTTGGCGACACTTTTTCAGATAACAGTAATTGTTGTGTTGATTTAGTAGCGAATCAGAATTAGCTATTTAAATATATTAGACGGAAAGTAAGGCAATTATTTCATTATGTTGAATGAGTGTATGGTTGCAACGAACAAGTTATCTAGTATATAAAGAAAAGTTGTTTTCTATCTGCGTCTGTGTCTCCAGCTAAAAGTAAAAAACTACACAAGACACACCCACAAACCTGATATGTTCTTTTTAGGTATTGCCTCGGGCAAAATATAGCCACATTATTTTTTTAATATTAATTCCTCTGGGAGTCACTATGAACAGAATAAATTAGGGGTGCGGGGGGTGGGGGACGTCAACATTTAGAGCGATTTTTTTAATGTTATTAACCATGTAGTGATCTGTCAATAATTTCTTTCTAGTTGCCAAAGAAAGAGAGAGAAGGTGATAGAGGGGAGGGAGAAATAGGGCGAGGAAAGGGAGATGGAGACTGGATGGGAGAAGAGAGGAGGAGATAGGGGAAGACAAGACAGGGAGAGAGGGAGAGGGCGAGGAGAGAAATGAGGAGGTGGTTCTGTCAATACACTCTTGTAAATATACCACCGTGTTGTCTTAATTATTACCAGCTCTTCAAGGTCACAACAATAACGATAAACACTAAAAGTTGAATTGGGAGTGACAGCATTTGAAGAAAACGAACAACCATGTATATTAATTGAACAATTTTACTTTAGCAAGTAATAAAGAATGATGTACAAAACAGTAAAAGCTAAATATGCAGAATTAGGGATTCTGAATATTGTTGAGTATCAGGACTGGTGTACCGGAAATAGCACCTGGCAGAGATAAATAAAACCTGGTTGGTTGACACGGAGACATAGCTGGCAGGAGAATTAATGTCTGGTGATTTGATGCAGAGACACCTGTGAAGGTCATCTGCAGACGGGAATACACCTGTCGCTAAATAAAGGATAAAATGGATGGAAGTCATGTCCCATAGTGGCGTAGTTACATTGACAGAAAAGGTGAAATACTGGCATCAGCGTTTACAGTTGTGAATGCATGGGTGTTTAAAAATGTTATATAAACTAGCCCAAATTGAGATTGAACAGAGTCTGCTTCCTAGTGAGTTCAAGAGATCAACCTCTATCAATTAGCGTGCTTCCTTGGCAGCTCTCCTACCTCACTAGTTTGCCACAACCAAGCACTATAAAAATATACCATTATATTTTTATACATAAATGTTTGTCATTATTTTAATTTGTTCTTTTTAAAAAAAATTATTATTATTTTTATGTACTTTTTCTTTATGTTAAAATTTTTTTATTATTTTATTTTATCATTTTTATTTATTTTTATTTTTACATTTTTTTATTTTTTCTACATAAATGTTTGTAGTCATTATTTTAATTTGTACTTTTTAAAAAATGTTCATTATTATTTTTATCTATTTTTTATTTACTTTTTATTTATTTAAAAATAATTTTAATTTTATTTTTATTTACTTTTTTATTTTTATATTTTTTATTTTTACTACATAAATGTTTGTAGTCATTATTTTAAATAGAGCAGTAATACAACAATACGTGCATTTGCATGAACTTATCTCATATGAAACTTGTCCCGTTAACAGATGCACATGCTTCGGCCCCGAATAGTTTCTGGCTCGCTCCGTTGTAGGAAGATTGGCTTTGCTTGCGACTGTTTTCTAGGGCTTGTCGTAATGCAATCAACCATTAACCAACATAGATCGTAGTCATGGAAATAGAAAAAGAGGCAGAAGCCTTTAGTGTTATAGATTATATGGGCTGGCTCCTGTAACCCCTAAGGGAACAGTGATTGAGTTTAGCTTTTGGGTAATCCATGCGACCCCTTAAGAAACAACCACCCTGACCAATCTATGAGCATCTTAAAGATTCCAATAAAACATCTGACTTTGAGAAAGAAATCTTCTTCCACAAGTACCCAGCTCCAATCTTATGATTTATAATTAGATTTATTACCTTTGACTCTTAATAGAGAGAGACACGGAAATGAGAGTGATAAACACTGTATAAATAAGAACGGGTGCTGAAACAACATACAGTGAGCGAGGGTAAGAGTGATAGAAAGAAACTTAGTAAGTAATTGATCATTTGGTGAGTTAATTACAAATTACGGCTAGTTTAGGAGAGTATAAAGTGGACCTTGGATTTACTTTCGACAGCCTCCTCACATTCCATGAGCGATGTTTCTGACAAAGGGGTAAAGAATTGCTGTTTTCTGGGTCGGAATCTATCCATCTAACACTTGGCTAGTTTTTGTACCTTGAAGTAATATTTTTGTAGCTCCTTACATCAAGTGGCTTCATGCCTTGTTTAAAGCGATTTCCATTAAAAAAAAAACAATTAAAATGGAATATTTTTCAAACAAAACTCAATCCCAAAATTAAGGAATACCTTAGCATGTATTTTGTGTGATTAAAATATATAAGAAAAAAGCCCTGTGGAAACAAACGTTGATTAATTCAGTTTTAGTTTAGCCAGACATATTTCATGTGTTCAGGTCTCATGTTTCGCTTTCTAGATTTTCTGTGTTCCCAGCCCCATAGATAATTATAAAGTGTTTCATTTAAATACAAACATATGTCTACCACAAATCAGCGATGTACATTAAAATACCGTTGGTATAATATTCCATCATTAATTTAATTACGCATTGACCGTATTTTACTGCTGACATAAAACTTGAAGAGATCTGGTTAAATATAAATAAAAACTAAATTAAAAAAAATATAATGTGAACAAGATTTTAGTTATTTCAATATTATTTCCACATTCAAATCACGGTTTCGGAGTCAGGAGGTATAAAGTCTGACTCAGACTCCTAGAATTCCACAAAATCTTTTTCACAGATGAGACATTGCTAGCCTTTCTCTATTCTATTATTATTTTCATGGTAGGTGCTCGACTGAGCTCCAATCTCTGGTTCCCTCCACTAAAACATTCACAGCAAAAATACTCGTCTAGCTACAACCACCGTAAATAATTTTCCTTTCTTCGTCTGTGTACTTAACAGTAAACAAAACTTCCATCAACTAAATTTAGTGTTTTAATTTGAAATATGCTGTGCATATATTTTTCAAGACGCAGCAAATTTAGTGTCTTCTGTTTGTTTTTAATGAATGAAATCAAAAGAATTCAATTTAAAAACGCGATACATGATGAAAACGAGGTTGCAGTTCCCAAATGAACGACTCATACTTTGATTCCTGAAATTTCAAAACATCTGACTCCAGCTCAGACTCCGAAAGCAATGAATTTTATCTGACTCAGAATCCGCAGCACAGTGCGTATCCTTCAACTGCTTCCCTGTGTTAAATACGGAAAGATTGAGTGGTTTCGGATAATGACATGGCAGGTGCAAATGTACATTGGGAATTGTTTGAAAGGTTTCTTCAAAGAAGAAATCCAAAGCTGAAGGGCAAGGAATTTTCTCGATTTGAAAATTAATCAATCGGAGAAAAATTTTCAAGATGGCAAATAAACGAATAAGTCAATGGAATGTAAGTCCGTCAATTGTGTTGAATGGGATTCAAATCAGATTTTATGAAAAATCAGATGACAGGATTACGAGTTCTGTGCAGGGCTGTGCAGTCGGAAGCCGAAATGCTTGACTCAGACTCCTAAAATTTTTAAAAGTTTTACTCTGACTCTTAACTAAGAAATCTTCTAGAAGTAATAATTCATGCCTATACGATATATTATTTATAATGAAGCTCGGCATCTCAGGTGGTTTGGCTATGTACAGCGTGCCATCTCCTGGATCAAATCCATAAGACACGTGGATAGCCCAAGCACAAGGGTTCGTGCTAGACCAAGGAAGACGTGGCTAGTGTGTGTAAGAAGTGATTTGACTGCATGCGGCATGACATATTTTAACCTTTTGGATCGGACCGCATGGAAAGCAGGCATGAGACGTTGCCTGGTATTGCCCACTCCGGAGTCCAGGACACTCACAGCACCTTATATACCAAAACTGAATAATAATGATGATTGTTTTGATTTTCAGGGATGTAAACAGCCAATGGCAGAAAAAGCTGAAATTGATATGAATTTCCCAACCTGGGGTGCCCCCGCCCCGTGTGCGTGTAGAGAGGGTAGAGCAAAAAACAACTTTGTCCTAAAGAACTCAAATCGGTTTCAATTAAGAATGTGAAAATTAAGAGAAAGACACCGAGTGTGCATGTGAGAGGAGGCAACAGGAAGTCATTCTTTGATCAAACAAAAGTCATCTAACTCCCCTACCCCCTTCATGATTCATTTGAAGTCTTAGCTTTCACGGCAAAATTAACATTTTCAGTTTTCAGAGAGAACTGTCATAATAGGGAAAAGAAAGGCAAGAAAAGACAAGACATAGGGAGGAAGAGAGCGAGAGAAAAAACAGGAAGAGCGAAAGATAAAGCAAGAGAGAGAGAGAGAGAGAGGTAGAAAGAGAGAGAGAAGTAAAATCCAACTAAATAGCGATTAAAAAATGAAGAGAATGCTCGAGCAATTTTGCAGAAATCAGCCTTGTCTTATTTTTTTTTTAAAAAGTGAATTTCGACCAAAACGTGGAGAACCCACATCCATGTCAGGCTTAAGCAATTTAAGCGGAAATCCATTTTTTCTGGATAGAAGAAAGCGGAATTTCACTAAAAAGCAGAGAACTCACATACATCGTTACATCAAAGCTTGTTGGTGTTCCTCCAAACAAATCCCTTATATGAAGAGAGAGCACTGTTCAAACACGTCTGTTTTCCTTCACGGTTCAGAAACAAGAGAAAGAGTTTGTCAGCTTACCCACTACGTGTCACTAGAGACTTCCTGTCTGTGACGCAACATCCTGAACATGTAGCTCTAATTCTACTCTTTAAAAAAATTTTTTCTTACTTTTATTTACCCCAAACAAGACATATTGCCACAGCCTCCTGTGTGTGTGTGTGTGGAGAGAGAGCAGCACCAAACAACAACTATATTGCTAAACATCTCCAATCAGTTTCAATTACGAATGTCAATGCAGAAAAAAAAAGTGTGTATGTGGGGTGGGGTGTAATAGGAAATTATTCTTTGATGAAACAAAAGTCATCTAACTCACTACCTCCATCATGAATTGTTTGAAGCAAAGCAAAATTAACATTTCAGTAATCAAAAAGAACTCTCATGAGAGAAAAAATCATCCTTTTTTATTATTTAAGAAAAGAAAAGGGGATTTTGATCAAAAAGCTGAGAACTCACATATATGAAATGCTAGAGTGATTTCAGGAGAAATCCGCTTTTTCTGGATTAAAAAAGTGTGGAATTCCGCTAAAAAGCGTTGTACTCACATTCCTGATTTTAATGGAATTTTCCGATTTTCTACTTAATCTATCCTCCATATGGAAAATTCCGTTTCTAACATTATTTTAAGATAATACAGCTAGATGGTCTAAACTGAAACCTATACAATCAGCTTTCAAAGTAAAACGTAGGTAGGATTTGCACAAGAGAAAATCTGAAGCAACCCTAACTTGCCAGCAATTGGTAAGAAATTTAAAAAGATTAAAATAAAAATCTCATCAAAAATGAACTCATTATTTTATGATGCTGATCTCGACACATTTCAATTGCAAAGAGTATTGATTTACTCCTCTCCAGGAGTTAGGCACAAGGCCAGTTTTATCTTACTCCCACAAGTAAGATGTGACCCAAGGTCGGGTCGGGAAATTCAATTGCAAAGAGTAGCAAGAAGATAATTTGAAGGCTGGATAATGACGCGATTAATTTGTATGCATATCCGAGTGTATTTTGGTCAAAATCAATGCTGGAAACCTTTGACTCTACCTCATACGACGCTATCGACAATTAAGCTGATACGTGGCGGATGATTATGGAAAGCGGAGCAGAATTACTTTGATGATTGAATAATGATGTGAGGAATTTCCAAGGAATCGGAAAAGTGTGCAGAAGGTCAAAGAAACAAGAACGGATCCATTCTTATCGGCACGCTTAGCAGTGAAGATGCTATTTAAAACTCAAGTGTGACAGAACAATGGACGAACTCACTAAATACTAATTTGAACATTGTTGTAAACAAAGTACTGACACCCCCTTTCCTTATACAATAAACTATCCCAAATAGCTATATTAATGTGACAACAATGCTAGCTTCAAGGAGCATGGCAGTAGTACGAGTACAGCCAGCCATTCCCCATATACATTACAAGTCAGTTACACAGCTTATAACTACTTATTGCATTGTTCACTTACAGTAAAAAAAAAAACTTTTTATATTTGTATGTTAGCAGTTTAAGTTATCAAATACCTTCAGATAACATTAGAAAAAATATAAACATGACAGACTTTGACCTTTTGGCTAAGATCAAAGTGCTCAAATGAATTTCTACATATACGAGGTCTGTCTAAAAAGTATCCGACCTTAGGCCAGAAAAAATATTTACAAATACGTGATGGGGCTGAGACCCTAATCCCCTTCAAAGTAGGCCCCCTGTGCTTGCACACACTTAGCCCACCGATCCATCCACTGCCGGAAACACCTATGGAAGTCTTCTTTTGGAATAGTGTTGATCTCTGTCGTCGCGTTAGATTCAGCAGGTATTTAGAGAAGATGCGATGGATGTAACACAAATTAAGGAGTGGTTCAACCGATTCAAAAATGGCCGCACATCATCAGAGAGTGGCCAGCGTTCTGGCAGGCCCCAAACTGCTTGGAGTGCAGCTGTTGTTGAGAGAGTGCGAAAAAAGAGATAATACGGAACACGACGGCAGAGATGAACACTATTCCAAAGAAGACTTCCAGAGGTGTTTCCGGCAGTGGATGGATCGGTGGGCTAAGTGTGTGCAAGCACAAGGGGCCTACTTTGAAGGGGATTAGAGTCCCAACCCCATCATGTATTTGAAATATTTTTCCTAGCCTAAGGTCGGATAACTTTTAGACAGGTCTTGTGTGTGTATATATATATATATATATATATATATATATATATATATATATATATATATATAAGGTCGGATAACTTTTAGACAGGTCTTGTGTGTGTGTGTGTGTGTATATATATATATATATATAGGAAATAGTGGAATAATGAAAACAGTAAAGTTAAATACTTTACAAGTTTATTATCGGGTGTTTAAACAAGGAATAGAACAAAACGACCTTTAATCTGTTGATTTCAAAGAATTACTCTTATCCTCAGAAGGGAAAAGACAATAAATTACTAATCATTGGTAAGTATTAATTTGAAAATTAGCAACACAATTTTAAGATATGCTTAAAGTAAAAATAGTTCAAAGAAAAACTTCAATAATGAGAAGAAAGTCAATTGTATACATGCAATTATTGAAAAAAATCCAATTGGAATATGATGTTATGTAGTGGAGGGTATGGAATGCAATCAAGTTCAGAAAACGATTCAAAAGCCAGAAGTTTATGAAAAAAATCAACATATATATAGACACACACATATATATATATATATTTCATGATTTTTGGGGGGAGTACAAAATTTTATTATCGCAAGCGTGAAGGGAAGACGAATTCTATCGTTCATTATTAAAAGTTAATCAAGAAAAAAAAAAATTCCAGCTGACCGGTTTCACGCTCTCTTAACAGAGGCTCTATCGAGGGATTTAAAAAAGAATCGAGGGATTTAAAAAAGAAACGAAGGATTAAAAAAAAACGGCTGAAAAGAGAGAGTACAGAAAATAAAATAGCATTATGTTATATGTACAATGGAGGATGAATCTTAGAGACTGATCACATCTAGTCCCAATAGACATTTCCTTTGCTTACAAAGGGAGGAACGTTTAAGACGAACATGGATCATCTACAAGATTTTTAGATGGTATAATGAGTGAGCATGACTGAGAATGGTGAAGGAATCCATGCTAAAATTCCTAGCACACGGTAAGTGAGAAATTCGCCATATATATATATATATATATATATATATATATATATAGATAGATAGATAGATAGATGTAGAAAATATTAAGCTAAATTCCTGTGACCAAGATTTTTTTAATTTCTTTCATTTTTTTTCCAATTCAAAACTTTCATACATATTTTACGAACCGTTTCGCTCATAATTGACTGCTGCCTCTATGGGTAATAATATCTATGTTTTTCCTCAAGAGAAAATGAAATCAATATGAGGTTGTTTTTTGCGGGGTCTTTTGCTACCCTACAATGTTTCTTTCTGAATGTGAGCTTTGATTTTCTGAGGAGCCCAAAATCGAAAGATCCGGAATTAATATACTAATTTTGGTTGGTCGGCTATGAGCTAAACGATTCTTCAAAATGTATCAAAGTTTTGAATTGGAACAAATGAACACTAAAATGAATAACATCTTGGTTCTTAAAATTTAACCTAATATTGTTTATTTATATATGCTCTGTTGTTATATGTTAGCAAACATCGAGCTTTTACCTTGAAAAAATTGGTGTATGAAAAAATAGAAAGTATATTTTCACATTTCTCTCTCTCTCTCTCTATATATATATATATTAATTGCCATAAATATATTTTCATAACTTACTAAATAGCTCTACTCACGTATTGAGCACTGTTGAAGTAAATACTAAAAATCAATATATAATATATTATATCTATATATAAAATAACATTTTCAAAACATTACCTCCTAGAATGATATTGTGGTGAGTGCAATTATTCTAGCTAACAGTAGGATAGCCAGAGAATGACCAATGACCCCCTCACTCCCCACACATTTGATGACCTTGTGCTGAATTGGTTTAAAATTTAAACTGTACTTATATATTTTTTGCAAATAAATAATTCAAAGTGTAGTATCTGTTCTGATACTACACTTCAACCATTCTGTCCTCAGTCAGTGAGGGAAAACTCCTTCTAAACTGAGGTAATTTTCATTTTTGCCACAATCCAGAGAGCCCCATTTCGGGATAGTAGGATTTTCCCACATTAACACTGACCTTGTGTCTAACTCTGTCCTCGTGTGGAGGCAAGTAAATAGAGACAGACAAGACCCTTTATAAAAGGGCATGGACCCCCCCCCCCTGTCCCATTGCCAACTAGACTAGCACAAAAAATCAAACCCCTTCACTGTATAGGTCCCCAGATACCTGAAAACTTTCTCCTTTCATAGCTTCTTTCCTCGGACTGTGTGCCTTTGGAAATCCTTTTCTGCTCCCTGTTTCCCCAGAAATTTAAATGTAATCTTAAAAAACATCTTCTGCACAATTCCCCACTTAGGATGCTCCCTTTAAATCTGGCTACTAATCACAATAACCCCTAAAGTCCCAGTGGCAATATGCCTTGTCTGGGGAGGAATAAAAGTAAATAAATAAATAAAAATTACTTATTTTACTTATTTCTCCTCGTGCATTTGATTAAAAAAATAAAAACAACATGTTTAGCAATGACGATGTAACAAAATAAATTTTTGAGGCGATAGAGATGTTTTCGAAAATCTGGAGTTATGAAAATGTGTTACATAATTAAATAAGCTGTAAGTTTGAATGGGAAAGTTTGAATGACACCTAAGGGTTAGAGGTGAACTCAGAAACAGAAGTTAATGAAATCAGGTGACTTTCGGGCAGGGATAATTCTGCTTCTTCCTGGCAAGATTTCAAGCAAAGCAGACACGTAAAAAAGCAAAGCAGACACGTAAAAAAAAGACGTCGTCCCTGATAAGGAAGGGGGGGGGATCTGTCTGTCTGTCTGTCTCTTACACACAAGTAAATAAGTAATCAGTCCCTTTCTCTCTCTCTCTCTGGTTTTCTCTGTGACTGTTCCTTTCTGATTAATAAACCTTCTTATAAAATAACATCAGCGTCCGAGTGATTTTGTTTACAGGCCCCCGACAATGATGATGGGCGTATAATGGTTTATACAAGTCGCAACTGGTACAACCAAAACTAATACAAACGTAAGTCTTCTGCTGAAAAGGTCGCTGCTTTCGTATGACTAAGTTTGTTTTTTTTACTTGCCATATTCCACTGTTTTCTTTTGTTTTACTTATTCCTGATAAAGCTTTGGAGTAAAAAAAAAACGTTGAATATATATTTCTCATGTATGTCGGCAAATAAACTAATTGATACATATAAAAAAAATTGAAGAAATAAATTTCCACTTTTTAATAGGTATTAACTAATTGATTTATTCTGACATTAATGACAGCACTTTTTTGAGTAGATGTTTTAAAACTTCAAACTTACTTTAAAATCAACGTCTTTTTTTTTTTCACAGCAAAAAATATGGATCTTACATGTATTAAGCTTAGAATACATTAATTTCCCATAATTAGTAAAAATAACTTCACAATTCTAATTGATAACAAAAATAATAGTTTTAATATATATATATATATATATATATATATATATATAATACTAGCAGGGCTATCTGGCGTTGCCTGGGGTCCTATGTAGATTACAGTAAAATACAAGTAAAATGAAACAATCTGAATAATATTGTAATTTGAAATGTTTAAGTTCATATTAAGACACAATCAGAGTAAAAAATATTTATGTCCCTGGTGAGGTTTGAACTCATAACATTCCTCTAGATATGGCATGCTATTCAATAAGCCACAGAATAAATCATCTTTCCAAGTCAAATGTTGATTAAAACCACAATATGTTGCATTCCTTCTGTCTTTTTTCTCTCTCTCTCTCCCTCTTTATTTTCTCTTTCTTTCCCCCTGTCAGCCAAAGGCAACAAAGGAAAGGAATTTTTTCGTTTTTGTTATTAAATTAGTACACAGTGATTTGGGTAGCAGTATTAGTGCTTCTGAGTGTGAGGATAAGAACTCCCCGCCTTCCTTTATTTATGACTAATAAAACAAAATATTGATCAGGATTAAATCTTGTAGTAAAAACGCTGTTGATCACAAAAGTATGAGGGAAAAAACACTGACTTTACTATATATATATATATATACATAAAGTAAAATCAGTGTATATACTATATATATATATATAAATATATAAAGTAAAATCAGTGTGTATATATATATATATATATATATATATATATATATATATATATATATATATATATAGTAGTATGTTTAAAAAGGCTGAGTGAAATGCAAAGTGCCGGGTAGGTTGTAAGCTGGAAGGAACAAAAATAATAAATCGAAGTGGGACTTACTATTTACTTTTTCTTAAAATCTTACATAACAGCAAGTGTGTTGTTGGCTGTTTGTGTGTGGTCCAAATGATTATTAAAACTCATTTATTTAATATTTCGTGAAAGAAAACTTCCCTTCGTCAAAAATAATAAACACCAAAGGAAAAATCCGTCTGTGTAGAGAATTTACCAAAATGGATGCCAGATAGTAGGGTAGGGGCAAACCAGTCCCACAGAGAATAGAAATTAATAAATTTTAAAGTTATGTTTTGTATATAAATGTAGTGTTCAAAAATGTGTGTAATATTAGATAAATAATAGGTATTGTGTGGTGTTAGTTTTGATAATATATTTTTTATTATTTTTTATTTGTTTCTGTGTGTTGTTATTTTATTTTCGTATTTATTTTAATATAAAGTAATTAATCTCTCATGTTTATTATTCTAAATTTTATTAAATTTATTGGTTATCATATATTCAAAAAGTATTATTAATTGTGAGTTTCATTAAATTAGTTTATCGAATATGTTACTTATAGGATTTTATTATCAGTTTTTTATATATATATATATATATATATATATATATAGTGTGTCAGGTTGTATATGAAAAGAAATCAAAGAAAGTGCTCGATCATATAAGAGAGCTAATATAATTTATTTAGATACTGTATATTACATAATTCAGCAATGTACCGCGGTTTCATCCAAAAACCGCGGTACATTGCTGAATTATGTAATATACAGTATCTAAAAAAATTATATATATATATATATATATATATATATGGTACACGTATTGTATTAGTTTCTGTAGATGTAAATCCGTTAAAACTCAAGTAAAACTGATAATAACACATATGTAAAGTTACATACTTTACATATTTAATAAATTCAAACAGTACAACAAATAATAGTTTAATGAAAAGTCCTTTAAACCTAGGTTTTTCAAAGAAATAAGTTCTCTCTTCATAAGCAAAAAACAAACAATTATGTAACAAGCTTTCTTTTTTATTATTAATTTGAAAAAAATTATCAATCGTTTATGAAATCTGAAAAGATAAGTGTAAAAAGTTTTTGAAATAATGAATACCCAGATATAATATGAGGTGTCAAAAGGTATCATCCATTGGAATATTAGATTATAATCATATTATACTTGTAAAGTATGTAACCTTACATTTATTTTATTATCATCTTCTCTTCTATAAAAATACTCTATCCCCAATATTGAGCATATTTTTATCACATTAGGAATTAATATAGAATAAGTATTTTATAATACTTGGAAGAAAAAATATATATACAGTATCATATGTTTTCTTTATACAGGGTGGGCCAAAATAAGGGTCCTATCTTTAAATTTGAATAACTTGAATTTGAATAACTTCCACAAAATAAAAGTTAAACTCACCAAACTTTATGTGTGTGTAGACTGACCCTTCCGAGATTTTTTGAAATAAACAAAACAAATTTTAGCCGAAAAACACTTCTTAAAACTTACAAAAACTAAAGTATTGTTTTTTACACTGTTTTGAGTTTTTTAAGCAAAAATAATGTTTTCTAAATGAGGGTACGTTCCTTAGGGCTAATACGGCTCATGCTTGCTTCGGAAGGGGTCCTTTACTTATTCTAAAAAAAATCAAAAAAAAATCAATAAATAAAAAAGTTATGAATTTTTAAAAATAGGACCCTTATTTTTGCCCACCCTATATGAGAAATGACCAAAATGCTAAATTACGTCTATAAGCGTGTATATCTTTATTTCAAATAACACTATTAGTTTGATCGTCCATACCTGTGGTTTCACGGAAACATTGGAAATCTAACTCTTAGAGTTAAAAAAAATACCAAGTGTCACCTACGGTTTGAAAGTGGCTGGCATTATGTCAAGCTTGCTATTGCTTTCAGACCTACAGTTTGTGTTCCGTGAAACCACAGACATCAATCGACGATCAAACTAATGTATAGTGTTATTCGAATATATATTTCTATTTATATAAAGTTATGTATATGTATGTTTAAGATTCATTTCTAAATTAATTAACCGATCATTATGAATTTTGGAACACAGATTCCAGACGTAAGGGGTTGAAATGTTGGCTATATTTAGTTTAATTTTATGCTGAGAGGGTAAAAAGGGGATGGAAGCCCTCTGCGACAATTCAGATACATCCAATCTTTGTGAACTTTGAACAATTGGTATTAGACATCAATTAATAAATATTTCCCAAATTTAATATTCAAAGTATTTTTAAGGGGCATAATATGGACACTGTCTCTCATTTGAAAATTCAAATATTTCAGATTTGCATTGAATTTGAGCTATAGTTGTTAGACACTCATGAAGCAAGATTTCCTGAATTTCAAGCAAGTTTTAAATTTCAAGCTCAAGCCTTAAATTTGAGACATTTTCTCGAGTCAAAATTATGCAACGGATTTTGATCAAAATTAGAATAAGAATTCAAGGTTAGTAGAATTATATCTTTGTAAAGGGACATAAAAGTGGTGCAAAACTGTTCTGTTCATGGAATTCATTTTACCTGTCCTATTACGAGTATTCAAGCATATATATATATATATACTCGTAAAATACCTATCCCAGAACGGCTATAAGCAATAAATATAGCAATAATTTTAAATTTTAATCTTTTTTCTTTCTTTGGAAGCTTTGGTAGCACTCCCGTAAATGGTAAAGTTTACGAAAAAATAAATGATGCACCCGCGATAATCACGTGAATATGTATTCCATAATAAGTGCAATAGTTTAGGATTTCACAAGCACATAAATATTATTGACGCTCACACCGATCCTTTTAAAATTTGATTTAGAGCAATTCTTTTCTCGAGTAAGGTTTTTGTATCTAACTTATTCTAAAAGTCCTTTCTGGAGGCAGGTGCGAATTTAGGTGGGAGCACCCCCATAAATGGTAAAGTTTACAAACAAAAATATAATGTGTCCATATTTCTCACCGAGTTTCCGAGAATATATATTCCAAAATGCAAAATGATCTGTCTACTAGTTTTGGAGATTGCAGTGTGCATTTACTTAAAATTAATATTGTTATAAGCCCCTTTAATGAGATTGAAGTTGAGCTCCGTTCAGGGAAGTTAAACATAGACTGTCACGTAGCTATAGGGCATGTTCCGACAACGTCCGTTGAATACTCTCCACACAGTCTTTTTATATGTGCCACCCTTCGCATAAATTGAACTTAAATTCTCTTTCTTGACATTGTAATGTCTCGTGGCCATTTTGTTATGACGCTTGCTTGCAGAGTCTAGGATGATTCTGTAACCGAGTCTGAACCTTACGACCATCTGAGATTATCATTCACTACACTGATGAGAGCGAAAGCTTGAAATGCTGGCATATGTATGTAAAAATAATTTAATATTATTTACTTAAAATTACTATTGTATATATATATATATATATATATATATATATATATATATATATATTCCGAGGAGAGACATAAACGGAGACTGAAGAGAGTCCGGCATAGGATGTCAACTATAGGTCCCCTTTGTTTGGATTTGAAACCGACGGTACCGATGTTGTCTTAATCTTCTGTAATTATATATATATATATATATTTATTCGATAGAGACTATAAATTATTTTGATTATCCATCAGTACCTTCAGTTTCACAGAAACATTAGAAATTCAATCTGCAGAGTTAAAGATACCAAATGTGGCCGGTTCATCAGCTGATGTAATCATCATCAGCTGATGAAGCGGTCACATTTGGTTAACTTTATTTTGCGGGTTTAGTTTCCAGTGTTTCCGTGAAACCGAAGGTATCGATGGATCAAAATAATGTATAGTGTCCATTGAATAAAATTAGATATGTTCTTGTGTAAGTAATTGAACATTCTTGTTATTTCTCCTATAAGACTGAATTACACTATACGTATGAAAGTAAAAAAGAAATATATAAATATTTGAAAAAAGAATTTTTAAAAACTAATTTTTATCTTTAATCTAGAAATCAGATTTTCCGATCTATTACAAATGTTGTACAAGCTTGTCAAAAAAGGAAAGAAAAGAAAGAAATATATATATTCAGACAAAAAGAAACGAATTAAGTAATCAATCTTGCAATCGCGGAAAAATCATGCATATTTGATTAACAAATAAGAAAGGTGTGATATGATTGATATCTTCTATAAGATATTCATTCTTCATTATGCGCGATGTGCTTAAACGCACAAAGGAAAAAAGAAGGAGAAATCTGCCGTACAGATGTTAAGAACGGCAATCGAATAAATACACATAAATAAAAGTGTCGGCAACAAAACGTGTCACACCTGGTGAATTAATCAAATCTTGACAGTTTCTCCAGATTCCATTTGGATTTAGAAATTAATCTGCTTTTTCGAACTAATAATTTTAATTGCAAGTGCAGGAGATAATAAAATGAACAGAAACTGAAAATAATACACAATAAAATATCCTTTTCATCAGCTTTTCGATGCGAACACCGACTCTAGTTTATGTTCATTGATTTACTACGCCTTTTTACACGTCTACTATTTTGATCAACTTTTAATAAAATAAATAAATAAATAAATAATCAGTCTCCTGTGACTTATGAGTAAGTTGCTTGAATCTGTGATAAACCAAGATGTTGTCAATCATCTCAGCAGAAACAGCCTACTCAGTAACAAGTAATATGGATTTCGTCCTGCAAGCTCAACAGCTGATGTGCTGACTAATATCACACAGGATTACTAAATCTATTGACGGGGGGGGGGGCGTCGTTTCTAGAGCAATAGCTCTTAACATATCGAAGGTCTTTGATAGGGTCTCGCATAAAGGTTTACTTCAAAGCTTGCAAGCTATGGAATATCTAGAAATGTCGTCTCAACCATCAAATCCTTTCTCTATGATAGGTTTATTGTGTTATAAATTGTGAAAACATGGGATTACCTGGCAAACGGTCTCGATGCGCGCTCTACAGGGCTGGACCGCCCAAAGAGCGGCAAGATGGCGTCCTAGGCTTAATATCGCCAGGTAATCCCGTGAAATCTCGTGTTCTCTCGCGGAGACGAGTCCAGTTTGATATAAAAACGGGTCGCTGGAGGCAAGACGGCAGAAGGCTGAGAGCGTAGTCTACGAGGGACGACGTGGAAAGAAGAAGAGAAAGAAGAAGAGAAAGAAGAAGAGAAAGAAGAAGAGAAAGAAGAAGAGAAAGAAGAAGAGAAAGAGGAAGAAGAAGAGAAAGAAGAAGAGAAAGAAGAAGAGAAAGAAGAAGAAGAAGAAGAGAAAGAAGAAGAAGAGAAAGAAGAAGAGAAAGAGGAAGAAGAAGAGAAAGAAGAAGATAACGAAGTAGAGAAAGAAGAGGTGGAAGATTAATTTTTTCTGCTACAAGCTATTTTCGGCATTGTTATGGAAAAATTCGACATCAGATTGATTCCGGAATTCGACGGCTCTCCTGCTGGTCCATCGGTGGTCGAATGGCTGGAGAAGGCCGAGCGTGTTTGCCGGTTGTGCAAAATTAAAGACCCAGCTATGGTCATCCCATTGAGACTCACTAAGGGGGCTTACGCCGTGTACCAGCAGCTCAGTAATGATGCGACCATGGAGCAGATTGCACAGGCGCTGCACGGGGCATTTGGTGCAGATCCTTTTGTTGCCTGGAGGCAATTTTCCGAACGCCGGCTTGGGCCGGGGGAGACAGTGGACGTCTACATGGCCGACTTGAAAAAGCTTGCTGCTCCCTTCGGCGGTGCGAGTGACCGCATATTGGCATGCGCCTTTTTGTCTGGACTTCCGGACGATGCAAGCCGACTGCTGCGAGCATCATTGAGACTCACAGAGATTGAATTGGTGGAGTTGTTGGCGAGAGCACGAAACATCTTGAAGGACGATCGAGAACTGGTCTCTGCAGCGGTTGACACCTTGGACTCGCCAGCAGAGGGCCTACGATGCTATACATGTGGTGGCCCCAACCACTTCTCCAGAGACTGCAGAGGCGGCACAAGGCGCACCCCAAATTATGGAGCACGAAAAGTAATACGGTGTTACCAATGCAATAAGCCAGGCCACATAGCACGGAATTGTCCGGGAAACGGGCAAGGGGAGGACGCCGCAGCGCTAGCACCCTCCCCAAAGCGGCATTGAACAAAGCGCTTCCTGCAGTGACAGTTCAAGTTGATGGGTGTAAACGTTCAGCGCTGGTTGACACCGGCTGTACCCAAACCCTCCTTCGAAAGGAATGTTGCACCACATGGAAGAAACGACAGATCCCCGTCCTGACTGTCGGCAAAGGCTCATTAGTGTGTTGTGGATCCAGTGTTGTTCATATCAGCATTGACAATGGCCCCCCGGTGGCTGTGACGGTGTTGGTGGTCGATGGGGAGCTGCTCGGATATGACCTTCTCCTTGGAATGGACACTATTACACAGCTAGGCGGAATTACTGTAAACAGCGTCGGTGATGTGAGATTCCCTCGACCAGACAAACAAATGTGTGCAGCAATCACTCTTGACGAACCCGATTTCCACGCAGAATATGACAAGGGCACAAACACATGGACAGCGTCCTGGAAGTGGGCAGGCGACCAGCCACCAGTGTCTTTGCGGAATCGGCTGACAGAGTATCCCCCTCCTGCATGGCTTAGGGGGCAGTACGAGGCAGAACTTCAAGTGTGGCTGGATAACGGCTGGTTAATTCCATACCCAGAGGATGAGCTCGGGCCCCCGCGGGGGCTAATTCCCCTGATGGCTATCAGACAAGAGAACAAGCAGAAAGTTCGACCTGTTCTTGATTACCGGGAACTCAATGAACACGTTGACCCGTACACTTCGGGGGCTGACGTTTGTGCTCATAAACTGCGAGAGTGGCGACGGCAGGGTGCGGAAGCGGCCATACTGGACTTGCGAAGAGCTTACCTACAAATACGTGTTGAGAAATCGCTGTGGCCATTCCAGACGGTGGTAATCAAAGGAACTCGCTATTGCTTGACCAGGCTGGGGTTCGGCTTGAATGTAGCCCCGGGCATCATGACGGCGATCATGCGGGCGATCCGGCGTCAGGATAAAGCTGTGCAACAGGCGACATCGTCTTATATAGACGACATTTTTGTCAATGAGAGCCTGCTGTCTGCCCAGGCGGTCAAAGAACACTTTGAGCACTTCGGGTTGTCGTGCAAGGAACCGGAGCGGCTGCAGGATGGGGCGAAAGTGCTCGGGCTGCAGGTGAGCGGAAGTGCAGATGGCCTCCAATGGGGAAGGGGCGGTGAAATCCCGGAAATCCCATCTACCATCACACGTCGGAGCACGTTTTCCGTGTGTGGAAAACTGGTGGGTCACTTCCCTGTGTGTGGGTGGCTCCGAGTGGCTGTGGCAGCTATAAAGCGACGGGCAACTTCTTTGTCAACAGGATGGGACGATGAGGTGCGTGATCCTTCCCTGCGAAGCATGCTGGTGGAAGCTGTGGCCAGAGTGACCAATGATGACCCTGTACGAGGGAGCTGGTGCGTCGATGGGAGTGAGTTTACAGTTTGGGTGGACGCCAGCTCACTTGCCCTTGGCGTTGCTCTGGCAGTCAACGGAAGTATAGTAGAAGATGCCTGCTGGCTCCGGCCAGAGAATAACGCTAAGCACATAAACCTAGCTGAACTCGATGCTACACTGAAAGGAGTCAATCTAGCGCTTCAGTGGCAGGCTAGCGTCCTCCACGTTATCACGGATTCCACGTGTGTGCATCGGTGGATGACCGATGCCTTGAACGGAAAAGCACGGCTGACAACGAAGGCATCGGCCGAAATGTTAATCCGGAGGCGGCTTGCTACCCTAACCGAAACCATCAATGAATACAACTTGGTCATAGATGTGACACTGGTGCAGTCCTGTTTGAATCGAGCGGATCGATTGACCAGAGTGCCTCGCCGTTGGCTGGACCTGCAGAAAGAAGTGAACGAACCAGCACCTGTAAATTGTGCTGCGGTGGGACGTAGACTCAGCCCAGAGCGTATCGCTGATGTCCATTGCCAAAGCGGGCACCCTGGTGTAAACCGAACCTTTTACTTCGCCAGGTTGGTTGACCCCTCTGTGTCACGGAGGGCTGTGAAATCTGTTGTGAGAAGTTGCAACACCTGCCAATCGATCGACCCAGCACCTGTCCGGTGGAAGAAGGGCACACTCGGTGTGAAGTATAACTGGGATAGGATTGCGATGGACATAACTCACTACAACAGGGGGAATTTCTTGACCCTTATTGACTGCGGACCGTCCCTATTTGCATTGTGGCAGTCCCTTCGCCGGCAGGATACGGCTGCCATTGTCCATGAGTTGGAAAGTGTGTTCCTTGAGCGTGGCCCTCCTTCTGAGATATTGACCGACAATGGCCCCGCTTTTGTTAGTGCACCGTTCAAACAGTTTGTAGATGGCTGGGGTGTCCGTCTGCGTTTTCGGTGTGCCCATGTGCCCAGTGGGAACGGAATTATTGAGCGCAACCATAGGACTATCAAGACCATCGCAGCGCGGAAGGGGTGTACGGTGGCTAAAGCAGTCTATTGGTATAACGTCACCCCTAAGGACGATACTTCACCCTCCACCGCGCCAGCTAATGCGCTACATACATACCATGTCAGGGCGAGAGGTTTGGAGAGCAGCTTACTGCCCGAACCAGAACCTCCACAGGAGAAAATGAAAAAAGGAGATGTCGTTTGGGTTAAAAAACCCCGAGGCCAGTGCACGACTCGTTACGGAACCGGTCGTGTCACTGAAGTGATCAGCCCGCAGGCGGTGCAAGTTGATGGAGTACCCCGTCACATTAAAGACTTAAGATCGGTATTCCAAACGCAGCTGCCATTTAACGAGGATAATGACATTGAATCCGTGACCAGCGAACCATCATTCTGGTTCATGACGGCTTCATCGCGCAGCGACACTGAGAGTGATAGCCTTGAATGTACTGACCCTCCTACTGCTGATGAAAGCCCGGACAGTGATGCTGCGATGCGCAGCCTCAGGTTCGCTGACCTTCCTGCCACGGAAGACAGCACGGATGACGATGAGGCCCCGAATCCCCCACCCCGAAGAAGCACTCGAAGAAAAAGGACACGGCCTCCCTGCTCTTTCTGTGATAATGAGATCAGGGGGGAGTGTGTTATAAATTGTGAAAACATGGGATTACCTGGCAAACGGTCTCGATGCGCGCTCTGCAGGGCTGGACCGCCCAAAGAGCGGCAAGATGGCGTCCTAGGCTTAATATCGCCAGGTAATCCCGTGAAATCTCGTGTTCTCTCGCGGAGACGAGAGTCCAGTTTGATATAAAAACGGGTCGCTGGAGGCAAGACGGCAGAAGGCTGAGAGCGTAGTCTACGAGGGACGACGTGGAAAGAAGAAGAGAAAGAAGAAGAGAAAGAAGAAGAAGAAGAGAAAGAAGAAGAAGAGAAAGAAGAAGAGAAAGAGGAAGAAGAAGAGAAAGAAGAAGAGAAAGAAGAAGAGAAAGAAGAAGAGAAAGAAGAAGAGAAAGAAGAAGAGAAAGAAGAAGAAGAGAAAGAAGAAGAAGAGAAAGAAGAAGAAGAGAAAGAGGAAGAAGAAGAGAAAGAAGAAGATAACGAAGTAGAGAAAGAAGAGGTGGAAGATTAATTTTTTCTGCTAAAGTAGTTGTTGATGGGCAGAAATCTGAAACTCATAGTATCAACGCCAATGTGCCTCAAGGATCCATTCTGGGCCGAACCCTCTTCCTGATCTGCATCAATAATCTCCCAAATCCCATTCTAAGATTATTCGTCAACATTTATGCAGATGACACAACTATCTATGGCAACACTTTGAAGAGCATTTATGATCAAGATCTTTCTGATTCTCGCTCTTCCGACCTGGAGACCGTGGTGCCATGAGGAAAAAGGTAGTTGGTTACTTTTGACGCGTCCAAGCTTTACTCCTTTCACCACTCAGATCCTCACTTTGTCCGAATTGAAATGAATGGCTCTCTCTTTGAAGAAGCCCCCTGCTTTGATAAGCTTCATGAATTGACCTTCATTTCAGACTTGAAATGGAAGACTTACATCAAATAAGTTGCTACGGTCACTGGAAAAATTGTTGGATCATTCTAGCGTTCCGGAAGGAATCTCACATCTGATACAATCTTCTCCCTGTATCAGAGTCAAATACGTCCTAAGATGGAGTACTGTTGCCACATCTGGGGAGGTGCCGCTCAGAGCACTCTTTTCTGCCGACTTTAAAATCTATTGAGGGATGTCTTTCCTACAGCCACTTTCTAACAGAAGAGATGTTGTTAGTCTTTCTCCGCTCTATCGTTATTTTCATAGAAGATGCTAGACTGAGCTCCAATCTATGGTTCCCCCCTGTAAAACATTCACAACAAAAACTTTTAAAATTCTAGAATCTATTTTCTTTTGTTTTTTTTTAAATTTTGGAGTCTATTTTTTTTTTTTTTCAGAATTCGATTTTGGAATCATATGGTAATTTTTTTTTTTTTTTGATTTAATTTAATTTTTGTTTATTTTCAGACCATTAAAATGGGATATCAAGTTATTAGATAGGTATTAATATGTCCATTGATGTATGTTAGAGACAAGCATTGTAATCTGTTGTAATATTTCCATGTATGTGTATGTATGTATGAATGAATAAGAAACATGTTTCCTATTTGTATTGTTTCCTTAGGAAGCCTGCTTCCATCATCTTTAGGGATGATGAATAAAAGATGAAGAAACTACACCTACATTCTCTCCTCAGTTATCGTACATAGCTAGTTATGACCCCTTTTGTTTTTTTGCTTTTTAATTTCTACCAGCGAAATATTGAAAATCTTGTTGAACGTTGGAAAAAGTTGTAAACAACACAGAAAAATACATTATTGATTAATTAGTTGTCATTGTTTATTAAACCATTTAAATACAATTTTTTAAAATGAACTTTGTTGCCAACAAGTAACAAATATATTCTGCGATCATTTTAATAAAGAACTTCAATTCGTCATACGGGATCCTCATGGCAACACAAATGGACCGAATGTGACAACAATACTCCATGCATAGGCAAATGGCGGATTTTATCAAAGGTTTTGGGTTCCACTTTGGCTTGTTATCTACAAGGAACATATTGTTATCTCCCTTTGTATTAAGATATATGAGTTTTGTTCCTTTGTGATAAGTTCTTAGAGTGATTGCTGCTGCTTGTTATTGCAGTTGGTTATTGACTGGGAAAACAAAGATGGCGGTTTGGACAAACGAGCATGTGTCTATGACTGGATTTATGTGATAAGTAAACTAACAAATATATTTACACCGTACTGGTGCTATTTTGGCTTGATATAGACAAATAAAGAGAGGTTGTTTCTGATCTTTTCAATTTACACTGTATGTCTCATTTTTTTTTCAATATATGAATCTTCATGTCAAGCCATGACCTTTCAATTCCTTCTGTATGTTCTCCAGTGTTGGGATCAACGAAATTTTGTTGCTGATTTAGAAAAAAATGACGAAAATTGAGTTGGTTTAAATTAACGTAAGCTCCCCATTTGTCAAAATAGATTACTGAGCCTTCAGCGACTTCTCGTTGAATAATTGTCTGAAGTATCGCATGGTCTCTTCTTTTAACATTAGGATTAGACGGTTAGAGTTCCAGGTTCCATAATCACACATTCTTTCGAAATCAATTAGGAGAAGTGTTTTCCTTACTCTTGTACCATGTTGATTACAATATGAGGTGCAGATCCCTAACAAATAGTAGATATCATGATACATAGATGACAAGCCAAAATGGTACAAAGGTTTTATACTTTATTTCGTAACGTTCTATGAATACATGTAAAGGAATGCAATTTTCGATACTATAGTTATAATCTATTACCGAGCAGAGATGGATGCTACTTCATCTAATAGAGATTATCTGAATTTTAGCCTAAAGAAAATTAAATGATCTCCCATTGTAACTGCCAACTAAACAGTTATGAAGATAATCTTAGAAAGACATGAGGAAATTAATATCAACCAACCAGAGAGGTTGTTTCTGATCTTTTCAATTTAAAGATTGCTTCAAGTTATATTAGGATCACTCGCTGCTATTGCCAGCTGTTGTGTGTGCAGTTCAGTTTGAAAATCAAATCTCAGCATGAAGCAATCTAGTCAATTACATACGGCACAATCACGTTGACACACCGGTTCCCGTTAGATCACTGAAGTTAAGCGGCGTCGAGCCTGGCCAGTACTAAATGGGTGACCATTTGGGAATACCAGGTGCTATATGTGATCTCTGCTTATCTCGGCATTGTTTCCAGTCGTCTTGTATTACTACTTGCCATTGGAACCAAGCAATGCCGACTCAGGAGAGCGGTTGTTGGAGATTGCGCAACCCTTGCAATTACAAATTCACGCGCCTAGTGAAGGCACTCATACGTCGAAATCGACGGGAGAGTCCATCATATATATATATATATATATATATATTTACTTAAATTCACCCCAAACAAGGCACAATGTCACTGAGACATAAGGGACTACTGTGAATTAGGGGAATCCTATATAGGGAGTTTTGCAGCGAGATGCTTGTTCACATTACATTTAAATGTCTGCATGTTAGTACGGTCATGGAAGCAGGAAGGGAATTCCAAACGCTAGCAGTACAAGGAAAGAAGCTATTAGAGTAGAAAGCTCTCCGGCATTTGCGGACCTCAACAGTGAAGGGGTGGGATCTTGCTGACTGACGGGTTGATCAGGGTATTTACATAGAGGGAGCACCAGTGCAGCACATTCGTTCGAGCACATTCCATTAAAGTACTTGTAAAACTGGCACTGGGATGCAACATTGTTGCGATGGGACAGAGGCTGGAGCATGCTTGATAATGAAGGGCCTATTAGATTAGAGCCCTTTTCTTGGATCCTGTCCAAGAGGGGGAGGCTAGCGTTTGGTGCACTAGCCCAGATGTGACAACAATATCCTATGCATGGACTTTGTAGAGATATAGGATACTGGCAGGTGTGAGAAGTTTTCTAGCTCGGTAGAGGGAGCCCACCTTCTTTGCAGCAGTCTTGGCAATGGTTTCTATGTATTTGCGCCAAGACATGTTATCTGTGAATGTTAGCCCTAGTATATATATATATATATATATATATATATATATATATATATAATAATGGTAATAATCCAGGTAAAAAATATCAACAGGATGGTAATCCAGAGAATTTTAACCGGGTTTATAAAAAGTGCTCAATATCAAAATAGAGCTTTATATATGATAATTTTATTTACACAGACATGTACAAAATCTGCGACACTGGCATGTCGATGTTATCGATCAACAGTTACTATAAACTGAGATCTCATCAGGCAGAGTTAGAATCCGATCTTAATCTCAGATCATATTTGGAAAGAACCAAATATGATCTGAGATTAAGATCGGATTCTAACTCTCCCTGATGAGATCTCAGTTTATAGTAACTGTTGATCGATAACATCGACATGCCAGTGTTGCAGATTTTGTACATGTCTGTGTAAATAAAATTATCATATATATATATATATATATATATATATATATATATACTAGAAGAGTACCTGTCCCAAGACAAGTAAAATTAATTCCCCCCGAACAGGGCAGTTTTGCACTACTTTTATGCTCTCTTACTTAGATTAAAATAAAAATATAATGTTACTAAATCTTATGTCTAGAATCCTTATTCTAATTTTGATCAAAATCCATTACATGATTTTGATTCTAGAAAATGTCTAAAATTTAAGACTTAAGCTTAAGGAGTCTTAAGAAAAAAATTGAAATTCAGTGAATCTTACTTCATTTGTGTAAATGACTATGGATCAAATGTAAAGCAAACTTGAAATATTTTAATTTTCAAATGGGGGCATCCATATTATGTCCCCTAAAAATCCATTAAAATACTCCAAATAATCTGAAATTTGGGGAATATTTATTAATTTATGTCGAATAGCTATTGTTAAAATTTCACAAAAATCGAGCCACAGGTAAGTGAACACTTAATGTTTATATAAACACTATTAACCACTGCAGAGTGCTGCATTCGTTTTTATGAAGAACTCCTTCTCTCCACCTAAAACTAAACAAAACTTCTATGAGCAAAGTTTCTTTCCTAGAACTTCCCATCTGTGGAAGACAATACAGCAAGGCTGCTTCAAAGCTGACTACAACATAGTCGTTTTCAAGTCCAATGTAAATAAATTTTTGTTGAGCCGCCTTCTTAAACAGTAACATTCTGCCAAACTTCAACCATCATTATCAATCATCACGATGTTGTCTCACTCTCCACTTGACACTCATTCAATCCATAATAAGGCCACAAGGCCATTCGAGGATAAGTGCTGACACCTTAGTAACAAAAACAAAAACCAACATACGCACAAGTCATGATTTATGGAAGATTATTATTGACATGATTTTACTTAAAATCGTATAAAGACAAAAATACATTGCAAATTACATTAAACTTTGAATATTATTTTTAGTTTTATGACTTATTTTAGTTTTCCATTAGCTGAAAATACTCTCTAACCGTAATGAAAATACTTTCTAACCGTAATGAAAAGTTATAAATAAAATCTAAAAAGTTAATCGTATTTATGAGATGAGATAAAAATAAATCTATGTTATTGATGAAGGACTGAAGGTCAGACCATCAGAAGGTTTAATACAAAAGGTTTAGCCTTCTTAAAAGCTTCATTCCAAGAAATCCTGCTATTACATGACTCTTCTCTCGTCCCTCAATTTCTTCAAATAAAAAAGTAAATTAAATAAATAAATAATAAAAAAAATAAATATTCTTTTTAAATAAAAAAATAAAATAAAAAATAGTTTTTTTTTTTTTTTAATCCAGAAAAAAAAAGAAAAAAGAAACTATGGTACAAGTTTTTTTCAAACAATCCTAAAAGCATCCTCAACTCTATAATAAAGATCAATGTATTTTTATTTGTATATAAATATATAAAAATACGTCCCGTCACACAGAAACAGTGGTAATCACATTATCCCCTCGCCTGAATATCTTTATAAAAATGTAAAAAAAGGGTATGGCAGTTTGCTTGAAGCGTTTTTGGTATATAAGTATGTAGGTATTTAATAAGGCTGTATGCAATGCAGAAAAAAAAAGAACGTCGAAAGGAGAGATAAACAAAAACAAATAATTTAAAACAATATGGGATATTTTTCTTCAAAAATGTCATTTATTTATTTTTCTAGTAAATCTTTCACACATTGTTTCAGTCATTTTTTTTTCACTTAGTGTTAATCGAATCCAGGATGGTGTAAAATATTTTAATATTTCGGGAGAAACTCTCACCTTTTCAAAAACCAAAACAAAAACGTTTTTTTCTGCTTACAGAGAAGAAACGTTTAAGATGGACGAAATAGTAAAAAGTAAATTTGTGTGAATCAACATGGTACAACTTTGTTGACCGGCTTGATTCTGTTGTCGGCATTCTCACAGGAGGGACCACGTAATGGTTGCCAACATCCCTAAGTGAAAGTGATATTACGGAACCGACTGGATTCGAACTTGGCACACCCAGGTCGTCAATCTGCGTCGTTATCCACTCTCACCTGGACGAAATAAAACTAAAAGATGAAAAAAAAAAAATAATAATACATCCAGAAGTCAAACAACTATGTTATAAGTTCATTTTCAAACAATCCTAAACGCATCCCCCACTCTATAATAAACACGAATGTGTGTTTATTTGTATATATTTATTTATTTATATATAGAAATCCGTCCCGTCACACAACATTTTGTAGGGAATGAAATATTTAATTTTTAATAAAAAACAAATAAATGTTAAAAAATAAATGCTATTTTCTAGAATTTTTTGTTTACATCCATCTCTCACTTTCAAGCTGGACCTACCCTGAAAATTATAGACTGTTCCTATTTTTCCCCAATCTATAATAAAGACCAATGGAATTATTTATTTTTATAATTCCATAATAATTTTTATAATTTAAATTAATCCTAACTGAACCACGCTTCGTCTCCCACTTTTCCGCATTTATTGTATCACCTCTCCCACTTCCTAGTGATCCTATACTCTAACTGCTACCACTGTAACCATCTACTTGTTTCTCATATTTTGATTTTCTTGCTCAAATCGGCTGAAGCTCTGAGACTGCTGGCAAAACAGTTTTGTACTTGTGTGATTTTTCTTCAAACAAATCATCCTGAGGAAGTCTTACAATAAAGACGAAATGTTGATGAATTCAAAAATAATATTTTGGGGTTTTCCTTTTTCATTTTCCATATATATATATATATGTGTGTGTGTGTGAATGTGTTGCATTGTCTCTTTTTCTTTCTTCCTCGGTGCCATGTTGTCTCTTGTTAACTCAAATTTGTGTTGTATACTTCTTCGTATCTTGCTGTCAGTTTTTTCTCGCATCGTTTACCCTCACATTCCATAGCGTCTGTGGCTAGGACCCGTTGTTCGTTCGTCATTGTGCGTATAACTTCGTTGAGTTATAATAAGAATTGAGAGAACACAGAATTTGGAAATGGAGGTTTATTGAGAAAAAAAATATTAATTAATCACAAGTACCATTTATACTTAATTATGAAAGAGAGAGACAGTTATATTAACTAAAAGAAACTATTAGATAGATAGATAGCTAGGCAGGAAGACAGACAGCGCCCATGGCCAGGTGCGACCCTCAACAGTTTTGTCACTTTAAGGCATTTTTTCAATGACCATTCATGTCAACGTCCAAACTCGGTCTCTTTTCAAATCTAACTGTTCTTCTTCGCTTTCGTCCTACGTAACGTCAAAAGATGAATACTAGCAAACGTACCCATTTACTATGTAACAGTGGCAGCTCATGATGAACTCATTTTTGAAAGAGAGTCGGTGTATTAAAATATGGCAAAGGATGGAGAGAAAGGATATGAGAATGATACAGTGGATGTACAGCCTGTTTTAAAGACAGGATTAGTTCTGATGACCTCAGAGGAAGATTAAATTTGGACAGTATAGGGAGATGTGTGCAGAACAGGAGACGTTGATGGTATGGCAATGTTGAGAGAATGGATGAGAGTGCTTGGGTCAGTAGATGTAGAACAGTTAAGGTAGCAGGTCCAGTTTACAGAGGAAGGCCAAAGAAAACATGGGAAGAAGTGATAAGAATGGACTTGAGCAGTAGAGGGATAAATAAAGACTTGGTCAGAGATAGGCTAGTTTGAAAGTCAATTTCTTAAAACCGTCCAACACATGCCACCATGTAAAACAGACATTCAACCGAATATGAGAATGATGATGATGAGGAGGAGGAGAAAAGTTTTTTGGGGGGAGACTTGTGATTTTCAAGGGGATTTTCTATCTCTATCCTGATCGTTTTCACTGTACTCTTCTATACTCCAAAAAAAGAAAGTGGTACCACCTATTATCTTTTTTTTTTTGTAATCTGCTAAAGATTTTCAATAATGATAGCTTAAAAGTAACATTATTCTTTTTTCCGTCCCACCAAATAAAGATGAGGGTTAGGGTTAGTTTCCGTTGCAATTGTTTATCTGTTCCACTTAATGGTTACTGGCGACTGTTGAATCAAAAAAAATAAATAACATCAATATTAAGCCGAGCCATTGCATGGCTATTAAAAGTAATTATCTTGCAACAATCTGCTCTCTAAATATATATTGGGGTTTCCAGGAAGAATTTCGAAGGAGAGGAATAAAATGAATGTATACAAATTATAATCATTTTCGGTAAGTGTTCAGGAACATTGCTTTCTGGAATTTTCAACATCTGTGCAAGTTCCATAGTTTTTAGGATTCTTTTTATTAGTTACAAGGTAACCTCCCAGAAAACGCCAGACAAAGAATCGTTAATAAAATACACAATTCTTCTGTTGCGTTTCGTTTTTTTCTTCTATCGAATTCCACGCCATGGTTCTTTCTTTCTTGCTACTCGTGATGCTACTTCTTCGAATCTTCTTGTCAGCTTCTTCTTGCTGCCGTGTTCCCTCAGATTCCATGTCATTTCCTGTTAGGACCCGTTGTTTGTATAACTTTGTTGAGTCATAATAAGAATTGAGAATTTGGAAATGGAGCTTTATTGAGAGAAAAAAGTTAAATAATAACAAATACAATTTACACTTAATTATGAAAGAGAGAGACAGTTATATTAACCTAAGTAACTATAGATAGATACAGACAGATAGATGAGTGCTCATCGCCGTGAACAATCCTCAACAGTTTTGGCTCTATTAAGATACTTTGTTAGCGATTGTCCACTTCAACTTCCAATCTTGGTCTCAGTTAAAATCTAACTATTCTTTCTCACTTTCGTCCCACGTGACGTCACATCCATGGGCCTCTCTCCACATATCGTTCTGGGTCATGTCCTTTCCCTGACCCTACCAGTCAAATTTAACTCTGGTGTCAGATCACTCTAGAATACACTCTGAGAACTTTATCCTTTCACAGACGGGGCAAGGTCATCCCTTCACACTAAAGTTAGCGAGTAAAAACATGCTTGGTCAGGTGATGTGGACGTTAGGCTCCATGCAAACAAATTCGACTGAAAACATAACCTCTTTGGTGGAAGTAATAAATAATAATAAATAATATTTTTCCATTGTTTTTAAATATCTGAATGCTTTTATAAAAGCCAAGAGTTTCTTTACCCTCGGGCAACATTTTTGATATTAAAACGATCCTAAAGGTTACCAGCTATCCCATGGGTAATGGAAAGAATACAAAAAAAAAATACTAATATAGTTTCTTCGGTAGAATTTTTTTTGCCTTTAAGGTATATAAATCAGGAAGAAGAATTGGAGAAATTGTGGTATGACGGTTCTTAAACGCAACTGAAATATATTGAACGTTATTTATGTTTTCCCCCCTCTCCCCCATTCCCTCATACAATCCGGTTCCGAATCAAATTGAAAAGCTTACTGGATATGGAACTCGTGTTCAATCAGTTGGAGAGGACGACCGTGGGGAAATGGTAAGTTCAATTCTGTAAAATTACTGCACAGGGAATGCGCACTTAAAGGTCCATATGTAGCCATGCACAGTTTCCAATGTAAAGTTATTTGCAAACAAATAGTGAGAGGAAGGATAAGGGGGGGGGGGGGCATGGCTAAAATGGAAAGGCGGCTTTTATTTTAACAATCGATCATATTTTTTGTGTGTAGGAGATTGCAAGCAAGTGGATGAGATTGTAAGAATTGATAACGAATCGAAGTCATCTATTTATTGGAAGGAAACATTTCTGTATCCCGGAAAAAAATGAAAATATTTTTTACTTAAAGAATAGAATAAAAATAACAAAAAAAAACAAAGGATTTTAATAGATAACATTTTTCAGAAAATTGCCTCAAAATGAAAATATTTTTTACTTAAAGAATAGAATAAAGATAATAAAAAACACATTAAAGGATTTTAATAGATAACGTTTTTCAGAAAATTCCCTCAAAATGAAAATATTTTTTACTTAAAGAATAAAATAAAAATAACAAAAAAAAACAATATAGGATTTTAATAGATAACATTTTTCAGAAAATTCCCTCAAAATGAAAATATTTTTTACTTAAAGAATAGAATAAAAATAATAAAAAAAAACAATAAAGGATTTTAATAGATAACATTTTTCAGAAAATTCCCTCAAAATGAAAATATTTTTTACTTAAAGAATAGAATAAAGATAACAAAAAAAAATTAAAGGATTTTAATAGATAACATTTTTCAGAAAATTCCCTCAAAATGAAAATATTTTTTACTTAAAGAATAGAATAAAGATAAAAAAAAACAATAAAGGATTTTAATAGATAACATTTTTCAAACACTTATGTGCCATGATTTTCTGTTTATCTTCATCCTTCGTTCTGGCTATGTTGTCTATCACACTGACGATTGCCGAGGACAAAAGCACTGGTTTACAGTATACAAAACAACAAAACAATGCAGACTCACAAGAAAGAACCGTGGAGTATAAACCAGTTGTGCTCTGTGTGTGTGTGATACTGTTGCAGAAAATGACCCCTACATCTTAGTTAAGTTCGAGTATATCAGCTAAGACCCGAGATAATGTGTCTATCGAGGTCATCATCGGTGTTTGGTTGATCACCTCATTTCATCGTTTTCTGTTTGTCGAGCTCTGCCTGCCAATCAGTTTACTTCCGCTATCTGCTTAACTTTTACTCCACAATCTATTAACTTCAACCGGCAATCCTATGTCCGGTCTTATGTCTTAGTCACTGCCACTCCTGATCAGTCGAAACCGACTACTTCTGCGCTCGCCCTATCAGCTACTCCCAGCTGACTATTCATCCTACTTCTGATCGCCCTTTGTGCGCCTTGGTGAATCATTTCCTCCCATTATCTGGGGGGTTTTGCTCTTGAGGGGAGGGGAGAGGGACGTCCATAGTATCACATTAGTAGCCTCTCTGTATTGTATCTAAGGGAGGGGGAGAGAAAAAGAGGGAGAGAGAAAGTGAAGAGGGAGAGAAAGAAAAAGAGTTAGTAGCCTCTCCTTGTATTGTATCTATATAAAATGTCATAATGACAACTTATATGGCACAAATAAGACACCACCTTGAATTCTGTTGTCATGGAAACTGGAAGATTGGATATGGAATAGAGAAAATTCCAAGGATTATCGACGGTCTGGCTAATTTGAGTTTAGAAAGATTAGAGATTGGAGATTGGAATGCGGATGGATCGGATTTAATCCTTATAACTTTTTAAATAGACACAACATCTATAGAGATTTCTTTTCATGTAAGTTTTTTTCATGGAAATCATTCCAGACAAGGCATGAAGCCACTTGATGTAAGGAGCTAACAAGAACGAAAGATGATTATCGCAAAGACAGGAGATGCCTATTGACAGTAGTCTTAAAAAGACCAAGGCTATAGGTAGGAGGAAAACAGTCAGCAGGAAGAGAGTTGTACAAGCTTGCAGTTCTTGAAAAGAAACTACTGGAATAGGAAGATGTATTACAAAGAGGTATCAAAACAGCAAATTGGTGAAGACCACTAGACCAACGAGTCACACAAGCTGAAACAAAGGAAGCAGGAAATAGATCAGATAATTTTGAAAAACACATGCCATAATAGTATTTATAGAAAAAACAGACTAGTAACATCACATCTGTGAGAGATAGGGGGGGGGGGGAGAAGAAAAAAGGGTGTGACCAACCAAATTACAGATAGTCTTCTGAACCTTATAAAGAATCCTTAAATGAGACAGATTTACCAGCCCAAATATAACAACAATACTCCATACAAAGAAAAGAAGCAATTTGATCGCTTACCCCAATAAACATTGGGAGTTCCTTATCGAGAAAATAATTAATTACGTTAAAAATTTGCTGAAACATGTCAAGAGTGTAAATAGGTTTTAAAATGTTGTCGAAAAAAAAAAAAGATATTTTGTCAATTCTCTATCCTCCTCCTCTCCCTCGCTCCCAGTATTCTTCTCATCATCATCGTCGTCATATTCGGTTTAACGTCCGTTTTACATGCTGGCATGTGTTGGACGGCTTAAGAAATTGACTTCTAAACTAACCTATCTCTGACCAGGTCTTTAGTTATCCCTCAGGTTCATTTTTATCACTTCCTCCCATGTTTTCCTTGGTTTTCCCCTGTGAACCGGACCTGCTACCTTAACTGTTCTACATCTACTAATCCAAGAACTCTCATCTATTTTTTAAACGTGGTCATACCATCGAAGTCCACTCTTCTGAACACATCTCCCTATATTTTCCGAATTTAATCTTCCTCTGAGGTCATCAGAACAAAGCCTATCCTTAAGGTTCACATCACACATTCATCGTATCATTCTGTTATCATTTCCTTCCACGCAATGCATGTCCTCAGCCCTAACTAGCCAGGTGTCATCATCACACTGCCTACATACGCCTAAAAGACTGCCCTAAGGCAACAATCTTCTTACTTAGTAGTAGTCTAGGCGTTCGTTTAGTAGATGACCCGTAATCCAGGTTGTCTAGACAACGGATTTCTTCCCTCTGTCTCTCTCTGATTTGATGGAAGACGTTATTATTTTTTTTATGTCATTCACTGTGCCCGGTTATCCCCCATCGGTTTTACAGATGACATCATTTTGATGTCATTATCAAGTGTGTGCAGGGGCGAAGTAACAATATACACAGAGTTCTAATAGTATTTAAATAGATATTAAATAAAAAAAGGCTTCCTTTTCTGTGACTACTACACAGAGATTTAGGGGAGGGTGCCACTTCTTTCCCTTGATTACTTCACTTACCATTGATTCGCACTTTATAATGCTTTGTGTCTGGCAAGGAGGAATTAAGTACTATTTCTTGAGTCTTAGGTATGACTCGACAGAGGATTGAACCCTGGCCTCTCAAACCATTATGCCAAATGAGGCAGTCATACCTCTATCTATATAAAGTTAGTTATGTGCATATGTTTATATATTTGTATGTACAGGATTCACTCCTAAACTAATTAATCATCATAAATTTTAGAACACAGCTGCTAGGAGTAATGGATGGTAATATGGACTAGTTTAATCTAGTTTTAAGCAAACAAAATCAAAAGATGATGGAAGGCCTTTGTGAAAATTCAGATACCTTAGCTTTTAGTGAAATTTAAAAATAGGTATATTTGAAAAAAAAAACCTCTGAAAAGACAAGGTGGCACAATTTCTTGTACTTTTTATCAGACACGAGTGTACACCCTTTGTCAAAAATGAACATTATCACGACGCAGGGAAGAGTCTATCAACCGATGATGATGGTAAAAGAATGGATGAGAGTTCTTGGGTTACTAGATGTATTAGAGTTGAGGTAGTAGGATCAGCTGGCAGGGAAAGGCCAAAGAAAACATGGGAGGACGATATGAGGATGGGCTTGAGAGGAAGAGGGAGAATTAAAGAGATAGGGTTAGTGTTAGGGTAGTTTGGAGGTCAATTACTAAGTCGTTCAACACATGCGCATGCCAGCATGTAAAATGGACGTTAAAACCGAATATGATGATGATGATGGTGTGAAGCTTTTTACACAATAATGCAAAGGACTGCATAAAAAAGTGGTTAACTATTGTATGACCACATGCTTCAAAGACATGCAAAGTAGAAAAAGGGGTGATAACGGTGTATCTGTTTCGGGGAATTACTTTTACCTGTCCTGGGACGGGTATTCTTGTAGTATTATTATATAGTTGCAAAGCAAAGTAACTTAAAGTATATTTAAAAGTTAGCTCACTTGAAAAAAACTAAAGGATTTCTGTTATTGTGAAATCGCGACATAACTGCGCTATTGAAGAAACAAGCAGAATTATATAAAGATAAAAATATTACAAAGTCTCATTCGTTTTTGTTTTTTTGGGGGCTTCATATTAGATCAGCGTATTGCACACCGCTGAGCTGACACCATACAATCGCCAACAATAGAAGAATGCGAACAAGTCTCAAAGAGAGCAGCCGTCGTTTTTTCCTTTAATGGAAGATGCACGGAGATCATATGGGGGGGGGGGGGGGGTGAAAATGATTCTCATCTTGCATCTGTGAATAGAGGAAGGAGACAGGCGTTTATCCGTTCTCAGCAGGGGGAAGTCGTCGGAAGGCGGGAGGGCTTGTCAGGTCATAATAGAAGAAATGTTTGGATATTAAAGCTGCATCTAACCACAGGTTCCTAAACCCATTGTCACCGCACAAACAAACAAGATATTCCGAGAAGTAATTTGCAACGATAATAAGATTTACGCTAACAAAGATAAGTGAGAGTAACATCAGGAGCGAAAGAGTTTCAAAAATATTTAACGCATTAGAAAATAGAAAAGACCCTGAAGAGACGAAGTAGAATAATTTCTTGTGTATTACATAGCAAAAACTCGTCTGTCTACAACCACTGTAAGTAATTTTCCTTTCTTCCTCTGTGTATCTGGAGCTAAGTGGAAGTTCGATGACAAAAGTTTCTTTCTAAGAACTGTCTATCTATGGCACGTAATACAATGAGGCTGCCTCCCAACCGACTACAGCATAGTCATTTTCAAGTCCAATGTTAACAAATTCTTGTTGAACTGTTCTCTTAAGTAATCAAATTCTGCCCCGGTCCAATCCATCGTCTGCAATCTCCATGGTGTTAGCTCATCATCCACCTGACGCAAACCATTAACCCTTGTCCTTGAGTAGCTTTTTCGCCTTGATGAGCGGTAAAAAAAAAAATGAGATACGAGGTTACAACCTTTGTCAAAAATGATGAGGAAAAAATTATACTTTGCCAGTGTCCGCACTAATATTCATATAAAATAATTGTAATTTCATTTTTCACATCTAAATTATTATCATTTCTGATGACCTAAAAAAAAAAAAAACACCTCCTGTTTACTTTTTATTTAGGGTGGAGGATTTCTTTCTGCATTTATTTCAGATGGCGAGGGTTGCCAGACTTGCTATTTGCTTTCCTGCTTCTCCTTTCCACTTGAAATGGTTTCATCCGAAGGCTAGAACAGGGCACGTTTTATAATAACTAACTTTTGTGTGACGGGATGGATATATATTGATTTATATAAAAATAAATACACATTGGTCTTTATTACAGACTGGAGGATTCTTTTTTGTTTGTTTTTTAAGAAAAGAATTCACACAATCAAACTATAAGTCTTGCAGGTTGTTTGCGTGCAATGTTTTTCATAGGAACACTAAAAAGAATATGCTTCCCCAGGGTTTGCAGTAATATTCAGATAAACGTCTCAATTAGTGAAGTAAAAAAATGAAATAAGAAAAGGTCTCAAACTGGAAAGTTAAAAAAACAACAAACGTATCAATCGGTATAGAAAGGAGAAATGAAAAAGAAACGTCTCATTATGGAAATAGAGTGAAGGATTTCTTTCCAAATTCATTTCAGACTTATGCCGGGGGTCTAATTTGCTATTTGCTTTCTCCCTTCCCCATAACACTTGAAATAGTTACGTCAGGCAGTTTTTTTTACTTGCTCACTTCTGCATGACAGGATGGATATTTATATATACACAAATAAATACACATTAGTTTTTATTATAGAGTGGAAGATTCTTTTGAGGGGAAAATAGAAGAAACCCCTGAAGAGATGAGGTAGCATAGTTTCTTGTGTATTATACGAGAAATTCTGAACAAAACTAACAACAGACAAAGGGGGAATGGGTTGGTTTATACAGAAGTATACATTTTCTAAAATTTTTATTCAGATTTAAAAAAAAACAAAAAATGTTTTATTCACCCCAAACAAGATATATTGCCACCGAGACATAATGGCTACTGTGATTAGGGGCCATATTTATATGAGGCATCCTAAGTGTGCAGCAAGATGTTTGTTCACATTACATTTAAATTTCTGCATGTTGGTACAGTCAAGGAAACAATGAGCAGGGAAGGAATCCCAAAGGCAAGCCATCCAAGGAAAAGAAAGTTTTCCAGCACTTAGGGACTTCTACAGTGAAGGGGTAGGATATTGCTGCTATTCGGGTTAGTCAGGGGTATTTATGTTGAGGGGGTAAAAGTGCAGTATGTCAGAGCACATTTCATGGAAGTACTTGTAAAACAAGCACAGGGATTGAACATTGTGGCGATGGAACAGCTTGGTAGACAGTGCAGAACACTTTAGGTTAGAGACTGTTTTTGCACCCTGTTTTAGAGGGAGAGACTAGTGGTTGATGCACCAGCCAAAATGTGGCAACAATACCCCATGCATGGGCGGATGATGGCTTTATAGAGATATACGATACTGGCAAGTGTAATAAGTTTTTTAACCTGGTAGTGGGAGCCCACCTTCTTTGCAGCAGACTCGGCAGTATCTTCTATATGTATTTATTCCAATTTATTCCAATTCATGTTACCTGCGAATGTTAAGCCGATGAATTGTAACGTTGGACTCTTGGAAAAGAAGGTTTGGTTTGGTAGTTTTGTTTTACGGCATATCAACCCTTTTTGGGTTATTTAATGCCGAATCTGGTCATTATAGTAAAAGTTTTTATGCTTCAAGTTCTTTATATCTTCAAATGTTTAATCATTGTTTTTGGTTTGGTAGTTTTGTTTTACGGCATATCAACCCTTTTTGGGTTATTTAATGCCGAATCTGGTCATTATAGTAAAAGTGTTTATGCTTCAAGTTCTTTATATCTTCAAATGTTTAATCATCGTTTTTGGTTTGGTAGTTTTGTTTTACGGCATATCAACCCTTTTTGGGTTATTTAATGCCGAATCTGGTCATTATAGTAAAAGTTTTTATGCTTCAAGTTCTTTATATCTTCAAATGTTTAATCATGGTTTTTGGTTTGGTAGTTTTGTTTTACGGCATATCAACCCTTTTTGGGTTATTTAATGCCGAATCTGGTCATTATAGTAAAAGTTTTTATGCTTCAAGTTCTTTATATCTTCAAATGTTTAATCATCGTTTTTGGTTTGGTAGTTTTGTTTTACGGCATATCAACCCTTTTTGGGTTATTTAATGCCGAATCTGGTCATTATAGTAAAAGATTTATGCTTCAAGTTCTAAAAATAAAATAAAAAAGGGGAGGGAGAAAGGGAGAGGGGCTGTTGTTTTTGTTTTTGGTTTTGTAGAACATAATTAAGTTTTACAAAAAAAAGAAAAAAAAAAAGAAGAAAAACAAAAAACGTCAATGTAGGTGAATTTCGTCTCAGGGAGCCACAGGGCAGCCTGATCTGGTATCACCAGTGGAAAAGAAGGTAAACTCTGATTTGAAACATCAACATTACAAATACACTCAGTCAACCCATTTTTTTTTAATTAAAAAAAACAAACTCTTAAGAAGATAATGGTTGTTAATAGTTTTATTTTCATGCATTTTAATATATAAAGTTTTCTTTTTTAAGAATTTATTTCCATAGCTTATTAATATACAGGGTGAGTACGGTCTTTGAGGACGTAAGTTATTTTTACGATAGCAACAATATTATTGAACTTTATATTTTCTACATTTCTAAATTCTTAATTCAGACCCAACAAATGAAAAGGCAATCAGTTATCGTGCTTATAAAAGCTGAAGATAGAAATTTAGAATTAAAAGTCATTTGATCTAACGTTTACAAAGTTTGCAAAGAGTTAAAAGCTGAAGATTTTTTTCATTGAAGCCACTTCATGTAAGAAGCTAAGAAGAATGAACGATGATTAACGCAAAAAAAAACAGAAGATGCCTATTGACCATAGTCTTGAAATGACTATAAGTAGGAGGAAAACAGTCAGCAGGAAGAAAGTTCCACAAGATTGCAATTCCTGGAAAGAAGCTACTGGAATAGGAAGATGTATTACAACAAGGTACCTGAAAAACGAATTGATGGAAAGCTATCCCCATTATCAAAACGTAAGAAACATTCTTGGCACACTGATGCCATTAGAACACCTGAATTTATTCAGCAAGTACAGCACACCGTTGGTGGCAATCCTAGAAGATCCACTAGGTGGATTGCAAAAGAACACAGTGTGTCACAAAGAACAATCTGAAGTGTTGTCCAAAAAGATATAATGATGCAAGTCTTATGTAATGAGTAAAAGTCATTTTACATCAAAAAAGAAAAAGAAAATCATTTAATCAAAATTAATAGGTTCATGAAATGCAGAAAGGGATGGTGGTAAATTTTCATAATCACGGGGCCCTCAACATCTGGTCTCCTAGCACTCCAGATCACAATCTGTTAGATTACTATGTCTGAAGCGTAGTTGAGAAAAAGGTTAATGAGTATCTTCGTCACACTAAATCCCTAAAAATTATCGTAGTTATGTGAATCTGAGTTTCTATGTGTTCACTGCACAAGCCTTAATCGCCTGCTCATTGCTTTTGTCCGAATTCGATGCTTGATTTTGACACTGGCCGTAGTTTCAATCTGCTGTAACAAACAGATTTTCTTTTCAAACAAAATCACTCGCAACAATGTCTTATTTTTTGGTTACAATGACACTCGGTTTCTTCACCGAATGACACATTTGCAAAATGGACAAACATCTCTTCCAACCAAACACAAAGTCCTTCAGCTTAGAGCCCAGAGACATCTCTCTGTCTCTCAGACCAACTGATATCCAACTGACCTCTCCTGCTGGAATATATACATAAATATTAGTGTCATTTGAGGTAGACTACACAGCCATTCTACTTAAAAATCATGGTTTGTTTTATTACTAGACATAAAAACTTACTGACCATAACTTTTGTAAAGTCCCAAGCGGCTCACAATCACATCATGGAACATTGTGTCCAAGAAGACATTATTATTTCAAAGAGCCAGCCGATTCCTTGGGTGCTCTCTCTCTCTTCTGTTAGCTAAATATTTCTCCAATTGCAGGCCTGCCGTCCATCATATGAATCTATACATTAAACATGCAGTAATGCACACGCTTACATTTAGAACACTGTCAAATATGAACACAAACCACCTGAATCTAGCATGTAGGTCATTTCCACCTCACATAAAAGCCGCCGTTCTCAAATAGTTAATAAATAACATTACAAAACAATATATTTATTCTTATCCTCTAAAACGTTTTTCAGTAAAAATACATTATTCTCCGTTTCAAAGAACTATTTTCGTGTATGTATAAATCTGTCCTCAAATATGTTACACACTCTATATTGATCGTGTTGCCACGTTTACTTGAAAATCAGATTTTAAACAGCGAGTAGAAGAAAAATAATGAAGTCATATAAAATAGAAATTAACAGCTTAATTAACTGCGTAATCAGTTTTATACTATTTAATCCATTGCTGAAGGGAAGATATATAGATTCATATCTTTCCCAAGGGTGTTCGTGAAAGTAATGCAAGAGTCGCGACGGAACTCGAAACCTGGCAAGGTGAGCACACAGTCTGCGCCTATAACCATTACACCATGCCACATAGCTGTAATATTTTGTATTATACTAGGTATGCCAAACCAAAATGTTATTCTCATATACCTAAAAACTCTAATGTGAGCCCATAGATTTTTGCAGAAGATCAACAACGATATCAAGTTTACAATTATAACCTTTCAAAGTTTATTGGAAATTGGGAAATTTTCTGTCTTGTGGGCTATTGGTCTGGAAGCCAATTTTCAGAATGTATAACGAAAAATGTAGGCTTTTAACATGTGAAAAATCCTTACTAATGCAATATAATCTTGTGATAAATGAAACTTAACCGTAATGTAAGCAATAATTTTGAGATCAAGCCAGCCAATAAACATTGGTGAAAATTGTGTTACCTCTAGAAGAAAACCCCAACAAAAATGACACGGAAACGTAACTTTGACTGTTCATATATGATTCATTTCAACAGCTAACACATTGAATCTTCTTAATGATTCATAGCACAGCAGAGATCAAGCTAGTTTAAATAGTAAATCAATAATAAAAAAATCAGATTGAAAACAGACGGAAAAAATTTGATAATTTAATTCATTAAAGTTTTCAACTTGAATTATTTTTAGTGAAAAACTACTTAAAACCATATAGTAAGCCCAACATATTAACGAATGGCTTTTTTTTCTCTCAGATAGGACTGTTTTATATGCATAGAATCAGACAATATCGTGTGCATTCAGTTGAAAAACATCAACATTAAAAAGAAAATCGGCCATCACTGAAAACAGTAACAGAACATGAAAAAAAAACTATTAATGAAACAAAAAAAAAAGAATGATACATTTATAAAGAAAAAAGATTCAATTTTGTTTACATCCAAATTTTATCAAAATAACCCCCAAAATAAATAAGTTGTCACAAATAAAAATTATGGGGAATTTCATTATATTTATCAATTTTCACACACTAAACTCTAGGCTGGTTTGTGATACCTACTCATAGTTTGGTGGTTGTGGTTGTCTACCCTTGTCCCTTTAAGTGCAACATAAATTGGCGAAAAGGTAATACAGTTGACCCCCCTCGCTATTCATGGGCTCACCATTCGCGGTTTCGCAACTTCGCGGACGTTCAGCATAAGCATTGACTTAACATTTTCTTCATAAATTCAGTAGAACTTACAAATATGATATTCATTTAAGTCCAACTACGGTCAATATCACAAAAAAAAAACGCCATTAAAAACATTTATTATTCCATAGGATTCATATTAAATGCGGCTCATACTTTTACAAAACTGAAAGCAGAAAGGGCTAATCTACGCTAATCTGGTGGCTTTCATGCAAAAACAAAAAAACGCATGCTAATGTACAAAAATCTGATTTTTAGTGAACTTTGAAGTATCAAAATCTATTCACAGATTTTTGCTAGTCGCAGGTGTGTCTGGAACGTAATCCCCGCAAATAGCGGGGGTCTATTGTACACTAATCACTGCTCCCTTAGGAGTCATGTGAGCCAACCTATATAAACTCTAACGTTTAGGGCTCCCACCTTTCCCCCCCCCCCCATCCTCACTACTATGGTTGACTGCATAACAACACAAGCATAGAAGATAGTCGCAAGCAAAGCAAATCGCCCCATGATGGAAAATGCTAGCATATTCAGGCCGAAGAGTAGGCATCTATTACCAGAACACTTCATGGTATTTCTTCAGAATTTCAATCAACAAATGTCGATTTGGTTCGGTTCAGATTTTGTAGAAGCACCCACTTTTTCACATGAGATAAGTTCACGCAAACACACGTGTTCGCAAACTCATTCTGTATATTTAACTTACTGTGTGTACATCATTCTTTATTACTTGTCTAAATTAAATTGTGTAATTAATATACACAGTTGTTTTTCCTTTTCTTCAAAAGCTGTCGCTCCCATTCAAACTTTCAGCACTTATCTTCAGCTATAATACTTATTTTCTCCCAAGGGAGGATTAAACTTTATTCAAGGGATCGAAATCCGTACACAAATAAGGGGGGTAACTCCACATTTCCCAAAACTCCTAAATTAGGGCCTCATCAGAGAGTGTAGTATCAGGTCATACCCAGGTTGCGGGTTGGGTTGGAGACAGTGAGTAGTTGATAGTGTTGGAAAGCAGCATAGGCATAACAAGAATATAAGCTTTCTTTGTAGCTTCAGAAATATGGTATAGTATTATACATACGTCGTAGTCTACACAAGAAAAGATCAGATCAGCTGAAATGATTTTGGCAGTAGACGAGAATAAAAACAGATTTCTGGATGGTTACCCAAAAATTTAAGAACATGGGTGCCAAGCCAAATTAACTCAGTCGCTCATTAAATAAGAAAGACATTTCTTTTTCTATTTCGTTCGTTGATTATTCTTCACAAAATCCTAACAAACTTATGCCGGAGCAATATTTAGATTTGGGTGTGTAAAAATTGTGTTAAAAACGGAAAATTCCACGTCAAGTTAGATTACATAAGAAAAATGGAATTTTTCGATTAGAGGTCAAGTTAGAGGTTATAACTATGTTTACAGGAAGTTGTGTCAAAGCAGGAAAGCGACATGGCAGAGAAGTGAAATTAATTGTTTATAACATTTCTTGTCATATCTTAATTGTTTACATATGTACTAGGTAAAACGTGTACTAGGTAGCTCGCCTACCTGAATCTAAAACAATACCATTAATTGTCTATAACATTTCTTGTCCTATTGTAAACATGCACTAGGTTGCATGTTTTCGTGGTGCATGTGAATGGCAGACATTGCAGATGATAGATTTTTGGCCAAAGGAAAAGGGGGGAGGCCACAAAAGAAATTGAAAATATCTTTGATTGTGAGTTAGGCCACACAGAAATTGTCTCTTATTTGAAATAAAATAAGTGCCTCATTAAACAGGGAATTATACTGAGACCGGCCTACTTGAGAAAAGTAATGTTCTTAGATAGATAAACCTTTTGAGTGGACACTGTCAAGCCGTTATTTCTAGTAGATATCTCCAGTGGTCAGCTTCTGAGTGATCGAATGATGACCACTGACAAAGATCAGAATCCAAGATTTCCTGTCACGGGTGAAAATATTCAAGGAGATGGGAAGGGGAGCCGTCAGAGCCGCCGGCCCTCGGGGCATGACACAGGCAGTTTGTTTTTCTGTCAGTCAGTTGAGCTGGTGTACCTCTCCGAGCAGGATGGGCCCTCGAGGCTCTTAACTCAAGGATTGTGTTGATTGGACTTATACTTTATTTGGCCGGGATAAAAGATCTCATTTTGCAAGTCTGCGATTCAACCTAAGAAAACGAGCACCATTTGTAATCGGCTAAAATATAAACTGTTAATCGTTTTTAAACTGGAGTTGTAGATTTTGGTTTGAAATAGAATTCTTTTGTTGCAGCGCTGACTGAATCGCCCAACAACTTTGAACCGGCACAACGAGTGGGACGATCACGGCCAGTGCAGTGAACGCCCTCATGCAGGTTCATAGCATCCTAATCGCTTATATAGGTAACATGTAATTAGCTAGCTCTCCTATCTGAATATTTAACAGTGCCATTAATTCCAAATCAAATCAAATTTACTGAAAAAAAGTAAAAAAAGTTGCGCCATAGCAGGAAACCTTAAGAGAAGCAAGACCGATTCTCTTTCTTGATTACGAGCCATTTGGTAGGTGGGTGGGTGGGGGGGGGGGGGTTTCGAATGTTAAACCCTAATGGAGTTAACACAATAAAACAGAAGGATTATCAACATTTTCTGCTCCTTCTCGTCATCTCCTCCTTCAAGAAATCTATGAAAACCTACTGCATTAGCATTGCTTTAGTCTTCCCGATAGTAGTGACGTGGTGTTGTAGAGGAAGCGTTGCCTGTTGGCTCGGAATGCAGGGTTCGAGTTTTGTCTCGGCTACTACATCACTTGCACTTTTACGATCGAAAAAGATAAGAATCCATATATCCTCACACAATGAATGGGATATAATTCAGTGCTATTAATTAATTCTTATCGCGCATGTGTCACAGCTCTTTTTTATCTCACAGTGAGGTGCTACATGTAGAGGTGTCGTAGATGGGGTAAGATATGGGATGGGGAACACTATGGGGGTGCTAACATTGATCAAAGGTATGAATTGCATTTAGTTACTAACGGGGTGGTTTATGACAAGAATTTAGTGACTTTGTATTTGAAGACAACCAAATTGTAATCAACAGGGAAGCAGTCCCTTGGTAATGTGTTTCACAGGCTGAAAACCTTTGCAAAAAAGCTTTGTCGATGGAAATTCATCCGAACGCTAAGCACTTGGGAGAAAGAAAAGTCACTTTCCGTTGTGGTATTACTTCTTTTTTTTTACAACTTATCAAGGCCAAGAGCCACTTGAGGATAAGGATTAATGAGATGGCATCATTGTCGGATGAGAGATGGGGAACACTATGGGAGTGCTAACATTGATCAGTGGAAGTCCAAACTTAAGTTAAAAGTGTTTAATTTTTTAGACTAATTTTCTGATAGAATTTGGCAGTCATCTCTCTGTGACTATTCTTAAACTGTTGACCCCCCCCCCCACCCCTGCATCCAAAACATCTGGCAAGGTGGGAGACCCCCAATATAGCCACAGATCATCGAGGGTAAGCTGACATTTTTTTCATTACTATTCTGCCAAAATATATGAAAGTTTTGCCTGAATTATCTTTTTATTTCTGTATCTGCAATCGATCTAATCTCCTCCTTTGGGGAGGGAGTGGTTTATTGCTGATCGCCTGAGGTGCTCCTACCGGGGAAAGCCGACGAGTCCTGATCAGAGTGCCCCTTGTACCACATCATGATGCCGGGGGAAGCAAGTCAATTACAACTGATTTCTTATTTTTACCTATGTGTCCAGACTTTACGGACATCCCTCTTCCCCGGGACTTTTCTTTTCTAGAAAACAACAAAATTGGCACTTTTTAATAATCATCCGCACATAAAAAATTATATTTTGAACAACTTGCCAAAACTGGGTCCCCGGGAAGGGGGGAGGGGACTACTTATAATTCATTTTTTAAGGCTACTGGTTAAAGGACTAATTGGCTGTGCTCCCAAAAAATGGGATGTGTATATCTTCAGTCGCTGTGGGACTAGGGAGGGGGGTTGGTGGTTAGGGTTAGGGCTAAGGTAATATAAATAAAAAAAGATCTAAGATGCCAAGAAGATCAAGAACAACAAAAAATCAAAAAAACAATAACTTAAAAATTATGACTTTTTCCTCATGGGGAAAAGGAAGAGGAGAGATGGCATGAAAGTAAGTAAATTCAAATTTAGTTGAGAAAAAATATCACACTTGACAGGTAAAAAGTTGCTTATTTATTAGAACACTAGAAAAAAACACCCGACTTACATAAAACAAAGGTAAAAATATTAAAAAAACCATCATATATATGATGAATGTATATATATATATATATATATATATATGTTTGAAAAAAGAGACAAACGGAAAACAGGTTATAATGCAGGAGAAAAACAAAAACAAGAGATTTGACCGGTTTCGTTCGTATTATCGAACGTCTTCAGAAAAAGTGAAGATTTGGAAACAATTTTATTTTGAAGGCACACACATGGGAGAAGGAAAAGATGATCCAATTGGACCATATGAGAAGACATTTAGCTAACATTGAAATATGATTTGACAAGTAGGTGACATATTTTTCTTTTTTTATTCTTTTTGTTAGCTAAATGTCTTCTCATATGGTCCAATCAGATCATCTTTTCCTTCTTCCATGTGTGTGCCTTTAAAATAAAATTGTTTCTAAATCTAAACTTTTTCTGAAGACGTTCGATAATACAAACGAAACCGGTCAAATCTCTTGTTTTTGTTTTTCTCCTGCATTCTAACCTGTTTTCCGTTAGTCTCTTTTTTTAAACATTTTGTCTACCACGGCATTTCATTTTCATGACTTATCGTGCACCTTACCCCATATATATATATATATATATATATATATATATAAGTGCATTCCAATGACAAAAGGAGCAATCAATCCATACCTTTCATCTGTTCTTTCATTTTCTTAGTAATCATATTTCGTCGAACGACCACAGCCATAGTTTTATTCTGTTCTTCCAATCTTTTTACCCTCATATATCAGTGAATACCAATAATTTGTCCTTGTCTTACAGGCAAACAAAATCCACTTAATATGTTTATATTGTATTTTTTATTTTTACCTTTTCCATAATTAATGCTTTCTATACATCCTACGCGCATTTCGCAGCAGAGGCGAGAGAAAATACACAGTCTTTCATCTCAGCCAAGCAGCTCATCAGGGAAGGTATGGATTGATTATTTCTTTGGTCATTAGAATGCACCTATTCTCTGAAGCTTGTAATGCAACTTTATTGAGCTTGCGATTTGGAACATTTTCGGATGTTATAAAAAATTTTTTTTTTGTAGAACCAACAAATTTATATATATTATATATATATATCCATCTATGTTTCACCTTTATTAGAAGGTTTCATCAGGACGGGAGATTGAAGAAAAAGAAAAAAATACAGCAACAAGTACCAAAGTCTGAAAAATAAATGTGAGGAAGCGCTCAGCAGTTAGAACGCAGCATATTTCTCAGCGTTCTTACTGCTGAGCGCTTCCTCACATTTATTTTCATTGGTTTTCCTTATTTCATTTTCTCTCTCTCTCTCTCTCTCTAATATATATATATATATATATATATATATATATATATATATATATATATATATCTAAATGAATAAATGCGAAAGTTTTTTTCATTCATCACTTCTATATTATAATCAAAATCGGTTACTGTTATTTAAATCAAGAATACAACATTTTATTTACCTCCCCAGGAGGTTAGGCACAAGGCCAGTTGTATCTTATTCCCACAAGGTAAGATGTGACCCAAGGTCGGGTCAGGAAAGTGGGACTTGTAAAGCCAGCGCCTGTGAAAGTGAGCACTCTGGCATTAAAAATTGCCTGGGCAGCCCCGTCGGCATTCCCCGGTACGGGCGTCTCAGGCAGTAAGCAATAAACTTACTCCTCCCAAAAGAGGGGAGGCAAAGCCTGGGGGGGGTGGACCTCCTAGAACTGCACAGGACAGACCCATAGACCAGCGTAAATCAAGACCCGAAGGCCAAGACAATACCAGTTTATGGGGTGTAGTATCCATCGGAACAAAGGCCGATCAATAATACAACATAAAATCTTGATATTCTGTATATATAGTGAAGATAAAAGATTAAGAGAGAATCTTTTGACTGCCTAATTAGCATAACTATTTTTAAACCATTCATAATTAGTTAATGTTTAGTATTATTATTTTGGAAGTGAATTGGCTTATGTTGGCTATATATATGCAATAGTTTTGTCAGTAATTAAAGTTATTTAATAAATAAATCAGAAAAATATCGAAAACACCTTAAGTTTTAACTCCATGACTTTACTGGCGAGGCAGAAGCAAGAATAGAAAAGGGGGAGTTGGAAGGAGAGTGTGGTTGTCTTGGCTATTTGGTTTATTATGATATATATAAGTTAAGTATCTGTATATGTTTATATATTTGTATGTACAGGAGTCACTCCTAAACTAATTAACCAATCATTACGAATTTTGGAACACAGCAGCTAGGTGTAAAGGGTCGTTATGTGAGATATATTCATTTTTTTAATTTTTATGAAACGTAGGTAAAAAGGAGGTGGTAGCCCTTAATGAAAATTCAGATACCGTAGATTTTTGTGACATCAATTAATAAATATTCCTCAAATTTCAGTTTCTTTGGGGTATTTTAAACGGTTTTAGGGCGAATAATATAAAATTCAAATATTTAATATTAAAATCGATCCATAATAATCAGACACCAATTAAGCACGATTTCTTGAATTTCAATTTCTTATTAAGACACCTTTAACTTAAGCCTTAAATTTTAGACATTTTCTAGAATCAAATTCATATAATGGATTCTGATGAAAATAGGAATAAGGATTCTAGACATAAGGTTTAGTATCATTATATCTCGATTTTAATCTTCATAAAGGAACATAAAAGTGGTGCAAAACTGTTCTGTCAGGGGAATTAAATTTTCCTATGAGACGTATTCTTCTAGCTTATATATTAAAAGAGGGAGTAGAAATTATTGTGGATTCAATGAGAGAAAAGTGTATATTTGGAAATGAGAGGCCGCAAAGATTTTTAAACGTTTGCAGCTTTTCATTTTCAAATATATGTAGTATATAAAAGTTAGTCAGATTTTCGATATTAGACCTAAATAACATTGCATCTGAGATATCGATATTTGATTCTGATGTTTCCCTTCTTTACCTTTGCACCATGTTCTTTGCAGAAATATTATCTATTTCAAGTTAGTTTCTTTCAAAAAATATACTTATTCCTGCCTCAAAGATTGATAAAATGCCCGAAAAAGAAAAATCAGATTAATAAAAAGAATCATGATTATTATTTGTATTTAAACTATCAGATAAACAATTATTTGTTTTAAATAAATAATAGCTTATTTATTTCTTAGAATTAGTTGTATATCATAATAGTATGTGAAGCATTTTCTTTTGCATCAACTAATTACATTGTTGTTTTAATGAGATGCTCTAAGCGGCAGTTGTGATCTTTGGTGTGATTCACCAAATATACACTTTCCTTCATGGTAAGCTTATTTTCTTTTTATCTTAATAGATGTGAAAAGCATGAAAACAGTGGAACAGAGAGGAGAGAAGGGGAGCGTTAAACCTATAGATGGGACTCCGACAGGTAATACTACTACTAGTCCGGATTTGAATGGACCTATTAGTAATAGCAACTAGTGGTGACCCCACGCTACCCAAAGCTCCCAAATTGAGTCCTCATCACTCTATATATATTTCCATGTGATACCCAGGACAAATCCCTTTAACCCACAGATGGAACTCTGACAAGTACTATTACATGAATGGGGCCATCACCATCGGGTGCAGGGGGGGGGGGGGCGCACAAAGAAGTCAGAGTGAGGGAGATGAGGAAATAAAAAGCATGCTCATTTGATGAAAGAGAAAGATGTTGGCTTTTGTAGAAAATCTCATTCCTAATTATTCAGTGATGAATGCACACATTTTTACATATGAAGAAACGTAATTTTGTAGCCAATAATAAAAACAAAACAATTATGGCCGACAACCATGCGTGATGATGATGATGATGATGATGATGATGATGGTGATGGTGATGATGATGATGGTGATGATGATGATGACGACGATACAGTGATGAGTTTGCAGGTTTTTCTTTTTAGGTTAAAAAGCAAGTAAACTACAATGCTAGAGTGGAAGTCAAAAAATTGAATTGGATGCAGAATATAAAAAGTACTAATTAAGATAAGAAACGTTGGTGGCAGGTGGGTTAGTGTTGGACTAAACACGGTCGATAGAATGGTTCCTAGAATAGCATAGGAAATAACTATGGTAAATATATTTCAAAGGGTGGATAGAGAAAAAGAAACAAGAGGAAGAGAAGGGAGGAAAGAGACAAGAGGGAGGAAAGAGAGACAAGAGACAAGAAGAAGGAGATAGAGACAAAAGAGAGGGGAGAGAGAGACAAGAGGGAGGGGAGAGAGACAAGAGGGAGGGGGAGAGATAAGAGGAAGGGGAGAGAGACAAGAGGAAGGGGAGAGAGACAAGAGGAAGGGGAGAGAGACAAGAGGAAGGGGAGAGAGACAAGAGGAAGGGGAGAGAGACAAGAGGAAGGGGAGAGAGACAAGAGGGTGGGAGAGAGAGACAAGAGGGTGGGGAGAGAGAGACAAGAGGGTGGGGAGAGAGAGACAAGAGGGTGGGGAGAGAGAGACAAGAGGGTGGGGAGAGAGACAAAAGAGACAAGAGAGAAACGAGAGGAGGGAGAGATAAGAGGGAAGGAAGGGAAAAACAAGAGAGAGGAGAGGGAGAGACATGAGGTGGAAAGAGAGAAAGAGACATGAAGGGAGAAAGAGAAATACAAGAGGCAGGAATAAGAGTGAATAGAGGGTGGGAAGAGAGAGCAGAGGGAATGGATTAGAAAGATATTCGAAATCAACGAAAATAGACTGAATTATTAGATAATTCATGAAGATAATATATCAGAATAAATTGATTGCATAAATAGCGATGATAATAATCGAGTCATTTGTTTGTGTCATGAAAATAATGATAGTTGCATACGAAATTTAGATTAGAATCGTCGTCTCCGTTTCATATTATTATTCTATTTGACTCGCCTATCATCCTGTCATTAAGAAGATTTATTGATATCGGGTTTTTAAAAAAACAGAAAAGAACGAGACCTTTTCTTGGGCAGAAATCCAATTGCATATTCATGTGACTCACAGTCTTTTGTCATGGCATCATTTAGTGAAGAGTACATTTTGCTATAAAAAGCAATTCATACAAATTCATACAAATCAAGGCAATACCTATTAGAGGCCTGGGTGAACGACTTAGGAAATGGAGGGGCGTAGTTATCATATTTCAGGGCATTCTTGTTCTTTGTTTGCACATTTGCATTCATGAAAATAAGTCAATTGTTATTGTAACGTTGTGACCTTTATGTTCTTCAAAGCACCCACATATACACAGTCATATAAATCAAGGCAATACCTATTAGAGGCCTGGGTAAACGACTGTTTATCACTGTGAACTAAGTATCTTTTTCATCTTCTGTATAACAAAGGACATCTGAACCTATTTAATTGCTTCCCACTGCAGAAAAATGTGGCACAAGGCCGGAAGGTGAGGTAAACCAGCTTCCCCGATGGGATACTCTGGTGAGGTACAAAAATAGTTGAGAATGGCCCTGTCAGCATTTTCCAGTAGCAGTGCCTCAGGCGACAAGCAATAAACAAACCTATCCTTCTGAAGGAGGAGATAATGCCTGGGAGGATGAACTTGACCATACCTCATTCCGACTAAGGGTCTGATGGGTCAAGCCAGACCCCTAAGTGCCAGAATGGATCTAAGGCACACCACCTCAACTGGTATGAACTTTAAGGCGAAGACCATGTGACAACAATGACAATAACAAAAATCAGAGAAAAAAAAAATTTGCAAAGATTATAAAATATTTTTTCTGAGATTCATCATGTTTTTCTAAAAGTTGTCATCTTCATCCTTTGCTGATGAATGATTTTGTAAAAAATTGAACTTATATCCAAGTAAGAGTGTCTTAACGAAAATGTTTGGCTTAGTATCTGTTCCGATAGATGCTACACTTTGTAAACCAGTACTGTCTGTGCCTTCGGGCCTTGATTCCGCTGGTCGGAGATATTGTCCTGTGCAGTTTTAGGAATTACATCCTCCCGAGCTTTGCCTTCTCACTTTTTGAGAAGGTGTATGTTCATTGCTAATTGCTTGAGGCGCTCCTACCAGGGAATGTCGACGGGGCTGCACAGGAATTTTTTTGTAGGCTAGAGTGCCCTTCTTCTAGGGGACTGGCTTTTCAATCCCACTTTCCGACCTTGTGTCACATCTTGCAGCTGTGGGAGGGAGATAAATACAAAAAATACCTAAGAAATAAAGTGGCGACCCTTTTTTTTAACTAAATTCTCTCCAAATAATTCAAATCAATAAAAATATTAGCTCTTTTGAAAGGGTTTGCTACAGTACATAAACAGAGAAAGAGCAGCAATTGCAATGAGATATTCTATGAAAAACTAAAGTAGATTTATTATGAGCTAGCTGTCCCGATCCGGCGTTGCCCGTTAGTATACTTGCAATTTGTTTTACTTTTCTATTTTTAAACTAAGCTGTTTTTTTTGGGGGGGAGGGGGGGGGTAATTTCAAAATCCTATTTTATGTTCCAATCTAAGGGAGGTAACTCTATGAGTGAACACAGAGTTTTGAAAGTAATTCCAACCCGGAGAACATATTTTCTGGAAGTAATTAAATCGAATTATTTATTCTTCTTAACAACCTGCTACAGCGATCCACAAGAACAATTAACAGAACCAGAATCAAATATTGATTTTGTAGGAAGAAAGCTATCAATGACAAAAACACACTGAAAAGACCGACTTTACTTTATATATTAGCTTTGTCCACTAAAATAGATAATTTGATCAAATATTTCATCCAAAACCATATTTTCTAATTCAGTTTAGAATAAGGAATAATTTTTTAATGAAATATTTACAAAATTTTAAAGTCAATATTGATTCATTTTGTTCTAACTTTTAATACAATAATATTTTCAATGCTTTATTTTTGCCATATAATCGAAACATTCATGGCTGTCGATTGAAAAGGACAACTTCAAAATCAAATGGTGAAGTGTTCGAACAAGAGAAGACGGAACACGTTTAAAGTAAGTGACAACATTCGTGCGTTCTGATAAGTTATTTGATAAGATAAATAATTAACATCTCCCAAGACAGATTGAGGGGGGGGGGATTATTTAAAAAACTGTGACGAAAACTGGTAAAGCTAAAGACAAACCAAATATTCATTAATTGCATATTTTTAAATTCCGTTTCTAACACTATTCTAACACTATTCTAACACTATTCTAACACTATTCTAACACTATTCTAACACTAATTTAATCTACCCACATCCAATCTTGCTACAAAACTACTTGTTTGTTTTCGCTAAAACTTTAAATATAACTTATCTTGACCATAAAAAGACTCTCATCTCGTCTCTCCTGTAGTCTGGATAACTGTTGAGGTGCCAAAGATGACCTTGCAGCCAGCCTATCCACTTTCGGATGTCCTGCAATCTATTTTTTTGTCTGCCCTGCTTTCTTTCTCCCTGTACAGTTCCTCAAAGGATCGTCTTTGCGAGACCCGATGAATGTGTGACATGTCCATACCACTTCATTTTCCTCCTTTTAACAGTGGTCAGTATATGGCCCGTATGCGTCTGTTCTTGACTCCCTCATTAGTAATGTGGTCTCTCTATGAAATTTTGATGGAGCTTTCAGAAATATCTCATCTCTGTGACATTCTATTTTTCTCTCTAGGTCTGCAGTTACGGTTCACAATTGACACGCATACAGAAATATAGAGATGACCAGTGAGCGCATCAGTCTGGTTTTTGAGCTGACTATGAGGTTTCTATCATTCCATATGGGCCTTAGTTTGGTCAGTGCTGCTGGTGTTTGTGCAACTCTTGCAAGGACCTCACGCTTTGATCCATCATCTATCACAACCGTCCCAAGATACTTAAAGCTATCTACATAAAATAAAATTAGAAACATATTTACAAATTTTAGCTATTGTGTTCCAAACTAAAAAAAGCACAATATCAAAATTATATTTTTAATGCTTTTACTAAATTTTCAAAAATTAATATAATTAACTCATTATTTTGGTACTATTATTTAAATGTTTCTAATCTGTGATGAATAAAATGATTCCTGACTATTTAGTTGGCAGCCATTTTTGTTCTTCCTCTGTACATATGGAAATAAGTCAATAACGAGATTCTTCCTAATAAAAGGTATTAGTTTGTAATTAATGATCAGTTTCTTCTTTCAAATGTGCAGAAATATTAATGACGACTAATAATTCAGATTCTCACATGCTCACCAACAATTGCACAATTGACAGGCCTATTATAGGTATGACCTTATGTTCAATCAGTGTGTTAGATGCATTGCTATTTAGGCCTAACTCTGAAAACCCGACTTACTTAATTTTATATATATTAGATTTAGATTCCCACATACTCACCCACAGTTGACGTTTAAACTATCCTATCTTAGGTCAGGTCTTTATTTATCTCTCGTTCTCTCAAGTCCATTGTTATCACTTCCTCCCATGTATTCCTTGGCCTTCCCCTGTGAACTGGCCCTGCTACCTCAACTGTTCTACATCTACTAACCCAAGAACTCTCATCTATTCTTTCAATGTGACCATACAAAGTCTCCTGTTCTGCACACATCTCACTATACTGTCCAGATTTGATCTTCCTCTGAGCTCATCAGATCTAAGCCTGTCTTTAAGACTCACATTACACATCCATTATATCATTCTCATATCCTTTCTCTTTATGCAACAACGCATGTCCTCAACCTTTACTGAACTCAGAAACATAAAATAACTTGCATACTTCAACCAATGTTATGGTTAGTGAATCTTTGAGACTTAGTTTCGCCTTTATTAAAGGCTTGCCCATAGTTGGCAGGCCTGCTATAGGTATGGCCTTGGCACAAATTCATTGTCACAAGACGCCAGGGCTGACAAAGAGATTCTGAAAAAAAGAGTTCCTGTCTGACTGGAATAGATTTGAGTTGGAAATCCCATCTATTTATGTCATGTAATTGCAAGGAAACATTCGTGGCTGTCGATTGAAAAGAGCAATTTAAAAGTCAAATGGTGAAGTGTTCGAACAAGAGATGACAGAAAACGTTTAAAGTGACAACATTCATGCATTCTGATAAGTTATGAGATAGAATATGTTAATTCTTTATCTTAAGAAAAATTGCAGAACGATTATTTAAAAGCTGTGACGAAAACTGGTAAAGCTAAAAACAAACCAACTATTTGGATACTCGCACTTATGCAGTAAGCTTCTTTGGGCATCTCTGCTTTCAATCAATTATTTTATGTCAACTTTAAAAATAAAAACAAAATTTTTAAAAAATAAAATTTCACAGAATATATAATACTAACTGTACCTATCCGGCATTGCCCGGGATTCATTGGTTGCATATCTTTAAATTTAAAGAAAAGAGAAAAAGAGATGAAAAAAAGCTCAGTAATCGCTCAAATGATGTAAGGGAGATAAATCATATTTTAAGCTGCTAACATTTATCTCCCTTACATTATTTGAATCATATAAAAAAATTGTGCCATCGTAACAATCGTCCTAACCAGAATATTTTTTTTCAAACAAAAACTGAAACCAAAGACACTTTGATATTGTAAAAAAAATATTCTGGAAAAAAAAAAGACAAAAATGGTTAGACAGAATCAAATATTGATGTGTCAGATGCAATGCTATTTAGGTCTAATTCTAAAATCCGACAAGATAACATTATATGTTAGATGAGTATACAGATTAAATTCTTCTAAATATTACGTTAGATAGAACCCAAAAGTGTTCTTGTAAATTCATTTATTTACAATTATTTCTGAATTTATCCAGTTTATTCTTACAATCATTTACATTGTAGCTATTTTCAACCCGATTAGACAATTCGTTCAAAAATATATTAAATTATTAGCAAAAATGTAATTGTGTGATAGATTTAGTTTTTGAAATCTTTCTAGCCAATAAATTATCAGTGCAAGGAGAGATATTAAAAAAATTGAGTTCCATATTTAGAAATGGCATTATTTTGAAGGCCTCCATTAAATCACCCTTAATCATGAAATACATTTTCCAGATGCATCAAGGGTGGTCTTCAGTGATGCAGTCTTCACTGCCAATTTCGGGTTCTGCATCATATTGGCTCAGACAGCAACTACGACCTGATTCCGGAAGTGTCAGGCTGCCTTCTTGAAAGCTGTATATATTACTCTATTAGAAAAAGATCTTATTTATTTACTTTTGTCTTCCCCCAAACAAGGTGTATTGCCACTGAAGCGTAATGGGTTACTGTGATAAGGGCCAGATTTATAGTAGGGAAACCTGGATGGGAAATGATATGGTAGATTTAGTTTTTGAAATCTTTCTTGCTAATAAATTATCAATACTATTAGAGACATTAGAACGAATTGATATAATTGAGTGATTATTTCTGCAATATTATTTAAATGTTGCTAATTTGCGATGAGTAAAATGATTTGTGTGCATTTCGTTTTCATAATAGCACGGACTATTTATTTTTAAGGTCTCAATTAAATTATTCTTAATCGTGAAATACATTTTCCAGATGCATCAAGGGTGGTCTTCAGTGATGCACTGTCTTCACTGCCAATCTCGGGTTCTGCATCATATTGGCTCAGACAGAAACCTTCTTTAAAGCTCTGTTCTATGCACATCAACATTGCAAAATTTATCCTAAGTGATGCGAGAAGCTCCACCCATTCTTATTGAAACACGCCCATCAGCATCAGCCAATGACAAAAGTCCTTACTCCCATTGCTGAGTTTATTCTTCTCTCTAGTTAAGTAGTTAAACCTAAGGATCTGTGGTGACGGTGCAGAAAGATTAAGGGATAGCAGCCATGACAAGCATGCACACGCTGCAAGGAAACAGTGGCTATGTGCAGGAGCGAATCTGGAAATGTTTGATTTCGAGGAAACAGTCGTGATTATGTAAAACAGGCACTTTTGGCAGTCCAAACGAGATGAATAAAAGGAGTGACATTTTTGCTTGAGTGTGAGATTTTTTTTGGGACGCCATGCAGCTAATGTCATTCGCATGTGTTTGGACTGTTGTCGGAAATATTTTTTCGTTTTCGGCTGCCACTTAGTTGAATTAGGGCAAGTACTGTTGCTGCTACTAAGAACGAACATCTTATCTTTTGTTGGTGAAGAGAAGAAAGAAGAAAATAATCCGGCACCTAAAAATAGGCGAAACATACTGAGCTGGCATTCTGTGTGTTCTTTCAAGATCCCAACCTATATTTATAATTGAGATCCTTTGTTCGTTTGATTGGTTTAGTCAATCTTCTTTGTACACCTTGTAATTTCAATAGCACATCCCATTTCTTATGTCGAACTACTGGTACCAACGATTGAGTAGAATATTCTACATAATCTCATCTATTCTAACGGTAACATTTGATCCTCTTGAAATAAAAGAAAAATTAAATAGTGCTTGATCTAAATTATTCCAAAGACACTTAAGCTTTTTTAATACGAAGTGTAAATCTAACAGCGTTTTGGTCGGTATAATTTCACAGAGGGGGCATTCGTCTTCCGCACCGTCCTCTTCCAGATAAAAATAGGTGAGAGGAACTGCCGGCCTGAACACAGTCTTTTCGAATACGACAGCATGCTAGAAGGACGTTGATGTCTTTTGGGCCATTAGGTGACCAAAAAGAGGTAAGCACACAAATTCTCTAAATTTATATCCTATTCCACTCCAAAATCTATGGTGCGTTTTTTAGAAATATTTAAAAGTGCACTTATTTATTTCAGTTTCACGTTGAAGAATATCTGTGTTTACGTTTTGCACTGAACACGTGTGCTAAATAAAATATTTCTTCATCAGTCATACTCGTGTTCCTTGATTTGGGGCCCAAGTTTCTGCTGTTACACAAAGTTATAAACACTAAAGTGTTACATACAGCTACAAAAATAAAACTAGACGACCCATTGGGTCAATGTTGGTACATTGTATCTTTTTACTTCTTCTTTCCTCTTGTTCTCCTTTTTTTTTCTTTATTTAGTTCATTTATTTATTTATGTCATCCTCTTACTCTCCTTCTTACACTGGTGCTACTACTAATACATCTCCATCTATTCTCCTCCTCCCACCATTTCTCGTCTCATCCGCCCACTAAAACATTCAATGTGAAACCAAACAACCACGCAAGATTCCCAGAGTTTTAGTATTATACCATAAGAGAAAGAGAGCGTGACGATAACAACTAAAGTTTTTTTTATACAAGTCCATCGTTTATTTAACTTCTAAATAACATAAAGAGTCGATCAGTCGATGGAAAATCGGAGGATAATGCTGAAGTAAGATTATTATCGATCAAAGATAGAGATCAACAGATATCTATTTCTATTTTTTGCTCAGTTCTCACACTTGATTAAACTTACCACCACCAGGGCAAGGGAGATCACTTGTTGGCTCAGCAACCGGAACGTTTTAAAGGTTGTTCGTTTTTTGATCTTATTCACATAACTCACTCCTACGTTAGTCTCCCAGCAGTCATATATGGCCGATATCGTTACAAAAGTTAGAATGAAAAAAATGTTCTGCGCCAATCCAGTTGGAGCTGCATATTTTTCGCGATACAGATAGAATCGAATTTTGTATTCCAATGAACAAAAAACTGCCCATCATCCTAGCTCTAAATATTCTTTGTAAATGTATAACTTACATTACATATCTTTAATATAAATCTATTGTAATTAAAAAAATAGCTAATAGTTTTCATTAAAATTATCTCTCTTGAACATTAATTAACATAATATTTTAAGAACGGTTTCAGTAAGTTATCCAATTTTCATTAAATCACTTTAATTACTGTTAATATCGACAAAACTATTGTATATATATATATATATATTATGATACAGAAAATCAGTACATCAGGACCATTGGTTTCAAGTTCAGAAGGCGTTTACCCTCCGGCTATGTTCAACTTCTGTTGTTATCTAGTAAAGAAAATGGGTAATCTCTCATCAACTTTCTTCTGTCTTCAACACCTTCTGAGCTTGAAACCAATGGTACTGATGTTGTACTGATTTTCTGTACGATAAAATAAATTAATATTACGCTCTTAATTTTGATTTTCTCAATTAATCGAGCACTCTGCTAGGATTTTTCCTACCATCTTACAAAAGATATATATATATATATATATATATATATATATATACACGTAAGCAATGGTATTTTAAATTCCAATGACCAGGTCTTTATTTATTTTTATTTGCCGAATTTAAAAAAAAATTCAATGTAACTCTTGACAATTGTTTCATGCAGAAACGAACAACCAGGACATATAAACATACAAAATGTCTGATTGTCTATGAATGGAACTTCCGGTCTCTGTGGTAAATTCATTAAAAAAAGTTTGATTTTTTGGGGGCTTGAGGATTTTTCTCCGGGAGTGATCTGATGGTCTTCTGATGAGCTGCATTAAGGAAAGTTCCTGGTAATTATATGTTTATTCCTCGTTGTTCGCTTCTGCGCGAAACAATTGTCAAGAGATACATTGAATATTTTTTAAATTCAGCAATTAAAAATTTGAATAAAGACATGGTCATTAGAATTTAAAATACCATTGTTTATTTATATATGCTCTGTTATTAATGTTAACATTCATCGAGCTTTTACATTGAACAGTTCTGGTAAAGTTTCTTATATATATATATATGCATAACGTATTCCTTACTGACCCAAATAAAAAAATAAAACTGATCATTTTCTACAATAAAGTAAAAACCACTAACCTTATTATCACAAATAATTCTTCCCCCTTGATTAGAGTTTTGGATAAGACAAACCATGTTTATGAGTTTAAATGTCCTTTGGGAGACAGTGTCTTCGATGACCAAGAAAAAACATATACATAGGTTTGACTACCACAACTTTGTCAAGAAGATTGACGATGCATTTGTCTGATACTAGCGCCATAGCCCAACACTTAACTAACGACCACTCCTGCTCCCGATCGGAATTCAGAAAACTCTTAGTAGAAAATACCAAAATCTTAGAATTTAGTACTAACAAACAAAAACTCCATATATTAGAAGCCCTATATATAAAACAAAAAAAAAACCTCTAATAGAATTCATTTTAATATCAGTAATAATATTCTAAAATGTTTATAGCTCCAAATATAGTTTCGTACTTAGTACATAATTCCCGCCAAAAACCTTCTATAAATACTAACACATGGTCTATACCTGATTAACCTCATTCCCCCGAAGATGGACCCAGATGAGTCTGAAAGTACTTGGGAGACAAATCCAAACTATGGCAAATTCATCAGCCAATTCCCCTCCGAAACTAAGATCCTAATTCGAACTATTGAAAGGATCTACCAAAGGATATCTAGACATGAGTTGTCTCTTATATTCAACAATATATATATATATATATAAATACACACACACACACACACATATATGTATATATATATAAATATATATATATAGATAGATAGATAGAGAGAGAGGAAATAGGATAATAAATTACAAATAAATAACACTACAATTTACTCTATTATAAACTGCTTAAAAAATAGCTATGCAAATTAAGCATACACATGACTGTTTGGGTCTTTGTTCTCTACTATATATACAGTATTTCAAAAAACTATGTTGTATTATTGCTTTAAATAACAGTGAGCCGTTTTGATGAGATTACAGGTGTGATTCATGGAAAGTTTTCACCTTTATTCATTTAGATAGATATGTATAGATGTTCAAATGCAGCAAGGGTTTGCAAATTCGCATTTTGCTGGAAATGAAAATGGTAAATAGTCACAGATCCTGATGAGCTTCTCATGTTTCACATAGTAACGATGCTCCAGCGACCGGAAATGGTCATCTTGAATAACGAGAGAAACATCATCCGTCTGTTGAGGCTGACAGTTCCGTGGGAGTCAAACCTGGATACAGCAGAGGAAAGGAAGGAAAGGAGATATTAGGGGAACAAGTCACAGTTATCTTAGGGGGTTTAGCGAGAAGATATGTCGATGAAAAGCTTCTGCAACTGTACAGGTATGCGATGGGCTTCACCCAGAGTGAAGTCAAGCAACTGAGAGAGGAAGTGAAGAAAACAGCAGAGAAAGTGTCGCAGTTCATATGTCTGAAGATGGATTATGCTACCTATCAAGGCCAAGAGCCACTCGAGGATAAGGGAGCTGGATATTCCCCACATTAAAATTCGATCTTTTGTCTAACTTTACTCTTGTGGGGAGGCTAGTAAAAAGAAACTTAGAGAAACTAACATTTTTTTTTCTCTCTCTTTGTCTCTCACCCTTTTTTACTATTGAGGTCACCACTTATGAAGGCCAAGAGCAACTCGAGGATAAGGGTTAATGAGATTAAATGATTGTCAGCTGAAAGATGAGGAACAATCAATGGTATGAACTGAGTTTTATTAATGATAGGGCGATTTATCGCAAGTATTTGTTAATGTTGTAATCTGAAAGGAAGCAGTCCCACAGTAATGTGTTCCACAGACAGGAAGCTCTTGCAAAGAAGCGCAGTCCATAGAAATTCCACCTGATGCAAGGCACACGGAGGAAGAAAAGAAAGTCTCATTCTGTTGTCATAGATGGACGAGTTCTTGCTGTGAATGTCTTACAATGAGGAACAAGAGATTGAAGTTCAGTAAAGCACTTTCCGTGAAAATAACGATAGAGTAGAGAGAGACTAGCAACGTCTCTTCTGTGAGAAGGAGGCTGTAGGGAAGAGATCATTTACCACTAGATTTTGTACTCTGTCAAGGCGGAAAAGAGTGCTTAGCTCTCTGCTGAGCAGTTGATCTAGAATTAAATAGATAGAGACCAGAAACCAGAGAGTTGGTATTTAAGCAGACTATGATGCACTATTGTACCTAGATGGGAAAGTCCATTCTATTGGCTCTGTTATCCTACCTTCACCTTTAGTAAGTTGACCTTGACCTGAACTTTCATTTGCTGTTATTTTTAACTAACCAATTTATATACTAGTAGGTTTACTCGACCAATATCAGTGGTGTGCAGAGGTCTGTTGATACCCGAGACCAACTCCTGGATTGTATTTTTATTTTTTATGTCAGTCAAAAGATGAGCAACAATCAATGGTTAGGGTTAGGGGTTGATTAATGATGGGAAACTTTACGACAAGTATTTGTTGAAATTGGGTTTGACGACGACCATGTTGTAATCTGCAGGAAAGCAGATCCGTGAAAATGTGTTCTACAGACAAATAATCTCTGTACATGGAAATTCTGCCTAACGCTAGGCACATGGAGAGAAGAAAGAAAGTCTTTTTCAGCTGTGGTAACTAGATGAGTTCTTGCCATGTACGGAAGTCAGTGGAATTGTAAACAATCTATATGATAATAATTGAGGTTCTTTGAGAGAGAAACCACTTGTGAGTATTGATTTACTCCTCTTCATGAGTTAGGCATAAGGCCAGTTTTTATCTTACTCCCACAAGTAAGATGTGACCCAAGGTCGGGTCGGGAAAGTGGGGTTTAAAAATTGCCTGGAGCGCCTCAGGCAGTAAACAATAAACTTACTCCTCCCCAAAGAGGGGAGGCAAAGCCTGGGAAGGTGGACCTCCCAGAACTGCACAGGACAGACCCATTGACCGGCATAAATCAAGACCCGAAGGCCAAGACAACACCAGTATGGGGTGCAGTATCCATCGGAACAGATACTACACTTTGATCTTAGCCAAAAGGCCAAGAAGAAAACACTTGTGAGTAGCAGGGGCTGCACAGCTACACCAGACACCCAATAATCCAGCAAGCACCAGTAATGAGAGGGTTCTGAAAAGAAGTGGGATCACCATGGGAATACACTAGAGCTCAAAACACGGTGCCGTGGTTGTCCTCTGATGACCTCAAAACTTGCTGAATCCAACTGGAGAACTACTTAATAGAAAGCAATAGTAAGTCAGTTTATTCCTCTTTAAAACATACTAGCAGGGTTATCTGACGTTGCTCAGGAATTAAAAAAATTATATCAGTGATGAATAAACAATTTTCTATTTGTTGACATTAGAAAGCTTAACTGAAGAAATATAATCAAAACACAGTCATCTTGGGATTGAAACGAGAAGATATGTCGACAGAGAGATTCTGCAAGTGCTCAGGCATGAGACAGGCTTAATCAAGAGGGAAGTCAAGCAGCAAAGAGAGGAAGTGCAGAAACCAGCAGAGAAAACCATCGTTGGTTTCTTTTTATGCAAGCCATTCTAGAAACACTTTGGATTTTATAAGACAAAAAATTCCAAGCTGACGTAGAATCATTCATTAAAATTATAAAAGTTCTGAGAACTAGTTCCTAAATTCTTTCTCCCATGCCTGTGTGCGTTAAGGAAAACCCGCTTTTGCCCCGCGAATAAATGTCTTCTTTTTTGTCCGTGTTTTTAAAAACTGGCTTAATTTGAAGAAGCAACTTTTCTATTTCGCCAATTTGGAGGAACTTTCGATGCACTTTTTTGTCATCATAACTATGTACGATAACTTCTTGGGAATGAGGACATAAGACAAGTGTAGTTTCTTCATCTTTTATTTATCATCCTAAAGATGATGGAAGCAGGTTTCTTAAGGAAACAATACAATAGGACACATTTTACTCATTCGTTTATACATACATAGACATATTACAATGGTTGACCCTAACATACATCAATCGATATATTTATACCTATCTGATTATATAGATATTTTGCTTTCTTTCCTAATAAATACAAATTTATATTGTAAATTTTTAAAGTGAGTATTACAAGCAGCTTCCGACACGGTACGAAATGCGGCTGGCGCTCGTGTGTGAGTGATAGCTGAAGAGAAGCCGATCATTCTTGATTGACCTCAGGCAAGAAGTGAGCGAGAAGAGTTCAATGAACATTTCAAATCAACCGATTCCATCAAGATATTAATAACTCTCTTGAAAACGAGAAGAAACTGCCATAAATTCTCATATCATCGAAGCCCGTCGGCTACAAATGCAATAATGTAAACGGCAGGTCTATTCGGAGAGCTAAATTTGAGAAAACATTCAATCCGACATTAACTCAATGGGGAAACTCTTTTAGAACAGAGAATAAGAAAAATAAATAAATATCACAAAATAGCGAGATGAAAATTATATATTTCATTCTGTTCCATTGTTTCGTCAGTTTAATTTTGTTTATTTTATTGTTTGTCTTTAGAAACTATATTACAACAGATTATATACAATATTAATATTATTATACACCCGTTACTAAAATTCAAAATCCTTTCTGAAATCTAACCATATTTGATACAAATGACGAGATTGTATGCCTAACCAGAATGCAATAAAAAAAATTGTGTCTAGGCGATAAAAATTGTTTTATGTTGTTTTTATTTTAAATATTATTAGATGAAGAAACATTTCGAGTTACAACCTATTCAGTATTATGCATCTAATCAGAAAAAAAACCACATTTAAAATGTGCAAATATGTTAGAATAATCGAGATTTTTACATTATTTTTTACATAATGGCGTCTTAGTAGAACCGGAAGTAGAGTATTATGTAAAAACTAAACCGATTTAACGTTAACTGAAACGAAGCGAGCACTTTCATTATCTCAGAAAGCAATTTAAATAATTCCCAGAATAGCATTTAATAATGGCTAACGCAAGTTTTTTAAAATTATCCATAAAAAAGGTTGTGAAAGAAATATTTTTACAAATACTTTAATTTTTTTAAATAAATTATTTTTATAATTAACTAAAAGACTTTACTTCGTTTCGTTACTCATTGTTTACGATCCAAGTTTTTGTATTGCTAATGGAGCCATGTTTTTTTTGTATCGCTCAAGACGAAGAAAGTGTTCAAATGTCTTTTTTTTCTATTATTAGGTAATACTAAATTGATTTTAACTCTAAAACATTAATCATGTCATAATCTTTAAATATATATATATATATATTTATATATATATATTTCGGCAACAAGTCATTTCTTATACAAGCGTTGTTGAAGACCACAGAGTTTTCTCTCTTCACCATCTTTCTTGTCAATTTCTCGACGTGGCGAGCGATTCGTCGTTTTTTTTGGTGTTAATTGGTGGAGTATGGCACCTAACGTTGTGTTGTGGGCCTTTCGGTGTCTCGACCGTCTTCAGGAGGCTGTGTCTTATTGTCACTAAGAGCCGTATTTATAGTTTTATTATTAGTTATATATCTATTAATTTACATATATATATATATATATATATATATATATATATAGATATATTCATTTATTTAGTATTTTTTTAAAATTATTTTCATCATTATTATTATTATTATGTATGTTAAAGACTGCTAGGGCGTTAGTACCAGTGGTGAATGCTATTTTATTAATTGTCGGTTGTAATTTTTTTATGTGTAGGGTTTCGAAGATTTTTAGTCTGTTATATATATATATATATATATATATTATCGCCTATACACTAATTTTATTTGAATTTCCGAAAAAACTGTTTAGGCATACGATCTGATCATTTACCAAATAAACTGAAGTCGATGCCTGCCTCCTCATCATGTCATAAACCAAAGTCTTTGTTTTATTGTCGTTCAATGATAAGTGAACCTGAATATGATGTGCAAAATTGTCAATTGACACTTCTGTTTTGTCACTTCCCTTTTTTTGCTCTTCAGTTCCAAAGTGTCTGGAGATTGTTTTGATAGACGTTATCTTTGATATAACAACACAAATAACAATCTGTAGGGGGTTATGGTCCGGTGAGTGCAAAACACATTCGGGATCAAATCTTCCATTGATGAAAGTATCCCACATATCACTGAACAGCGATAAAAAAAAAGACTGTTGGACATTTATAGCTGAAACTTGGTGGACAAGATAAAAATCATATATTAAATTCTGTTCCATTGTTTGGTCAGTTTAATTGCCATTACTTATTTTTTTGTTTTTAGAAAGTATGTTGCAGCAGATTATATACGATATTAGCATGGCCATACAGGGTGACTGCCCCTCCCCAAGCTGGTATTTGATCAATGTCAGTTTGGTCAAAATAGTCTCATGAATGAACATCACTGACAATGTGGTTTGTTGCATCTTTCTGCTGTATTTTACAAATTGTACGCTTTAATAAAAGCTGAAAAGTATGGAATGAACAAAAACAAAGACAGTCACTATTCAAACAAATACTTATCACGAGATGACAGGTGAGACGAGGTGATAATTGCAATCTTCACAATGACATACATGCATTTCTTTACATTGCATAACTAAACAAAATATACACTCCTACTTAAAAAAAAAAAAAATGTATTAAAATTAAATGTATGATTATTACTTAGATGGCAAAGTAAAAACTTCCAATCGGTGTCCCTCTTCCTTCTTAATTATTTCTTTGAGTCATACTAACTGCTCTCTTCCCCCACCCAGCCGGGGTGAGGCGTGATGGTGATAGGGGTGATATTAATTGAAACAAAATCTTCAGAGAGACTTAGAACTGGGAGAAGCACCGACAGAGGAATAAGGGGGGTCTAGAAGAGGAGCACTGACTAAAGTGACCCAAGAACAAAGCCACTGACAAAAAGTGGAGGTGAGAAGAGAGTGACTGACGCAGAGAAGGGGAGTCACTGAAAAGGGAGAAGGCAAGAAGCGAGCCACTGATAAGGAAAGAGCAAGAATAAGGCTACTGACAAGAAGGGGCTGAAAAAAGGCTAAAAGAAAGTCACTGACAAAGGAGGGGGGGGGGGCTAAAAGAAAGTCACTGACAAAGGAAGGGGGGGCTAAAAGAAAGTCACTGACAAAGGAAGGGGGGGGCTAAAAGAAAGTCACTGACAAAGGGAGGGGGGGCTAAAAGAAAGTCACTGACAAAGGGGGGGGGGGGCTAATAGAAGGCCACTGACAAAGAGGGGGTAGGGCTAAAAGACAACCACTTACAAAGGTGGGAGGTAAAAGAAGGCCACTGACAAAGGGAAGGGGGCTAAAAGAAGGCCACTGACAGCGGGGGGGGGGACTAAAAGAAGGCCACTGACAGGGGGGGACTAAAAGAAGGCCACTGACAGGGGGGGGGGACTAAAAAAAAGGCCACTGACAGGGGGGGGGTTAAAAGAAGGCCACTGACAAAGGGAGGGGGCTAATAGAAGGCCACTGACTAAGAGGGGGGCTAATAGAAGGCCGCTGACAAAGAGGGGGGGGGGCTAATAGACGACCACTTACAATGGGGGGAGGTAAAAGTAGGCCACTGACAAAGGAGGCCTAGAAGAGAGCCACCGACAAAGAGGATCCCTGACAAAAAAGGCCTAGAAGAGACTAACGGACAAAGGGGGCTTGAAAGAGGGCCTACTGAAAAAGGGTCACTGATAGACGGACATACATGCGTACACACATAGAGAGAGGGGAGCCATTGGTTCCGAAG